>JAOQGH010000001.1:67589487-67600705 GCA_025769975.1 Gallinago jamesoni | reverse complement strand
CCAGCCTGGCCTTGAACACCTCCAGGGATGGGACAGCCACAGCTTCTCTGGGCAACCTGTTCCAGTGCCTCACCACCTTCATAGTGAAAAATTTTTCTGATATCTAATCTAAAACTCCCCTCTTCCAGTTTGAAGCCATTACCCCTTGTCTTATTGCTACACTCCCTGATAAAGAGTCCCTCCCCCTCTCTCCTGTAGGCCTCCTTCAGATACTGGAAGCCCACCGTAGAGTCTCCCCAGAGCCTTCTGCAGGCTGAACAACGCCAAATCTCAGCCTGTCTTCACAGGGGAGGTGCTCCAGCCCTCTGATCATCTTTGTTGCCCTCCTCTGGGCCCACTCCAAGAGGTTCCCAAGCTTCTTGAGGATGTCAAAGGTGGAGGCAGTACTCCAGGTGGTGGTGCCTACTCACCAGAGCAGACTAGACATCTTGACAATAGAGTCCAGGCAACTCTCAATTTCTTAGTTGAAAGGAAGCCTAAAGTGGAAGCTAGTATAACACGTATACCATGAGCTCTGTAGTAACATTTACCAACCTTGTAAAGCTTTCCATTAACACCTGCCAAAGCCTCTGACAATTTCAGTGCTCTAATGACACAAACTCTCACACTGTTAGTATTTTCATTCAGATGAAATATCTTGCAACTAGAGCACTATTTGCTCAGTGCTAGCAAAGAAACCAAACTCATGGCAGCATCAGATAAAGCAGTAAAAAGGTCACAGCTCTGAAATCTGAGGAAGCTATTCCAGACTTCTTGGTGAAATGCTACTCAGCCTAATTGAAACGTGGCACAGAGACCACAGCCTGCACAAAGCTTCACTTTGAAGTGGAGGTGAGCAAGTTTCTTGTTTTAAACACATCCTTCAGCTTGTAAGGTGAATGGCATTTAGGTTGAATTACTAGATTTGGAGCCCTCATAAGCCTTAATGGATTTAACAGTAAGGCTGAAAAAATTAGCTTTAAAGCAGGGGGTTGCAAGTTGCTTGTTTTTAGAGTAAAATTCGAGTAGATAACTGGGATAAAGTCTGTGAGATAACATATCCTTAATATTACTATTGCACTGAGAAATCATGATTCACAGTATAATTCTTTGTATTCCCCCCTCTCAACAGCTGAAGCTGGAAGAGACCTCTGTCAACCACCTGCTCAAGCATATTTCAGCAGGTTCCCTAGGATCATGTCCAGTTTGGTGCTGAGTGTCTTTAAGCACAGAGACTTCACCTTTCCAGGCAACCTGTTCCAGTGTTTGACTGCCCTTCACCATGGAAAGGTATTTTCTTACATTCAAATGTAGTTGTCCATATTTCAACTTCTACCCCATTTTTCAAATGTTTTTTTTAAGATAACAGCATTACTGTACTCTTGAGGAAAAATCGAAAAGAAGAGTAAGGAAAGTATGAATATGAAAAAATAAAAAGATGCATAAATAAAATATACATAGAATGCATTATGTAAACCTTTCAGCATAACATTAAAAGAAGTGACAAGTGGAAGAATGGCAATATTTTCTTTAATGAAGAAAATAGGATTTGTAACCTTGAAAGAGTAACTTTTTTTATCCAGTCTGGAGGACTAAACCCAAGCTTTATACAGATTTGTAGCCAACCTCTGAGATTTTCAAGTTCAACCAAACATTTCAGGCAGCATGTTTAACTGAGGAATTTTCACTGTTTTTGATTTTAGAGACTCATGTTTACATTCAAACCTTAAAGAATAAAAAGACACAAAGCTTATACAGGATCGAGGAACTTGCCACCCTCCGTACCAACCCTAAAACATTCTTTTTACTTTCCCTCTCTATAGAACAAACCAAGACGCTGGAAAGGATTACGTAGTTAACTTGGTTGCTTTTCCATTCCATGAACATTCTATTCAGCAGTAAGATACAAGTTTTGAGAGGCATTTTATTTAGACAACTGAAAACAGTTAAATGTTCAGAAGCAGCATACAATGAAACAAAACCTGAACCAAGTATTTTTAGTACATAATCCCTTCTTTTCAACTAAAGCCAAATTTTCCAACTTTCAAGGAAAAAAAAGGGTAAAAGCCATTGTACCTCTTCTCCATAATAAAGAAAACACACTACAATGAATCTAATTGAAATTGGGAAAGACTGGATCTTGGCTTGCACACTTCTTTGAAAAGACAGTAGACAGTTATGCTAAAACGATAGCAAAACTCTACTACTTGTCTTTTTTTTTTTTGGATACTCAGTTCTCTTACAGACAACACCTAGCCAGTTCCACTGCATTCTCATCAATTACTGCCCACCTTTGCCTTATGTAGAGAGCACACTCTGGAAGGCTGCTGTTTATCACTGTTCACTTGATTTAGTCTTGTACGTCCATATGGCATGTAACAGTTGCAATTATCAGGCCTTAACTTCAGGAGTTGAGCTGTACACTGAATCTGAGTTTTCAGAGGGAAGATCTTCTGCAAATCAAATAGAAAGGGTATTATTTAACTTCACCTTAGATATAAAAAACAAAGAAACATTGCAGGGATTGCCTAAAGACTAATTCAGTTTGTTTTCGCACTTAACATGATGCAGTTACTCTACCCCATCTGATCAGTCTGCACAGCTCTAGTCACTAGTCTGACACTTACCACATGGTCATTTTCAGGAAAATACACTCAAAGATCTTTTGAGAAGAATGAAAAATGTTATAAGGTACTTGGGGGAAAACTACCTCTTCTGTACTAAAGAATGGCACCATCTTGACTGCTATTTTAACACTTAGCTGAGTTGAAGCTGACAGTTCAATGCATTACCTATTTCCTCCTCTGCAGTTCCTGGAAGGGTGGTCCTTGCTTTTGCTGCTTCTGCATTCTCCTCTTCTGAAGAGAGGAGGGAGAAAAAACAGTCAATACTTTTAGTTCCACCCACCCACCTTAATAAAAAAAAGAATAAATTTCTATTAATTTAATGTTGAGGAGAAACAGTAGGGTAAGAAATCCATTAATGAATACCCACCTGCAGTTTTCTAGACATTGCTCCCCTCCCCAAGAATAAAACTATCATCCACACTTCTTTCTAGAGATTCTTGTCTCCTTAAGATTTATAAAAGTGGTATTTCATATTTCTTCCTCTTTACAGAGGAATACAGTAAAATACATCAGACCATTTGCCTGAATATCCACAAAGTGTCTATATTCAATAAGCTTGCAGGCTTGAAGTTAATTGCTTAAATGACAGTTATGAAAGTAAGTCCTTAAATCTAACAGACTGGAGTGGATACAGAGACCCTCAGAAGACAGTTCAGTTACTGTATGGAATTCAGATGGTATTTACCACTCACAAGAGATTACTTAAAAAGTACACATGAAGCTGTCACATTTCGCCAGGAACAAGCACCCACTTACCAGGAACTACACACTTCCAAAGACCATAGGTTTTCCCTACTGTTGTCTGCCACAGCCTTAGTGTACCATCCTCAGAACCACTTGCATATAACTCTCCATCGGGGCTAAATCTCACACAGTGAATTGGACCAAAGTGTCCCTTGTAAGATTCTGTAAAAGAACATCTCAAGACCATTAATTTCAAGCTTCAGTCAACAACTGAAATTAAGTAGTAAAAACTGATCAGAAGACAACAAAAAATACTGGTGGGGGACACTTTTTCAGTATTTAACTTCTGACACAAAACAAGGCTTCCATTAATTAGTATCTCAGTGATCTCCTATTTAGGTAACATACTAATGTTTTAGTAATTGCAAAAAAAAAAGATGCTTATTTATTCAAGGCAAAACTACGAAGCAAGCCAGTAGCGTGGAGCACACTCACTCCATGCACATACAATTTTAAACGAGGACAGCATTGAGAGATCAGCCTCAAAATACGCTTTTTTTTCTAATAGATATGGCCAACATTAGGAAGAACACAAACAAACATACCAATTTTTTCATAAAAGTAGCTGCAACTCATTAGACATGTCTAATAAATGCTATAGTATGACAGTCAAGTTAACACACAGCTTGCTATTGCAGCAGTACATAATGACAACATTTTTTTAAAAAATAGGTGCAAAGTCCTGTTTAATGCAAGCTGTAATTAGTTCTAGAAGAATAATGCTAGGTACACTGACAGGAAAAAATGTTTAACTGATAATATACCTTTCCATCCTCTTGCACAGTATGGTATGCTAAGACCTTGCATAAGTATAGTTTCATTTATTAGTCATTATTTCATTAATCTAGTACCCATTTCCGAACTCATTTTTGATTACAGAAGACAAACATACCTAATTCTTCTCCTGTATTATAGTCATATTTATAGAGTTTAAAATCTTCACCACCTGCAACCAAACATTCTTTCGCAGGGTGAAGTGATGCAGAGTTGATTGTAGCAGGTGCTTCAAATGATTTAATCTGCTCTAGACTGAGGGAGAAAAAGTTTGTTAACAAAGTTTCATTGAAAAAGAAAAAAAACAAACAAACCATCATGAGAGCAAAGAAACTGTGATTCTACTAATCACAAATGCTTTTAAGAAAAACAGAAGACACCCACACACAGTTCCTGAAACAAGTTTTAATACTTGCAAATCATGCTCATCAAGCTAGAAACAAGTTCAGAATAAGCAAAACAAAGCTCACACATTCAGAACTACTTTTTGGAACACTACTTTTAAGTGTGTAACTGTTTTCTTAAAACATCACAGAGATGTATTTATTTGTGTGCATGTATTTAATTAGTCCTCTGAAAAGCACTGAAGTGAACCCTGGCTGAAACTTATTTAACCACAACTACAATCAGTGTGAAATATGAAAATAGGACTGAACCTTTAGCATCTTATACACAGTTAGGATTCACTATTTTTAGAAAAGGCTAGTTGTATCACACTTTGCCTCTGACAAGATGGCAAGCAAAGATGTCCGCTAGTGCCAGTTCTGACAACTTCGTGATTTTGGCCTTGTACAGTCAGTTTTTACCCACAACCAAGCCCATTACTCAAACTGCAAAAATTCTGTGTTTTGGACTCACGTTTCTGCACTGTGAAAAGCAATAGTCTTCCCATAGGTTATCACAAGTATCTGTCCTTCTGGAACATACTCCATGCTGCTCACTGACATTGCAACATTTAGTGCCTTCACTTCGGTCATGGTACTCCTGTCCCAGAGGCTTAGGAGGAAATAAAAAGGAAAAAAAAAAGACTCTAAGATTACTTCAGCAAATGAAAGAATTTTCACCTCCCATCCATGGCAAAACCTGGATCAAAAAAGCCACCTAACAAAGAACGTGGTTTGATTCCACAGTACTTCCCATTTTCAGTGGCTTCCTTAATCTTAAGACTTTGCCTGGATGAGAATGAAAACATGCTTATTTTAAAATACTACTATTTTTTAAGCTTAACGCAGCAACAAACGGTACACATAGTATTTAACTACTTGAGGATTATCTTTGAGATTAAAAACCTTGTTATAAGTCTCCTGAGCAACAGAGCTTTTTAGAAGCAAAGCATGAAGATTCTGTTCAGCCTTATTACCTCACAAGGCAAAGAAGTATTAATGCCAATTAATACAAAGAATGGAGATCTATTTAATGTATTTTTCTATCTAGGGGTGCAGGAGCTATCTAAACAGGAAAAAAAAAAGAGATTGTTTTGCTACGTCAAGTAAGAAACTTCGTTCATTCACTGACAACTGCATTTCTATTTCTACAATTCAGAGACAACTAAACAAGACCAGGCTCTTGCCTATCTAGGAAACTGAAAAGAACGGGAGCTGAAAGGGAAATTGCACCAGTGACTTCACCCTCCCATTCTTCATCCACAAAGCAGAAAAGACCATTCTATTTCTCTCTCCTTTGAACCATAAATGTAAGAATAGTGAGACAGCTAGGGATGAGATGACAGTGGTCTTATCACCCAGAAAGTTGAGGAGGCAGTAAGGCACATCGCCCATCTTTTCTGGACAGCTTAGTTTGAGGAAGGGTCTTTGTCAATTCATCTCCCCAGCAGTCAGGTTTGTCTAGGTTTCAGCACATCTACCAATTGGGCACAAAGCAAACAACACTTAACTCTAACTGGGTGAGCCATCTTATAAAAACATTAAAGCCTACTCAGCATGGCAGAGAGAGAAGGCTACGTCTATTAACAGTGCAGTGCTTCCAGATACTCCTCCCAGCTGTTTATCCCAGGCCCTGGCTAGTCCATGCCTTCGGCATCTTTCAAGGCTGGATTGCAGAAGACAAGGTAGCAATACCTCAGCACAACATGTATTAACATCTATAAATTCATCTTCTCTAGGATTATGAAAAGCATAAATTTATTCTACTATGCAGGTCTCAAGGATCACCTCTTATCAGGAAGGACGAGTTTAGGGGGGGGAATCAGAATTATTACAAAAATTATGTCTCTATCAAAAGAAGAGAAATGTATTAGACATGCAGCTATAATAATCTAATATCAAACAGCCTACATTACTAACATCCTTTACCAAAACACATAACTATCTTTTCACACAGATTATGACAATAAATACAAGTAAGATTCTTAGAAAACTGTAAGTTACTTTTTCTTACCGGACAGTTTTATCATCAGCTGAAAGAATCTGTTTGTCATCACTGCTCCATAAAGCCTTTTTAATGCCAGAAGTATGTCCACTGACAACATCAGGTTCTTAAAATAAAGCCAAAGATTATAATACATCTAAGAAAATGAAATAATGTCATGCAGCAGTCTGGAAGCTTTCTTAAGCCATATAGATTTACATTTACTAGAAACTATGAAATTACTTCAAACGCTTATGACTTGATCTGTAGCTCTTACTCCAGGAACAGAATAAATGTAAACTGGGTATCTGATTGCCTAAATAAAAAAAGCTTCACTAGTTTAACATCAAGGCTCTCTCCCTTCTTATCAATCATCAGTAGTTCAGTATCAACATGAATTTCAACACAAGTATGTGGAATCTTTTTTCTTTCAGATGACTAAATCTTAATTAATTAGACCTATTTCTAATGAGAGCGTATTGAACTGAAATGTGCTATCCTTGAAGTCCATTAAAGAAAAACTCTAGTTCACTTGTAAAAGCATAACCTTAAAACATACAGATTATCTTAGTATAGCAAAAGATTGTAGACACTACATTTGTGAAACAATCCTCAACTTTATATTTTGTGATTCGTAGCAGAAAGTACCTCTTAATTTCAGAACTTTTATTTAACTCAAAAACCCAAGAATTAATTCTAAAAGCAAACTCACCTGCTTCTGGCTTGCTCAAGTCGTAGATACGCAACAGTTTATCTTGTCCACCTGTTAACAGATAATTGCTATCCTGAAACAGAAGTTATAAAGGGTCAACTCTATTTGAAATACCAGCTTTCATCTGCGAGTCTTAAAATAAAAGTTCTTTTTCTCAGATAGCTCTAACACACTTATTACATTCAAGTTATCTTCAAAACTGGAAGTGTCATGCTAGATTATTTGCCTGTTAAGACACATGCATAAAAAAGCAGAAAAGTAGCTAAGAGCAAAACACACTCAAGAGTTTACTTCCCTGGTGAACAAGGTATAAATTTTTCATACCTGTGTAAAATCCACGCTTTTGACAATGTGTTTGTGAGCCAATGTGATTAGTTCATCGCCTGACACAGCATCCCACACTTTGCTAAACAGCAAGAGAAAACATATATATTTTAGTAGCACCAGGATAAATCAACCTGAACAGTTAGATTTGTAAGTGATCTTTCCTGACACCAAAAATATTTTATCATAAATGCTACACTCTTAGAAGTTTTGATCAAGTTATTCAACAAGAATACTTCCTATGCTTTTAATGAAGCTTTTTTTTAACTATCCCACCATTTTCCTTTATCCCTTTATTTGGATTATG
Source organism: Gallinago jamesoni (assembly GCA_025769975.1). NCBI lineage: Eukaryota > Metazoa > Chordata > Aves > Charadriiformes > Scolopacidae > Gallinago > Gallinago jamesoni. Next base: position 67,592,871 of record JAOQGH010000001.1, on the reverse strand, counting down.
CAGACTAATTAGCATTTTAGTTTTAAGACAAAACCAGTTCTTCTCTGCAACCAAATAGAGACTGCAATCTACTACCAGTATTCAACTTGCCAAATATTAAGATGTAATGCAAACAGCACAAACAACAAAAAACATCAAAGAAATAATTCACTAGTATTTTCATAAGAGTTTTCTTGTAATAAAAAGAGGCTAACTGGTAGAAGCAAAGTAAAAAAAAAAAAAAAAAAAAAAAATCACTCTTTCAACTCTGTTATAGCTACAGTCCCAAAGGTAAGAGCTGGATATAAACGTTATTCTAGCAAACCTCCAAATCTGGGCTGTAACTTGGTTAGCTATAAATAAGCAAACAATTATTAAAAAAACCCAAATGAATTGGTAATTTACTAGAGCTAGACGTCACCAAAGAGCACTACAGACTTGAAAGACAGTTAATCACTTACGCTGTAAAATCTGCTGCTGCTGTAGCTGCTTTAGTGGCATCTGTGTTCAAAGTAGCACCCCAAACAGCACCTTTATGGCCTAGGAATGTGCCGATCCAGTCTCCAGTGTCACCCTGACGCAGCATAGGCTTACCATCTTCACAAAAACAAGACCATTATTCAGGTAACATGATAAAAAAAGGAAGCTGTTTAACAAAAAGATTCCCTTGGGCCAACTTGTGGAAATGCCACATATTGTATGTGGTTATTCTTTGTCAGAAAGTTTAGATGAAGAGCTGTACTTGATGCATGCATCTGAAACTGTACAGATATTAAAACACCACTCCAAATGAGATACAAGTTTTCTTTAGTGTTTCTTTTGTGTTGAGGTAGAGTCAGAAGGGCGCTTTACCTAGGTTTTATTTTTACTCAAATTTTCTTCAGGCAGAACAGGCTTGGTTTTTTACTTTGGAACAATATTTTCAGACTAACAGCAGTCAGAAATAATAATTCTTGTGTTTGGAATCAGACATGTTTAAAACACAAAGTTGTTGTAAAGATGAAACAGAAAGCTATTCTTGTGATTAGTTTTTCTGGGATGCTATCAAAAACTTGTTTATGCAAGAAGATGTAGAGCTGAACAGGAAGTACCCTAAGGCAGAAAGCAATGTCCTTCTATACTCATGAATTCATACATAAGATTAAAACATATATGTATAGGTACTTCAATTTAGAAGAGAGTAGATATTAGGAAGAAATTCTTTGCTGCGAGGGTAGTGAGACACTAGAACAGGTCGCCTAGAGAAGTCCTAGATGCCCCACCCCTGGAAATGTTCAAGACCAGGCTGGATGGGATTTTGAGCAACCTGGTCTGGTGGGAGGTGTTCCTGCCCACGGCAGGGGGGTTGGAACTCGATGATTTTTAAGGTCCCTTCCAACTTTAACCATCCTGTAATTCTGTGTACGAATGGGAAATGCTATTCCTATAACAAGAAGAGAGTTCTCATGAGAAAGGAGGAGGCTGTCATCATGCTACATCCAGAAAGGCCGTTGCCCTGGTTAAACGGGAGTTCGCTTTAAATCTACAGCACGTGCACAGACGATACAAACGGGCAGGTTTAGAAATAAAATCTCTTCCAGCCTTCCTCCCCACCCCCAGTCTGGATCCACTCTGGGCGAACGTGGGCTACGATACCTCCTCCCCCCCCGCCCCAGGCTAACCCGCTAATTAAACCCCACAAAAAAAAAACAACTGCACTCTCCTTTTTCTTTTTTTTTTTTTCTGGTTTCATTCGCTAACACCGTGACCCGGCACGGCCTCTTTCGAGTACCAGCGCCTCGCCGGGAGAACACAGCTCCCCAGCACAGCCCCCCCCCCCCGCCCCCATTCTCCCCCTCAGGAAGGCAACGCGCGGCCTAACGAGCCGCGGGACGGAGGCGCGGCGCAGCCCACCCCTCCCGCTCCCCACACGGTTTCCCCGGTAGCCGAGAGCATCCTCCCCGCCCCCCTGGGAAGGATAACCCGAGGGGGCCGGCCACACGGAGGCCGCCGCCGCTTACCCTTGCAGGCGCTGATGAGGAAGTAGCCGTAGGGGGTGACGCCGCTGAAGGCCAGGTCTACCACGGGCCGCGTGTGCCCGGAGCACGTCAGCGGGGTTTGTCTCATGGCCATGGCGGCGACAGGGAGCGGAGGGAGGCGAGGAAGAGCGGAGCCTGTGAAGGGACACGAGTCCTCTCCCGCCGGGCAGGAAACGGCGACCGCGGCGGCTGCTGCGGAGGAAATGACGGAACGGGAAACGGTTACGGAGCGGAAGTGACGTCAACCGGCGGGTGCGCAGGAGCGCGGGTGGAGGGAGGAGGGGCCATGTCGGGCCGGTGAGAAGCCTGAGGGGAGGGTAGAGGTCTTTTCGCTCCCGCAGCGGTAGCGAAGGGTGGTCTCGGTCACCCCGGCCTTGTTGCTGAGCTGAGCGCCTGCCCCTCGGCCGGCGGCCAGCCCTGCGCCCGCTGAACTCCTCCTAATGGCCCCTGCTACCGTGGCGATCGATGGCAGTGCTGGCATGGCCCTGCCTGGCTCCCTGTGCCCAGCTCTTACCCTGTTCTTGGTACCCTCTGGTGCTCCTCTGCTCTCTTCGAGCCCTGAAACCAGCAGCAAACAAAAGGAAGCACCGTTTTTTCTCCAGGGCTGGCTTCCCTAATAGCTCATTGCAGCATCCGATGGGCCTTTCTAGCTGGGGAGATGGTGGGAAGAGGGACTGAAAGGAATGTAGGGATCTCATCATACATAGCAGCACCCACATGGGTTTGTGTAACAGATGGGAGCCATGCTGATAGTCATGTCCAGACTGGTCCTCAGAAGCATCTAAAGATGGCATTTGGAGATGTGTCAACAGCCTTACTTAAAAATTAGGGAAGTGGCATTTCTCTTCTTTCAACAGGCTGAAAAATCAGAGTGTTTGATGGTTACTCTTTTTTTCTTTCAAGTCTTGGGACTAGAAAAAACATTTAAATCATTAACAAATAATTGAAGTTTAACTTCACTCTTCCACAGCTGCTCTTGAAATATAGGCACCTTAGCTCGGTTTCTGACCTTCTGGTGTTTCATTTATCATTCCAGAGTTCTCAAAAATAACTCCTATTGATTTTTTTATTTCATGACTAATTTTAGTCCATATTACTACTGTAGGTGATGCTTCCAGTTTTTCCACACAAAGCCTCAGACTAACATGTAGACATCAGTATATTTAAGATTTTCTGGACTTTTTTCTAACCAGTCTCTCACTGTGCTTTGATGTAAGCCTGTAGCTGAATCTGGCAAGTCTCAGACTACTGATTATCATAGAATCATCTGGGCCAGAAGGGACCTCCAAAGGCCATCTAGTCCGACCCCTCTGCAGTCACAGGGACACCCCCAACTAGACCAGGTTGCCCAGGGCCTCGTCGAGCCTCACCTTGAATGTCTCCAGGG
>JAOQGH010000001.1:67567777-67589387 GCA_025769975.1 Gallinago jamesoni | reverse complement strand
CCCCAGCTCCCTCAGCCTGTCCTCGGAGCAGAGGGGCTCCAACCCCCTAATCATTTTTGTGGCCCTCCTCTGGACCCATTCCATCAGGTCTATGTCCTTATATTGAGGGCTCCAGACCTGCACACAGTACTCCAGGTGAGGTCTCACCAGAGCAAAGTTATAATCACGGGGAATTCAAATGTATCTCTGAAAGCTTTTAAAGTTTCATGTATGTCATACTTAAATAGATTTCCCGAAATGTGTGTTTCTCTTGCTAAAGCTTTTTGTGACTTAAGAATTGTCTGTATTTTGTCCCATTCTTAGGAGTACATTGAAAGAGCGATGTATAAAATACTGAGTGGCTAAAACTTGAGTGCAGAAGTTCAACACAATTTTATTGTACTTTATATGATAGCAGTGTTTCCAAACTGTCACAGTATATTAGTGTTATGTTCTTATTAGTCTTAGGTTGTTGTTCTCTGTTTGTCCTTTCCTTGTCATTTCTTCATTTCTAACTGTAGATCTGGTTTTGCCCTCAGTAGAGCCATTGCACGACCAAAAGGCACATTTATAGGAACGGGACAGATAGTAGGTGGAAGGACGGATGGAGATCCCTTATCTATGTTTATATTTAAAACAGGACTAGATAAAAGATTTATAACTTTTACACTGGCTTTTTTCAAATCCTAATATAAATGTAGAATTATGTCTCCTAGTTAACGTTGCTGCTTGGGTTTACATTTTAAAACCCTGCTCTGGTAACTAATGTTAGAAAGTTTTTGAGTGAAAAAAACCCTTAGGGGTCAGTAAAGATAAAAACTTAGCATTAAATTTAAGCTACTGACTTAAAATTCAGTATTGAGGAATGGAAAGAAAGGCAAGGTTGGGTGTAGGGAAGTTTATTTTTAATAATTTCATAGCTTTCATTGATTTTGTCTTCTGTTAAATCGGAGTGTGATTTTCCCCCTGCACAAAGCAACAACACGACATCCACTTAGGAAGACACAAAATCTGTAACAGGCAGACAAAGGGAAAATAATATTTCCAATTTGATGGTAGGCAGCAGAAAAGGAGAAAAATCACGGAGATGTGAAACATATAAAATCTAGACATTATTAAAAGCCCTAGTAGGCGCCCAGAAAAAGTGTAGGGTGGTATTATTAATTGAGTTTTTCATGTGCTGCAGGAAGATAGAAAGTCTAGTAAGGAACATGTTGGGTGTCACTAAAGCCAGATTCTTCAAAAGGCACTTTGATGCCCACTGTGGGACCTAGGCAGACGTTCGGCATCGTGCTGCTAAGGGCTGTGTTTCACCCCAAGGAAAATAATCGTACTGGCTAGAAACCTGTGGACTGATTGCTATCAGCTACTGCCTGGTTTTATAAGTTATAAATCTGCTGGTAGATGGACTTGGTACAAGCCTGTAGATGATTACGTGAGCACTGATCCCATGCAGTGCCCGTGTCTGCTGCCACCAGTAGGTACTTGATTGATTCCCAGTTAGACCCTGGCACTTTCCTGCTGGTGCTAGCCGCAGCCTCACTGGCCTCATTTCCCACCCGCTAGCTCTCCTGGGCTGTACCAGACAGTGGCTTCCAGAAACTAACTGATTTTTGCCTTCTGCACTGAAGACGTTTCCACTGCTACGTACAGTAACAGTACAGCCACATGACTCAAGTGTGGGAATTAGCCCTATAGGTTTAACAGCAATACAGAAGGATATGACTTCTTAAACTGCAATTCTCTTAAACAAGGGGGACCTTTATTATCTTTGGGAAACTTTGCCGTGGAGCCAGTACAAGCGGAATGGGAAGCGTGTTCAGGAGGAAGCGTTTCAAACAGAAGCAGGAGCAAGGGTGAGAAGGGAAGGGGCCAAGCACACACGGAGCAGGAGCAAAAGGAGGTGCTGAACTGATTGTCATTTAGAAATAGGCTAATTCTGTGCACTCGGGGCAGGCTACTCTTAATATATAGACTGTTAGAGAAGCTGGGAACTGTGAAACAGGCCTCAGTTTTTCAAGAAAGTCTAGAGAAGGTATGAAAAGAAGGAAAGATGGAAAAAATTAGTTACTTACAAATGAAAGCCTAGCAAGCTTAAAATAAAAATTCTGAACTTTTTTTTTTTTTTTTGGTTTAGCCAGGGTGGTTATATATCAGACTACAGTAACTACAACGAGAAGAACTGTAATGAAAACATCTTTATTCAAAGTTTTGTATTTATCCATTTGTTATCAAAATAACTTTATTGTAGTGTAAAATAAATATTTGTCAACCCCAACTTGTAAGAAGTACTCAGCGCCTTGTAACCATAGAGAGTAATCCACCCCATTACTGCACAGAATGACAAGTATGCCAATCATACATTATAAAGCACCTGGGCAAAGACTCTCTTTTACTTAACATTTATAATTCAGAGTGCCTGCTTGATTAAACAACATCTTCCCACAGCCAGCGACTGAATTTTCTCATAAGTTGTTGCTGAAGATGAACAAAGCTGTCCTAGTGAAAGGTCATGATTCTAGTGCTTTGATTAAAATAAATCAAGCAGAGATTGAATTAAGTAGAGGGTGTTTAGTGTACATATTTACATCTCCAAAGACTGCTTTCTTTTCATGTTGTTAGGTATTGTAGTTGGAAATACGTTCTCTTGCCACTGAGTGGAGCTCTTTACAAATTTATTATTACAGTAACGCTCTAGCTGAGAGCTTCTTCTGTGAGGTGAGTTATTGATGGTTATTTCAGCTTGTACCTGGCAGTTTTGTGGACGTCGCACTCAAGAAGTTGCGAGATGCTTAGTTCTCTAAAATGAATTGGCCAAACAGGTAAATGGAACTCTCTGGTTGCCAGAAGAGACAGCAGCAGGGCAGCCCCTTTGTTAGCGGACTGTGAATATGAGTTATTTCAATATATTGCAGGTTTGAAACATTCAGTGTAATCTGTAGGCACATTGACGCTCTTTATCTCTGTTCTTTGGAGAAATGATGTCCCCTACTTATTTGTACAGCTAATTTGGGGGGGGGGGGGGGAAGGGGGGGAGAGGAAAGGAATATCTGTTTGCTGAAGGATGGTGTGTTACAGATGCTGTGTGCAGATACGTGAGAGTGATTGCAGAGCATGTTGATAGGTTTTCACCGGGAGAGTAATTACAACTGAGTGCCAGCCTTGAGCAGTCAATTATCACTGGGTAACAAGATTAAAATGAAAAGACAGATGTAATCATATTTCACGAATAGTGAAACAGTGTGCTTCAAGTCAAGGAATCCTTTCTAGATCAGCCTTTCACAGCACATGACCGTATTTTTTCTAGTTGTGTGCGATTCCTTGTAACTTAGATCTAGGGAACGTGAGGGCTGGACCACAGGTACTCATCAGTTGGGTGTGCATGGTAGTTTAGTTTGTGTGTGTGAATAGAGGCCAAGGGGATTAGGCACAGAAATGGGCTGTAGAGGAATCGGGAAGAGAGTGAAGATAAGTTTAAACCAGCAGCTGGGAAGAGAAGTGTTTTGGTAGGAGAAATATAACACATGGAAGCTGGGTAACAGGGGAAATAGGAGACTTGTCTCAGAGACCGACTGTGTGCCTCATAGTGGGATTTGTACCTTTTTTCCCCATCTCTTCGCGTGAGGTCAGATGTAAGATCGTTTCTTTAATCACCACCTCTAATGTTAGGATCTGAAAAGGATTTTCTCTTCTGAGAAGAATGTTGTTCCTAATGTTTTCTGCATGCAAGTTGGATCATCAGGAGCCTTTCCATCTGCCTGGAGGGCAGGGATCAGCCACATTCAGAGCATACACCAACCACAGAGTCACAAAAGCAATAAGGAATATTAAAAATTGTTTAGCGTTTGCTACAATAACTTCTCTGTTCCTCAGTCTTCAGGTCCCATTCTGTCTTTGGAAAGGGAAAAGTTGACAGTCCTGGCCAGACAGAGAGGAGAGCTACATGAAAAAGAAACAATAAACTGTAGGTAGCCAGTGTTTTCACTGAAAAAAAGCTGAGGCACTGCAAAACCAAAGGGACAACAATTGAAGAAATTATTAAAACAAAAATAAATCCTAGAAAAGGAAGTGGAATTCCCCAAATTCTAGCCAAGTGTTCTCAAAATACAGAGTTGCTACAGTTAACCCTCAGAAAATAAAGAAATGTAAAGTAAGCATATACATATCAGTTTAGGCAGATGTAAAGATGTAGTTGGGGAAGCCCAGAACAGGGTCAATACAGAGAACTCACCTAGAAAGGAAAGTAGAGCGTGTGTCTGTGTGTTCCACAGTCCTTTCCTAGGACTGTGCTCCATCTATCCACTGAACAGTACAGGATGTTGCAGTAAGCTAACGCAGATGACAGGCATTTCTAGAAGGAACAAAGCTCGGTGCAACAGCATTACAGCAGCTCGCACAAGGCTGGGTGGGACAGGCGATCTTGCAGTGCTAAAAGGGGAGATGGGAAGGGGAAATGGAGAGAGATACAAGTACGTTTCCATGCTTCCTGTATCAAAGATCAAGTACAACAAATAAGTTACAGGTATTATGGGTGCTAAATTCTGGCTGAAATAAGCCATTTCTGCATTTTCTGAGTCAGCAGCTTTGCTCTCTAGACGATTCAAAGCATGACTGCACTGTAAAGGAGGAGACATAGAAGTAACAATATTCTTTTCCTACCTCTTTTCAAGTCTCATATTGGAACGACTTGATAATTCAGGCTAGCTAAATAAGTATTTACCTCTGCAGAAAGAATTTCAATTCATAATAAAAGTGAATCAGATTGTAAAAACTTTGCTAAAGGAAAATGAAAATGATCTGGCAGTTCAGTTGCTTTCCACGAAACAGTTTAGCAAAATTCTTATTCTCTAAGTATCATCACATCTGTAATACCTCTCTCTGAGCTTACTGTACTGTAACAAATAGCAATACAAATTTTCAGGAACAAGCTTTAGCTGAATTAATTCACAATTCTAGGTGGCTTTGATGGTTTCACTTGGAAGGTGTTCTTCGCAGTGCAAGATGTTTATACTTATTGTTCTAAAAGGCTAAAGTAATTAAAACATCAGCCTCTGAAAATCAAAAACAGGATACAGCCTTAGTCCTACTATCCAAGAAGTACTTGAGCTGATTGGACGTACACTAGTCCATGGGGCCAGACAGAACCCTTCCAAGAGTGCCAAGGGAGCAAGTTAATGCCATTACATGGCTGCTCTGTATCACCTTCAGAAGCCAGGGGGATCAGGGGAGGTTCCTCATAAGGTAAACACACCCATCATCGAGAAGGACAAGAGAAGGATCCAGGGAACTGCAGGCCAGTTGGCCTCATCTGTGTTCCTGGGAAGGCTGTAGAGCCATTTCCAGACCAAGGACAAATTATGCCTGACCAGCTATGTTAGCTTCTATAAGGAGATCGCTGGCTGTGGGGATGAGGGGAGAGGGGTAGATGGCACCAGTTGGAGTGCTGGGCTCAAGAGATTGTGAACAGTGGTACAAGTCGAGCTGGTAACTGGCTACCAGTGGCATCCATCGGTAATCACTGTTGTGGCCAGTAACATGTAATGTCTTTGGTAGCAATCTGGATGATGGGATAGAGTGCACTTTCAACAAACTTGCAAATGAACCCACATGAGGGATCCCGAGGGGGAGAGTAAGGCTGTTGCAGGCTGGAGAAATGGGCTGAAGTTGAAATATGAGAGATGGGCCAATGAACCTCATGAAGTTCAGCAAAGGCAAGTGCAAAGTATTTTGAGTACTGGGTTCATTCAGGCATAAGATCATGCAAAGGTGGAGGACCTTATTGTTATGTATAACTACCTATAAAAGGATCTGAAGAAGACAGAGGCGGAATGTTCTCAGAGGTGCACAGTGGAAGGATGAGAAGCAATGGACACAAGTTGGAATATGGGAAATTCCAAGTAAATGTAAGCAAAAAAATAAAAAAAATAAAAAATTCTCAACAGTGATCAAATGCTGGAAGAGGTGCCCAGAGTGTTGGTGGAATATCCTGTCTTGGAGATACTCAAAACATTACTGTACAAGGCCCTGAGCTGCCTGACCTACATTGTCCCTCCTTTGAGTAGAACATAGGATGGGGTTAATGCTGGAGTTTCTTTTCAGCCTATGTGATTTTATTTCCTTTCCTATTTCTTTTCAGTGATGATTTCTTATGGCTTCACTACACGTATTTGCCCTCAACCTTTGAAGGTGAGTCAGAATGGCTTCCAAAATTGTCATCTTGTTTAAGGCAAAATATTATGCCTCAAAGGACTGACAGGAGTCACCAATACATACTTTATATTCAGGCATTGGCCTGATTCCTCAGAAGAACATCCTGCTCCACTGCTAAATTTTAAAAGTCCTTTACCTTCATGTACAGGATGTCATCTAACATACGGTTCCTATGCATTATTGAGTCTATATATCAGAGACACGACGCTGACTGATGCAGGATTGCTATAACTCAGTATCAAATTGGATCGTTCGGAAGACACGTACATCTGCTTCCTTTAGTCACACAGCCAGACGTGGCAGGGAGGAGATCAGTGATATTCCTCTCGTGACCTTACGTTGCAATAATGCCAAGCTAGTGTGGCGAATGCTTCCAGCAATGAAAAGAGCTAGAGCCAATGCAAAGAACACAGTGAAATGTATTTGTATAATCCATGGCAGCTATCAAGACCTTTACGGGGCAGCAGATACAGAATTAAATTTATGTCAGTGTGTACTGTATTTTTTTTATTGTTTTCAGAGGTATAAGCTTTGCTGAATTCAACTGTCTGGAAAAAAAAAAAAAGCAGCTGAACTGGGTAACATCAGTCAGGCTTGTTGATAAGCCTTTTCGCATCACTTTTTTAAAAACCATGCAGGTTTTCTTTAGATTCTGTTTTTTAAAAGTCACTTATGGTCCAGCTGTTTATACCATTAATATTAGTGGTACAGGGCCAGGATCTAAAATGCTCTAATTTCTGATAGTGTGTGAGATCCCAGCCCCACCCCACCCTCCATCCAGCCCCCCCATTTGGTAGGGAATACTCCTTTGGCCAGCTTGTCCTGTCCGTGCTCCCTCTCAGCTTCTGTGGGAAGTTGAAAAAGTTCTTGACTAATATAAACGTTACTTAGCAACAACTGAAACCATAGGTGTTACCAACATTCTTCAACATTCCCATCATGCTAAATCCAAAACACAGCAGATACTAGAAAGAAAATTAATTCTGTTCCAGCTGAAACCAGGTCACCAGGCAACATGACATTCGCTGGGTGATCAGAGTAAGTCGTGCATTGCAGAATCATAGAATGGTTAGAGTTGGAAGGGACCTTAAAGATCATTGAGTCCCAACCCCCCTGCCCTGGGCAGGGACACCTCCCACCAGACCAGGTTGCTCAAAGCCCCGTCCAGCCTGGCCTTGAACACCTCCAGGGATGGGGCATCCACAGCTTCTCTGGGCAACCTGTTCCAATGCCTCACCATCCTCACTGTAGAAAAAGAGGACTAGAACACAGCAACATTGTTCTGCTACTACTTGTACAATAATTTAGATTTGAAAAAGTAGAACTTTTTATTTGTTTGTTTGTTTGTTTGTAATGGAAAGTACTACATATTAGACTTTCTTTGCCTTTTAAGATGCATCAGAAAAATAAGTAAACTTGAAAAGAGGGAATAGTAAGAAAAAGATAAGGAAAACTACTCAATATGCAGCATGTATTTGTGTTATTTAGAAAGGTTACTAGATAAAATTTCTTCGCATAGACAACAATTTCATATGATTATCTCTGCCTTAAGGGCATAACCCCCCCCAACTCTTAAACAAATATTATTGCTGTTTGGAGATCTGAAAGTATGTTCCATTTCACAACAACTTAAAGCTACATTTGTCTCTGGACTGAATCCATTAATGTCATCAGTATTAGATCATGGATTAATTTTGCTCATGGTATTATGCTTGGAGTAACTACAGTTGTGGGGTTTTGGTTTTTTGCCAGGATTAAACTTTGAAAGAAATTAATGGCACTGATGGTAGAGGACAGTGACAGTGCTTTTAGAAATATGAGAGAGACATGACAGGGAGATTTGTGACGTTTTCCATTTTATTGAGATTTGGGGGAACAGAGATTATTGTCCAAGGTGCGTAAGGATTATGTAACTCCAGGGAACAGAAAATTTGTAACGGTGGAGTGAGTCAAAAAGATAGGAAGTACCGGCATGATTCTTGAGTAGAGCTTTGCTTATGAGGTTTATACAAATATTTGGAAATCCATTAGTGCAATGAAATAGTTGCCAGTTGGGTTTCTGTGGGACTTGTCCATTTGGTGCCGCACACCATATAATTGCGCAATGAAAAATACAGACTAGAATTCCAAAATTATTGTTTCTTTCTTTTTATTTCTTGATGGTGACACACACAGGAACAGCTTGACAAGCTGGAGGGAGGCGTTAGTTCATCTCACAGTAATGTCCAAGCTAGTCTGTACTAATAAGAGATCATCTGCAGTCACTACAGGATGCTAAACCCAAGAATCTTATTTGCGTGTGAATGTCAGTGTTTTATATAACACTTAATGTGGATGGTTTATATGAAAGAGCAGTTTAGAGTTAGGCTAGAAGTGGCTGGCTGTCAGACTGCATGAAAATAGAAGAAATAATCTTTAGACACCTGTACTGCTTGATTCCTGGTGAAATCGTCATCTTTGCTTATACACTTACAGGTTCATCGGCTGACTGAGCGTGAACCAGGAAGAAATCACAAAATCCCAAGACAGCTAGATCCCTTCACACCCATCAAAAGCCTTTGAAGTTGACAACAAAGCCTAAATCTGAGGACATAAGTATAGGACCATGTAAGGAAAAATCATTTAGTAGTTAATCTTAAGCCTTATCTGGAAAGTACGCTATTTCTATGGAAACTGAGTACTTGGCTCTGAAAGCTGGAACATATCACAGGAACTCATTTTAAGAGTATTGGAGCAAACAGAGGTATCCAGTTACACATCAGCTAGAATAGCATTCTCTAGTTGTTCTCCTTGTCAGCTTTCCCCCCTGGTTTTATACCTAATCCTTTACCTCAGTTTTTGTCCTTGTGTTTTCCAGAATTGGATTGCCCCTTCTTTGTGGGGGCAGTAAATCCAAAGGGAGCGGCGTGTTCAGGCATCTCAGAGAAGTTCCCTGAGATAGATGGGGCACTCTTCATTTGCTAAAGCATAGAGGACCAATGTGGACATATCAAGTGCAGGCTTTCAGGAGGGAATTTTTCTGGCAGACAAAAAAGAAAAACAAGGCCTTTTACAGAACTAGGAGCACTCTACAGTTCTTGCGAATCCTTTGAACATTGTGACCACCAGTTGACATTTGCAAACAGATTACAGACAAAACCCCATATCACACTCAAATATCTGGAGACTTCAGCTAGTCTTGTTACATGAATAATAAAACAACACTAAAAATAATTGATGTGAATATAGCATTATAACCAGTAATATGCATCTAGTATCTCACCTATTCAAGGCACTGAACAAATAACCCTATGGGAAGTAAAAAATGGGAGCAGAGTTTGGAAACTAATAAACTGGTAATCTACAGGAATGGTATGAGTAATTTAACTTATCATGTTACACTGTAGTGCATCAGCCAAAAAAAAAAAAAATTCCATTAAAAATCTGCCCAGCACCTGGGAATGGGCTGTTACTACAGTTGGCAAGGGCTACAGAGATTTCCATCTGTGGATCATTCATCAAATCTGTGCCAACTTGAAAGACCAAAACCTGCTATCAGTTAGCTTGTCATCTTTTAAAAAATCAAAACTATTAAAAGCCCACTTGTTGACAGCATCACTTGAGAGGCCAAAGACAGTTTAATCCTATCATCTGAACAACCTTCCTTCTTGTGAAAGTTAAAATACATTGGCAGAAAAGTATAAAGTTATGTATTAGTACAGTCATTTAATTCTACTGAAAAATGGATTTATTCTACATATTCCTTTAAACAACTGTCAGATCACCATCTTACCTGTCAGATCACCAGCACTTATAGGCTACTGCTGAATGTAGCTGGGTGAGAATTAGTTGCCTGGAAGTGAAACATTTTATTCACTGTGATAACTTATCAGCTTCTCCACTAAAGCCACAGCTAATTTGCTGGACATTCTTATCCTTGTTTCTCTGTAAATGTTTTGCTAACTAAACTGATGTGTTCCCTTCACTCCTTTTCCACTGCAGAACTTGGTGACAATGCAGAAGACTCCACATGAAAGCTGCTTTTTGTGGCTTTCTGTGCAAACTTTCAGTTGCCTGCATGTGAGTCTCTTGGTCTCAGGAGTGCCAGCTGCTGGTTTGATTCCATTTCCAAAGCTCGGAATTGAAGTACTTGAGGGGGTGTGAGTCTGAGGGGAAGCAGTGTTACTGGGTGTTTGTTCAGAGCTGTAATGTGAATGAGTAGATAAAAACAAACGTACCGCTTTCGTATGCTTTTGATCTGACTGCAAGTACCGTGGAAAACAGCGGTAGGAAGCAAAAAGGTTTCAGGAATAAAACCTATATTTATTCCTTTGCTGAGAGTCTTTGTACATCTAGGAAGAAACAACGGTATGCTTTTATCTCAATAAATATTATGGAAAATAGTGAAAATTCCACACCCAGGTACCACATTAAGTGGCATTAAGCTTGTAGTTAGAAATTTTTTTACAAGTAGGTCTCTACTTGTATAATGCCTTAAACCAAAAGCTAAAGTGCCAGCCTTGGAGTTTCAAGTCTATATAAGGATTGTTTTCATAGAACAAGTTAAATGAATCTAAATTCCTTTCAAAATATTTTCCAGAAAGCTAAATTTAGCTTTTAAAAACCATCTTCACTGGAAAATGTAGATAAAATATTTTTGCTTTGAGATCTGGGTTCATTGAACTCTCTCTGAGTCCTAACACATGTGAGCCAAAAAAAAACCCCATGAAACAACCGTTCACACAAACTCCTGAGAACCAAATCAGCTGACTCTGGCAGAGCACAAATGTTTTTAAACTCATTTCAGCTTCTTTTATGAAGATAATCCAAGCAGTACCAACTTGCTCGTTCCACAAGCATCTTTTCTGCTTCTCCCAGGACAAAATGATAACATAGGAGTCAGACTTGCAGCATCCCAGAGTCATGGCCTAGATTTAATTTTTTTTTTTTTACTGTAGCAACAGGTCTGCAGAAGAGTAAACATTTGGTTTATAATACGGAAAAGGATGTTGGAAAATAACAGAGATCATCATCTTTTTTAACTGGCCACAGTATTTTAGAGAAGCCTGGAATGCCCTGTCTCTAATGTAAATGTACAGTACTCCATTTAACATGCTTCTTTTATTTATTTTGTTTTAGTAATCAGCTGTTGCCTTTAAGAGGATAATAAAATTCGTTTTTATTCCCCCACACAAACGCGTACATACAGTGTAATGTATTGTGACTGATTTACTTTTTTTAGAGAAGCTAAAAAAGGAGAAATTGCACAAGAGCACCCTTGTTTGAATAAATACTGGGCTGTCTGTATGGAATAACAATTATATGCTGAAGCTAGAGCAGATGTATGGGTGTGAATCACATAAGGGTAGGTTGGGGAATTATAATCAGCCAAACAGACCTAGGAATCAATCAGCAGTGGAAATTTTTCTGTGGTCAAAGAGCGTCTTTTTCTAACTATTATGGGGAAAGACAGGGAAAGTGATTTTCAGCCCATGTTTTGGTGCAGGTCTAGTGTGGAAGTTCCTAAAGTTTAGGACATGCATATGCGGTACATAAATGCAAAATGAAATGGGATCTGGCACTTCCTTTGACAGCCACCATTAGGACTGCTGAAGAAAAGTTTGCAGACACCTTATTTAGTACTCTGCAAGAAGAACAACTCTCTAGTTAAGGCTAAAGATGCGAATGCTGTTTTTTCCTGGTTTTGCCACGCACTCTGACTTAGGCCAGATTTGGGCTGATTTGCACCCGCCACTGAGTATCCAACTGTTACTGTAGTCAGTAGAAGGAGTCAATAAAGGTCACCTTCTTTGAAGGATGAGCTTCTGTGTTATAAATCATGCAATATAATGGTATGTCTTCATTGATACTCGGGATATTCCTTTGATAATTTCACATACAGAATAGTTGCAAAGCACTGTTTAAAACAAATGGCATTTGCCTACTTTTCTTCACCATTTCTGCATTATCATACAACAAAATTCATTCGATGAGGTCATTCAATGTCTTTCCCAGTAGTGTGTTTATTACCCACTTACTCTCTTACTTATAAAACAGCTTTATTTGAAACATTAACATAGGCAAACTCCCAAAGAGAGTTAACCGGGAAAAGTCCTGCTACAAATTTTGTCTTCTGTCAAATCCTTTCTTCTTTCCTCTTTGTTTTGCCTTTCACGTGGTGTCATGTATCTTGCATTAAAGTGTTGGCAATGAACAAAGGCATCTGTAAGATAGGGGTTCAAAAGCATCCTCCAAAAAACCTGCCAGAAACTTCTATCAACTTCCATCTTCCATCAACTTCAAGTAGTAGCAAATGGGCTTCTTAAATTCATTCCCGTTGACAGCCTAAGGGTGCACCATGGCTTAGGAGGTCCGAGAACAATGGGCAATTAGCAGTGATTACACAACATTACCCTTTGACGATTGGGTGGCATTTATTTAGTGAGTCAGCGGGGGTTTTTTTGCCCACCTCCCTAAGATGTCTGCTGATTAAGAAAAGTAATTTTAGCTAGGTGCTTTGTGGGCAGTCTCAGCTGAGAGTTGAGACATAAAGGCGAAGGGACAGAACCAAAGTCATTGCTAGGGCACTGCCGGGAATGCAGAGTCCTGCAGTCACTGCTTTTGACGCTCTCTTACCTGCTCAGGGTGGAGAAATGAAGGTAACGTTTGTCATTTCAGCTCAAATGCATTCATCTACCAAAGGTAAAGAGTTTATCTTGTATCCTACTCAGTTCAGAACTGAAGGAAGTTTCTCCACTATTATCCCCTTTATAAGAAATTACATGTGCATTAGCTGCTTCCCAAAAATGTGTAGCTGGCCCTGGTAGTTAACTGTTTTCTAGCTGCTGCATTAAAATAAGTCAAAATAATTGGGAAAACATATGATATTCCAGTTTTTTAAACAACGTATAAAAGAAATTTCCAATAAGTTTGGATATGGTTGTGGAACCAATGACGAAAAAATCAGGCCTTTCTATTCCTAGTGATAACTGAAATGTGTCCAGACTTGTTTCCTCAGTCAAGCCAGTGGGTGTTTGTTCACGATGATTTTAGTGAAAGGAGACTGGGCAGCTAATTCTTTTTTCCACAACCTTTACTAGTTAGAGTTAAACACTATGTAAAACTTAGTTAAATGAAGAAAAGACGGTGCATTTAAAGCAGAAAACAAATCTACTGATCTATCATTTTTCTTAAAGATGAAAGAAGATTGCCTGCCTAAATATGCCTGAAGTTTGGGGTTGGTTTTCGGTTTTTTGCATTTGCAAGAGGCCACCATCAGAATACAAACTATACCCTCCTTAGACCCTTCTTTCTGCAGAAACTTTTCTTCCAGCAGCCTGAAAAACTCATCTGGTAAATGTACACTTATGGAAACAATTACAACGTGGCACGGTAGCACACTGGGGAGAAGACGTATGGTAGTTGAATTGATAGTTGATACACAGAGCATTAAGACAGTTGCAGAAGTTATAGTGGATGTATACAACCATGGAGTGCATTTTCAGTTTGCGTCCAGCTTTTCTTCTTTTGTTGGAAGAAATGGAAGTCACACAGTGTCTCTATTTCAAATAAATATTTTATTTTTTTTTGCAAACCTAGGTGCCACTTCTCATTTAAGCAGATCTCTTAGCCTTTTATCCTGTTTACTAACCATGTAACCCAACCACAACAGTGATATCTGAGATGACTTTCCTATTTTACAAGCAATATCAGCCAAGTAGGAGTGACATTCCCATGGGACAGGGAATTCCCACCTCTCTCAGCTAGTTTTAGACACACATGAAGCTCTCGTGTTTGGGCTTCTAGACATGACAACCTGCAAAACTAGCCTGGCACGTCTTCTGACTGCTGAAGAAGCATATGTCCATTAATGGAAAGTATGAGCTTCAGAGAAATAAGATGTCCATGAATTTCATGAAAGCAGTAGGAGCATCAGGATAACAAGGGATACTGGTAGCCTCTCCATTTATCACACTATTTAATCTTTCTATTTGTAGACAAAAAAACATTGTCAATAAGTAGTAAGGCTTGCAAATGTTCTTCCTGCTGGATTAACTGGATATAGGCAAGATACAGAGTGGGTAGAGATGACACAAAGAAGGTGAAGACTTCCTTGTGACACTGGATAGAAGCTGTATGTGAATATTCAGTCTTTTGATGGCATTTTGATGGCATGTGTGACTATCGACGCAGAAAACCCTTTTAGATCACAAAGTGGAACAGGAAAAATGCATGATTTGACCACTCAATATTACACAGAAGTCAGTCATTCCCTATCGTCAACAGCATTGAGATCAGTAAGGAGTAAGAAGTCCTTTTCTGCTAGGTTGTCCTAGACAGAAATCCTGCTTCAGCAGATACATGATACTGCTTGGGGAAATGGAGTGATATCAACCATACATCAGGTAGAGTTGTTTGGATATACGGTTTTCCACAGAAGAATTAAGCATCAAAAATTCCACAGTATTTAATACCTGAATGAGGAGCCAGTTACTCAGATTAACAGTGTGCCATGCCAGAATAACAGCAGCTGCCTTCCAGAGCTGCCCTACGTAGCTAGATTATATTTTCTTCCTTCCATCCAGATGTTAATGTGATCAGAAGCATCAGCCTATTCATTAGCTTCCTGGCAGCGTGGCAAAAAACTCATCCTTAAACTTGATCCCGTTTCCCTGCATTCTGTCAGAAGAGATCTTGACTAGAGTTGTCCATCAGTTGCAGAGGTTGTCCAAAGGTAAAGACAACACCGGGGCTTCTGCTGCTGGAGAATGCAGCCCTCTAATTTCCCAGGGGGATTAAGAGCTGAAGCTATTCTGCTCTGCACTGATCTTTGTTAGCTTCAGGTCTTCTTCGGGTGCCAGTTTGAGAGTCAGATGCTAGTCTTCAAAGACATCACCAAATTTTAATCTATTCCTATTGACAGGGCATCACTGACTGCACTACTGCTACAGAGCTGCATCCTTCTCAGCAAAGCAGCTCAGAGAGTCCAGGACAAAGTATGCTAAAGCTGGAGACATATATTTTTGGCAGAGTTGTCTTCACTACTGAGTAATCTCCTCAAGAAATCAAACAGTCAGCAGTCCTGAACCATAAAACCATTCCTCATACCCTTTCCAAAGTTACCTGTCTTCCCAGGAGAATTTTCCCTCATTTTTATGGTATAGAATAATTTATTTCATATCAGAAATGTGGAACTGTAAACTGAGATTACTGAGATTTATTTACAATCTAGAACGAAATAGTTGTGCTGTTCGTTTTGGGACCCTTATGACATTCTGGATTCCCCATTTTGGAGTTTGCCAATTGGAAAAAAGAGGCTGTTAGTTCCCAGAGCTGAGTAGTTTTAGGTACACCTCCAGACAGAGCTTTCTTTGCAAAAGACTTTTTTTTCCACTAGAACCGAGTCGATCCAAATTATAAAGTAAATCTTTCCTAACAGAGAATGGTTTATGTTACATACTCAGCTCCCTGCAGAAACTGCCTCTTCTGCCTTTCCACGTATCCTGATGGAGATAATCCCCTGCAGCTGCTGATTCATGCTGAGATTGCTCAAGCAAGGGTTTTATGCAAGATTTACATTTGCAATAGAGTGCCTGTCATTGTGTGAAGGGACTCTTGCAGAAAACTAGATTTATCTTTCCTTTATAAGCAATATCAGCTGTGTTCCAGGTGGTGAGGCAATGCTAGGAATCAGGTAGCAGCTTGAAGATCACCTGATCTATACAAGAGCCTACAATTTGCTCCCTTTTATTAGCTAGTGGGAAGAAAAAAAGAGGAAATATTCAGCAAAAACAACTGACGAACAACCCCACAACTCTTTATTAATTTATTTTTCTTTTATTTTTCTTTTATTTTTCTTCCTTGTAGTAGGCCAGCAAGAGGACTCTACCTGTTGATATTTGCATGGTAGGTCAAGAGAGAAAGCAAAGGCTACCTTTTTTTTTTCCAATGGTCCTTGCTATCATACCCACTCTCCTTTTTGGCTAGCAATAGTGAAATAACACTGATAGCTGCAGCTTCACTTTCAAACTTTTAGAATTTCATGGTTTTACTTGATATTTCAGATCTTGAAGAAGCTCAGACTTTACTTTTTGAAAACTAAAAGGTCTCACAGAAAAAAAAAAGATAGGAACCCAAGTGCACCTTAAGGGTTCAAAGTTAAAGGGAAACTAAAATTACCTGCATTTAATATTTCACAGCTAGACTGAATAACTTGCAATGTTTACAACTAGCAAATTTTTGGAAGATTCTGTTCTCGATATCAAGTTTTTCTGAGATAACATTTTATAATTTAAATATAAAATACTCTTCCCTCAAAGACATTTCAAAGATTCCAGTTTTGTGATTCACTTGTGAAAATAACTTGAGTTATTTTCAATCTTTCCCATGATCTCAGTGTCATGGGATTTTTATTCTCTGGGAGCCATGATGACACAAATAACATTAACAATAACAAATGCACTATCCAGTTTGAATTTATGATAAGAAAGAAAATCACCTCTTCTGATCATCTGTTAGGGGGCAGCAGCTTTTGTTACCTGCTGCTGGTACGAACCCCTCTGTCATCAGGAGTGGAGGGCTGCATAGGCTCAACTACATGTCAGCAGAATTGCGGTTTATTTTCACCTTTTTCTTGTATTTTCTGTGCAGTTTGTCAAATCACATACTCTCTCTGCCTCCTACAGCATCTGTAAAATGGGATTCTTTAGGTTTTCTTCTATTTGACTGCAAGGAGATTGCTGCCGTGGGACAGGCTGTCATCTTTGCTCTTGCAGCAAAACACTTTGCAAAGGAAAATAATAGGAGTGAGAATGCATGTTGAGTGTTTATCAGGAGGGGAACCTGATTTTGAAGCCTGTAGGTATATTCATTTATCTGCATATAATGGATAAAGTTATTAATAAAGCCATAAAACTTTCAAATGGCCTGGAGGCTTATCCGGTGTGCAAATTCTAGATAATGCAGGATAATGTTATTAGCATACTAGCTGGTAGTTTCTCAAGGATTCGGTGCATATAGAAAGATAAATCCCTATCCCTTTGACACATTTCCCTCACTTCAGGCAGACTCCGTCTTGATAACATGGCAGAATGTGTCCCTTCTGTTTCTGTTTCATGGTTAAAGGAAGGACATCAGTTTTTTCGGAACATGGCGTTCCAATCCCATAGAGTAAAATAAATAACATTTGAAGAGAACTCCGAAGGCAGTGCCCATGTGCCTACAAACCCCTGTCCTCCCATCCGGCTGTTTGATGACACTGACCCCTAAACGTGGGGCGCAGTGTCCTCCCTCCGGCTGCCGTAGGAGGATGTTCTGGGAGAAGCCTGCTGCAAGAGCGCCGCAAGGTCATGTCCAACCTCCGGCTCCTTCAATCTGCTACTAAACATACCGCCCTCCTCCACGAGCTTCTGTTTCAACATCATTATCTCTTGGGAATTGGGTATCGAATGGCTCTGCCTGTTCCAGAGGGACCACGCACTGTGTTCGGGAGATGGCTTGTGCTGCATCAAGTTCTTCCCGTATCATCTCATGGATGGCTCTCCTGTGTTGAAAGAGGAGCAACTAGGAAAATGCAGCGAGATATATTGATATCCCTACTATGTTTTGGCAAAGAATGTTACAAATGAATAGAATTGCACCCCCAAACTTGTCATTAAAAAGTGCCTGAAATATAGACACCAGACCAGATACAAATTTTACATATGGTCTTTTCATTCCTTTTTATAGCAGGAACAAATATTGAAAGAATGTGTGATAGCTGTCTTTCTATGCCGTACAACGGAATGGGACAATTTTGTTATTTTTTTTTTTATTGGTTGGACTAGATGATCTTAAAAGGTCCCTTCCAACCTAGGTGATTCTGTGATTCTGTGAAATAGTTGCTGTCTCATTAAGATCTGAATTTAGGTAAATTATATATGTCAGGCATTGTAAGGTACTATATGAGAACAAAATAGGATTGGTTTAATTTGATTATTACTATTTTTAATCTACAATTGTTGCAAATAAATTTGACTTTTGTCTAGCCAGGAGAAGACAGCCATTCCTTACCTATATAAGTTATATATTATATATACCTATATAAGCTAATATTTTTTTTATTTTGAAACATTTTTTTCTTGTTTCAAAATGTGTCCAAATGAAGTTCTAATACTCTTGATGTGATCCTTCTTTTTACAGAAACTTTGTAGACTTTGAGCAATTCAATTTAAATAATATGATCTGAGATACCTCTAGATTGGATTTATTCTTTTATTTTGGAGACCGTTCTGGTTCACACTCAGCAGGATAATAAATAGTGCTGCAAGAATGTGTGACAATTCTGATACTGATAAAGATAATATGTTTACCCATTTATTTCAAGAGGGGTCTGTTTCAAATCCTTGCAAATGAAAAGGAAAAGGACAGAGCGCTGCGTTCTGTTTTATTCTGGACTTACAGTGGCCTTGCTGTCTTCTTGCAACTACAATACTTTTTTCCCTGTCCTAGCTGTACGACCCAAATTTTGAATATACATAGGAGGTTTCGCAAATGAACTGGGAAATTGCAGTGTACCAGATAATTGCCAAACACAAAGGTTCCAAACTTACTTACCACATAATTCTTTACGGTTTTGGCTACTTCACCCTCAGCACTGTGAGGATCTGGTCTTCAGCAAGATTATGTGTAAGTGTTGATTTCTTTCAGAAACTGACCTCATGGTGAATATCTATATACTGATATCCACTGATAGGTAATATGAGTGTCCCTCCTGTGCATATAAACTTCCATAAAGAGCCAACTGGAAAGATCACTGTCACTGAAACACGCCCATCGTTTTTAAAATGGAAAAGTAAGGCTTGACTTGTGAGAGCATAACACTACAGGCTTCTGTGTCCTGTTATCAGGGCTCCCTACTGCATCAGGTAGTTGTCAGAAAGCTGTCAGAAAAACTTATTGACACTGAAAGGACTCTGCTGTGGAGGTGCTGCATTCACTCTAATCTCCTTGTCTAAACAAGCCCCAAAGGCATTTAAAGAGGCTGGAAGAGAAATCTCCCTGTCCAGGAGCTTAGGGAACTTCACAAGCCTCAGTATAGTGGCTATATGAGCGACTGCATGATATCTGTATGGTGTTGGAAGAGAAGAAGGTGGCTTTGAAAGATTGAAAGCAGCTGAGCTTCTGTGTACCAGATCATCCTCTGGGCTGCTTGGTGTCCACATCCCTGTATGCTGCACTGCTGTGTACTTTTAATGCCCTAGATGATATTTCAGTTCAGAAGCTCTGTACTTTCTGGCTTGATAGCTCTGTAACACGAATAAATTCTTTTCTGTTTTACATCTCTAACTTTATGACAAACTTCCTATTGTAATAAGTGCAGCTGTGACAACATGGGCCTGGAATCCACGGGATGCAGGAACAACCCTTGGACAAATGAATTGTTGGCTGTTGGTAGAAAGAAGAAAGTATCAGCGGATCTTCATATGAATCCAAAAGATGACTCAGTGGTAGAAAAGGCAATTCTAAATCACCCCCTGTTGTGACCTGTAAAAACATACCCAACAGCCAACTTTTCCTCTTTCCAAGTATCAATATGGGGCTCCAAACTAAACAAAATGGACCCAAACCCAAGAAAGAGCCCCAACGAGGTGAAATAAAGCACAGTGAAATTTAGGCAACTTAATGAGCAATCAAGTGCAATTTCTTTGGCATATTCCCACGATTTAAGTTAATGCAAACAGTAATACTGTAAGTTGTTAGCTGTTAGAGTTTATTGCTCTCCTCCGGGGATCCAGGAGGAGACCTGTACCTCATTTTTATTACTATATGGTCAAAACTGTCTACAAGTGAGAAATAATTTAAAATGCAGGTCATTAAAGAATCACATTCCACTAGTATAAAATAATAAATTCTCTGAAGAAAAAGGCCCACTTTAATAAGTCTAAAAATTTAATATCCTTAAATATCCTAAGGATAGAAATTGATGACTAGAATAAGGATAAGGTCAATATAACATTGTAAACTCCATGAAATACATAAATGAGGATAAACAATGTAGCAAATCACTTGCTGATGGATGATGATGGGGGACCGAGCTATTTGTTTCCAATGGATTGTGAGATCTGCAGTCAAAATCTTCAGTCTTGCCATCAATTAATCGAGTTCCATCTCACTTTACTCCAACTCTTAGCCCATAAAGTCTCGTTTAATAACAGCAATAAAATCTTCCAAATATGAAAATAAAACTTCATGGAAAGGTGTTGGTAAGAGGAAAGCCTTTCTGTTGAAAAACAGGCCTGCTACTGGAGACCTTAATTCTGTTATAGCTGTTACTCGGAAAAATGAATATATTTTTACTAGGATAAACATGCTTTGAACAATGGTCTGTTCCTGTGTTGGGCTCCGGGGACACGTTATGGCTCCTTCCAGTACCTTCAGGGGACCTACAGGAGAGATGGGGAGGGACTCTTTATCAAGGAGTGCAGTGATACGAGGAAGGGTAGCAGTTTTAAACTGAAAGAGGGGAGATTTAGATGAGATATCAGGAAGAAATTCTTTACTTTGTGGGTGGGTGAGACACTGGAAAAGGTTGCCCAGGGAAGCTGTGGCTGCCCCATCCCTGGAGGTGTTCAAGGCCAGGCTGGATGGGGCTTTGAGCAACCTGCTCTGGTGGGAGGTGTCCCTGCCCATGGCAGGGGGGTTGGAACTCCATGATCTTTAAGGATCCAACTCTAACCATTCTATGATTCTGTGATTCCTTCACATTCCATAAAAAGAGAGTAACACTGCCATGCCACCACACAGCACTCCTCCATTACAATTATGCAGTCTGGCAACATACCCTGACTTGTCACCATAAACTTTTGTGTTGAACGAGGGTGTATGGTAAGGCACCCTCAGTGTTCAGAAATCTGGTGATTTGCAAAAGAAAAGTGATGTCTTGGATGCATATTTTAAGTAAAGGGGATAGAAGAGCTGGAAGGGTTACAGTTAAATGGATGCAATAGTCAGTGAAACCCAAGTCCAAAACAGCTTATATTGGTATGAATCCTTTTAGCTTCCAAAGATTTTTTTCTGAGCTGATGTCTTCCACTGATGTTTTTTTTTATTACAGGGTTACTATAATAATAACAGACTGTGTAAACAGTAATCATAATGTATTATTAACAAGAATGTATCATGTATTATCTTTTTCTTGTTATTTTTACTCACTCCCAGATTTTGCAGACATTACCACATTATTACTATTGTTTTGTAGAACAGAAATTCGTGAAAGCCCTCAAGCCAGGCTTATGCAGCAGCTAGACTGAAGCAATGGACACATAGTGACCCCACTCCATGCTGCTCAAAATCAAATGCAAAATCATAGAATCATAGAATCATACAATCTTCCAGGTTGGAAGGGACCTTCAAGATCATCTTGTCCAACCATCAACCTAACTCTGACAAAAATAAACACCCA
>JAOQGH010000001.1:67532796-67567677 GCA_025769975.1 Gallinago jamesoni | reverse complement strand
GTCTCTTGAACACCTCCAGGGATGGTGCCTCAACCACCTCCCTGGGCAGCCCATTCCAATATCTGATAACCCTTTCAGTGAAATTTTTTTTCCTAATATCCAACCTGAACCATGGTGTAACTTGAGGCCGTTTCCTCTAGTCCTGTCGCCTGTGACTTGGGAGAAGAGACCGACCCCCACCTCTCTGCACCCTTTCAGGGAGTTGTAGAGAGCAAGAAGGTCCCCCTTCAGCCTTCTTTTCTCCAGGCTGAACACCCCCAGCTCCCTCAGCCTCTCCTCATAAGATTTGTGCTCCAGACCCCTCACCATCTTTGTTGCTCTTCTCTGGACCCTCTCCAGCACCTCAATGTCTTTTTTTGTGGTAGGGGCCCCAAAACTGGACACAGCACTTGAGTGAGGCCTCACCAGTGCCGAGTACAGGGGGACAATCACCTCCCGAGTCCTACTCACCACGCTGGTCCTGATCCAGGCCAGGATGCTGGTGGCCTTCTTGGCCACCTGGACACAAAATGCAGAACAACTGAATTTAATGTACAAATGAGTGAAAAAAATATGACCAAACATGAAGTAGCTGTAGGGCTACAGAGCTGAGGACAAAGCTGGGGGACTGATGGGGCCAGGGATCATCTTTGCTGTGAAGGACTTGGGGGTCCTGGTAGACAGCCAGATTTGAGCATGCATCAGCTGTGTACCCCAGGGAACTGGAGGCTGAGGACACACTAGGCAGTGGTAACAAGAAGGTAGCTATAGATCAGAAGTGATTCTGCTTCTCCGATAGTGCTTGTGAAGCCATTTCTGGAGCAGTGTGTCTAGCTTTCGGCCCCAGAATACAAGAGCATTGTGGACAAACTGAGGTGGGTGTAGTGAAACATCACTAAGATGATCCATTTGGTGATTATGCACATGATGTTCAAAGAGAGGCTGAGAAAGCTGGGTTTCTGCAGCCTTAAGAAGAGAAAGCTTAGGGGAGAACTTAATTGCTGTCTATAATTACCTAACAAAGGACACAGGGTCAGATGTGGCTCAGAGGGGCAGAAGGGAAGGATGACAAGCAATGGGCACAGGTTGGAAGACAGGAAATTCCAAGTACATGAAGGAGAAAAAAAATCATAGATAGGTTGTGAAATATCTGTATTTCTTTTTAGAGAAAGTCAACACTCAACTGTAGGAGTCTCTGGGCAACCTGAGCTAACTTAGAAGTTAGCCTTGCTTTGAGCAGGAGATTGTATTAGAAAACCTCTAGAGGTCCCTTCCATACTGAATTATTATCTGAATCTGTAATTTTCTACTTCTCATTTATATTAAAGCCTCTTTTACCCCAGCACTTGTGGTTTTACAGGGCCTTAAGTAAGTGTAAATAAATAAATGAAATTCCCTTATAAGTAAATGAAATTCCCTTATAAGTAAATGAAATGGTGATACTGAAGTGCTGTAGCAGAGTAAACAAGAATCAGGTCCACCAGATCTCAGACTCAGCCATGAGCGGCCATCAGCTAGAGTCATTGCACTGGGCAGGCTGCTGAATGGAGAAAACAACCCACAGCCCAAACTGGAGAAGTTTGTGGCAGCTTGAAACTTCACTGGGAAACTTCTGGGAAAATTGACTCAGCCCACAGTGCTGGTCACATTGGAGTCCAATGGGAGTTAACCCCGTATTGAGAATATTCACTGATAAATACAACATTTTCTTTAAAAGCTTCAGCTTTCTTGGCCAGTAGCTCCTAAAGGGAACTGTGGGGAGGATGGCATGAAAACTCTTGTGTCCCCAGGACAACCTTACCTATTGTGTGTGTTCAGTTGTGGGTGAATGGAGAGCGCTGACACGAATGACGGATGTAACGTGTCTGTCTGTCTCTCCCCTAAAGAAATAAGCTGTCAAACTGTCTCTCCCTGCTCTTCCTGGGAGAAGCACATTGAATGAAGCACACAAGAGAATTCTTCATTTACCACTAAGCTTTCGGATTCCTTCAAAACTGCTCTAGCGTCTACCTCGTAAATGAGGAAAGTTAATTGAAAATTGCTCTCACCACGCGGAGCCTGACACTGGGGGAGTATTGTCTCTCCGTGCTGTAGTGATTTGATTGGGGATGCTGTCAGATGTTATATATGTTATGGTTTTGCCATTTGCCCTGTTCTCACAGACGGGGAAGCTTGAGCCATTGTTTCTGATTTGTTTTCAGTTGTTGTAGTCTTGGTGCTGATAATTTAACAGCCTATAACTTAGATGAGGATAACAAGAATATCTCTTTGGAATAATACTGAGCAAAGGCACATGAAAGGACAATTAATTCTGGTTTCATAGCACCGTGTGCCTCCTGATTTATCTGTTGCAACAGTCATTTACTCTGTAAAGTTCAGTAGTAATTTTGCAGTATGTATGGGACTGCTCCACTGTCCCATAAATTGAAAATATCCTTTTGGCTTCAGTGAACTTTGGATTCAGTTTTATCACAACTCTCATCTGGGGATCTCAGAGCGTTTTGTGATTACACCCAAATAAATCTTCACTGTGTCTCACTCTCCTCACATAACTATTCACTTTCTCCAGTGGGCAGGGTAGAGTTTGGAGGCAGAGAAGAAGAGAGAAATGCAGAGCTGGCCGTAGTGTCCCACTAAGGGGGAGCAGCTTCTCCTGTGGACACAAGTGCAAAACTAAGCCCTGCCTTGCTCACACACCCCTGTGATAGACTTGCAATTTCATTTAGGGCTATAAAAGTCTGTATTGGTTTAAGAAAGAAAAGAAATCTGAGATATGCTTATTCTTGCCCTTATTCCCTTTGGCTATGGTGTGTATATAATTACAACGGAATTATTGCCATTTCCCGCAGCTTGTACAATGGATGATTATGCTTAAAAAGAAGGCAGCAAAAGAATTTGCACAACCGTTATCAAAACAAATTAGGAGTAAGTTTCACTTCGCAATAAAGACAAAGAGAAAAGGACCAGAAGTTTAAAGAAATCAGAGCGTTTAAGCGTTTTTATTTTCAAAAAAGATTTGGGGTCTTAGGGTGGAAATCCCATTGACTATCTCATTTCTGTTGCCTTTGCTTTTGTTTTCTGGCTGAGAAGGAGGGATGTTCCAGACATCAAAGGTTCACTTTCCTCACCTCCGTCAAAAAAAATAATATACCCCCCAAGTTTTAAATGCAAAGGAAAAACAGTTGTAAACCTGCAATGTTGTTGGGGTTTTTTTTCCCACAAATCCAGAAACATTTTGTGGGTTACAAATGGTTGAAATCAGTTTTTGTTAGAGCAGGTAGGTTACCAATGCCTTCTTGTGCACATTTCTGGCATGTAGCGCTGTCTTATGGTTGTGGACCTGAAAGCTCTCACAGTCCCTCCAGGGAGTCTCCCAAATTATCTATTCAGTTATTTCCAGTAACTGTTTGTTTGTTTATTTAACTTTGGGATTAACTCAGTTCTTTCTCTTCCTATTTTTTCTTATAGTCCAGAAATATCCATACCAGGAGTGCGTTCCCAATCCTTCGTTTGTTCAATCTAGGGGTTAAGTCATCTGTGTCACATTATAAGAGATTCAGTCCTTCTCAGTTTTCCCTTTTGTCTCCATACAGCTGCAGCAGCCACAAGCATCGCCTGATCGAGACCATTCAAGCCTCCTTTTTTAAATTCAACAGCAGTCCGGGTGTCTCTGCCCCTTGGAGCAGTGAATTCTGCTGGCTGACACCACTCCAGAGGAAGAAGAAATTCTTCTCTTGGCCAAGTGCTCACTTATTCTTTTCAAATAGGATTGTGTAAAGGGGAAGGACTGACATTATTTTTGTTATTATTTTGCCTGATTCTTAAGGATACAGAGCCACTTCTCAGCACGAAGCCCTGGCCGTGCTAGGCACTGTATACAGATATATATGTGGGGACGAGGCCCAGCCTTGAAATCTCACCCTTTTAAAGGCCAAAACCACAAAAGATGTGGGGAAATGTTTCTGGTGATTATCACTGTGTGGAAGCTGAGTTTCTTCCTTCAGCTCATTGAAAAACATCCCTGTGAATCATAGAATCACCTAGGTTGGAAGGGAACTTTTAAGATCATCTAGTCCAAACAGTGAAAACAAACAAACAAACAAACAAACAAACAATAACAAACCAAGCCAAAACAAAACAAAAAAAAACCCACAAACACACAAACCCCACACTACACCCAAAACAACACCAACCCCACACTACACCCAAAACAACACCAACCCAACACTAACCCCGAGCACCATGTCAACTTGTCTCTTGAATACCTACAGGGATGGTGCCTCAACCACCTCCCTGGGCAGCCCATTCCAATGCCTGACAACCCACAAATATTTTCTAATATCTAACCTGAACCTCCCCTGGCGCAACTTAAATCCATTACCCCTTGTCCTATCATCTGTAACTTGGGAGAAGAGACCGACCCCCCCTGGCTACAGCCTCCTTTCAGGAAGTTGGAGAGAGCGAGAAGGTCTCCCCTCAGTCTCCTCTTCCCCAGACTGAACACCCCCAGCTCCCTCAGCCTCTCCTCATAAGACTTGTGCTCCAGACCCCTCACCAGCTTTGTTGCACTTCTCTGGACTCGCTCCAGCACCTCAATGTCCTTCTTGTGGTAGGGGCCCCAAAACTGGACACAGCCCTCGAGGTGGGGTCTCACCAGTGCCGAGTACAGGGGGACGATCACCTCTCGGGTCCTACTCACCACAGTGTTCCTGATACAGGCCAGGATACTGTTGGCCTTCTGGGCCACCTGGACACACTGCTGGCTCATGTTCAGCTGACAGTCAACCAATACCCCCAGGTCCCTTTCTCCCAGGCAGCTCTCCAGCCATTCTTCCCCAAGCCTGTAGCGCTGCCTGTGGTTGTTGTGACCCAAGTGCAGGACCCGGCACTTGGCCTTATTGAACCTCATGCCATTGGTCTCAGCCCATCCATCCAGCCTGTCCAGATCCCTCTGCAAAGCCTCTCTACCCTCTAGGAGATCAACACTCCCACCCATCTTGGTGTCATCTGCAAACTTCCTGAGGGTGCATTCAATCCCCTCGTCCAGATCATTGATGAAGATTTTGAAGAGAACCGGCCCCAGTACCGAGCCCTGTGGGACACGACTGGTGACCGGCCGACAACTGGATTTCACTCCATTCACCACCACTCTCTGGGCCAGTTTTTAACCCAGTGGAGAGTATTCCCATCTAAGCCATGAGCAGCCAGTTTCTCCAGGAGAATACTGTGGGACACTGTATCAAAGGATTTAGTAAAGTCCAAATAAACAACATCCACAGCCTTTCCTTCATCTACCCGTTGAGTCACTTTGTCATAGAAGTAAAGGGTCAGGAGGGAAGGGAGCTCAGGTTTCTCCTGCTTTGGGAGGTGGTGGGGTGTGGAGGCAGGGTTGGATCATGAGGCTAAGCTGCTGCATGGGGAGCCTTTCCAATTACGTGCCAGTTGCCCACAGCCTGGCACGATGGCTTCTCCCCACCTTGCACCCCTTCCCCTTGTTACCCTCTTGTGTCTCTTGTTCATGGTGTGCCAGCGACAGGCATATCGAGGTGTCATGGTTGAACCCCATCCATAAGCTAGGACCATGCAGCTGCTTGCTCACCCTTCTTCCCCTCCAAGAAGGGCAGGGAGAAGAGGAGGAAAAAGGAGAGGAAAGGCCAAAAAAACCCACACTTGTGGGTTGAGATAAAGACAGTTTAATAGAACAATATCAGAAAAGGAAAATAATAGCAATAATCCCACAAGTCACTCTCACTGCCTGGTGAATTGGCACAGTCCTGAATGGTGATTATGCATACCCACCCCCTTATGGATACCCACCCCCTCATGCATACCCACCCCCTCGCTAACCCTGTTCATGTATTGAGCATGAAAGTCTCTGGTTTGGACTATTCCATTGACCCTTACATCATTCTGTCTAGGCTTCTTCTCACCTTGTAGGGAAAGCTGAAAAATGATCCTTGAAAACTATAAACACTGCCCGGCAACAGCTAAAACAATATGTATTGCTGACATTCCTTTCATACCAAATCTGAAACACAACAACCACTAGAAAGAAAATTAACTGTGCCCCAGATGAAACCAGGGGCTGTTGGTCTTGAAGAACACATCTCTCTTTTTTTGGACCTCTGGCACCAGAGGGGTCAAACACCTGACATCTTCCTACTGCTAGGAAGGACAAAAATGCTTTTCACTGAATTCCACTGAATTTTTTACAGTTGGAAGGGACCATAGAGATCATCTAGCCCAACTCCCCTGCTGAAGCAGGATTGTCCAGAGCACGTTAGAGCTTTTAGACCAGGCATTAACTGTGTCAGTAGGTGCTGATGAGTGCACTTACTTATAAAGGCATGGGAAAAGTGATGAGGCATCAAGTTAAAAAGAGGAAGAATGGAGAAAGAAGGGAAGACTGATGGAGAGTGTCTTATGGTCAAAATCTTGTTGTTGGCAAAGGGGGAACACACCAGCCAAGAATTTTTTAGCCTCAATAAAATGTCAAGCAGCTAACTAATATAGAACACACTGTTAATTACTAGTAGTACAGTTGCAATACACAAATATTTACAGTCCAAATCATCTAATTAATATAAATTAAGTCCTATTAATAAAATGGTCAGAAATTGTTATACAAGAAAACCAGCCTTACAAATCTACCCCTTATCCTCCAGTGTTATGTTCCTTTCCACTACCTCTCTGAGCCCCGGGGGTGAGGGCACCACTCTTCCTTATGAACAAAGCAAGTAGCAGGTTTGCAGTGAGACATCATCAGTGCCCCATGTGCCATGGCCCTGGCAGCACCACCAGCCCTTCTTGTCCCTGCCCAGCCCATAGCCCAGGACCCCATTCCAAGCCCCTCAGGGCCATCAGTCCCTGCCCTGGAGACACCACAGCGGGGCTGGGCTCCAGCTCTCCACCGCCCTTGCCCTGCCTGGCCATGGGTCCTCAGAGCCACCCTCAGGCCATCCTGACCCATCCTCATCCCCACGACCCTGCCTGACCACCCTGGGGCTCTGTCTGACCCCATTTTGTTCACCACAGGTAAATGGTTTATCACCCTGAAGTCTCCCATATCATCCTGTGCCTGTACTTCTCTGAGCCGCATCCCGTGTCCCTGCTTTGAAGGCTTCTGCTGTCCTCATACATCATTCTACGAGGGTTATGAACGCGCTGTGATACACAGACTATCAACTCATTACTATTATCTGTATAAAAATTATTATGCCATATGGTTATAACATATGATTCTGCCACGTGATTTTGCTCTGCTGCTCAGCCCGAGAGCTGTGCAGAAGTTAAGCAAATTAGGCAATAGCCACCTGGACATTTGAAAATTGCTGTCACGGCTAAACAAGCTAAAACACTGTTCCAAGAGGGGAAAAACAAGTCCAGGCAGTGTCTGACATGTCCTGAGGTGTTGCTGGGTTGGTACAAAGCCTGCGGACTGTCTCTAGCCATGGCAGCACCGTTCTTGCTGGGCTAGGAGAATCAGACCACAGCCCAGGGCTGGGTATGAAAGAGGGACCCATGTAGGGGAGGGAGAACTGAGGTCTGGCAAAGAGACACCCAGTGAAAGACAAACATCCCTTGCCTGAAGGCAACCCAATGCCCAAGAGACACAGGGCTGGAGCATGTAGTGGGATCCTGGTGTCACCTCTCCAGTTACAGCTGAAAAGAGTTGAAAAAGCCATTGGGAGGATGATGGTTATGGGGATGGTCCTCTCAAAGACCCCTCCACCATCCAGGGGTCTGGTAAGGAGCAGTAACCTCCAGCCAGGAGTTTTCCCGAGTGCATTTTCCATGTCCCAGCCATTTCTATTCAATAATTCCTGAGATGTGTGTCACACAGCCTGGTGATGCTACCTCTTCATTGCTGCATCCATGAGAGAGAGGGTGCCAAACACTAGGAGCTTTCATAAACCCTTGGGTTAAAAAACACACCTTTGCCCTGTTTCTTCCTAGAAAAAGATGTATACACTTGATGCCCTCTGAAATTTCTCATTCCTTCTTTACCAGACAGGATTATTTTGGAGTACAAGAGGTCTTTCGGACCTCTGGAAGGACATCCTTCAGTGCTGTCTGAAAACCTTTGTTTAGTTATTTAGTAAAAGGGAAAAATACTTCTTTCTGAATACACAGGTCTTCAGTCAACTTCCAAGGTAAGAAACCCTGAAAGATTTTAACAAGCCAATGGTGAAAAATAGCAATTAGAAGAATTAATTTAAGATTTAAAGCTCTTCACGTGGTGGAGGAAGGAGAATGGCACACAAGAATAGCAATATGCTGTAAACCGTACAAGATTGTTCCCCCTTTGTAGATAGAGAGTATAGTTTTGGGGATATTTTAGTGAGTTGGAGTGCGGAGTCACTGTCCTCAACTCCTTCAATTTACTTAAAGCTGTGTTAGAAGAATCATGGAATGGTTTGGGTTGGATAAGACCTGAAAGATCATTGAGTTCCAACCCCCCTGCCATGGGCAGGGACAACTCCCACCAGACCAGGTTGCTCAAAGCCCCAGCCAGCCTGGTCTTGAAGACCTCCAGCACTAGGCCCTCCACAACTTCTCTGGGCAACCTGTTCCAGTGTCTCACCACCCTCACAGTAAAGAATTTCTTCCTAATACCTAATACCTAATATCTAATCTAAATCTACCCTATCTCAGTTTAAAACCATTACCCCTCGTCCTATCACCACATATCCTTGTGAAAAAGTCTGTCTCCAGCTTTCTTGTAGGTCCTCTTCAGGTACTGGAAGGCTGCTACAAGGTCTCCCCGGAGCCTCCTCTTCTGCAGAGTGAACAACCCCAACTCTCTCAGCCTGTCTTTGTAGAATAAGCATCTCACAAGAGATTCACAGTTCTTTGAGACAAGATCCTAAACAAACATGAAATCAGGAATGGGCCATGGGATAAATGTGTGAGACAATTAAAATAGAAAATTAACCCAGGCATCCATAATATATGTTCCAAAATTGCTTTCAAAATGTGTATTGACTGGCACAGCGTTTGTATTCTGTTCTCTCAGTATCTCACCTACTTCTCTGCAGTAATTTCTGTAACATGCATGGAGTTTGGGCAAAATTCAACCTAAGTAATTGAACCCTGCCTTCCAAAGCGTGATTTTGTTTGGTTGTACTTATGTTCTCCCCACCTTATACTAGAGTGCAGTGTGCTGGCAAACTGTCAAGAAGCCATTGTAGACCACCTGATGAGCTAGGATGAAATCCACCATTGGCTGACTAATGATCATCACAAAAGTGGGATTTAGTCTTCCTTTTAATTATTATTAGCCTTCCCCGGCTTTACCTGTTATAAGCTCAGGGAAGGTCCTCTTTGATTTGGTAGCACGTGTGCTTTAAATGCTGGTATTACCACAGGATGTTGGGGTGCCTGAAGGCAAAAGCATATTTCAAGTAATGCAGCTGTAGATCTGCCACGTCTCTCACAGGCTTAAGCAATTATGAACTTGGACATTACATGTGTTGATCTGGAAACAGTATGGAAATTAAATGATCTCATGGGCACCTCTCTTAGGAAAGAAAACGTTTGCTGAGTCTAGTTGCATTTGTGGCTATATAAGCAGCTTTTCAATCATGCCGTAACCTTCTCAGTCCTAACTCCCAGGGCTGCCACTGTGACTATGTGAAATAAAACTCAGAGGTATTGTACCATTTTTGTACAAGGTACCGTGATGGTCAGAGGCCCACGCGGAGGGGCTTAGGTTCCTGG
Organism: Gallinago jamesoni; assembly: GCA_025769975.1. NCBI lineage: Eukaryota > Metazoa > Chordata > Aves > Charadriiformes > Scolopacidae > Gallinago > Gallinago jamesoni. The sequence continues at coordinate 67,557,978 of JAOQGH010000001.1, read as the reverse complement.
GTTCCACCACAGCCCAACTTCCATGGGCTCTGGATGCAACTTCCCATGTGTTACTGACCCTCTTCAGCTTTGCCAATGCGCTGTGACCAGAAGAGACGAGTCATGTTCTTCCACCCAAAACTCACAAGGTGCACCTAAAATGTGTTTGAAACTGTGCATGTACACACACACGCACACAGCTGTTCTATATGCATTTATTGTTATTCTTATTTCTGATCTGCCAGGATCAGGTGGTATCATTTTTTAAATTCTATGATTTTAGGCTTTAATACAAACACAACTTATCCGAGTTTAAGGCTATAACTGTGAGGTTTTTCTGTATTAGCTGAGCCTTGGCTGCTCCTTCCGTACAATGAAGCTTGTCTCTCCAGAGTCATTAATGCTAGTAGATGAATTTGAGGTCTGTGGCAAGAGCTACATAACCAAAAATTGTCATCAACATTATTAATGACTTCCCTTGGCTAATGAAATAATTATGCAATCAGAACTAAGCAAGTGTGTGCTGAAATGATGAGGATTTTTTCCCCACAAATGCAAATGCAGACTTTCAGATGACCTACACGTCTCTAAACAGGTCAGAGAGCTGAACTGGGCCCTTCTGTCCTTTAAAAAAGGAATGAGGACAATTATTTTAAAAATTAAAATTCAGCACAATTAATGTTAAAAATAGAGTTTACAAAGTAATACGGGCCAATCTAGTGATTTTACTGTTGTGGCAATGATATCTGGTACATTTCTTAAAAGCTTAATTAGCTATATTCTTGTGAATGCACCAAATCCTTGTCATTTGTTAGAAAAAGAAAGCCTCTCCCTCTGACATTTCTGCTAGGAAATATGAAATCTACAGACCTCAAGCCCAAATAAAAATGTCAGCATCTTTTTTATCAACACCTCATGATTATTAAAGAAATGTTTTGATTTTAGGTGCTTGACTCAAGAATCCTGAAGCCATGTGGTTAAGATTCTTCCCCTCGTCCACCAGAGACTTCAAAACTCTAGAAGGAAAAAGAATAATCAGAAACTTCTATAAATTCTGGCAAAACAGATGAAATTTTTTTCCCGTTATGTATTTTTCTTGCTGCCTGCCCTCTTTTTTTTTTTCTTGTGAATATGAGATATAAGGAAATGAAATATCTGAGGTTTAATGCTCTACCTCTCTCCCAATAAACATATAATTGTAATAAAAAACATCTGTCATGCTTCCCTATAAAGAGCAGAGTGTAGATACAAAAAGATTGATTGTCTGTGTCTTATCTCATTTTTGTCTCCGTAAAATAGGAATATGGAGGCATCAAAATGCACAGCAACCTTCGAGTTTGCTTTGTAAGCAGCAATTTATTTGCTTAAATTCAATTAAAGTCTCATCCATCAAGCACAGTGGAGCTCTTGAGAGGGAACAGATCAAAATCTAGTAATCACAAACGTGCTGAGCTTTGCCTACATGATGTCAGTGGTTCCCATATGGCTTTTCTTATGCCTCAGGTTTCTTCCAGGACAGGGTCCTTGACTTCCAAATCCAAGTGTCAGCCAGCCAGCTCACAGTGCAGAGATTGAGTAACGTGCAGGTCAAGGATTTGGATGTGGTCCTACTCCTTCTGAAGTAAATGGCAACGCTCCCCATGGCTCCAGTGGGAGAAGGGTCCTCTACGTTACCTCACGAGCTGATTGCAATCCACAAAGGACTGTAGAGAAAGGACTGCCAGATAATTTATAATGTCACAATTGCCTTACTTGGAAGGCTTTTTATCATCACGCATTCAACTTTAATCCTAGCTATAAATTTATGTGGCTTGTAATTGATGCATCAGTAACTGGAACGGCTGGATGGCAAGTTTGTAAGTCACCAATGGTGGCAGCTTCAGCCTGAAGAGTTCTGGGCTCAGGGCAAACAGCCGGTTCATTTATCCGAGGCAGCTCACTCAAATAATTTCCCTCATGGAGGTAGCAATAATTTGGGACAAGGAATAAAAATCTGATAACCCCTGGCCGCTAGGATAAGGGACAAAGAGGGAAGTGTATATTTAGTGATGCAAGCTCCAAATGAAGCGAAACAGAGAACAGAAGATCCAGGAGGTGTAACTCCACATTCTCTGACTTGGGGATGCAGGTGCCTCAGGGGACCATGAGCAAATGATTGGGCCTTTTCTTTTTTTTTTTTTTTAAGACACCAGACTTTTCTGCGGTACAGAGCAGCCCCTCCGATAACCTGGGCAAAGTGATTCACGATGGCTCTTTGAGGCACTCTTATCTATCACAGTCGCTGGGAGTCTCCATGGAGTTCGGTGCCATGACTGCGCTCTGACAGCCACCTTGTTCTCGCCTGATATATTCCCTGTGGTGTCCCCAAGATGTTCAGAAGAATCATTTCTTGGGCAGAAACGAGGCATCTGGGAATCCTCTGTACTGCTTTGGCTCCGTACCTGGGATAAAGGGAATGAGTCAGCCAGGAACGGTTCAGGCTTTTTCCCTCTGGTTCAGATCTGAGCCTGGAGTTTGGTTTCTGTGGAGGAGAAGGTTACAGACACACTGGGTTCCTCCTTTTGGGGTTTAGATCACGGGTAGCTCTCTGCTCTACTTTACTTTTTTTACCTGAACCAATCTTCCCTAGAAAGGTTATTAAAGATAATGCAAGTAGGCTCTGTAATTTTGTATTATTTTTGGTATAATTTTTGTATTAATCAACTAAGCACAAGATCTCCAACAAGGGAAATGACTAATTCTTAATGTTCCAAAGTTTATGGGGAGAGAGGAGGTTTTCAAATAATTTTATTTTATAGTTCATTTTCCACAGAGGGTGTGTGTGTGTGAAAACCAAAACCAAGCACACTAGAGGGTTTCCCCAAAACTAATTTGTTTCCCCCAAACTAATTTCTTTCCCTGAAACTAATTTTTGATAGCAGACCCTAGATTCCTAACTCATTTAGAAGTTAATAGAATCTCCCCAATGTTAGACCAACTCTAACTTACCAGTTTTGAGGCCATTATGTTACTCATAGATTTACTACTGAGATATTATATCTGAGTTTAGAACAACTGCATTCGCTTAGTTTCTAATGAAAATGGTCTGGAAAGAAAAACCCAATGGCCTTTTTGGCACAAAGGACAACACGTTTAATCAGAATATTTTAAAAACAGACACACCCCAAACAAACTCCCAATCAGGCTACAAATGACATTGGGACTGGACGAATCTCTGAGCTTATTCTTCATATTGGCTTCTGGGTAGGATCGTATTCAGCCTTTATGCAAAAAGTTTTCTATAATTTTACCCATCAAATAAATAGTTTCCCCATTTGGGATCTTTTTTTTTTTTTCTTTTCCACATGTTTCCAGTAGCATGAAGAACAGGGGTGCAGGGACCGATACCCGTCTCTCTCGTTTCTCTCATTTGCTGTGGATTCCTCTGGATTAACCTCACGTTTTTATGAACCTAAATCGGGAGTCATTCTGCTGTTTCTCACTGTCGCTGCACGTGCCTGAAAATCAAGAGAAAAAAAATCAGGCTTGCTTTGTATTTATTTATTTATTTATTTTTTCTCCCCAAAGCTCTATGGATACGGTAGTGTCTGCTTTCAACCAGAGTGGAAATTCCAGTATCCAGGCGGTTAATCTCAAAACCCCAGCCTGGCTGCAGCCAATACCGTACAAATTGAACGCCTGCCTGGCTTATTTTCAATCCAGCCTGAACAATGGAGCTCCCCGGGACCCCCCAGGTTTGTTCCCCCGTCCCGTGCCTTCCGTCCCGTCGACATCTGCAAAGGAGATGGTAGATTGCCACCGGCCAGGGACAGGGCATTTGGCCAAATTCCACGCAGGAAAGGGGCTTGGTGGAGGATGGGGAGGGGGGGTGGAGGGGGGGTTGTCAGCAAAACGGCTCCGCGGGGTCTGCCAGACGGTTGTGTAAAAGTTCTTCGTCATGTGTAAGTCGTTCTGCAGGCTCCCAGCACGGAAAGTTATCTTAAGGCTTATTCCACAGAGAAGGAAATTCTCCGGCGTTATTTCATCTTTTCCCCAAACAGAGAAACATCAGCGACATTTCTTCTCCATCCCCAACATTGCAATCTTCTGCTGCCCTGTCTGCAGCGATATCAGCTTCATAATCATATACAATAATTTTATAAAACATCCATATCTACTGCACGTCTCCTAAAGGAAAGCTGATAAAAGCGCAGAAACGGAATTTATTCTTCCCCAAATCCTTCTCTCTCCCATTTATTCTTCCGCTTTCCCCTTTTCTCATCCTCCCATCCCGCTTTCTTTCCGCATTCCTCTCCATTATCTCTGTTCCTTCTAAATATTTTTTTTCTCCCAGGTGAAAATAAACAAAAATAACAACCCGGAGTGGTCTTCTGCGTTTGTCTTCGGTCCTTTGGTAAAGGGAGTTGGAGCAGGGGGTGCTCTTGGGCTGCTCTCCAGGAAAGAAGGGGGAAGAGAGGCACTGCTTATCCCTGCCAAGGACTGAAGCAGCCCCCGACCTTTTCTTTAATAGCACCTATTGTGTTTCTCTCACGGGGAATGCACTTCTGTGTATAAATTAACTATTATTATTATTTACCTAGGGGGTGTGTGTATGGCGCGAAGAGTTTGGAAACGGCAGTTTAGATGTCAGCCATCCTGGAAGCGCTCATTCGCATGGGTGACCCATGTGACCCCTCCATAACCTGATTCCTGAAGGTTTGTTTGTTGAAAACATGCTTCCTGTTAACAACATAAGCCTACGGTGTCTGCGCATTTCGGTGCTTGTTTAGGTACAGAAAAGTGGACTGACACTTCCCCCTCTCCCCCCCCTCCCCAATTATTTCACAAGAGGGATTTTTTTTTGAACTTTCCTCTTCCATAGAGGACTCTCTGGACCAGAAGAAGTAGCAGAGACAGAACCATGAAAAGAAGATGTGGCGTGACAAGGGGCTTTGCCAGCTCAGAGCCAGGAAGGGAAAGTTGCCTGAATGGCTTTTCTTTTTCTCTTGGGTGGATTCTTTTTTTTTTTCTTTTTTCTTGTTTAAGGAGGGTTAAGGTGAACTCCTAAGCAATGGTGGAGTGAAGCCCCACCTCTCCCAGCCAGCTCGGGTTTCTCTCTCCTGCCTGGTTCCCAGGAGCCTGCAGTGAGCCTCCTGCCTTCAGCCCTGCACCCACCCGGGATTCCTGGCAAAATAACTCCCTTTGCAGAGCTCCCGTCTTATTCTCCGGAAGACTGGCCAGAAAACACCAGGCTAAGTATGGACTAGCATCTCTTGAGCAAGAGATTCAGCAGCTGGATCACTGCAAACGGGAGCTGAGCAGCTGAGCGTTATCTGCTTGCTTCTTTTTTTTAAAGAAAAAAAAAAAGTGTCAGAGTAGGGGGAAAAATCCGTGTCCTTCCTGGAGAAATCGTCAGGGGCACGACTCTGGCAGCGATGGCTCCGGCTTCACCTGCCTCTGCACATGAGTCATGAAGACTTATAAAAAGCAAGGACCTGCCAAGTCTCGTTTCTTGGAACTGAGTGGAAATTTCAGCGAGCAGCTGCTCTTTCATTACTTTACGCTTTTCCTCCGTGGGTTTCTCGAAGAGGGCCTGGAATCACCGAAACTTCATCACCTCAAGGGCCCGTGGATAGAAGCGGCTCACTCCTGGAAACGGCTACGCGCCTGGTGTAGGTGGGATTTTTGGTCTTCGCAAGGAATCTTGGTGAAGCCTGGAAGGAGACGAAGCAGGTTTGTAAATCTTTTAGGATTGGGCGATTCAACCCTAGCAGAAATCAGGAACGGAACCGCAAACATCAGATGAGCTCTCCTAGGACCCGAAGGGGCTGGGGGGGTTCTTTTCATCTGTCTGAGGCTGTTGAAGGGTTTACGTTTTCTGCCTTGACTCTGGAGTCACAAAAGGCAAAAAAAAACCAAAACAACCAAACTCACTTGAAAGTGAAATCAGTGAAAACTGAGATTCTCAGGCGACAGCCCCGATTTTAGGCGGGACTGGAAGGGGCTGGTGAGAGAAACCCCGACTGTGCCAGCAACGCGGCGTCGGGCGGCAGGACTTTGGCCACCTGTAGGCACGCCAGCAGCGCCTGTGCGTGGGGCTCGTCCCCCGCGCTGAGCGGAGGCCACGCGTGAGTTGTGAGGGTGGGGAGGCGGGCAGTGCCCGATGGAAACACCGCAAACAGCTCGCAGGTTTCGTCCGGGATTTCGAGCGAGGACGGGCGACTTTTCCTTCTCGTAGCTGGAAGGAGCTACACCTACTTCTCCGGGGAAGGGTTTTGCTTTGGCGTCTTGGTAGGTTTGGAGTGGTTTGGGGTTGTTTTTTCTTTTTTTTTTTCTTTTTTTCTTTTTTTTCTTTTTTATTTTTTTCCTTTTTTTTAATCAACGCTTACAACGACTTTGAGAAACTCCCACGTTTCACACCCCCCCCCCCCCTTCCCCGTACCGTTGCGTTTCGCGGGCGCCCTGAAAAACCCCAACCGGAGGGGTGCGGGACCGCCTGGGCTCCCCCTCCCGCACACGCCGGGGCAGGGCGGGGGGGTTTCCGCGGTGGGTTCCGCACTGCCCCTCCGGCGGCGGGCAGGGGCTGGTGCTGCGGGGCCGGGGCAAGGGGCGGAGCGGCGGGCCGGTAGAGGGAGCTCCGCACCGCACCGTTTCGTTACCCGCTGACCGGCGCCCTTCCCGGCACTTTGTTGGCGGCGCGGAGCGGAGACACCCCCTACACCCCCCCCGCCTCTGCCCGGAGCCCACCGGCGGCGGGGAGACCTGGCCTCCCCGCCGCCGCAACCCCCTCCCCCCCCTCCCCTCCGCGGGAACGGGAGGAGGACGCCCGGGAAGGTAAGGGGGCTGGCGGGGAGGGATTTCCCCCTTTGGTCGAGCACCACCCCACCCCCCCACCACCTTTTTGTTCCGCCGTAACATGGCGAATTGCGGGGCATTCACCCCAGCCTGCCCCCCCCCCGTCCATCCGTCTGTTCGTCCGTCCGTCCGTTCCCTTCCCCGCTTGGCGCTGCCGCCGCCTCCCCTTGGGCCGGGGCCGCTGGAGAACTCCCGGGTATCCCCCCCAACCCCCCCGGGCTCCGCCGCGTCCTGCTGCAGCCTTGCCCTATAGATAGATAGCTAGATAGGCGTAGCTCCCTCCCGATGTGTATGTATAGGCGTACGTATATGTTTTTTGTCGACTCCCCCCCCCGCCACACCTGCCCGCACCTTGCCCGCCGGGCTCCCACCGGCACCGGGTGAGGGTTCCCCCCGCCGCTGCCCGGGGAGGGCAACCTCCCTGCCCTCCTCCTCCTCTTCCTCCTCCTCCTCCTCCTCTTCCTCCTCCTCCCTCACCTTCTACCAGGTGACTTGGCTTTCTCTCATTCTTGTGGCATTTTTTTCCCCCCTTTCCGGCGGTTGAGCTGTTTTTTTTTTTCCCGAAGGTGAGGGTCTGTTGCCGGGAGCTGGCGAAGATGCAGCTTTTTTTTTTTTTTTTGGGTGGGATAATCCTGTTGCGCTCCCAGATTTCTTCGGTGCTCTGCTGGCTTCCTCCTCCTCTCCCCGCTGTCTGCTAACTTTCCCTGCCATTCTTCCTTCTTTCTGCCCCTCTCATCACCACGCTACCTGCTTCCTTCACGGTGCATGAAGGATGACCAGGGCACACGGTGGAAAACAGGTTTGTGGCATTTTGTGGCATCATCTAAGGTGTTCCTGTGCCTACCCCGACCCCCCCCCCTCCCCCCTTACCCCCCCAACCTCATTAGGTCTGCCTCCTATCCATCAAAATTAAGACATTGCAGAATCCACCAAACCGTAGTTTCAAGCCAGCATAGTAGCAGGCCATAGAAGAAGGGGGACAAGTTGTTCTTAGGGATGTTGCTTGGGAACCAGCCCTCCCACCCAAAAAACTGTGCTTTGCCGCGGCTGGTGGGTCTGGTACCCCCTCAGAGTTATGGATACGTGACAGTGTGACCTTTGGTGGAGTCTGCTTTGTTTACTTAAAGAAAAGTACTGAAGGTAAAACTGTTACTGCTCTGCATCGTGTCTGCTGAAATATTAACCAAAGGATGGATCTCGTGTGTCCTTGCGGCGTAGATCTTGTTTTAGTTGTGCCTCTCCTTCATCATCAAAAATGTGGTCCTCCTCCCTTCCTATTGACCATATTTCTTCTCGTTGGTGATTGTGCAACGCCGATATGTCAGCTACAAAAGTCGCTTACGTGGGAGAACATAAAAATGGCCATTTTTGTTGTTAGCAACGAGATATGCCGAATCAGCATTGCGTGACCAGTCTCCATCCCATGGAAATGCTGCAACCCATGCCCCTCTGAGAAGTGGTCCTCTTCCAGGCCAGGCCTGAAATGGGTCAGACGTTTCCCCTCGGGGAGCAGTGGGGACTGCAAAGAGCTTCCAGGGTTTCCAAGGTGTAAGGGAGAGGCAGCAGATCTCATCTTGATTCGAGGCTCAGGACGAGCGTGGCTTTATTAGCATAGGGGTGCCTGGTAGGTAACGAGATCCCGTGCTCAAGGCTCCACGGGAGCAGGTTGGGGCCGCTGCTGGCTTTTTACTGGGGGGGAGGCTGAGGAAATACAAGTGGTTTCGGACTTGTGTTGTCCAACTGGCTCGTATTGCCAATGGCTGCAGGACTGGGTTGTGCCTTCTCCTGGCTCGCAATAAATGGCTTTGCGCGTCATTTTGCCGGGGTGTCCCATTAGGCTTAACTGGAGGGAGGTAACACCCCACAAAGCCAGAACACCCGACTGGGATGAGGGGGTGGGTTACTCACAGCGGTCGATAGAGAGTGCAGGATTGATCTGAAGATACTTACGTCTGCCATGAAATGCACAGGTGGCAAAAAAATACAGAGGTTTTGCACTGGGTGACAACTAAATTCCCGAAATATGATTGATTTTCTTTCTGTCAATAGCCCAGCTGTAAATGGCAAATCACTCACAGTAACTGCTGCGTTTTTTTCCCCTGTGGGTGAAAGCTTATTACAATCTAAACGTCTGAAGTCGGGTAATTGGTGCCCTGAGGGTTAAATTAGATTAAATATATAAGAACTTTTCTCTTCAGCCACTGCAGGGAGATAGCAGAAGGCTTTGAGTCCACACAACAAAGACTGCACTAATAAAGTGCTCGCTAACTTTGACTAAAGTGTCCAGCACTTGTTGATTTTATACTCCCAAGTACAATTCCTGCATCACTGTCTTTTTGAATGGTAAATGACTGGTCAAAGGTATGAGATTTTCCTAAAGATGCAGCTTTTTGCTCTGCTGGACAGAAAAACGGAGCCTTTTGGTCCCTGTCCCCTCCAGATTCTTCTGTCTCTGCTGTGGGGCTGGTGGCCAGAAAGAAAAGACATTTAACACCTTGGAGCTGTGGCACTAATGGTACAGTGTGCACAGCCCCATCCCAGTATCTCCATTCGCAGAGAACTGGAAAGGGGATTTGCTTGTGTGTGCATTTTCTTCGTGTCAGGTAGGTTGGTTTCTCTCTCTTCCTTTGAAACAAGGGTTTCTTCTTGCTTTCTCACTTAACAGCATCAGGTTCTGTGTCCCTTACATCCATAGGGACTGAGAATTTTCATCATCCTAGCCCTAAGCTGGGCTCCCAAGGAGGCAAATCAACAGATTGCAACTAAATGGCTTTTTAGCTGATTTTGATGCCTGGGTATTTGTTTTGCGGTACAGAGAGCAGCATGTTGCCTGAAATACCCTTTTTCCTTGTAGTAGGGCCATTCTTACACAATACCCATTAAAACTGTAAGTCGCTAAAAAAAGCCATTGGTAACTAGACAAATACTGCAGTTTTATTGAATTTTCACATTGGGGAAAAAAAGAAAAAGGACTAAGACATTAATTTCTTGTTTTCAGTGCTAGTTCTCTTGTTTTTCCAATATTAAATGCTTTGCATTATGAGAAACTGGAATTCTTGCTCTTGGGGAGGGCTGTAACTGCTGCCATTTTTTCTCAGCTCCAGGGTTAGAATCTGATTTGTCCATCAATTTCTTCATCTAACACACTGAATTTCCCACAGTTTCATAGAATCATAGAATGGTTAGAGTTGGAAGGGACCATAAAGATCATCGAGTTGCAACCCCCCTGCCATGGGCAGGGACACCTCCACTAGAGCAGGTTGCTCAAAGCCCCATCCAGCCTGGCCTTGAACCCCTCCAGGGATGGGGCATCCACAGCTTCCCTGGGCAACCTGTTCCAGTGCCTCACCGCACTCATTGTAAAGAATTTCTTTCTGGTGTCTAATCTGAATCTCCCCTCTTCCAATTTAAAACCATTCCCCCTTGTCCTGTCACTGCACTTCCTTGTGAACAGTCCTTCTCCAGCTCTCCTTCAGATATTGACAGGCTGCTATAAGGTCTGTTATAGTCAGGACTGTTTCATACAGTCCCTTCCAACTCTTAAATATTCTAGGATTCAGTGGTTTAATCCTGATACTTGGAAATTTCAGTTTCCCACCTTAGGTCCCGAGTTAGATGATCGCTGACATCTGAATTTGACATTTTTGCGGGGGACTTGGGCTGTTCCTGCAGCCCCGAGCGACTGCTGGCTTCCTCCCCGTTGTGCCCACACAGGAGCTTAGGTATGAAGCTGTTCAAAGTTTCGTCTAAATCGGTGAGGCTGCTTGGGGTGCGCATGTAGAAAAGCATCTGCAGAACTTTACAGAACTCAGCTCTTCGTTCTCTGAAACAGAAAGGTAAGATAAGGTGTCTTTTATAGGGCTTGAGACCTCGGAGACCCTACACAATTGTTCTTGTTGCCTGGAGAGGTTAGTTACAGCCTTCTTGGAAAGACCATGATGACAGGGGAAGAAGTGACCTTCACATCTGTTTTGTGGGGAGGGTTTTTTGGTGGTTTTTTTTTGTTGTTGTTGTTGTTTGGTTTTAATTGCATGTTGTGGACTCTGGGGGACACACAAAAGATGAGTCAGTTACAAGTGGAAACGTTGTTAGCATTAGCTTTTGAGGACCTGTTTTCATTTTGAGCTGTGACCATGAGCCCGCAATTGCTAACACATGCCTTTGATTTTAGTCTGTAATGTCAGTTTTAGTTAAGACTTTTAAATATTAGCCAACTCGTGGCCATACTAGTTGCACACTTCTAGTCCTTTCTTCCCTTGCCCTCCCTATGCCACTGTCGAGGTAATTAGAGTTACTCAGGCTGCGAAATCTCCACAGGATTGAGATCTAAAGTGGAAATAGCGAATTATTTTCTTTGCATTTATTACCTTTGTCTTCTTCTGAATGGACTTCAGCAACTTTATGCATTCTGGATAGACAAAGCAGGTGCAGGGTTAGTATTTCCTGTGGATTTTGTATGTCTCTCCTTAAGTTATCCATTTCTTGATTAGTTTTCTGACACTAATAACAGGCGTCTTCGTTACTGATGGTGTGACAGGGGATTCTGCTTGCATTTGTTCTTGTTTCCCTCAAGTTGGCGTTTTGAACAACCATGGAAAATGCTATGTTCTTTATAAAACTACAGAGGAAAAAAGAAAAAAAAACAACAATAAAAACCCTATATAAAACTCTGGGTTGTGAAGGGATGAACCCCTTGTCCTGTAATACTGTGAGACCTTCGAATATTTCAAAAGAATATTTAGAAAAAAAATCACCATTTTAAGGATGGCGTCCGTTGAGTTATGAGTGTTCAGTAACATAAAGCAGATTTTGTGCAGATAAAAGAAAAAATAATTTAAAAAAATTAAAGAATGCATCGCTTTTACGTGAGAGAGAGGATTTCTCTTTTAATAATCTGGAATATTACTGCTTATGGATTTTCTGGATTTTCTATATCACCTTTGCAGGTAAGGGTACATCTGACTTCCTCCAAGCCTCCTATGAAGGTAGAGGAGCTGGATTCAGCTGACTTAACTGGGAAGCTGCCATAGCTGGTTGGTGGGACAGGGGCCTGGGGTTTGCTGTAGCTCCTGGAGGCTTCAGACTTAAACCTACTGCAAGAGCATCACTGCGAGCTTTACTGTCTGTAGCTCAGGAATGTTTGTAACTGGAAAATAAAGGGATGACTCATGGGGATTTGTGTGGATTACTTTGATTTCTGCTCCTGCACGTAAAAGCTTTTTTAAAGATTCAACCCAAGTAGAAAAGCAGGCACTAGGCTTGCTGCTTCTCCCATCAGCACGCCCTTCTCCTCCCCCTCGCCTTCCAGAAATTGACTGAAGTGCAGAGAGAAGCAGAAATTCAGATGTGAGCAGTATCTTTTTGCTGTTCATTAGTGTAGGCCCAGACCTATTAGGAAAGGGAAACAATATTTAACATGCCCTCTCCCCCGCAAATCAGCTGCAGAAAACTTGATCTAAAAAACATGAGAAATACATGAGATCACAGAAGTCCATTTGCTCTTTGGTACTTGCTGATGCTTGGCGAGATACAAGATTATCCCAATTTTATCAATGTTTTAGCGTTAGGTATAATTTGACATTACTGTGATTGGTTCACTTGATGCTCCTCGTGATTTGTCTTTTCACCTGAAATGTGAACTTTGGTTAACGAGCACTTTCTTTCATTCTGAGGTGGTTGAGAGGGCTTAGTGTTAATTCAGCCCTCTGAATGCTCCTTTCATGAAGACTGAGGACTCTGCTCTTCGTTCTCTCGTACTCTTCCTCTTCCGATGCCGCTGCTCTTCTTGCTTGCTTCCAGAGTGTGTCTGAGCTGTTGTCTTCTCCGTTTCCTGAGTGAAAGATCTCTTTCTTTCCAGTGTAAAACGTAATTTGGATTAACTAGCCTCGAGAAAGCTTTCTTTTTCTAGTCCGTAAGGGATTTAACACTTGATGTTTCAGATAGTTAGGGTTCTGGTTGATGCAGGGATTCGTTAAGAATTCACTGCTGGTGAGAATCCTAATGTACATCATAAAAATATTTTGAATGTGTAGTTCTGTTACTCAGAGCATGCGAATGCGAGACCTTTCCACAAAAAGTAAGACATTCATCTCGCATGTTGAGTTCTTCAATGTAATTGGGTGCATATGACAATGATATAGCAAGGACTACGCAATGGAATGGAGTTAGATCATGAGGAGTTTGTGATCTCAAGTTGCCCTAAAATTCAGCTTGATGATCTTCTGTACCATGTTAAAAAAGGCATGGAAAAGTCAGCCATTTATAGATGTGCCTTTAAAATGATTTTCAGCTTTGCTCCACATGTCTTGAGAAGCCAATGAGTGCATTATACTGCCTTTAGTTGGAGATATAGTTACACATCTACGTTTCACATTCAGAATTGAGTGGCAGGCTGTGTATTTAAATACACATTTTCCTTCTTGGTCTTCAGTGTCGTCTCAGGCTTGCTTTTCCCAAAGTGTTCTCCACTTCCAGCGTTATTTATTGCTTTGCAATTCTTCCCATGCTCTCACAACCTTAGTGTAATGTTTCATCTCTTCTGTTTCCTTCTCTTCCTGTATTTAAGGATAAAGAATTGTCCAGGGGTGAGGACGACAGAGGGCTGGGAGGTAGGAGGGTGGAGTCTGTTCCTATTTTAGCTGGAAACTTTGTTATGGCTAATAAATCCAGGCTAACTGCTAATTAGCCCAATAGTGCTATCTCATGTACAGAGGGCAGGACAGAGTGAGGAATCTGGACCTTGTACCTTAGTGTCTATTAGGTAGATCACCCCTGTGTGACAAAACAGAAACAAACACACACAGCTTCTCCATGGCAGTCACAGTTTCCCTTCTCATGGCTGCTTCTGTGCTAAGGCACTGCTGCATTTTGAGCCTTATCTCCAGCTTTGGTCTCAGTTCTTCTCCCCATTCAACCTCGCCCCTGGGTGAGCTCTTCGTGTTTTCCTTCCTTCTTCTTACCCAAGCCATGTTTCTCCACCATCTGCCATATCCTTGTCCATCCTGCTCTTGAGTCTTGATATAACTTTAGTCTCCTGTTTGTTTGACTTTTCTTTCTGTTTTCTTTATTTATCCCCTAAGTTTTCCCAACCCTTTTTGTTTTACCACTCTTTGGTTGCACATAGTGCTCCGTGTCCAGCTTCATAGAATGTGCTTCATCCCACTTCTTGCTGTAAAGCTTTTTTCTTGCTCACAAACCAACTCTTTTCCCCATTTTGTGTCATTTCTCTTTATTTCACTGTCTTCTGAAATGTGTTTTGTGGTATAGGGCTTTAAAAGTAATGTCTTCTGTAAAGGTTCAACACTGTGTATTTTGTCTAGGCAATAATTTTAAGCTCACTTCAAGCAGTTCTAGAGCTCAAGACCTGAATAGGAGGTGTTAGAGTGTGTGCAGGCATTTGTTTTCCCTATATGAGGGAGGTGTCTAACACACACACACAAAAGTCTGTTCAATCAATGTCTTACTGAATATGAATGTTAAGATATTCTCAGAAGTGCCTTCAATACGTGGTGGCATTTGTTCTTTTCTACTTAGACTTTACAGTTTTTCTCGCTTTTTATATTAAAGCTAAATGTTGACATGCAAGAAAAGGAAATGTTCATATGTTTCTTAAATAGTAACAGAGCAGAATACAGCCCTGGAGGAGAAGCAAGTTGCTGTTGAGGCCCAGTCTTGGTGGTGACCGATTGCAGTCACAATTTTCATAGAATGTTTTAGGTTGGAAGGGACTTTAAAGATCATTGAGTTCCAACCCCCCTGCCATGGGCAGGGACACCTCCCACCAGACTAGGTTGCTCAAAGCCCCATCCAGCCTGGCCTTGAACACCTCCAGGAATGGGGCATCCACAGCTTCCCTGGGCAACCTGTTCCAGTGCCTCACCACCCTCACAGGAAAGAATTTCTTCCTAATAGCTAACCTAAATCTACCCTCTTCCTGTTTGAAGCCATTACTTCTCATCTTATCACTACCTGCCCTTGTAAAAAGCCTCTCTTCAGCTTTCTTGTAGGTCCCCATCAGATGCTGGAAGGCCGCTATAAGGTCTCCCTGGAGCTTCTCCAGGCTGACCAACCCCAACTCTCTCAGCCTGCTTTTTTAGGAGAGGTGCTCCATGTCTCCTTTTTTTTTTTTTTTTTTTTTTTTGTCTAGAGGTGCTCCATCTCTCCATTTTGTGCAACTTATCAATAGCTTGACTTCGTCGGAGGGGCTTGGACTTCCAGATCGGGGGGTTGGCAAATGAGAGGGTCTGTGTAGTCCAGCATTTTGTGCTCCACAGTGGCAAGTAGCTCAGCGCTGTGGGCAGTGGTGAAGTACATCTTCCCAGGGAGAGTGCTTGCTGACTTTTTTGGAGGGGGTGGATGTGCAGGGCATGAGAGTTTAAGTCCCATCAAATTTTTTTGAGTATTTTAAACTGTACTTTTCTATCTCTGAAAGTTCTTATTGTCCAAAGAGATTTCCATTTCCTCTTTTAGAATCATCTAACGATTTTGATTTTGGAGACAGCTGTTTTGTCTCTTTGCCTCAGTTTTCCTATTTATAAAGCAGAAAACATATCTGTCTCTCGGGAATTCTGCAAGGCTCAGTTAGCAAATGTTTATATAGCCTTTTGAAGATATAAAATACTGTATAGACGCTAAGCATTATTATTATTACCACCAGCTGCTTCGTTGTAAATGCAGTCATAAAAGTTTCAGTGCTGGTGGTGGTTTTATTGTTGTTTGAGATGATACAGGTTGGTTTTGGTGAGCGCTGGAGACGTGGACAGTGGTGGTAGCAGCAATGGTGCAGACTGTTGCAAGGTACAATGAGCGGGAGAGCTGGGATGAGAGAAGCTGTGGTTCCAGCTATGAAATCATTGTGAAGGACGACTTAAAAAAAAAACCCACAACAACTAACCAAAAAAAAGTTAAAAACAAAAATAATAATAAATGAAATGAGCTGGCAACAGTTGTATTCATGACATTGGCATGTGGAAGAAGGGATCTTTTAGAAATGATTGATAATTGGTAGTATAGGAAAAGAGACGTGGTATAAATCACAATTAGCCTTTAGGATTTTTTAATTTTTTTTTTGGTCTACTTTTGTAAAACACCCATGACTTAGCGCTGAGCTATTTTTATTAATGTTCTTGTGCTTATCTCGCGTAACCAGCTTGTTAAAACAGGATATGAACACTTTTTAAGCCTCTGCCTTATAAATTGTGAGAAAGAGAAAAGAAGATTGATTCCAACAGACTTGAAGGTAGATTCATTTCTCCTACAGTTAGCAAAATGAGAGAGGGGGAAAAATTAAACTGGAAACCTAGTGGGCCACTTAGTTTTAGACAGGTAGAAAATCATTAGATTTAGCTCTAATGTTTAAGTTAATTGTAAAACTTTAACCTAAAAGAAAATAAAGGCCGGGGAATTCTGTTTTGGTAAATTGATGATAATATCTCCAAGTAATTTCTGCCTGAAGTAATGAGGCTAAGAAAAAATAAAGTAATAACAAAGGAACATTGAGGGGGAACAATTATTTTGGTAGTGTCTCCTGAGGGTCTGAGGAGGTTTCTTGGTCACGTTATAAGAAGCATATTGTGCTGCTGGAATGTTTGGAGAGGACTGATAATAACTACGCCTTGAAAAAAGCTTCTCTGTTCTTTTTGCTGTAAACATCTGAGATAAGATGGAAAAGTTTGGAAGAACGCAACACCTTCTGCGAGTTCTTCCAGCCTTCTTAATTGCTTGTTATGAGATCTCAGTTTGAATACTGTCGTTAGATATTTTTAGGGGTTCCTAGTTTACTAAGTCAGGCTGTCAAACTCCCTATAACAAGTGACCTGTTCCTAATTGTATCTTAATATCCGGTGTAGTGCTTATTTAAATTGTTAGGGATGTTTCCTAATAGCTGCTGGGTCTGTTCTAATTATGAAGACCCGAATCATTCCTGGATCACGGGCGGCGTGATTTCATAGTGCCTGCACTGCAAGGACTTCTAAACCAGAAATGATGCAAAGCAGGGAACTGATTCAGTCCTTTATGATTATGTGTAAGCAAATTTTCAGACAACTTTGAACATTGGTTATTTTTTAATTTTAGGGAAATCCTTTTTTAAAAATAACCATAAAGCATACAAGCACATAGTCCTCCTGCATAGAAATGGGAGCAGTTTAAACATGCAGAGGTAGACAACAGAGCCCTGGAGCCCAAATGGAGGTGTCTCAAATGCTGGATGGTAGGTTCAGAAAGTGTTGCTTTAGCTGCTCAAAATATTTTCAGTAGCAAAGCAGAAGACAATTCATAGCATTGGATTAAAGCTCTCCTCTCTTTATTGTGCGAGACACCTCAGTTTGAATAAAAGTCTGGGTTTTCTTGAGGGTTGTAGGAAGGAGCAACTATTTTATGCTGCCCGCATACAGCGGTAGAGCGATTTGATAGGTATTTCTTCTTCTGTTATCCTGGACTGTAACATATAGTAGTATAATAGCTATCTTTTGAAGTACAGAAAATCTGCCTAAGGGGCCATCATTTTAAAGTATAATATGAAATGCTGTTTTAATAAGGTTGGCTCCTTGTACGTTTTAAGTGCAAGGAAAGTGTGTGTGTTGAAATCTTGCTAATCCTTCGTTTGCACGAAGTATTTGGGTCGTTCCTTCCCTAAGTGTCAAGGAATTAATGGTGCGCTTCAATGAGATCTTACATTGCTAGACTGTAATTGTTTTTACAAGAGGTTATACACTGTATTTGATGGTGCTTTATGAATTATCATAATAAATAGAACAAAAATTTGCCGTTGTCAAAATATACGAGCAAAGTAATCTGATTCCTATTGTTTGTGCACTCACTGGCTCACGAAATGAAGGGATTTCCAGTGGACTTCCAGGCCGTTCATACAAGTTGGTGAGGTTTGCTTTGTCAATGTATTGTTTTGCTTGTGCTTGTGACAAGTCAAACAATGGGGCAGCTGACAAGAAGCAGCTCCGTTGATGAGGTTGACGACACGTCTCTCCTGTACTTCCTCCTTTGGCCTTGTAGTTGAGCAGGAAGCAGAAAGGCAACGCGTATGGTGGTTCCCTTAATGAATTCAGGCCCTCATCTGAACCATGACGTGGCGTGACCTCTGGCAATTATTGTATGGTAACAGGCTTTGAATGAAGTTCTCCAGAGGAGTGCCTTCAGCAGAGATGTTGGGACAGCGGAGGCATATCCAGTTGGATGGGCCATGGTGGGTCCATGCCCTCTTGGCTGAGGACAGAGGTCCTTGCTGCCTTACTTAGATGTGGTCCAGTACCCAACCCTGGGTGTGGTGTCATTGACACATCCTCCATCTGCACTTTTTTCTGGAGATCTGCACCTAGCTAAAGCAGACTATATCGAAGATAGTACGTATCGTTTGCTTTTCAGGTGGATAGAGCAAGTCGGATAAAATTTCAATTTCAGAATATCTACCTAAGATTTTTCCCTTTGGTTTATTACAGATATTCATATTGTCATAACTCCTCCAAATCTTAGCCAGTGGCTTGTTGTACTAGGCACTCAGTTTCAAGATAATTATATTATTTAAACATCGTGTCTATTTTTAAGTCAGATAATCTATAAAACCTGTTTAAAGCCATGAGGAATCATTACATCATCTAGTTTGACCTCCAGAGTATATGAAGGAGGAGATTTCCTGCCCTTATGTTTCTGTAGAAAAATTTAAACCAGGATTTTTTTGTCCTTCCTCTCTGTCTAGGATAGATACAATAATTTAAACTGCCTGCCTCTGACAAATATTGGCATTTTTCACTAAGTTCATTAGTGAATACTTAGTGGTTCAGTGTTTAGATTCTGTGGTGCTACCCTATTGTTATTTGTGTCTGTATATGTATTTTTGGCACATGACAAATGTGGTACAGCTTTCCTCCTCGGCGTATAGAACTTTTTCCCCAAAAACCTCATAGGCTAAAAGCAGATAATCCTGTACTTCTTTCTCTTCATGTTTCGCTGTATAAATTTTATAAACTCAGATCACTTTCTGAACCACTGTATGCTTCTCTGCATAATCGTTTTTGGCTCACACAGCAGACTGAGACACTCGGTTGCGAAGAGTTAAAGTCTATATTAACCTGTGGGAGAAATCCAGAGAAGTGTTGGGTGTAGGTTCCTGTGTAGGTTCACCTGGACATTTGAGAGGCTCGGGGCCTTCCTACCTCCCAGACCACGGAGATGGTGTTGTGCAGCAGCTGGGGTGTTCAGATGCTTGCTGAGCTAGCACTCTTGGTAAGGCCAGCAATAACACTTTTGCTCTATGGTCCTGTCTCCCATGGGCTGCTGCTGAACAAGATTTGCAGGTGTCACTTCAGACAATTAAGTAAAGTGAATCCGCAGGATTGGTGTGGGAACGTGTCACAAGTGATGCAAGTCCTCCTTGGTCTTCAAACCTCCCTTGCAGAGCTTTAGTGCAGTGACTTCTTCAGGATGTAAAAAAAAGGGCACAGTAATTTTACAGATGACCTTGCTCTTTATGTGCTCTCTGCATGCCTTCCCTACATGGGACTCTTGCTTCCAGTAATGAGGAAATGTTCTCAAGCGGTGTTGTTGCCATGATGACAAAATGACAGAGACTTCCAGATACTGCTCTGCTCTTACCCTGTGATCCCTTCAGGGATCAACTGACCTTAAAAATGATTCAGATCTGGAGCTTGAGGTCATTTTTGTTGTACAGAAGCTTTTTTTTTTTTTTTTCATAGGCATTGGGATGGTGGTGTTGCACTCACTGATTAGAGACCATATGTGATTAGCACTTTCAGTCTAAATGTGTGTTCTCTAGTCTGGTCATGCGCTTTCCCTTGAGCTTCTATGCACCAAGTCATTGCTTCGGCAGAAAAAGAAAAAAAGCAAGGCTTTTGCCCTCTCTTGCTTTTTCTCATTTATGCCTTTAAGACAATATGTGTACGTATTCTGTACAGATAGATTTTTTTCAGTTTCTTTCCAATTTCACAACAGCTGTGTATTTTGTTTTTGTCAAGATCCCAGGTCTTACTTTCCCAGGAGAACCACATCTGGCAACGTGTCTTCAGCAGTTGATATGTTCCAGACAACGACACCGCTCACTTACTGTGAATCTGGTGGCGCGTAGGGTCTGATGTGCAGTATTACTCAAACATTTGTGGCTTAGTAGAAAGTTTTCTCCCCCTTCACTGGATGTAGTGAACAGAAATCTTTTGTTTCAAAACCTACTGAGAATTGCCTGAGACCTGCCTCCACCAGTTTGTAGGTCTTCCCTGTTGGAAATGTTCACTGATCTAGCTGGGAAGCAGAGTTCGTGAAGGAGTTGCCCTCAGCTGTGGGGGAGAGAGTTGATTCAGGATCAAAATCTTGATCTATGAATACTTTTTTGTTCCACTGATAGTAATGGCACAACTTGTCTGTCTGCCTGTTGTTTATTTAAGTGCTTGTAAGATTGAGGCCCAAAATCTCAAATGAAAGAATCAACAACCCACAACCCAAAACAAACCCCAAGAAAACTCATGTGCTTGTTTTGTTAGTAGAAACTCAGATTGGAAACAATTTAAAAGAATTTGTCACCATTTTTCTTATTTTTTGGGGGTATTCATCTTAGTGTGAGACACATCTTTTGTTTGAAGTGTGTACTATTTTAAACAAGCGCTATGTTTTCATGAAAAGTCTCCTGGGCAATGTTTAACTCCAGACATAAAAGCAAATAAACCAAGAAAAACCCTTTGTTTATCTGAGATGAAAGGGCTTTTTTAAGAAAAAGAGAGAGGGAGAGAGGATCTAAAACTACCTAACGGTCTCCCTTGTCTCCCTTAAATGTTCCTTAATGGTCTTCTGCAGTCCTCAGGAATTACTCCATCTCACTGGTATGTCACTGGGGTATGAACTACAAAGAATGCTACCATCTTAGATTTTAGCTTAAAATGCTGCCATCTTTAGACTGTATAGCCAAGAGTGGCTGAAAGTGCTCCAATGCATTGTTTCGTATAGGTTGATTCTGATTTAGCTCTGTTCAGCTGTATGCTTCAGGTGAGAGGAGGAAATTCAGAGGTTGATGTGAGTGCTTAATGACAAATCATGTATTTTGGACACTTCCTTCACCCTGTTGAAGTAAACGTGAGGATTAACGTCTTGGGTTTAGGGCTGTTCATTTTATGACAAGCTGAGATCTCTCATGTGCGAAGTTGCCTATTTAGAATTTCTGAAGCTAATGAGTGAAATACAGCCGCTCATCCTCAGTTTTACTATTCAGTATTGCCTCAAACAAAATTGAGCAAGTTTTAATGTAAACTTGTCTAAGCTTTTCTCCATTGAAATCATGATGATTTCCAGTTGCTTGCTGGGCTGAAGAATCAGCTGTTGTAATTTGAGGATCAGCACCGTAGGGGCAGGTGTACCAGCAGTGGTAGAGGATGTGAAGATGAAGAAGTGGGGGCTGTTGACTGGGGAATGAGCAGAACGTGCTGGTGGTAACGTATGGGGGGATCATTTCATCTCTGTAAAAACTTTAGGATGTGACTGTTGAGAGTGAGGACACCCTCTGGGGTCCCCTGCAATGATACACTTCGATGTGTTTTCACTCCATTCTTTCTCTATCTAGACTCACCCCAGTAAAGGCTAAGAGGAAAGTACACCTCTAGTCTTCTTGCTTATGAACCCTGTGTTTTTCAAAGCATCCACTGGACGGATGGAGCAAAAGGAGCCGGCTTTATTTCTGTATATTTTTAACAGTCTCCGGATCTTTTGCAGATCTTTCTGCAGGGCTGTAATTGTTAGCTACCAGTCAGTGGGAGCGAAGTGAAGACCAAAATTACTGTCCCAGTGACCCCGGAAAATTAAATCCCCACTCATGATATCAGGTGGGGCTATGGCAGCGGTAACAAACAGAGGTCTGGGGTGGGGAATGTCCGGGCTGCCACTTGGGAAACCAGAGCTTGTAGCTTTTATTCCTCTTTTGCAAAGCCCTGGGACTCTTCTGTTATCTTGAGTTCAGTCTGCTACGTCTTGTGAAAGCAATAAACTGGCTCACCTCCAGTACCATGATTTTTATCTTGAATTAATAATAAGTTGTCTTTTCTCAGAAAGACAAGTACTTTTGTTTGAAACTAAAATTCCTTTATCTTCTTGGGGATTCTAACATGTTAGCTAATACACTAAATATGGGATTTTTTTCCTAATAATCCTTTTGCTATCAGGCCCTTTGATCTGCCCTAGACTTTACAGAGTCAATTAAAAACAGATATCTCTTTTGGCAGTTTGACTGTGATGCTCTCTCCCAAATCAGTTACCATTTTGAGAATGACATCTGAGTCTGCCTATGTTTCTGCATGACTGGAAACTGTCACTACTCATTTAAACTTATTAGTACTGGAAATGGATATGCTGGTTCATCTAACAGGAATGAAACATGAGGCACTGGCATTCAGATTCAAATGCTGTTCCCTAGAGTAAAGGAGGAGGTGACGGTCATCGTGAGAGCTTGGATAATTAGGGGTGAAAGCCACATTGACTCGAAGAGTCAATGGGTATTGGATGCTTTGCTAAAAGCAGATTGTGGCATTTTTTGGACAATTCAAGAAAATACTGTGTTTTAAGATAAAAGTTTAATAGAGGGATACAGTGCTTTAGCTGAAGATTGTGTCATGGAAGACACTCAGTTTTGCTCTCGAGAGGACCCTAAGTTGGGAATACTCATTTTATGAAGGGGACAATGAGCATTTGAGAAATTAGATTTTTTTTAAGAGGTGGATAGAAAGCTCTGGCTGAAGAGTTGAGCCTCTGTAATGGCTCTTGAGAGTCCACACGTACACTGAAGGGATGCAAAGTGGTTCTTAAAAGCACAGACCTGGAGAATGAAGGCGGCAACCCTCCATCTGTTTTTAAAGGACCTGAAGTGCTTGCGGCACCGGAGCACTGCTGGCACATGGTCCCTTTTCCCATCTAAAATGGTTGTGAGCCAAAAGAGCAGAAAGAGGCAGAAGGAGTCCCCTGGCAACTTAAGCTGTAACCAGCCCTTACCATAACTCTGCCACTGCAGAAAGGCCATAGTGTGCAAGCCTATATATCTTTTAATTTCTTCATTATTGTTCCACTCTATTACAACTAGATGTATTCCCTGAACAGAGATTATTTTCCCCCTACCTCTTCCCTCACTCACATGCCTAAATGCAAGCCCAGAGCTTGCCTGTATTTTGATTGACAGTACCTTCACCATTTGAGGCTAGTGGTGTGCTAAAATGAACAACTGGCATTTCAGAAAGTGTAAAACTGACCTGACAAAGTGTGATTTCATTTTTTTTTTTATTTTTTTCTCCCCTCTTTTCTTGCCATGTTGTAGATGTGCCTTAATTCTGATGCTGTCATACAGTTATGTCACCGGTTAACATCTCTGCAATCTATAGAGAACATACACTCTGCTTACCTACTCAGTTGGTAAAGAAAACTTGAATGATACAGTTATAAATGAATCTTGTTTTAACCTTTTCTCCTAAATAGAATTCAGACTGCAGCTTAATATCATGATCTTGTCTGAAGCTGATGGAGAGTGCAAAATTGACTGTCAAGGTGAAGGGAATGGTTAGGACAGACTAGATCTTACTAATGGATTTGCGTCTTCCATACTAATTCTCCACAACCCATTTATTTCTCTGTAACAATATAAGAGGAGTGACCATCTGCTTAACTGCCAGCCTTTTTAAGATAAGCTTAGAGTTGTGCCAACCTCCGATGCAATGGCTTGGAGGCTCGCTCTTTCTCTTGACAGATAATAATATTGGGAGGAAAAGGAAGTTTTGCAACCCTTAAACTTCCTGAAGAAAGAAAAAGCTGTTAAGATTCCTTTAAAAATAAATTAAAAGCAAACCCAAAAACTCAGTGAGTCATAGTTTACAGGAACATCCGCTTTTTTTTTTTTCTCTATGATGATAACTAGATTTGATTTTTTTGCCTTTTATCTCAAAGGCAAACTTTGCCAGCTTTTTTTTTGCTGGGCCTGCAGTATCACAACCCTGTCTAAAGGAACACTATGAAGTTCCATCCATCAGTAAAATGAGGGGGCTTTTGAATAATTAATAGAATCCCTGCATATCAGGTTTGAACATTGAATAAAAGGAAGTGATGAATCAGTTGAAAAAAAATGTATGAGGGGTTTCCAAAAGGCATAGTATAAATAACCAAGCTGGGCATTTTCAGAAATGCTTATAAGGCAAGCCATTTTGATTGTAGCAACTAGTCTGCAGCTCACTGATTTGGAAAAGAATGCTACTCCCAATAACAAAATTCATTTCTGTAACAAAGTGGTGGGTCTTTGGCTCAGATTAAAATATTCCCTTATTAATATTTCCTTATTAAAGCACTAATGTTAATTACCGAAAGAGGGATCTCTTTCAAATAAAATGTTTCCTGTGTGAAGTAGTTGACCTGATAATAAAGAAAGGTCTTACTTGATCAACAGTTGAGGTATTGTACTGGGCATTATGTATTTTTATAACTCTTAGGCTAAATAACATTTCATCTGATGGAGGTGTGCTATATGTCAAGTTACCAGCTCATGAGGACAATCCTGTATTCCCTGATGATTTTTTTTTCCACAACTCATTATATTCTCACTTTTGAATATGTGTTGTGCCTAGGGTTTTCTCTTGACATCCTGGGGAAAAAAAAAAAGGTGTTTTTCTGATCTTAAATGGAATAATTTTATTTATTTTGCTTTGTTTTTTCAGCACTTGAAATAATGATATATTGAATCTCGTCCATTTTGTTCTCACAGTTACAGTAGTGTAGAGCATCAGAAACCTGATTTGTCCTGCAACTTAAAAGGGTAGTTGCTATGGTAACTGGGCACTATGTATCCCATTTGAGACTTCAGTTAGGTGTGCACACTTCATTTAACTTTCTAATAGTCCTCTTGAAATGTGTTAAGTCTGTGAACTCCAACAAAACATCATCACTGTCTCTGCCCAGCCTTGCTGCATCCATTTGCCCATGACTTCCTTTTCCCTCCATGTGATGAGTGAGCAACTGGAGATGCTGCTCTGGAGCTTCTTGGGTGTGAGAAGGCATCCGTGGAGGCACTGGCCCAAGCTGTGTGGACACCCAGCTGATCAGGTGCAGGGGCTGGATGCATACAGTGTGCAACCACTGGGGTTGTGCTCCTGAAAAACTGCTTTCCCTTCCCAGTAATTTAAAAGGGTCAGTACTTTTTTGGGGTCAATACTCGGCCCAGTCATGTTCAACATATTCATCAATGACCTGGACGAGGGGACAGAGTGTATCCTCAGCAAGTTAGCTGATCGTACCAAACTGGGAGGGCTGTCCAACACTCCAGAGGGCTGTGCCACCATCCAGCGTGACCTGGACAGGCTGGAGAGCTGGGCAGAGAAGAACCTAATGAGG
>JAOQGH010000001.1:67504453-67517120 GCA_025769975.1 Gallinago jamesoni | reverse complement strand
TGGGGCTTTGAGCAACCTGCTCTAGTGGGAGGTGTCCCTGCCCAGGGCAGGGGGGTTGGAACTAGATGATCTTTAAGTTCCCTTCCAATCCAAACCATTCTATGATTCTATGATTCTAAAATGTGCATGGAGGGGTAGAGGGTCTTATCCAAGGCCAGTGAAAGGCCAAGGCTCATGGATGGGAATTGAGGTGTGGATGGAAGGCAGCCCTTCTGGCTTTAGTGTGTTGTCCCCATGTGTTGTCCTTTCTTCCTGGTCAGCAAACCATTAATTGCCTATCTCCCCTTAAAGTATTAGGATTTTAAGTTTTTGACAGAATTGAGTGATTAACAGATAAGCCACCACTATGATCTGGTCATATTGGTAATCCATTTGCTAAGGTTCAGTGCATAAACTACCTCGATATACTGCTGCCTATATTAATATGCGACTGCTGGATCGATTCAGATTGACCGAATTGACCTGTTACCGCTTGTCCTTTTACTGGATTGACTTGTCACTGCTTCTTGCTGGTTCTGTTGCTGTATCAAATCGATCTGTATTTTTTAATTCTGTTAAATTGGATTCACTGTAAAATGGGAAACACCACTGCAGGGCTGGCCCTGTAAGGGAGGGAGAATGGGACCCCTCACAGAAGTCACAGAATTGGGATAATGTCAAAATGATGACTCAAAGAGAGTAACTCCTAAAAAGATACAACTGTAAGTAGAGCGGTTTTGGTGAAATTTAACGGACTGGTCAGCCCCTGGGTGGTGCAGCTATGGAGCTGGAAGGGACTTTTGTGTGCAACAAGGTTAGAACAAAGTGTTGGGTGCAACTAAAGAAATGAAATCGAAAAGGGCTAAGGTTGTCTGAACTCTCGAATATCAGATTCAAAATTGAGGGCTGGCAAAAATTTGAGGAGAAAATGGGAGAATACCATAATTGTCTCCATCCCCCCAAAATATATTTTAAAAGTTACACCATTTGCTGTCTCCTTCCTCTGCCTTTCGTCTTGGTTGGTTTTCACCTCATTCTTCCTTTCCTGCATCCTCCTTCTCCAAGTGCCCCATGTGCTCCAGCCCCACTGGTTACTGGGGAGTTTTTTGAGCTGTCTCCGCTTTCCCTCAGTACGAACAGGGTTTTTCCTGTCTCTCTCTCCCATTTTGGGCCACGTGGCTTCTGGTGCCTTGTGAGAACATCCCTGGGCTGCTGCCCTTCAGCCACAGCTGAGTGCTGGGAGTGCAGGGGCTATACAAGGGCAGTGGTTCCTTCCCGAGGGGGGACGTGGGTGTGAGGTGGAGGAAGGGGCTCCACTCTCACCAATAACTCCATCTTTGTGCTTGACCAAGCTTTTCCAACACATGCTTATGAACATGTTACACTCTTGTTCCCTTTGGGTTTGCAGCCTTCTGGGCTCTGCTGAGCCATTCAGGTCCACGGCTTTATAAAATCCTCACTTGACCCTTGAGGAAGGATCCAACCCTCCTTCAAGGAGGAGGTTATCCAGGTACCCTGACTATGAAGTTCCCGTTAGCTGGACAGAGGAGTTCTCTTTGATGTTGCCGGCATTTAGAAAGTTCCCACGCTTGAAAGCGGTGGATGAACTCGAATCAGAAATGTACTTGCCCCTCTCGTGCAGCAAGGGAAATAAATCACAGTGTAAGAAGTCAGGGCTTAGCAAATCCGACTGATTGTATAATGCGCAGTGGAATTGCAAAGCTGAACTTGTTGGTTTTTTTTTTTTTTCTTTTCTATTTTTTCAGTGATTTGTCCAGTTGGGCGGCCGCCTCCTGAGTGACTCTGGAGAGATGCCAGCCGCTTGAGCTGACTCGAGCAGTGGCAGGGACAGCATCTACCCAGGCACGTGGCGTTTGCACAAGTGGTGACCGGTGAGTTGTACGTAAGGGCAGCTTCTCTCTCTCTCTCTCTTTTTAACAACTGGCACCTTATCACAAACTGTTAAGTTTCTCTATGCAAAAGACTCGCCTGCCTTGCTTGTTTTTCCCAGAGGGTGACTGATGAGCTTAGAGAAAATGAGAGCGATCCAGGTTACCGGCTAATCTTTGGAAATCCTTTGGAAATCCTTGTATGTTTATGGATTATTTTTGCCTCTCCCTCCACCGAATGAGTAACATCCTGGTGAGGCCAAACCTCAAATCCGTAGCAGTCGGTGTGTCATACCAGACAGTATCACTGAGCCTTTTTAATCAGAGGAGGTTTTATACTCTCTGCCTTAGTACTTTGTAGCCTGGAAATACAAGCTGTGGGGTTCTGATAACAGAAGTAGTGACTGGCTGCTGTCAGCATGAGGATGATTAAAAATGTGTGTGCGTGTGCGTGCGTGCGTGCTTGTTCACTCTCTTTCCAGCTGAATAGAAAATGAAACTCCCCAAAGCCTTTTATGTAAGTGCATGGGTTTTGCTTTTTTTTTCTTTCCCTCCCCCCCCATTTAAATCTCTGTGTGGCTGTGCACAAACCTTTTGAAGATGCTGGGTAAAGAAACAAGTATGCTTGTTTTGGCCTCCAAAGCATGATCCTGTCTTCAGTTCAATACTAGATATATCCTCTCTGCAAAAGATGATAGCAAGCAATTTTTTTTTTTTTTGAGGGAAAGGTGGTTTCCAGTCAGTTTCTCCCATCTGTGATTTTTTCCTTGATGAAACAATGGCAATCTGCTTCTTCCAGCAGCTGAAACACTGTGATTCTTTGACAGCAAATGTGTGGCGTGCCACCTTGCACCTCCCAACACCCTGCTTTATTTAAGACCCTGCCATGCTGAGCTGACTGCTGTCTTCCCAAGAGTGTTGCACCAAGGAATTACTGATGAGATGCAGCCCGGTCTGCAAAGCACATGTTTGCCATTAAAAACAACATATGCGCCCTTAGCTATGGCTAATCATTTAAACACCTGTGATATGGGGGGAAGAAGCAGCCCCTCTGAATGTGGAGAGTCCCATTAAAACACTGGCATGATACAGGTCAACATCAGATGCGGCATCTTCCTATAAATATCAGAGTTGAAGATTGGTGCTTTAAGCAGACCCACTTGAAGTTGTCTTTTTAAGAAGATATAAGGTGTGTTGCCTTCTAAGGATGGGCGTGGGAAGGGCAATACACATCCTGGGCTCTTGTCCAACTCTTTCAGGTTTTTAGGGCATTGTTAAGAGTGCTCGTTGGAATATTTGGGCAAAAACCTGGAGGTTGGTGCCATACTGTAGGTATTACAGGTATTGCTACCTTGTTTAACAGTGGAGTTGGAAAATTACTCTGGCCTGAAAAATGATGAGGGCAATTCTGGCTTTATGCTGGAGGAGGCAAAGGCAGAACAGGAAACTCAAGTACATAATTTCAAGGTCCAGTAGTCTATTAAACCAGGCTGAAACTGGTATGTTTTAATTAATGGAAAGTTTGGAAAAGCAATTTTGATGCTATTGTTGAGTATGCATTGGATTTTTGCAAGTTGGAAGATACCTGTCCTTACGTTCCCCGCATCCTCGTTACTGGTCTTCTCCCCACTTCGCTTCAAGCGTAACAGCTGCTGTCTTGGGAACCGCTGAAGGTAGCCACAGTTCTTTCGTGCTGCTCGAGAACTCTGAACCCAGTGCTTAAATAATATAACAACTTCAGTGCTAACCCTGGCAGCTTTGGAGGAGAAAGGTTTTAAAATTGTTGCAATTGATTTTCTGGTTGCATAGAAATAGAGAAAGCAAGGCAGTAAGTGAAGCGATGTTTTTTTTATATAAAATCGTTAGTACTTGGGTAGGTGCAATTTTTTTCCCCAGTTAAGTATTTTCAGTTATTAGGCGTTAGAAACTGCAGATTTTCTAGATGCCTAATAACTTCACGTAGATGAAATAATTCTCTTACAGTGGAAGCATATCTAGCTATGTCTTGGTCAGGAAGGTCCCAAATTTAAGACTAGTTGCTCTTTGTTAGCTCTGCGGTCCCTGTCTGACTCATAAGCTTGATGGGCAGTGTGGGGGAGAAGGCAGACACCTTTGCCCCCCTGAAGTATGGGTGGGAAGGCATCTCAGTGTGGGTGGGAAATGTGGGGAGACTTCTTTCGAAACCCAGGATCATCAGGAAGGTACCTTGAAAATTCCCTGCACAAAGATTGAGTCAGCCAACGCCTGCTTATCACCTCAAGTAGTGATTAAACCCTGGTGTAAATCACCTCCGTGTGCTATGGATACATCCAGTTTGATGGGTTTGCCTACGGCTGCACTTAAGAAGTGTTTGGGAGCTCAAAGGCAGCTTTTTCTCTTTCTGAGAGCACTGCAGTGATAAGAGCACGGAGCTTCCAGAGCAGTGTATGTGGAATGGCCTGCACTTGGGGTTAGACGGGTGTTTGGCACTTTGCTTCCAGTCCTACTCGATTGCTGTTTATTACCTGCAAACGCAGCCTGCTCGTTTGAAACTGCAGTTTTAATCTTTGTCTGTCAGCAGAGGGTCTGGAGAATAAGTCTTATGAGGAGAGGCTGAGGGAGCTGGGGGTGTTCAGCCTGGAGAAAAGGAGGCTGAGGGGGAGACCTTCTCTCTCTCTACAACTCCCTGAAAGGAGGGTGTAGAGAGGTGGGGGTTGGTCTCTTCTCCCAAATCACTGGCAATAGAACAAGAGGAAATGGCCTCAAGTTGCACCAAGGGACGTTCAGATTGGATATTAGAAAAAAATTCTTTACTGAAAGGGTTATCAGACATTGGAATGGGCTGCCCAGGGCAGTGGTTGAGGCACCATCCCTGGAGGTGTTCAAAAGATGGGTTGACGTGGTGCTTAGTGACATGGTTTAGAGATGTGTTTTTTTGTTTTTATCAGAGTTGGGTTGATGGTTGGACTAGATGGTCTTAAAGGTCCCTTCTAACCGAGACAATTCTATGATTCTATGATTTTTTTTGTTTATTTATTTTGATTTTTTGTGCATTTCTAGTTCTTCTTAATGATAGGTGTCCTCTGCTGTCAGAGCAGTATTGCCTCAAAGTAATTGGCTAAAACAACTATCACAGAATCATGTAAACAAACCTCCTGTCCCCGATGTTTGTTTATGTTCCTGAGGTGCTGAAATGCAATTGGAGAAGTTGCAGGCCATCGTAAGCCGGCAAATGAGCAATGATCCAGCTATCAATGAATATTTTGAAACTTAAGAAAATATTAGCTTAAGCGGTTGATTTGAATCAAAGCAGCCTTTTGTTAGATCCGTGGAGTCACTGAAGCTATATGGGCATTTTTGGTGGTTTGACAGTAGCAAAATGTAACTTACTTCTCAATGGGAGTAAGTGGGACGACCTCGGGGACTTACTGTTATCCATTCCAATCACCCGTGTTTTGCATTTTAAGACATAAAGTTCCTGACAACCACTGGGGCTTTGTTTTTAATCCTGTCTTTCAAAACACCTGGTTACCCTATCTTTTAAATCCTGCAGATAGGGAGAGCATTCTCATAATGAGATCTTCAAGATCTGGCTGTGCAGATGGTTTTTGGGTTGTTTTTTTTTTTTGCCTTTGGAGAAAGAGAGAAACCTGGGCGTTTTGAGCATTGTCCTTGCAGGGGGGTGGTGGCTGCTGGTGCCCACGTGCCCGTCTCTGCAGGCGAAGGATGAGTGTCACGGATAAGAGCCACGTTGCTCGCTGAGTGTTGACAGCTTGTCATTACAGACAGTGTTTTTTTTCCTCCTGGCTTGCAGTTGAAAAGGTTTAGAAATGATCATAACCTCTTCCCCAAAGTGACTCGGGGGAGGACTGGGGTTTGTTCTTTTCCAGATTCGGGGAGCAAAGAGACACTCTGCTTTTCGTTTGTGCTGAGTTTACAGATATTTTACCGTCTCAGTTGGATTTTCTTCAGGTATCCAAAATCATTAAGTTCCAACAGAGTGATGTGGAGAAAAGGAGCAGTGAGGGGACTGGAAGGAAGAAACTGGGAGTTAAACAGGTTGCAGTTTTTCTTGTTTTGGGTGGGGTGTTTATTTTACAGCAGCTATTCCTGGTACGTAGCGGGGAGAAGGTGGGGTGATGGTGGTGAGGACGCCTGATGGAGTATGGCATTTGCTCAGCCACGTGGCAAGAAGGGGTTGTACCTCAGCCAGTTCTTCTCTGCCCTTTTCACTGGGGCTATAGAAGATATAGCATAATTCTTTTTTGTTTCATGCCTAAGTATGGGCGTTCTCAGCTCTGGGCACGCACTCCAGGCTGCTGAAAATGAAATTAGTAAATGAGATGCGCTGACACAAAACCAAACCCAAGCAAACAAAGCCCCCCCCCCGAAGGGTGCAGGCGGAGGGCACCCTTCATCCTCTGTCACGGGAGGAACTGGGCTGTTTGAATTGGCTTCCACCTTTGTTTTGAGAGGTTGCTGTGGTGATGAATAACCTTTGGGGAGGGCATGCGAGCAGGAGTGCGCGGGTGCCCGGGCTCTCGCACACAGAACACACGTTCTTTGCTTGCACCCCCTTTGCGTCACAGCCCTTACGCCAGGGGGTGGTCACCTCCTCCCCAAAACGAGTTGAATGACAAAACGGTTGTCTTGGAGCCTGGTTGTTGACATGGTGTTAGTCTACGGGTGGCTTCCTCACATCGCTGGGGTACCAGGTAGCAGGAGACTGGGCGATGGCAGAGCAGCGGCTTTTTTCGGAGACGCCCAATTTTGCCCAAGCTTATGACATCTGAGCTTTATCTTCTTACCCGGGCTTGAGGAAGGACTCTAGGTAGAGAAGTAGACTGACAAAGGTACTCCGTAGAGGGAAAGAGGGAAGTGATATTATTTGAGAGGTCTTTTTTTTCTTTTTTTTTTTTTCTTCCTACCATTGCAAAGATTGCATTTTTCTATACTGAGGAAAAAACCTGAGGACCGTCGGTGGGTTAGTATTGTTTCTTTTTACTCTCCATTTATCAATAAATATTACAACAAATTATTATTAAATTTACTGCAGCTCAAAATAGATAAGTATGTATTTCATACTAAGCTACAAAAATCTGATGTAGCGACTGCATATCTGGTACAAAATTGACTGTGTGAAAATTAGAATATATGTATGAATACTCTGAATGAGACTTATGTGCTTTCTCCATGAAGTGAAAATGGTACAAAAATAATTTGATGGTACAGTTGTCTGAAGATGTTATAAATATCACTTCTAGGTAAAGAATTGCCTTCAAGAAAGTCTTGGAAACTTTGTTTCCCCCCTGCTAGAAAACCCTAGAGAAAAGCTGAATCACTCAGAGATGATCATGTCAGGCCATGACAAATACGGTGAAGTTTGGAATGTCTACTTTTGCTGCATAATTCCTGAACTTAAAAGAAAAAAAAAAAAGAAAAAAGTGCAAATTACTCAGTTCTCTGTCAGAGACCATCGTAATTGATGGTTTCATTTGGGAGGCTACGTACTTTGAAGGTTGTCTTGTTCTTGACTGCAGCCATACTGAAGGATCAAAGGGGAAGATGAAAATGGTTGAAAAGGCCTCTCGCAGTATTGAAAGTGCAGGTGGCGAAGGCAGAGTGCGTGGCCCCCTTGCACGACTGATGGGACTTCATGCTGAGTTGGAGCAGTTGGGGAAATAACCTTCTCTCCCTCCAGCAGCTTGCTGAGGCTTGTCATCCTGAAGTTTTTCCCCAGCACAATTTAAACATGCTGTCAGCTCCCTTTAGTGGCTCACTTAGTTGAAATCACCTTCAGTAAGGAGCATCTAATTCCGTCTTCTAATACCTTATTCAAGCTCCCCTCCTGGATTTTTGGGAATCTGAAGAATGCTGCTAATAGAGTGGAGCCAGCATTTACAGGGATAAATTAATAGCAGAACCATATCTGTGCTTTTTACATCTGCCACATTCTCCAAGGCTAACGCTGCGCCTCCCGTACTTCTTCAAATTCATTTGTTCCGTTTCAGTTCAGTCCTTTGAAATATTTTGTGATGAATGACTTCACTTTACAAGGCGGTGATCAGCAGCAGCTGTTCATAGTCATGCTTTAAATCGAATCCATCTGTCAGTGGGCTCTTTAAAGTGCGGGTTTCACATTGTCAGGAGACCTGATTACACCAGAGCAGTATCTGGGTGCTGTTTGCCAAAAAGGAAAAAAAAAATCAGAATGGAGTGTGCTTGGGGTACCCTTGCAGTGTAGAGCTGTGATTTAGCCTGCTGAGAGGAGAGCGAGGTGACCTCAAGCAGTACTCTTGCACTGACACGCAGATAGGTGTTCAGATGTAGGCTGAAATTAGGAGATGACCCGCAGTAAGCTTTCTGGAGACCACACATGGTGCTTGCTGGTTTGTTTTTTAATCCTGAACCTTTGATCAACCTCATCGCCAGCTCTTTACATGTTTTGGTTGTAGCATTGGGGCAGATTAATATTCTCCACAGGATGAGCTGAAGAGGAAAAGACGTGGCTTATTCAAATCAGCAAAAGGAGACAACGCTGCTTCTTTTTTTTTTTTTTTTCCTCTTTAGTACACGTGCATAATTTCTTATTTTCATTTGTAACTAGAGGAGGATGAAATGTGTCTGCTGAGGCTGTTTTGCAAGCTGCATTTGAGGCAATATTTGAGAGCAAAAACCAGTCATTTGCTGGCTGCATTAATTGTTCTCATCATTCTATGTAAAAGCTTTTGTTTTAAGTAATGTTTTCAGTAAATTACATACTGGATATGGAAACCAGCTATTTCTTGGCCTGCAGTCCATTGGTCTTATCCACAGGTCACTTCTCATGTTTTCCTTCTTCCCAGTTTGTTCCTCACCAAGACTTTTGTGGGAGGACTGGACTTGTGCTGGGGTATGTGTATAGCTCTAGGGAAAAACATTTCTTACCAGCAGAAGCTTATTCACCGAAGTTCTACAGAGTTACACAGGTATGTCATATTCATTACATCCTTTCCTGTTAGGAAAGAAAACCTTCCTCGAAGGAGCAGAACGGTGGTACAGTCTCCTTTGCCACTGCAAAACTCTTCTTTTGTAGTAGTAGGAGGGCCATACTTTATTTCTCGGCTAAGTCTTGGTCTCCAGCCACAGAGACTAGCCTTTGTCAGTGGTCAGATGAATGTTGTCTAGACATCTCGTATCACCCATGGCCGCAGGAGACCTCACTCGGTGGGTGAAGCCCACCCATGTTTCTCTGCTATAAGCTTCTCCACCTCACTTTTGCTGTTGGGGTCTGCAAGCATTGCTGCTCAAGAGTGCAGCTGCATCCCTGCTGCATTCCTAGTGCAAGTTCCAAGCCAGAACTTTAATTAAACACTAAATTCAGTACTGGCAAAAGCATGGAGAAGGGGGAATACAACAAAACAGAACACCCGGACCAGCTTTATGAGCTTCCATTTTCTGTCAGTTGAAGCTAGCAGCGTGTTTTTGAAATGAAGTGTCTGTTGGACATGGGGATGGAAGAGACCTCTGGAGATCATCTAGTCCACCCTGCCTGCCAAATCATGTCCACCTAGAGCTGGTTTCACAGGAACTTGTCCAGGTGGGTTTTGAATATCTACAGAGAAGGAGACTCCACCACCTCTCTGGGCAGCCTATTCCATTGCTCTGCCTCCTCATGTTTAGGTGGAACTTCGAATATTCAAGTTTGTGCCCGTTTCCTCTTCTCTTGTCCTTGGGCAACACTGAATAAAGGCTGGTCCCATCCCCTTGACACCCACCCTTTAAGTATTTATAAGCATTGATCAGATCCCCCTTCAAATTTCTCTTCTCTAGACCCAAGTCCCTCAGCCTCTCCTCGTAAGGGAGATGCTCCAGACCCCTAATCATCTTTGTAGCCTCTTGTCATATGGTAAGAGAAAAGAATCTCTTAGGTTTTCCTTAACATATAGAAAGCAGCGCTCTGTATACCAGAGCCTGTTATTGCTGTGTACCTGATAAATACAGATGACTTTTTTTTTCTGATGGAGACTCATTAACGTGTTCCACATGGAGATGGTGAGAATTGCACATTGAGTGAAAAGATTGATTGATGTTGGCTGGTGTTAAGAAAATATGGCTGACAGGAGGAGTCAATACATGCTTTTTTTTTTTTTTCCTTCCAGTGCATTGTTTTGCCTCCATGTGTTTAATTAGAGAAGTTAGCAGGGGAATGCCCTTGCTTAATAGCTGACAATATCTTGTTATCTTCCTTTAAAATACTTAACAGAGTGAAAATACAATTATTAAGATCTGGCACTCACTCCAAATGCCCACTTGGGACTTTGGATTGTAAACACTCAGTATCTGTAAATTAGCTGCAGACACAGAGTAAGTATCTGAACCTTCACCATTTAACCCAACAAGCAATAAAAGCTGTGCAGCAGTGAGCACGTGAAAAATCTTGCTCTGCAAACCCATCGAACAAATGTGTCCCTCCTCCCCGGGAGTGCTCTGACCTCTGAAAACCCTGATTTCAACTTTTCGAACTTCACAAGTTGGGCCTGAATGGAGCCATTTGGCAGGAGAAGAAAGAGGAAAACTCTTCTTTCCCTTCCCACATAGAGAAATGGAGGTGAACACAGAGAGCCTGCTGAAAGGGGCAGGTTTCCTGTCTCAGGAGGAGCCGTGCAATGCGATGTCTCCCTGAAGAAGCTCCAGAGATGTGTGTGTGCAGCACCAGCCCGCTTAGCTCCTGCCTCCTTCTCCAAGCTCCCCATGAACAGGCAGGGTATGCCAAGCCCACCGCTATGTGGATATTTGAAGAGGCAGCGTCACTGTCTCCCTAAGAGGATCACGAATGAAATTCTCAATATCTTGTCTAGACTGTACTGGTCATTAAGGATGAAATGATTAATTTCTAAACCCAGGTGCTTTTCCTTTGACTTCCATGAAGTCTCTGACTGAATGAAGCTTTAATGTTTATTTAGGTGAGATAAGGAGCTGGGAGTTGTTCAACATGGAGAAGAGGAGGCTCTGGGGAAACCTAACAGCGGCCTTCCAGTACATGAGGGGGCTACAGGAAGGCTGGGGAGAGCCTGTTTCCAAAGGCCTGCAGTGACAGGATGAGGGGCAATGGGTTTAAAACTGAAGAAAAACAGTTTTAGATTGGAGATTAGGAATAAGTTCTTTCCAATGAGGGTGGTGGAGCACTGGAAGAGTTTGCCCAGGGAGGTGGTTGAGGCCCCTTCCCTGGAGACATTCAAGGTGAGGCTCGACGAGGCCCTGGGCAACCTGGTCTAGTTGGGGGTGTCCCTTCTGACTGCAGAGGGGGTGGACTAGATGACCTTTGGAGGTCCCTTCTGGCCCACATGATTCTATGATTCGATAAATTCATAGCATGAGCAGTGTGATTAGTGCTGCGTAAAATTCTAAACTTCTACTAAATTGTGTTTTCATAAACTGAGTAGTTGCGAGTAACATGCTAGTATCTGGTTTGATTTTTATCAGGTGTGCACAGATACCTCATTCCTGGAAATGCCGAGTTGGGGACAGGGTAAGGGACAGACGGTGCTGACTTAACAGTTTTGTAATTTTTGTTAAACGCTGCAACTCTTGGTGAAGGTTTGAAACTGTAATGGTTGAGCCAGTAAGGATGAGATCGACAGCAACAGATTTTGAAATTGCTAGCAACCTCATTTTCTCGTAGTACATCTTAGTAGGTAATCCTATGGAGGCATTATTATGGTTCCTTGGTTTATATGGTAGCTATTATAACAGAAGCTGAAATAACTCTTTTCTGTCATTTGGAAATGGAAATTTATTCCACTGTATGTATTT
The DNA here is from genome assembly GCA_025769975.1 of Gallinago jamesoni. Lineage (NCBI taxonomy): Eukaryota > Metazoa > Chordata > Aves > Charadriiformes > Scolopacidae > Gallinago > Gallinago jamesoni. The sequence continues at coordinate 67,505,478 of JAOQGH010000001.1, read as the reverse complement.
ATTTAGAAATTCCATATGAAAAAGTCTATCGGCATATAGAAAATGTAAAACTATTAAAATCTTTACTGTGATGTATTATTGCCAATATCTTTGCCTACAAGATTTCTTCTTAATGCAGCCCAGGTTACAAACAGGAAAGTTTACTTTTTTTCGGAAATCCTTCCAGTAAGTGGGGTGAAATACAGCCTGCTGTAAGCCAGACAGAATTTCTTACTGTTCTCTAGTGGGTCTGGGAAGAGTCGTTTAGAGTGAAAAGTAACACGTATGGTGTTCCTCAGAAGGGTGGTATAGTACAATAACGTGTAACCAAATAGAATCCTTCGAGTAGTAGCAATAAAGCTCAAGGTTACATTTGTTTCCAAATGTAAGTATCCAAAATCAAGTAGGTAACCAAATTTATTTACCTGGAGCCAATTTACTTTCATCTCCTCCATATCGTGCTACTGTGATAAAGTTTTACCCTTTGAAATTTCACGGGGCCATATGGAATTGACTTTTTTGGTTTTTTTGGTGGCATGACTCTTTTGGGTGTGCAGAAAAAAACGCTGCAGAATGTTGCTTTGGTGAAATACTCATCAGCCAGCTAATTGTCTACCTGGACTCTGTCATTCTGTGAAATCCCAAGCTGTAGCTGTTTGTGCTTGTGATAGGGAGTATGCTTTTTTTTTTTTTTTAAAGAGAGACAAGAACATTGTCAATTTGCTCTAGACCTACCATCTGCTTTCTTGTATATATTAAGTAACTGGGTAGTAGCTGCCTTGGGAGTTATCTCTTGTCTTTTATGGAGAGGACCTCACACTTGGCATGGTGGGTGCCGTGATGCTTGCTGCTGATCTCCTCCAGCTGGATCCAGGGAGACCTCATAGCAGCCTATCAATATCTGAAGGGAGCTACAGGAGAGCTGGGGAGGGACTCTTTGTCGGGAAGTGTAGTGACAGAAGAAGGGGTAGTGGTTTTAAATTGGAAGAGGGGAGATTTAGATTAGACACCAGAAAGAAATTCTTTACAGTGAGGGTGGTGAGGCA
>JAOQGH010000001.1:67488480-67504353 GCA_025769975.1 Gallinago jamesoni | reverse complement strand
GAGGGGTTCAAGGCCAGGCTGGATGGGGCTTTGAGCAACCTGGTGTGGTGGGAGGTGTCCCTGCCCATGGCAGGGGGATTGGGACTTGGTGATCTTTAAGGTCCCTTCCAACTCTAACCATTCTGTGATTCCTCCTTGCAGTTGCTCACTGGAACACCCGTGCTGGTCGGTAAGAGAGGGAGGGCATGGGTGGCTGAACAATTGTCTGCGATTTCAAAGAGAGGCCACTGCCCTGCTGCCAGAATTTACATTTCACTCCTCAATTGCTCTACAGTTTGGTCAAGGCAAACCTGCAATACCGGCTTTTGTGGCACAGGCTGCCCTGTTTGAAGCTGGGTATGTGGTGAGGCACTCTGTTTATTACCAAGCTCTTAATATCCGTCCGACTGCTTCCCTGTCAGTGTTCTTTCTGTGGCTTGAAATCCCTTGCTAGTGCACCGTAGCTCTTACACAGCTTGTCCAACACGTGCCTTTTGTAACGCAGGGACGTGTCTGTGATTTGTCCTATGGGCTGAATAACATTTCAGGCAAAGAGGGAACTGCTTGGTCTCAGACTTAATTGCTGATAATTGCTGATAAATAGGGATCTGATTCACCTGAGAGCTTACACCTCATTGAGATGTTCCTATCCAATTGTGCTGAGTAGAGAGCTTCAGGAACCTGTGAACTTTGGCAACTGCCTCTTTAGAGGGAGCTGCAGCTGGTGGCACCTAATAATTTCTGTAATAGAGGTGAAGGGCAGAAAAATATGATCTATACAGCAAATAAGGAAATACAAATTCCTTTGTGAGAAGAAAGAGTAAAGTTCAGGATACTGAAAAGACACTGATACACCTGTACAGTTTTATAACGTTGAACTGCAAGCGCTAGTTGAAGGTTTCAGTTTTGAAAGAGGAAGGGCCACAAAGATGATCAAAGGGCTGGAGCTCTTCTCTTGTGAAGACAGACTGGGAGTGTTGGAGTTGTTCAGCCTGAAGAAGAGAAGGCTCTGGGGAGACCTTACAGTGGTGTTTCAGTACCTAAAGATGGCCTACAGGAAAGCTGGAGGGGAGGGACTCTTTATCAGGGAATGTAGTGATAGGAAAAGGGGTGATGGTTTCAACCTGGAAAAGAGTGGATTTTGATTAGATATGAGGAAGAAACTCTTTACTGTGAGGATGGTGAGGTACTAGAACAGGTTGCCCAGAGAAGCTGTGGATGCCCCATCCCTGGAGGGGTTCAAGGCCAGGCTGGATGGGGCTTTGAGCAACCTGGTGTGGTGGGAGGTGTCCCTGCCCATGGCAGGGGGGTTGGAACTTGATGGTCTTCAAGGTCCCTTCCAACTCTAACCATTCAATGATTGTATGATCATTCTTACTTCTGTTTCGATGCTGATACCTCTATGGGCTGAGGGAGGGGGCTTTCTATATCTGAAATTTTTAGTGAAGGTCACAAAGATCATCTGCTTTATGTTGCGGTCAACCATGGAGCATTGGCTGTTAACAGCTGCAAAATATTAAACCAAATGCATGAGTCATTGTGGTTGTGTTTTGCAAAAATGGGCTCATTTTTTCATATTTCTTGTCCCATTGCTTTTCTCATTTAAATAAAGCTGTCGATTTTTCCTTCTTTTATATATGAGCTTTTATAGTTCTTTCTAATCATTTCTCTATGCCTTAAAAAAAAAAAAAAACACAAAGAAAACAGAACCAGAATATTTATTCTACGTGTGCTAAATTCTTACTCTTGTTTGTCAAAGAGGAGGCCCAAAGAAATTCAGACTGGAACTCTTTCTACTTATTATTATTACTTGTCTTCATAAAAACAAAACGGGAAAAACATTGTGTGAACATTTAGAAAGGCAGTGTCTCATTTTAAACAAGTTCATTGCTTAATGTTTTGTATTACTTGAAAAAAAAATTAGAAAACTTTTCCTCTCTGTTGTTATTTAAGGTGTTTGTTGTGACACTACTCATCTTAGAAGGATCTATTTTTTTCTCATCACTTAAACATTTTCAGTTAAACATGCTTTTTAAATGCATTATCAATATGGAAAATACAATTAGTCAGAGGTGTGGGAGCCACAGTCCCCCTTCCCTGCTTACTCCACCCCCAATTACTTCCTCCCTTCTGTACTTCTCAGTGCTCCATCCATGTGTGTGTGCAGCCACTTGCTCTCTTATCCCTTCACCGGGCTTATTTCCATTCTTGGCTGGCAAAGAAACCCTTGTTGCTGATCCAGCAAAACCTTTCAGGTGCTGTTTATAACTTATTTGAGAGATTAGGCGTGTTCCTACAGGTGAGTGTAAGGCCGGGGAGCTGCTGAACTCCATTGCTGTTCTGGTGCTCCCCTTTTGGTTTCCACAGCTGCTGTCTGCTTGGGGCTTTTCCTCAAAATTACCCAGGTGAGCTCAGTGCTTCTCAAATGTTTTTAGCCAGGCCTTTAGGTCCTCCTGGTCCACCCACGACCTGCATGGCCTGGCAAAGTGAAGCTTTGGAGGTGTGAGGCCAGTCTGACTTTCTGTCGCTTCCAGGCGATGCATAAGCTCTAGCTCAGCGCTCCGAGTTGCTCCCTGGTTCAGGCATTAGGTGCTACGTTTGTTGTTGAAATAACAGAGCGTGGCCGTGTGCTGTTGGTAGAAAAGTTGAGGGTGAACTTTGAGGTGTACCTAGGAAGCCACAGAAATAGGATTGGATTATATCCTGCTCTAGATGCTCACAGGAATCTCCGGAGAAAATCCCTTTGACAAGAAAATCCCTTTTGGTAGGGATTGAATAGGCACGGTTGAAATGGTATGGGATTCCGGCATTATACCTGTAAGTGATTTTATGTGCTCAGTTTTCATTAGTAACAGTGTTCCAAAGCAGATGCATTGAGATTTTTCAAAGCACACTGGAAAATGTAATTCTGCAAGCGCCATTCATTTCACCAGGAATTCTTGCCATTCTCTGTTCTACTTTGTAAATTGAGGTTTTTCTTTTTTTTCTTTTCTTCTTTTTTCTTTTTTTTTTTCATTGATTTTTTTTTTTTTTTTTTATTCTCTCAAGTTGCATGCTTAAAAAATGGCAGCAACTGGGCGAGTGTATCTTTTATAAGTCCTTATTGTTTGCATCATCACAGCATAAACAACATTGACCTGGGTCCTAGGGGCTTTGAAAAGACTGCAGTAATTGTCTGGGTGTTTACCTTGTAAAGCTACCTTCTTTGCATTGAAATATAAGGCGGTTTAGTGTTTTACTGATAGCAAACTCAGCATTCCTTCAGTTAAACTACTGTGAGTAGCTACGCTTCGATTTTCTTCTTCCCTTTTACAGCAGTGTTCTCTGCTGTAAAATTATAACGTGGTGGATGGATGCTGCACAGAAACAAGGGAACCATTTAGTTAAAGGAATTCTGGGTTGACGCCCTTGGAAAACTTAATGAGGAACGTCATACAATACCCAACTCGTAAAGAAGGCAACACCTCTTTGCCGATATGCAAAGTTATTTGTCATTTAGGGAAGAGGTAAAGCAGCTTCTTGAGTGTTGGTATCGCCTGACTGTGTCTTAAAGGATTATTTTTTTCTGAGGTGGAGCTTTGAAAGGATGTATTATTAACTATGAAAGAATGTGTTATTTGGTATTCAAGGATTGGATTTTGATTGTCATTTGTTAAAGTACGTAATGAATTTAGCGTGTGGTGTACAACATTGATAAATCTTAGTCTGTTGACCTTTTAGGCAGTTATAGCTACTCAGCAATGACGTATATTGTAAAAGAAGATTTGTGTGAGAATTTAAAGCATTAGTATCACCTATACTTAGTAGACCTTTGGAACCTGATTCCTCGGAGATGATAAAAGTATGATTATAATAATAATAATCTTAGGATTCATTTGAATTATTTTCCTGACACCAAACTATGAGGTTTACTCACTTTTTTGTTTTATTTTGTTGATATAATAGTGTCAAGCTCAGGCTCGTTTTGGCTATGAGTAATCCTAAGGATTTCCTTTCTAAGTGTTAGGATTTTGTCCCAAAAGTTAAGAAGCATTTTGCTTCTAATGACTTTCAGCATATAATTAAGGGTTAGAGGGATGTGTAGACTTGCAAACAGATGCTTCAGTAGAAAGCTTTTGAGCTTTGTATTGAAGGAAGGAACTTGGCTTAAATTGGATCTGGATTATATTTATTTTTTTCTACTGGTGGATATACCATTTATAACCAAACTGAAATTGTTTTTGAATAGTGAAGAATCACTTGTTTGTACTAAAATAAATAGTTCCTGTATTAAATTTCACCCCAAATTGTCATAAACATTGAGAGAGGAGTTCCAATGCCAGCCTGTGGTGAGAGCAGGCGGGAGCATTCCTGGTTTTAGGGGCTGGGAAAAGGAATCACAGAATTGTTGGAGTTGGAAGGGACCTCTAGAGATCACCTAGTCCAACACCCCTGCTAAAGCAGGGTTGCCCAGAGCACATCACTTAGGACTGCATCCAGATGGGGCTTGAAGATCTCCAGAGAAGGGGACTCCATGACCTCCCTGGGCAGCCTGTTCCAGGGCTCTGGCACCCTCCTCAGAAAGAAGTTCTTCCTCATATTGGAGTGGAACTTCCCATGTTCCAGCTTGTGCCCGTAGCCCTTCATTAACATATGAATTAGCGAGAGTCCGCGGTGAATCCAGGTAAGGGGGAGAATGAGACGCATCTTTCCTGTGCCATTATTACCTTTATGCAGGATAACCTGGTTTAGGGATGAGGTGTGCAAGAAGGGCTGGGGTATTTCCAAGGTGGCAACAAGTGGTAGTGCTGCCTCTGGTCCAGGTGAAGTCCTGGAGGGATGCCTGCACTGTTGTTGGGCTGTGCCCACGGCACGTGTGACACTTGCTGCTCTTGCAGGAGCAACTTCTGCTTCAGCTCAGAGCACATCAAGCGTCGGCAGCACCGAGTGGGAGGTAGGAGCCTGCGGGGCCTTTTCTCTGAGGGCTTTTCCGTTAGCCTGACAGATTATTCAAATGTTTTCCCCTTGACTCAATGCAGTCACTGGTTTCAGCTGTAACCTTTAAATAGGACTTACGTCTGTCAATAGATACTGAAGATAACCGTGAATTGGGGCGGAGGGAAGAAGAAGTCTTATTTAAGAGCTGATGTGGAGCCACAGGCCACGGTCCTGCTGGGACTAGGGGAGGCAGGAGGTAAAACGATGCGCCCTTCGGAAAGGCGCATGATGTGGGTTTGGATGAGTGTGGGAATGGGTCCCTTGGGTTCCTGCAGTGGCTTCCTGTGTGCAGCCCCCATTTCCCTCTTGTTAACATCTCTGGGTGCTATTGTGCTCATGGCAGAATGCAAATTGTGACGTTGAACTTTTCCTGTAAGAAAAGGAAAGGGAAAAATATACCCCATATGCGCCCAGCCTCCCCAGAACAAGGAGTGCAGGAGAGGTGCATGGGGACACGGTTGTCACATGCCTGATTAAGGGATCCCGTCTCTCAACCCAAGACCCCCAAGTAGTCTTCACTCTTCCCTTCTGTTCCAGTGGATACTGATAAATAGGTGTGATGCATCCAAATAATGCTTGGGGAGCTGCATGCTAGTTTTCATTTTGCTGTGTCCCTGATGGTGACAAAGATAGCTTTGAGATCAAGAATTTCTTGGCGGCTTAATCAGAGGTCCTGTTGACTTTTACCTTGACTACGTTTCACCCATCTCTACAGCACTACTCAGAAAATGCCCTTTGCTGGCCACTATCTGCCTTTTTAGTTTGGGCTGGGGCGGGGGGAGAAAAAAACAACCAAAAAACTCACACCTCATTTCTCTCACACTCTTACTTTAAACCATAAAACGCTGACAATGCAGAGAGTTTTGCACTTACCCGGGTTTCCTAAAAACTCCTGCAGATGACCGGGTGGGTAGCCTGCTCCTCCTGCCCAAGACCCTTCCACTGGGGGCATGGACAGGCGGTGGTTGGGGGCAACCCACTGCCACCTGGGCTCAGCTGGCGGTCTCTGCTTGGCACATTGCCTGTTCCTGGCGCTTAATGAGGTCATTTGGGAAGAAGATAAGGGACTTAGAAGTAGGAAGAGAAGAGCTGTCCAACCCATAGAGACAAGGAAGGAGCTTCTGGTCCCAGAGCAGGAAATCATTTCAGTGGATGCAGGTACGTTTGCTCTTAATTTAGTGTTTGTTGCTTATGTTTCCCCAGTAAGCTTTGCCCTTTTTTTTTGTTGTTTTGTTTTTCCTCTCCTAACTGGATATGGTTGAATTAAAGTACTTACGTTCTTGAGCAATATGAAAGGCCCGAGTCCAAGGCAACTTATGACACCTCGTTCAGCCTGTGCTTTGCTGTATTCCAGTAGTAGAAACTATTTCCTGCTCTATTCCAGTAGTAGAAACTATTTCCAGAATGTATGAAACACTTTGTACTCTGATCTTGTGAACTGGAGAGAGAGAGAGAGTTATGGCTGGTTCACCTCTCTGTGATTGTAATGTCTTTGGCTTAGTCATGATGAAAAAGATGAAAATCATGGTGCTTTTTTTATTTTTTTTTTTTTTTTAATTCTCCCTCTGAACTGAACTTTGAGGACTGTTCTGTGTGCTATACCCTTGTGCTGGTTGCACTGAAGGAAACACTGGTGTTAATTTAATAAAGCTGCCAACTATTGCTTTCTTCTCACACGACTAAACTGCCAAAGGCAAAAGCAAAAAAAGATTGCCAGGGGTGGGGAGGAGATGATAGTGGAGGTTTGAGAAGCTGTAGGTAAGGTTTGGCATCTGTATGGTTGGGCAGTCTGGAGACTGGGTTTCTGAGAGGCCCTTTGTGCTCTGCGGTTATTGTCACAGGGCAGTGACTCACAGATGTAAATGTGGGGCCGCACCTACATTGTCCCCAGCTTTGGTCTGGCCGGGGATGAAAAGAGGAGCAAGTTGGGTCCGAGTGCCAGGCCGCTTGCTGGCAGGGAGGTGGGCCAGAAGGATGCTCCTGAGTACCCGCTCCCCTTTTCCTGGGAGGGGAATGTGACAGAGGGTGCAGGAACCAGTCTCCATCTGGAATCAGCCTGGGATATTAGTAGAGCCACACTGAACTAAGTTTTGCTCCACTCTTTTGGCATTAGCCCTTTTCATTGATTTCATGGAATCACAGAATTGTCAGAGTTGGAAGGGACCTCTAGAGATCATCTAGTCCAACTCCCCTGCCAAAGCAGGGTTGCCCAGAGCACATCACTCAGGGCTGCATCCAGGTGGGGCTTGAAGATCTCCAGAGAAGGGGACTCCATGACCTCCCTGGGCAGCCTGTTCCGGGGCTCTGGCACCCTCACCGGAAAGAAGTTCTTCCTCATATTTGAATGGAACTTCCCATGTTCCAGCTTGTACCTGTTGCCCCTTGTCCTATCGCTGGAAACTACTGAAAAGAGTCTGGCTCCATCGTGCTCTGGAGTCATCGTTCTTTAACCCACCCTTTAGGTACTTGTATACATAGATAAGGTCTCCCCTCAGCTTTCTATTCTCCAGGCTAAAGAGCCCCAGCTCTTTGAGACTTTCCTCGTAAGGGAGATGCTCCAATCCCTTAATCATCTCACTTGCCCTACGTTGGACTCTCTCCAGTAGTTCCCTGGTCCTCTTGAAGTGGGGAACCTAGAACTGGATGCAGTATTCCAGTTGTGGCCTCACCAGTGCAGAGTAGAGGGGGAGAATGACCACCTTCTACCTACTGGTCACTAGATTTTAGTTTTGTTTTGTTTTGTTGTGGTGGTTTTTTTTTGTAATATTTTTTTTCTTCCTAGCCACTGCTTTTTGACCAGTTTGACTTCTCAGTTCATTTGCCAGAAACAGTCACTTCATCCTTTGGATGTCAGCGTGCTGCTGGATCTTATTCTTTGACCTCCAGAATTAGTCATCTAATTAAGGAGTGGGTTGACCACGGAAGTCTGTGTTTGGCCAAATTACTAAGAAATAACTTTGTGAATACTAATGATGATAAATACAGTCTGCTTGAAGTCCTAGTGCTTGCAGAAGAAGCAGCTGCAACTTTTTTTCCACTCCCATGTTCAGCCAGCCCCAGGAGTGAACGCTGTGATTCAGCTTTAAGTGGCTTTTTTGCACAAACTACTTGGGCTCAAATCCTGGTTTAAACTACGCAGGAGAGACTTGGAAAAACAAACAAACAAAAAAAAGCCAAACACATTTGTTTCACAGTCTGCTTTTAATGACGTGTTGGTTTTTTAATCCTTGATAAGACATTTTAAAAAATATTGCTGTGGAATGATGTGTCTTCAGGAAGTCCTGTGCTGGCATTTGGAGAACATTTTAAAAGTTTAAATTCTGAATCAAAAAGTGATTCCAAATTTTGAGGGTTTAATAGAAGAAGTGAAGTTGACATTGATAGGAAATATTTCACTTCAGGTAAAATCCTACAGTAGCTTATTATAATCTTATTTTTCTTTTAAAATTTGAAAATTAGCTTGAGTGTCCTCCAGAGTTTTGGGTAAAAAACTGTGCTTAATCATCTAACCCTGATATTGGTAGTTTAGATTTATTTTGCATGGTTCAGTACGTTTAATAGTGATGCTTTAATATTTCAGCTTACAATATTTATCTTAAATGGTTTTAAAGATTATTAATATTTTAACCTATCAATAAATGTCTTAAATTGCAAACCACTCCATTTGAAGTCCGAGAGGATTTTTAGATGTTTTCTGTGTATTTTTAAAATGCCCCAAATCTGTAAGAGCTTTGTGCTGTGCATATTGAGTCATGTTAAAGGATTCCAGGTGCAGCTCCCCTGCGCCTGAGTGCCTTTCACCATGAATTCAGAGGACTAGTGCATCCGCTCCAGCAGCTTGGTGAGCAGCGATGACCACTTCAGATGCTACACTGATGGCTGTCCTACTTCTGGTTTTATTCTATGCCTCAGTGTCCTTCTTCATGGCACCTGGCCTCTCCCCTCCTCCTTTCCCGAAAAAGACAGTGTTAACTCCTCTATATTTTTAAAATATCGTATATTTTTCTTTAGTGCAAAGGAAGAATACTGCCTGGTTCATCAGATTTAACTGAAACAAAGTTCCTTTTTACGACAGTATTTTTAATTATTTTGCTTTAGAAAGAGATCTTTGGTTTATTTCAGTGTGTGAATTTATTTACCCTGTGTGCCCTGTTAAAGCTCTGACTGAGCTTCCTAAGACAATTACTGAACGTGAGCTAGGAGGGTGCTTTCAAGTAGCTAAATAGTAACTAGGGGCCTGAACACAAGGAAAGACTACACCCTTTTCTCTTTTTTTTTTTTTCTCTTTTCTTTCTTCTCCCCTCTCTGAACGCTGATTTTATTTTTTTTTTCCTTCTTGTGTTCAGAGATTTATATTGGTGTGGGGCTTGCTTCAAACTCTTGAAGTTTGAATTCCTTTCAATAAGTGATTAAAGAGAGTGAGGCAGAAAAAGCTAGATTCAACAATTTGATCTCTTTTTATTTCATTTTTCTTTCTTTTTTTTTTTTTCAGTTACAAAACATTGAGAAAGGAAGGCTTTGGATAATAGCAAGTGGGAGTCTGAGAGAGGTTAATAGGCTCCTGAGGATGCTTTGGAGTATGTATACAGCAGGGATGCCAGGCCATATTTTGCTTCCTCATCACAAGCATTTTTGTTTTGAACCAAGCACTTGCAGAACCAAATGCACAAGGCATTAGGATTCACCAAAATAAGTGTCAGTGTTTAGGTGCTCATCAAGAACAAATCAGGTACCATTTTAGCATCTTAGTGTGTCTAGCTTCTGTCATTTCTTGTTCAGTGCTTGTTTTTATAAAAGGACTGTAACTGGTGTTTGTTTACCTTCATTCTGAATTATTTCACTGTACTGTGGTTTCCGTTTGTTTTTGTTTATCTTTTTATATTTTCTTTTATCCATCTGAGACTGAGTGGTGATGGTACCTTTGAGCTGGTGCTGCCACCTGCTCCCACTCAGTCCTTAAAAATTGTGCTCTGTCAAAGGTATCAGTAGGTTCAACTCTACTGTTAGCAGCTTCTGCCTGAGTTTTTGGGGTGACTTGAGTGCATCTATATCCATGCAGTTAATTACTCGCAGCACGTAAATTATCAAGAGTGTATAGCATTGGCTGGAGCCTTAAGCTACAAGTTGATATAAAAAGAGAAGACTGGTGGTAAAGGAGATAATTTGGTGATTATGCTGGCTAATAAATTTTGCTTGGAGACAAATCCTTCATGATGGGCTCTGGCCATGTTCTGGTTTAGCAGAGTTGGTTTCTACTGAAGCAGAGGAGGGATGAATACAGGATGCAAAGCAGTGAAACAGGCCTTTTCCCCCTGATCCAGAGCTCCTGAGCCAGTGCTCCCAGCTGGGGACAGACCAGACTCTTTCCTTCAGTGCTCATAAGCCTCACCTTTTCTGTCCTTCAGTTTTTCTGTTTTACTTACAATTTAAGGAGAGTGAGGCGAGTGGAAACCATGTGGATGGAAGTGCAGAGGGAAAATGAAGAGCGCTGAGAAGTCTGACTTGTAGCAGCCTCTCTAAGAGTAGGATTGAGTAGAGAGTCTTATTCATAAGTTTTCAACATTAATGGGTTTTTTTATTTGATTTTTTTTTATGAGTGTACTGGTTTTCCAGTCACTTGCTCTCTTCTCAGGAAAAACAGGGTGTGCAAATTTCAGTTGCCGTGAAAGAGGCACGGAGAAATAAAACTAAAAGCACCCAGCGCCTATCTCTTTTTAATTTTCCTCCCTTTGCTTGTAAAAAGAAACAGAAGATCTATCTTCCCTTCAGGAGAGGCCTCCTTTCAGCGCTGTATAAAAGTGCAGGGGGCTGTTAATCACTTAGGTGTTTTGAGTTGGAATTAAAAAACCAGGCTGGTTATTCACTTTTGTGATCAGTTAAGGAGATAACTAAGAACTGCCAGTGGGCATTTTGTTCCTGTTTTTATCCAAATTGGGAGGGAGGGGAAAGTAGTATAAGTTGGTGACAGCTTTAATGCACAGATGTGAGTAGTTTAGTAACCATCATGTTGTATAAATCCCAGACACCTGTCCAAACATCAGGGCTGGCCTAGAAAAAAATATTGTTATTTATTTTGCTACCTGAGTTGTTAGTGGCTATTAAAATCTCTGTTTGCAGATGAGCTTAAGTGGATTTTAATTCTGTGTGTACTAACAAATGCTTGAAAAATTCAGAACCATGACACTGCTTATGAATTAGGATACATAGTTTTTGAACTTTTTAAACAAATACAGAATGAGAACATGGTGGCAGATCAGTGGATATGTTAAATGGAGAGATCTGCCTGTCCCGAAATGAAGCTCTTTGAGAATTTGTTCACTGTGATGTGGGGTGAGGGGACTTCTGTACCTTCAGCCATCATCCTCCAAACCAGTCACTTTTTTGCAAAAAGGAATTCAATTTTGAAGATTTTGCTGAGAAGTTTTCCTCTTTTAAGGTTCAAATGCTTACGTGAAACCTTTAAGCAACCAAGGACCTGTATTTTTTCCAGGGGGACTGAGGAAGCTTTAGCTTTGATGCCCAGCAGCAGCAGTCTTTGCGCGGTTTGCATGGGAGCTGTGTTGTCTGTGTGTCCCTCAGCTCCCCGTCCCTGCTTGGGAGGAGACATTTGAGAGACCTGGTCCCTGCAGGGGACTCCCAGGTGAGGATGGGTTAGTGGAACTTCAGGAAAAAAGGTGTTTTTCAGCAACTTCTGTTTTTTCTCTGCTTCCTTTGGAAAGGATAGGAAAGTACCCAGATTCTTAGTGAATAACTGAGTTGAGTAGTGAAGGGCAAAGGTTCTGGACTGTTTCAGCCCACACAGAGCCACACAGAGCATTATGCACAGTCATTTGAGAAAGCAAAAATCAACTGAAGATTGGAAATGCTTATAGGACTAGACCAAAAATCTCAGTGGCAGAGCTGTATGGATGGACAGACTCACGTGAGAGATATTTAATGTATTTCTTCATTGTACCGTATGCATATGATCTGAACTGTGAGGCCGTGCACAAACACAAAAGCTAATTATAGAGTAGTTTGGTTTAGCAGGTAGAGAAATACCAGCACTTATCAGGTGATGCCTGCCAAGCCCAAACAAGGAAGCAAGTCACGAATTTAAGGGAACATCTGCTGATACATTCTGAAAGTTTGCCTTTCCCTCCCACTTGAGTTAAAAAGTGGCAAAAAGTACTTCTCGGTGATTCCTTTTGAAGCAAGAGGGAGCCATATGCTACTATGAGACTGTCATGGACAGAAGAGGACATTTTCCCAATACCAGCCTGACACTTGTCTGCTGACTGAGAACAAAGTCTTGTGTGAGAGAAAGTAAAGCACAGCGAGAAATTCATCTACCTCCCATGGTGGAAGATGTGGTGCTCTTCAGGATTCAGGAGGTGTAAAAGAAGCCAGGTATAAGATGGTCCAGAAAGGTGGAATGTGACAGTCCAGACTAATGAAGCTGCAGTTGGTGTGAGGCCTGAGAGGACCGGGGATAATCCCAAATCTGCCCAGGGAGGGATAGATAGATGTAGTTTTCTCACACTTTGAAATAGTGGAATAGTAATACATTTTGTTTCCATGGCAGTTTCTCACCAAAATATCCATTTATTTTTAACCAGATGTCATCATATGAATATCATGAAAGTAAGTTGCTGTAACTGTTTCTGGTGTGCCAATGTTTGGAGCATCTACATATGTGAGTGTATGTAGTACCCCAGGGTAATACAGGTGGTACTCCAACATACTAAGAGAGAGGTGGTTAAAAACAGAGTTTCTCCTGCACCAAAATGCTGCATCCCAGGCATGTGATTGCATCCAGACGCATTGCAGTCCTACTGCCTCCTCCTGTAAGTACCTGTCCTGGGTTCATCCTCTCATTGTCCATCCCTGAGCAGCTCAAACAGCTGCCTTTATTATCAGGGTGAAGGATGTAGCCATAGTAATAAGCACAGGAAGGTGAACCTGTGAGAGAAGCTTTCTCTCCTCTTCCCCGTGGCTACCTTGGCTTGCAGGGGAGCACTGGCAGGATTTGGTCCTGGACCAGAGACAGCTCTTCTGAGCCCCAGGGCACCATGGCTGTGGAGCTCCTGAACTCATGCTGGTTGTACCAGTGTTCATCCGATAAGGACCCTGCCCTTTACGCAAGGTTAATTTGAACAGTATTTAATTCTTGCGGAAGCCTGACATAACTAAAAAAGTTTGACAGCTTGACTTGTGAAAAACCATGAATTTGAGAGAAGCTGATTTAGTTTTTTTTTTTATTGTGTGCCAAAATGTCTTTTTAGTCTGACCTAAAGACACAACAAAAAAAAGAGCGAGTTCCTCTAATCTTCTTTGGCATCATTATTTTGTTGATGTCAACCATCCCCTGAAATACGGAAAGAAAGGAAAGCTCTGACTGTCAGTAACAACGTGAAACTTTTAGCAGATCAGTTTCATCTCTGCCCTAAGTTTTTGATTTGTTCTTTGATGACATGAAATGGATCTGACATATCACAAACGTGCACAAATTGAGTGTCTCTAGTAATGCTTTTTTTTGAAGAGATATCACCTACTAATTCAGTCTTCGTGTCTGTTCATTAAGATGAACAATGGAGTTTATTGAAGTCTTTACTACTGCTTCACTGAGGCTTTTGTTTCTTTCTTTCTAAAAAGCAAACCAATATTAAAAAAAGAAAACTAACACAGCAGACCACCTTAGTTTATAGAAGAAAATACTGCTTGGCTGCTTTATAAGAAATTTCAGGCTTGATATAATTATTTTTGGGTGGACTTTCTGAAAAGAATAGCAGTGTGACTTTTTTACTGAGATGTGACTAAAGATGTAGGTGCTTCCAGATGGAGATACAGCATGTGTTATATTTGATTTAAGGAGAATAGTTGGATTTCAGGAGCTCTAAGTCAGATAATGGTAAGAAAATAATGGCGGTGTATTTTGTCTGTGTGTCCTGGGAGGCTCTGGAAGCTGGGCTTATTGTTTTCCTACCTATTTCTTCTTTCAGAGGCTTCCTTATCTCCCTGACATAAAGGTTCCAAAAAAGCAGGCACTATTACTAGTTATTTATCCTGAGTATTGTCAAAATATACTTCAAAATATTTTAAACCATGGCTTTCAAACATATGTTTTCTCTCCTAATAGTTTCTAAGAAGTGGTACCTTGCCAGTTTGAGTACTGAGAACTTGCATGGCCTGTTTCTTTTCCATCACTTCCTAACCAGTCCTGTAAAATACAATTTAGTCATATTCTGTTAGTATCGTAAGTAAAAAATCGTTTTTCTGGTCTATAGTTTTCATTGAGATGAAGAGCTGATATTCATGTATAATATGTGTATGTTGTATTCTTATTCTGTGTACTACACCTGCAGCTCACGTGACATTGAACTTTGGCAGTGAAACCTGCTTGTTACATCTTTTATACCAATGCACTTGCTCACTGATTTCTCCCTCTAGCTATCCCCTCTTTAGGATTGATTGCATCTCTAGCATTTCATGAAAGAAAAACCGCAGCCTTTGAATCTGAAGAAGCAGCTTTACATGGCTGGAATTTCTATTTGGCTCTGGCTTAACCGTTTGCCAATCTCATAGACCAATCTCCCCTCCTGAGCATGAAGGGAGATGAACTTCACAGCATGAAGTTTTGTGCAGAGCGAAGCACCCTCTGACATTGCCTCTGTATCCCGTTACCTCTTGTTGAGTGGTGCGGCAAGAACTGTCCAGATATGTAATTGAAAATTAATGAAGAACTTAGCTTTATATAGAAGACAGTAGTATTCAATTTACTGCACAACAGTAGCCTGGCTATCCTGTTTCAAAGAAGCATGAAAGCAGCGAGCGCTCCTGACTGCACACCCGAGGCAGATCTGCTGAGTTGAAAGGTTCTGGTTTTATGTTGTTCTTTATCAGACGAGAATGCTTTACTCTAAAATCATTTATTTAATTTTATTTATTTTGGAGATAAGTACTCTTAGTATAGAGTTGTATAGAGAGGTATAAACTCATTTGAGGAGAAATGACATTCAGAAGTACTTCAAACCTGCTTTGAGAAGTTATTTCCCTCTTTTTCTCCATTATTTCAGTATTTATCAACTGAGTTCAAAGGAACTCTCTATTTGTTGAAGTCGTCTGCATAACACCCTGGAGCTGTTGATAAAATACCTGTGGTACAATACCTGTCAGCTGCATAGAAGCGAAGCAAGCTAGAGTGTTAGCACAAGACCAGTGCAGGCTTTTCAAATCCTTTTTTTTTTTTTTTCTTTTCTAGCTTTTGTATTTATCTTTTATACTTGAAGATTTCATTGACTTTATTTTTATCATTTTATATGTGTCCAGAACTTCAAGAATACTGGTTGTGTTAGCAAACACACAAGAGCAAACTCACATACTGCAAATGAGCAGTGAGTTAGGAGGCAAAAAGGAGCTACCTGGAGTTAGTTATATTAGAGTAATATTTTTATCTGGGTGCTGTAAGAGGTTTAGGATTTGATGTTGATTGTTAAAAAGAATAATTGCTACCAGTTTCTAAATAGGTAATGTTTTAACAAGAGGATAGGTGTGGAGGTGGAGACAAGGTGAAACAGGTTCCAGAGTAATTAGGTGAGCTGAGTTGATGGAGCTCACCATGAGCAGAGGTTCCTGGGACACTGCTGCAGCCAGGCTGAGTACTGGGCTTGCAGTCTCTGGGGCAACTGTTCTTTTATGTTATTTAATGCGTACTCTGTGGCTCCTGGCCCACCTTCTTACCTTGGCTTTAAAACATAACCTGAGTCTAGAGGTGGCATACAGTAAATTTTTACTTAAAAATCATAGAATCATAGAATGACTAGGGTTGGAAGGGACCTTAAAGACCATCGAGTCCCAACCGCCCTGCCATGGGCAGGGACACCTCCCACCAGAGCAGGTTGCTCAAAGCCCCATCCAGCCTGGCCTTGAACCCCTCCA
>JAOQGH010000001.1:67473639-67488380 GCA_025769975.1 Gallinago jamesoni | reverse complement strand
ACCACCCTCACTGTAAAGAATTTCTTTCTGGTATCTAATCTAAATCTCCCCTCTTCCAATTTAAAACCATTACCCCTAATTAATAGGGGTACCCCTTTAATTTGAGACTATTTCTTTTAAGGGTAAAGCAGACAATATAAAGGTAATGATGCCTATCTGTAAAAAATACTGAGACTTTACTGTCCAAAAGTTTGGAAGTCACTACTTTAGGGTATTGAGAAGCTGTCTGAACTCGCTTGTGAACTACACACAGTTTCTGCTTATTCATGGAGGACTAGAGACCATAAAAGGCTGGGAAAGGGAAAAGGTACAAATAAACTAAATGATAAAAGTTAATCTGCAAAAGAGTGATTTATGTTAATTTGCAATGTACAGAGTAAAGTGAGGAGTATGTGAAGTTAGCATTGTGTGTCCCCCAGCTCTATCCCTTTCCTTTTATGTGTTGTTGGTTGATTGGTTTATTATTTTTTTTTTAAGGAATAGCATAAATTTTCTTAAAAACATCAAACTACTAAAAGGTAGTTTGATGTTTTTGAGATCATTTATGCTATTGCTTCCTTGACTTGCAAGAAAGGATTGTTTGAGGGGGGCTCAAATTCTTATTCTCAGAACCCCTGTGTCTTCTTTTAAGTTGCAAGACTTAAACGTTTTGGCTTTGTCTCCAATATGTGAATTTAATGCTTAAGATCAAGTAGTGAAACAGTGTTTTGAAGACTGTTTTCTCATCTACTCTGACCTCCTCCCACCACCAAGGTTTCTCAGCTGTACTGCAGAGAGGAAGTGTGGAAGGAAGAATGTTTTCAGTTTGCCAGAAACCACTACAACCACTAGGGATTTTAAGTAGTGGGTCATTTTAAGCACTGTGATTTGTTAACGTACCTGGAATTTGCTCAGAACATTCTTCTTGTTGCTGTTTCTGGTGGAGAAGCAGAGATTTGATTTTTCCAGTATGGTCAAAGTGTGAACAGCAAAATTTGTTCCTATCTTTTGGACGTACCTTCTGATGCAGGCTGCTTTCAGACTATCCTCAGTGACCACTTTCAAGGTTGTCAACTAACAGAATTTGCTCCTGCATGTGGGAGTCATGACAAACTGTAGTTGGAGAATGGTCGAACCATTAAATAATGTACAGCCTATTGCATTTGGCATAGCTCCTTATTGTAGCCTCAATGTATATGCGAAGTCCAAAGAGGCAAAGCCAAACGTACCAAGGCATATCGAGGTACTGCAATTCTTGTTTAAATATGTGTATGTGTAGATATATATGAATTATGCTAATCCTAAATGATGATATCGATTTACAGCCTAACAAATTGTCTGTGCTAGATGGTAAATCTTCGCTCTCTGCTCTATGCTAGAGGATGAAGCTTCTTGTAACTCAATCGCTTTCCTCCCGGTGGCCCCATGGTGAGGCCTCAGTTAAGGGGAACGTATAAACAGCTGTAGCAAGGCTGTTGCAAGTACAGATGTCTTCATGAAGTGGGATCTCTGGGTCACTAGGGACCATGCAAGCTGTAATAAATGGGTTTGCAGGAGCTTTCCATGTGTTAGCCACAGCTGTCCTCCAGAGAAGCGCTCTGTTGACTTTCACCCCCGGTCTTCCCCCACCACCACGCTGTCCACCTTCCTCCCTGGGGCTCCTGCTGCGCTGCCGCATTCTCAGCCAGTTTGTCCGAACACCAAGTTTTCTAAAATGCTGTTGAACTTTATTTGAGCCACAGGTCAGCAGCTGTGTTCTTGCCAAGACCTTTACTTCTGTTCTTCATCCCATGCAGAAGTAACACGGATCGGAATGGGAGAGTTTATTTTACTCGTGGTCAAGAGCTATTTCTCAGTCCCTTGTCGAATTTCTGGTGGCTTGAGGAGTCAATGTGATTCTTGTACACAATTCATAGATTGTATCTGGGTCTAATTCCAAAGGTAGCCTTGTTTTGATCAGCAGGTTGGGACTAGGTGACCTCCAGAGATCACTCCCAGCCTAAATTGTTCTGCAATTTATGCTGTGATTTAAACATAGTACACTTAAGGAGTAGCTGCTACAGGCAAAAGAACTGGTGACTAGCACAGAATTGGGAAACAATGGGTGATCTGTGGGCTGAAACAGAGGGGAGTTAAGCATTTATCTCTTTTGCAAAGCAATATATTTGCATAGGCTGGTATTCCAAGGGTCTTGATATGCCACTATCTACTTGACAGCTTGTAGAATTAAAGGTCTGTGTACGTGTTTGTTATGAATTTTGTTTAAAATTCTTATTCTTAACTCTCCTTAAAAGATAGCTAGCCACTAAATGCTACTAAAGCTACACATGTGTGTGGCAGGGGAATCAGGGTATAAAAAAAGGATTAACTTGTTGCTTTTTGCCACCTCTGGTAGGTCATTAAAACACTTGTATTCCTTTATGCCCATTTAAAAGCAACTCAGTAAGAACAGGGTGATCCCAGTTATTCACCAGAATAAAACTTTCTACAATAATACATTGTCTCAGTGATACGTTTGTGTATGTTCATTTTGCAGTTGACTTGCTACATTTACTGAATCATTGAACTTTCATTCCTTGTGTAACCAAGCATTTGTTTTGCTGCTGCTATCATCACAAAGCATAAACACCACTGTTTGGCTATAATCATATGTACCCTCCTAATATGTTTATTCTACAAATGGTGATTTGTGGTCCAATGTACGTTAACTACTAATGCATAACATAGCATTTTTTTTCTTTGAAAGAGAAGAAGAATCATATGCTTTTGGAACTCAATAAATACAAATCTGAAATGGTACAAATACCTGCTTGGAAGTCAAATCAATGCATGTTTTAGTGCATTAGTGCATGTTGTATACCTTGTGATATTTAATCTTAGTTACCTGAAAACTACCTTTGTTTTCAGAAGGCAGGTGCTGAAAATTATGCTCTTTTGGCTCCTATGATTAATACCTGCTTTACAAAGTTAGACCCCTCCAAATCACTGGGATTTTTTTGGGGATGGTCTTTGCAAGTTATCCAAGCCACCGTAAACCCTGGGGAGTTTGTGAGGGTCCTGGGCCGAGTGATGTGGGCTGTTGACACAAGTCATGACATGGAGAGTTGAGATACTGCCCTGAACTATGCCTTAATTAGTACTATTATTCTCATGATAATCCTCTTTTCTGTCTGTCTGTTATGTTGGTTTTTTTTCCTGACCACAACAGAGTGGAGAGTAGTAGTCTGTTCTATGTGGAGGGGCAGATGCCTTTAGGGCTGTGATGGTTTCTGCAGTGAAGATACAAACACAGAGGCACCTGGGATGACATCTAGTCCAAGCCATAGAGTATAACCACCAGTTTCAGATTCCCTTGTCACTGGGGTTTTGAGGTCCTTCTGTACTGCTGGTTCCAAGGTCCCTGCTGCTCTTGGGAATTGCTTTGTTGTTTTGAAAGCTGATGCCAGGTAATATTGCTGTGCCCACTCCCAGGTGTGTTGGTTTTGAAACCTTTGTACTTGCCTGGCTCATGGGGTGTGTGTTTTTCCTGTGCCTCCCGGGCGTGCGCCTGCGCAGAGGCTGGTGCCTTCTGCTCGTGCTGCTGCTGCCTCTGTAGCCTACTGGCATCTCCCTGGCACTTGTGCCAGCAAAAGGCATCCGTGCTGGCATTTTGGGAGAGGGTCCTGCAGTGGAGGACAGCTGCATAGGTGGGGCTGGGGCTGCATGGGTTCACAGCCAGTGTCCTCCCACCGGCAGTGTGATCCACGCAGCGTTGGCAGGCTTTCCAGCGCCAGTGCGTGGCATTTCCCATGGGACACAGAGTAGCTTGTGCTTCCCCAGCGTGGGCTTGAGCATCAGCTCCTGCTGCTCCAGACAGCTTTCGTTTTCACGGCTCACTCGGAGACCTGCAGGCATATTCTGAATAACTTCTCTCATTTGAAGAGAGAAGTGGCTGACCACTTATGTCAATTCATGTTTTGGGACACATCTCCACTTGTTAAGCAGATACATTTATCCTCTGTCTTTTTTTTTTTTTTTGCTCGTAAAGTTTGTCCCATGGTGTTCTTTAAGGGTAGATATCTCCTCCTACTCCTACCTTATAGCTCATGCTGAGTGCTGGTGATTGCACTACAAAAATAGAAACCAGTGATTTATATTCATTCTTGGTAATAAATGACCTTGGGACTTAGTCTCTCAGGAACTAAACTGTAAATAATTAAGCTTTACCTGTGTAGAACCCGCACTCAACCTAGGCCGTTTCTAGTTGTAATCTTTTAACAGTTAACTTCTTATTCCTTTCTTAGAGACTGTGGTTATGTGAGGTGATCAAAACAAACAAATAAAAATTAAATCCTATGCACACTATTTTTATGTAGAGAATACAGTAAGTGTTGTCTTAAACTTACTTAAACAGTCAAAAAAACCCAACCCTGACATAACTGCAGTCCAGCTGAGCTTCAGGTCCAGCTTGGCCCAGCAATTTAATGTAGGAGCAGGCTCTCAAGCTCTTCGATTCCCAGTTTTATTCTGAAAATCTATCAGAACTAAGAAGTTCTGTCTTCTGAGTTTTGTCCTTGACCAACCTGATATTTTCAACTGAGTTATTTTTTTCCTTCGTATCCAAAGGGGATGGAGAGGAGACATGGGAGGTGAAAGTGGAGAATTGTGAATTTCTGAGAAGAGTAAATTTCTTTTCTAAAACTCTAAGTTTAGAGTGTTAAAAGAGTGCCAATTCTCTCTCCTGGTTTAGATTTTTTTAATTGGACATGGCTAATATTTTGGGAGTTCTGAGCAGATTCGTCTGTTGTGAACAGCAGTGCTCAGGTTACACAGTGTGGGATCTAATCCTGGGAACAAATTGTGGTGAAATAAATTATTTACTGAAACATTTGCAAGTGAGTGTTAAAGATGACAAAAGTGTCCAGCTGACTGCACTACTGCACACACAATTATTATTCATGCCATGTTTTTCTTCTGAAAATCATCTCGGTGTATATGAGTGCCTTGATTCTCGTGAAATTGGAATCTTTTTCAAAATCAGTATTTAAAGACGACAATTGGAAGCTGAGCAACTGACTGATCTACAGTTCATTCACCTCCTTCCACTAAAGCTTTCTAGAAAGGGAAAAAATAAACGGAAAGCTGTAGTTTTCATTTGGAGAAAGACTGGTTTGCATCTTATAATTCTTCTTTTCTTTTGGAGTTTTCTTTCTCTTCTAATTCGTCCTGTCAGCCTATCTCTTAGTTGACTTGTAATGATTATCTGTGCAGAATAGCTATTTCAGTGTCCTGCCAGTCTCAAACTCAGTACACTGTTGTGACTTTACCCCTTCTTAAAAATCATATTCATCTCCAAACAGGGTTTCCAAGAATTTTGGTGACTCCATGGACTTCTTTTTTCTGCTTCTGTAATTTAAATTTAAGCATTGAACTGTTACTCCAAATATTTCTTGAATTAGCAATCCCATGTCAAGGGTCTTTTACTTTGTGCAATGAGACAGGGATTAAAATTTAACAGGGATTTTAAAAAAAGAATAAAAAACAAAGTGGAAGCCCCTGTAGGCTTGGGAGGGAGCAACACAGCTGACTTGAACTCTGTGCAATGTGGACAGTAGGCAAAATATATTATATTGTAGAGATATAGTTCTCTCTAGATAATTCAAAAATACACACACAAAAAAAAGTCATTACGCTGCTTAGTTTCCTTTGTTACTTTTATGGCTTGAAATATATCCCAAATTCCTCAAGTTTTGTGCAGTCTTTTCTCTTCCACAGATCTGGAGCTGTGGATGCTTCCTCCCCCACTCTACAGCACTCCGCTCCTGGGGAGGGGGCTGTCCAAATGCCATTTCTGAGTAACGAACCACCCCGTGTTCAGGCCAGTGGTGTGAGTCAGGAGTGACAGATTTCTTCCACTCCTTGCCTCTGCTTAGACAGTTTTGGAAATCAGCTCTGGGAAAGCATTTGTGGTCAGTTTGGCATGAGTTTTCATATTGCATGTGGCTAGTTTTCTGCATCATGTGTATTTTCCTCTTGGATAATATCCCCTTGGAGTGCACTAAAACATGAGGAGGAGAGGAACATGAGATAAGGTCAGCCTAATATTAGGGAAGTGCAAATTGCACAACATGACATTTTACGTATTTTCATTTGGAGAGCAACTCAAAGAGAGCATGATTTTCTCCCTCATTAGAGCCCCTTTACTGTCTTATGTACTAAGGACAGTTTAGTGCTTAAAGACTTGTTTGTTAACCGTTCAAAGCAAGTGTCATCTGCTGTGGTAAATGTGTTAGTGTTCATTACTGGGAATGAGAACACTGTGCAAAGTATGCCTGAAATTTGGAAGGAGAGCCAGCCTTGCCCCTGGCTTTGTGTTACCAGCGTGCTTTGTGCTTCTTGTCACGTGCCAGAGTCATCCCATCACATACTTTAGGGCTGTCATGCCTGTTCTGCTCATGATTGACAGGGAAGTGGCTATTTAGCATCTTTTGAGCTTCCAGATTGCACCAAGCCTGAGAAGAGAGAGCGGGGCCATGCTGCTGATGGGTGCAGGTGTGAAAGGAGCTGGTTGCGAAGCCTGGGAAACCAATGCCTCTGCTTCTATCTGACATGAAACTATTCAGTGCCGGAGAGGGGAAAGCCCTGTGCATGGTGAGAAGTAGCCATCTGCTAAGCAATACTAAAACTTGGCGGGAGAGAACTACACTGGAGCCCCTGGTGCTCGCCAGTCAATCTGGGCAGCAGGAAAATGTGTCAAGACATCTGTTGGGATTTCCCTGTTTGTAGAATCATGAATTCTCCCCTCCCCAAAATCTATGATTTTCTAATGTGTTCCTTGCAGAAGCATACAATTCTGGAGACATTTTCTAAACTGCGGGATGAAACACCCCCACCCCCCCACCCCCACCCCCCCCATGTTCTTCACTGGGAAAGGAGAAAATGAGAAAGATGGGGGAACCAGGGCTTAATCTTTCAGAAACTGTAAGGGGTATTGATATTGGCTGCAAGTGACCTTATTTAATTCTAAGAGTGTAAGCTTTCTCCCTATCCCTGGATAATAAGTTCTGAGTATTTTCTCCAACTGAGTGTGGGTTTTATTGAGTCTCAAGGTTGTCAGCTGAAACCTAGTGTACCTTTCCTTTAGGCAGGTGTGAGAATACAAAGAGCCCCTCCTAACGTACAAGAGAAACTCCTGGGTGACAGGAGCAAGCATGGCAGGGGTGCGTGGGCAGGAGAGGAAGGGCAGCACAGTCATTTCTGCTGGCAGAAGGACTCTTTTGTGTCATATCTGCATTTTTTTTTTCCTTTAGGGGTAAGATTTTCAAGAGGTGCTGCTCCAGCAGTAAAAGCGGGAAGCCTGTGCCCAGGAGAAGTGTCTTGTAGCAGGAAAAGGGCTGAATCCAGTGGCCTTCTCCCTTTCTAATTTCTGTAATCCTTGAACCACCTATCTGATTAGAGCAGTTATCTCATTCCATTTTTTAACTTCATTTAGAGAAAATGGGTGTGTATATCTCCTTTTCACTGGAGACACTGGGACTGGCTGAGATTTACATGTACTCAGAAGAGCTGAGTCACAAAGCTGAATAACGGCGAAGGAAGCAAATTTTTTTGGATATGTATTTTGCCTAAATGTCACTTTCACTGCTCTGGACTCCAGCCATGCTGTTTTCCCTGCAATGAAGGGCGCAAAGGTAGCTGGCTTGGCCAGCTTGGCTAGATATTAATTGTGCCGACGCCTTTGGCTAGGAGTATTTGACCTTGTTATGCATGGGCAGTGAATGATTTGGTGACCTCCCCATTCCCAATTAACAGCTTCATTGATGAGGGAAACAACTATGACATCCCTAGGGTGGGTGAGGTGGGTGGCCTGCAGGAGCCACCATCTGGAGAAGATGATTCCGTGGGATGCGGAGTCAGGACTGTGCCAGAGTGGCTGCCTGAAAGCCCTGGGTCTTAGAATCATAGAAATCTAGGTTGGAAGGGACCTTCCAACCATGAATCTAACTCTGACAAAACCATCATCGCTAAACTATGTCCCTCAGCACTATGCCAACCCATCTTTTGAATACCTCCAGGGATGGTGCCTCAATCACTTCCCTGGGCAGCCCATTCCAATGCTTGATAACCCTTTCAGTATACCAATTTTCCTAATATCCAACCTGAACCTCCCTATATCCAGCCTGGCACAACTTGAGCCCATTTTCTCTAGTCCTGTGACCTGGGAGAAGAGTCTGACCTCCGCCTCTCTACACCCTCCTTTCAGGGAGTTGTAGAGAGCGCTAAGGTCTCCCCTCAGTCTCCTCTTCCCCAAACTGAACAACTCCAGCTCCCTCAGCCTCTCCTCATAAGGCTTGTGCTCCAGACCCCTCACCAGCTTCGTTGTTCTTCTCTGGACCTGCTCCAGCACCTCAATGTCTTTTTTGTGGTAAGGGGCCCAAAACTGGACATAGTAATCGAGGTGAGGTCTCACCAGTGCTGAGTACAGGGGGATGATCACCTCCCGGGTCCTACTCACCACGCTGGTCCTGATACAAGCCAAGATACTGTTAGCCTTCTTGGCCACCTGGACACACTGCTGCCTCATGTTCAGCTGACAGTCAACCAACACCCCCAAGTCCTATTCTGCCAGGCAGCTCTCCAGCCACTCTGCCCCAAACCTGTAGCACTGCAGGGGGTTGTTGTGACCCGGGTGAGCCTTGCAGCCATAGCGAGGGAGACCAGATGTGGTACTGGGTGGTGGGCCAGCTCTGCCTTGGAGGAGAGAGGTTTCTTATGGACCATCACTAGCTGTGACTTGGGTGTTTACAAGAACAGCTTCATAGGGCTGAACAGCACGCTGAGGGTGATATCGGGCTGGTCGCTGCTGAAATCCCAGCTGGAGGTGTGACTGAAGGCCTGCTCTCTCCCAAGGCCTCGCTGTGCCTTAGCAGCTAAAGGCCCCGGGGCCATTTTGCTGTGGGGTGGATGGTGAGCACAGGGACCAGGGAGGCTCGTCTTACTCCAGCTGTAGGCTGCTCTGACTCGCTGGTGGAAATGGGGACAAAATGTAGTGTTTCAGACCAGGCTGGAGGAGATTCAGTTGCACCAGGTGCTGTTGCTGTCTGGCAGACAGCGTCCAGCTGCAGACTGTGGCAGCAGGAGACATGGGGCCTCTGGTGCAAAGTCTTTACCAGTCTGTGCTGCTGATGATGCTCTGTTGGGGTTTCCCATGTTTGTTTTTTTTTCTTTTTTTGAATATCGGGGTTATGTTCCCCTTTTTCCAGTCAGCGGGAACTTCACCAGACTGCCACGATTTCTCAAATATGATGGAATATGGCTTAGCAACTTCATCCACCACCTCCCTCAGGACCCGTGGATGGATTTCGTCAGGTCCCATGGACTTCTGCACTTTCAGGTTCCTTAAGAGGTCTCAAACCTCGAAGAACCGTAGGCAGTTTTTCAATCGCAGAGCCCCTGTTTTTGCCTTCCGTCACTTGGGCAGAGTGGTTGGAGCCCTTGCCTGTGAAGACTGAGGCAAAAAAGTTGTTCAGTAGCTCAGCCTTATCCATATCTTGGGAGGCCAGGTCTCCCATTTCTTTCTGGAGAAGGCCCACAACTTCCCTAGTCTTGCCTTTATCACTGGCATATCTATAGAAGTTTTTCTTATTGTTTTTGATGTCCCTGGCTAGATTTAGTTCTGGTTCCTGGCCACTCAGGTGGCCACTATGTTGTGTTGTGGCTTCTCTTTGCAATCAAACTGGGTTAGCACATCAGTGAAGCAACATATGGCTAGCTGGTGCTGGGATAAAGGCAAGTCTGGACAGAACAGAAGATTTTAAAAGCTGTTCAGGTCTGTTTCTTAGAGCATAAAAAAATGGCTGAGGAGCGTGAGAGCAGGCCCCTGTTCATCAGGCTATTTTTGCCAAGTACCAGCTCTCTTAAGAGCTACCTCTTTGGTTTGTGGTGAAAAATTTTAGAATGTGACCCAAGTGTGGGTAGCTTGGGGACTATCTAATCTGCTTGTGGATGGACAAAGACGGGACATCTGATAACCTTCCTGCTGTCCCTGTAAACTGCCTTATCCCTGTGCTAAATCTTATTTGAGGCATAGCCTCAACCCCTGCAAGTTGCAGCTCACTCTTCTGCGCTAGATTTCAAACTCTGGCTTCCAGAGAGAAGTTAAGATTTTTAGATTTTTATGTCACGTTTTTGCATCCCTGTAAAGGCTGAAAGAGGGCATAGGTAATTAGAGCAGTAATTGCTTCTGTGTTTTCAACTAAATCTGTCTGTGAATGACTATGAGTTTTCAGAAAGCTTAACGCAATAGGTGGGAAACATAAATGACCACATCCATTCACAAAAAACCTACCTCTTAATACTTTTGCCACCTCCATTGAGAAGGACAATGTTTACAACTGCCGGTGGTAATTATCTCAGTGGTTATCCAACCCAATCAGACAGAGGATGAAGGACAGTCACAATGTGGATGGCAAGCTGAGTCCCTCTCTTACAGGCTTTCAACAACATCAGGAACTAATTTTGAGGCTGCAGTTGGATTATTTTTTCTTTAATTACTTCATTTTAGAAAGACTGCTGTAGATGTGCACAAGAAAAGGAAAAGGAGGAGAAAAGCACAAGGCTGAATTAAACAATATGAGGAAAAAGAAGAGGTTATACAAAGTTGAAGAAGCAAGGGGATATGGTTTAGAAAAACACTGAGATAATGAAAGATAATATATAGATGAAGTAACTGTAATATTGTTCCCCCTGAAATTTGCCTTGTGGGCTCCCATGGGAAAACAGAAGTTGATGTCTGCTTACTTTGGATTGCTTAGCTGGAAAAACATTTGAGATGATACATATGAGATGTGGGCCTATTGCAGTGTTGATATGAGTGATAAGTTATAAAAGAGAGAGGAGGTAGCAGTAAACCAACTACTCTTTATCAAGCAAGACTGAGGAACAGGATATTTTTATAAGCCCATTTTAACACTGATTCAATGCTTGTTGTTATTTTTTTTTCCTAAAATTAAGAAACTAATTTATTTCTTGGGTATGCTGTAGATAGAAGCAGTATCAAGTGAGTTAGTGAGTTAAAATTTCAACAAGGATTTAGATTATTTATTGAGAAAAATTTTTTTAGAGTAAAGGTTCCAAGGGTTAGACTAATGAGTCCCTGGGTTTCCCCAGGCTTACTTTTTAGCCTCTCTCACTAGTGGCCCAGGGAAGAGGTTGGGAAGTACTACCTTTTGGGAAGTACTTTGGTACAGTTTCTTCCTGCCTTAAGGATTGGAGATGACTTCATTCCTTTTCAGCCCCGTTTTCTGTGATTGTTTGGGAAACTGTTTAGAAAAAGATTGGGTTCGGGGGAAGCACATATGCATGGTAAATCCTTCTGTAATCTGAATAGCTTCCCAAGAGTTTTCTCCAGGTTCTTTTATACCCTGGCTCTGCCACAGACATCCTTAAGTTAAGCAGCAAGCATCTTGATGAGAGTCCTGCATGAAAGCATAGGTACCTAAGTGTCTATGTCAGTCCATTTCTTAATTCTTTATAATTCTAAAACGTGAATGGATTTTAGTCTCTTTCATCATTTTTAATCAGACTAGAGTTCAAAAGGGTATGTGCTTAACATTTTAAATTTTGTGTAAAGATATCTGAAAGCTTTTTTTCATAAAAGCTTTTTTAAAAGCTCTGCTTTTATTCTTTAGTTTTATTTTCCCCTTTTAGTTGCTTCTTAGATTAATAGAAAGACAATTGTAATGGAAGGAAATAAATAAGAACCGGGAACGGCCAATAGAAAAGGCTAAATAGAGGAAAAAGTTCTGCTTTTCATAGAATTTCAGAAGTCTTTGGGTGCTTGCTAGAGGTGCTGGCTCTAATCCAATGTGCTTTTATTGGCATATATGAACAAATTATCTAGGGCACAGATATTTTTCTTACTGAAGTGAAAACAGGGACTGAATGGAGGCTTTGTGTAGGACAAATGTTTTTCCTTTGAAACTGGGTATGAGTTTAAAGTTTATCTGGTGTGCCTTCTGGAAAAGGAAAAATTACCCTTCTCAGTCTCTTCAAATAAGAAATGTGAAACAGTGCAGGCAACTCAGAGCTCCGTAAACAAAATTTAATCATTGGTGAGGAGCTGGTGAAGTTTTATAATAAACAGGATTTCTTAGTTGCCTATAATGTGGACTAAAGCTGTATTTAAAAAGGCCTTTGTCCTTCAAAATTTTTCTGTGGATGCCTTCTCTCTAGCATCTCTTGCAGGGCTTTACGTGTTTTCTAGCCATGTGGGTATAACCAGGAGGATAAGGGCCTTATGGAAAATAGCTTTTAAGATAACATTCATTGCTTTAAGGATTATTTCTATGGGTAGTCCTTATTCCAATTGAAGGAGTAACTTGCTTTATGGTAGTACCATTGCTATGGAAGGTCAAACAGCCTGTGAAGTTTGACAATTCTGCTTAGTATCATGTATTAGAAGTACCAAAGATACACAGAGTGGTCCAAATATGCTCTTCTGGAGGGAAAAAGACAACAAAGAAAATGCCAACCAACCTATAGTATCTCCAATGACTATCATTTATACAGGATCCCCATAAAGTAGTGAACCATCTTGAAAGGTAGAGAGATTATTTCGTTCTTTCTTAGTTCCATAGGAGGGTAACCATATGTTTAACAAAAGATTTTAGGTGGCTATTTCTTATGTCATGTTAAGATCACTAGAATCAACTCTAGAACAATTCTTGAGATGCCTGGAAATGAATGGTACCCTCAGATTTCCCCAACCTCATCCATCAACCTTCGAAGTAGGAAAAGATCCAAAACCAGTACCATGTATGTTTTTTTTAGCTCCTTCCCTTTCTCCCCTCCATCTTCCCACCCACACTTATTTCACATACTCTTATTTCTAATAACAGAACTGAGTGGAGAACAGTAAATCCATATTCTGGAAGATTTTTGAAAGTTTGCTTCCTTCAAAACCTGTGGGAACTTTCCAAAAAATAGAGCTCCTCTAAAGTTTCCTGGGAGCAGAGAATGTTTGGCTCTGGTCCCAGACTGAGGTTTCCTTTGGGAAACCTATCTGACATCAGTATAAAAAGAAAGATTGACATTTGGCTTGGTAACCAGAAATGAGAAATCCCTGAAAAAATTTTCTTCTGATATGTGAAAATTCAAACTCCATAATTAGAGGAAATCAGAGCCAAAACAATTTTGCAATGATTATAGTTTTTCTCTTTAAAAGGTTTCTAATTTTGTCATCTTTAATCACTGGATTTTGCTGGAAACCTAGTATGTGTTATGAGGGTATTGAAATTTTAAAAAGTATGAACTTTTACTTCTGAAAGTCAAGCCTGTAACTTGCCAAGCCTGGGAATACAGTTGAGAAACTGCTTTTGGAAATGTGAATTTTTTAATTTATTTTGAAAAAAAAGTCATGTTTCTGCATTTGATCAGGTAATTTAAAAAAACTTCAACCTCAAAAATTTGATGTTAGTTGAACATATGCTTTCATTATTGTAATGCATATAGAGGAAGGGCTTGGCCCAGATTAATGGAGGAGAAAATTGTATCTGTGCAGAGAAACAGAAATAATTGAAACTAGAAAATCAGAGACATGAATGCCAAAAGTTTGAATTCATTTTTCTCCACACAAATTGTGGAAGCTGTTATTGTTCAATATATTTTTTTCCATGAAACAAACACCGAGTTACGGAAGTCCACTGTTAATACTGTGGCCCAGTTTGATTTCATTCAGCTGTGACCTCAGTTCAGTAAGTTCTTTTACACTTGAACTGCTTTGTGCTAAATAATTGTAGCCCAAATATGGCCTGTTCAGTTATGCTTAGATGTGTAAGATGATGTCTTTTGTTTACTTGCTGAATTGCAATATAGTCTCTTTGGGTTATGTGTGCGTTAATGCAAACAAAAATTGATGCTCGAGGTTTTTGGTGACCCAAACAAGCATCTCCAGCTGATGTTTGGATGCGAGTGAGTTATTGTGTGTCGGAAAGTGCTGAGAACTGTGTAGGCTGTATTCAAGGTCATGCATCTTACTGCGCAGTCATATGCCTGATTTTAACCCTAGGTGAGGGGAAGTTGTCCTTGAAGTTTATTGTTTCAAATTCATGGTTCAGAAGGCAAAACATCAGGGAAATGCTGCATGATATAGAGGGACTGGCCATTTAACTTCACAATTCTGTAAAAGAGAACAGGCCACACAGCACACAGCTCTTCTCATATCTCTATGTTACTACACTCTGCTGTGGGGTGGGAAATTATTTAAATTATTTCAGATTACCTGATTGATGTGAAGGAGGTATTTCAAGTAAAAGTGAAAAAAGAAAAAATAATGCTCCCTTGGAAAAACTTTTTTTTTTTCCCAGTGTATTTTTTCCAGTGATAATGAAATAATTGTATTTTTGGTAGTATGAAATTGAATATTTCAACTGGTTCACTTAGCACCCCTGAGTGGTGGGGATAAAGGTTCTTTCTTTCATAGAGAGGAAAACCAAACAGGGTTTGTAAAAGTCAGTGAAAGCTTGTGCTAGGTCTTAAAATAACTTATAGTGCAACTTGTTCCCCAATTTTTTAAAAAAATTAATTCTGTTTTCTTCTGACTTTTTTCTCTTCTGCCTTATTTTCAGAGCCCCTGTGGTTTTGTTTTTGCTGTTACCTTACTGCGTGGACACTGTGTATCTAGGCCCCTTCTCACAATGTCTCCTATTAATCACAGAATCACAGAATCACAGAATCTTAGTGGTTGGAAGGGACCTTTGAGATCATCGAGTCCAACCACATTA
>JAOQGH010000001.1:67433666-67473539 GCA_025769975.1 Gallinago jamesoni | reverse complement strand
AAAACAAACCACAAAAACAACAAACAACAACAAAAAAAAAACCCACACAAAAACAAACAAACAAAAAAAACCCCACCTAATGAAAAATACAGGAGATAGTGGTCAATTGAGTGACTGGAGGGAACTTAGCTACCAGCTTTCCGGAGCAGGATTTTCCCATAGCGATTAAAGATAAAGTAATTTTCTTGGGCCCCTGAGTTTGAAAGAAATAGGAGTCCTGTAACATAGGGTAAGTTTTAAAGATAATATACAATTTTCTGTTGCTATGTCTATAAACCAGCTTCAGAATTGAACCTCTGTGCAGAGTTAGGGCAGAGAGGTTTGACTCACAGATGTTGGCAGTGTTGCTGCTGTAGACTACAGCTTCATAATAACATAGGCTTGAGGACAAATTTACTCCTCCTTCATGTGTGTGAAAACCTGGACCCTTTTAGGAGGCACGCTGACTAACGTGGAAAGTATTTGAATTAATTCTAGATCATCAATTGTTAATTTAATACTTTCATGTATACAGGATGTTTCAAGTACACTGAGAAAGACTATGGGAATATTTTAAATCACTTCTGAGAATATGAACACTCTACTAACTTTTCTAACATCAAAAACTTGTTTAATCCTAAAAATTTGTGATGATGGTGTTTGTTACCTAATCATATTACCTAAAGACATGAGCTTTTGCATATCAGCCTTGTGAAGTTTCATTTGCTGCTTTGTTTGCACATATTAAGAAAGGCCTAAATCGTAAATGTAAGTTTGAAGTTAATCAGCATTATTAGAATAGCATGTGCTCATTTATGAAGTTTTAAAGGAAAAGTTTTAGTTTTGCTATTGAACTCAACTGTGAGTTTACCTTTCAGCTCAGGATTGCTAATTTGCTGTGGTCTGATCAACAAATTTTAAATCTTAGAAATTTGTTCACTTCCTTTAAACACAGCCTTCTCTTTTTCACTGATCTGTATGGTAAGTGCCTTTTTTTATTTTATTTTTTTTAATGTTATTCTTGTACCTTATAGAAAATGTAACTCTTACAGTAAGATATAGAGTATGAACCCTTCCTGTAGTAAAGTTTGAGGCTGTTCAAGCTTGTGTCAATTGGCATTTGGAGCACTTTATTGGTGGGAGAGATCAAGATTTCCTAAATGGTGCTGGGTCCGTATCATCAAAGGATAGCATCAGAGTGGTCCACAATATTATGGAGGCTGGGTGTTTAAGATAATTGGGAAACGAGTGGATGTTGCTCCTGCTCAATGTTTTTTATCTATCTTGTTTAATTCAAGACTGTAATGTGCTACTGACCTAGAAATTGTTTTCTTTAAGTAATTAGCTGATGGATTTCAATGGAAATGAGCCTTTGTCCTTATTTATTCTATTTAGAAAATTTATTCTATTTAAAAAAAAAAAAAAAAGAAAAAAGAAAAGACTAGACTGAAAGTTTAAGTAGGGAGCAGTAGGAAAGCCTTGCAATGGGAGTCATCTGTTGCCATGTCTGAGACCACAATACCTGCAGTGTCAGTGTCTGGCTACAAGGCTTGCAGAATAAAAGCTTATATGGCAACTTCACCAAAACTGAAGAAAGCAAATTTGCGAAAACAAGAATTAGATCTTGCCACAGTTCTATTAAACTAAATTAGAAAGGCATTGATGAGTGTTCTTGTCCTTTTTCTTCTTCCTCCATGTTAATTTTAATGGTCTGGTTGGAGTATGTCATTATATAGTTTCATTTCAGCTTTTGTTATGGACTCTACCATGCCAATTTTAATAATGTCAGTGTGTCATGACATAGCTATTAAGCTTGCAAGTAGATGTGGATAGGTGGTTAAACCAGTTTCATTTGGTCGACTTTCAGCAGCAAGCAGTATTTTAACTATGTTGGGAGTTCACTCATTTTTGGCCAGACGGAGAGGAAAACTTTATTTAAACAACAGACAACAAACAAAGACATTGTCTTATTAGCTTTTATAGAGTTATGGTACCACTACAGTAAATTTTATAATTTTTTAACATTTTCACAAGCACTTCAGTACCGGAAATTGTTCAGAAATATTTCATCAAAGCCTGTTTTCAATGTGAAAGGGAAAAGTATGTCCCAAATTTCATGATCTTTTTGACATGTGGTGTCTTCAAGGCAGTGGGAAGCATGCTCGTATGGAATCTGGAAAGAAGCATGTTTTGCATACAATTTTTTGGTGTATTTTCTCTAGTCCATGTAAACATGCACACTATATTATAATATTGTTTATAAGTTTTCATTTCTACAGTCAAATTGGTGGCTTGTTGGTTTTACACTGTAAGCTGACTTTCAAATCAGTGTCTGCAGTGGCCTCTTTTGAAATTTAATGATCTTATTTGAAGTATGATCTAACAAGGAATAAAAGGAAATAATGAAAAAAATTAGTCTGAAGAAGAGAAATAAAACTGTGGCATCTGTGCTAGGTCAGCTGTATTCACTAGTCAGGGATTCCAAGTCAGTTTTGTTTTGTTTTGTTTTGTTTTGTTGGTTGGTTTTTTTTGGACATCTCTCTCCAGGTGGAGATTTTGAGTGTACTGTTGGGGTTAGGATTTGTGAGTAAAAATGGCATCCTTTGCTAGCTCACTGCTATACTTGAGGGTGGAAGGGGGGAATAAAGTGGACACTTTCCAGGCACCTGGGCCCTTCCTCAGTACTGAAATAAAAGCATTGCTTCAAAGTCAAGACTTACTAGAGACACCAATTTATATGATACATTATAATCCCCTTTTTCTACCTCCTTCCACAAATCCCTTCACGTGCCATAGGGACCTTCCTCTTTAGTCTGTTATTCTGTATGTGTGGAGGGCTTTTTTTGTTTGGGTTTTTTGGGCTGGTCTTTTTTTCTTTCTTTTTTTCTTTTATACAAGATACTAGTTTTTCAGCTGTGGTGATACTTCCTGCAAGGTCTGCATAATTATCCTGATCTTGATAATTAATAGTCGTCTTGCTTTAGATGAGGTGGTTAATTCTCTAATTAAAAATAGCAGTGAGTGGTGGCTCTAGTGCTGACATTTAATAACGTTCCTTTGTTAAAATAGGGATTTCAAGTCTTTGAAGCTTTTGTATCAATAAAGCTGTTTTATTTTCCTTCAATACAGTTAATTATAAATCATGGCCCAGACCTGAGCAACACGAATGAAAATAGGTTGCCATGCCAGAATAGGAACCTGTTTTCAAGCAGGCTCTTTATTAGTGTGGCCATAAAAAGAACTAAACCTATGAACAGGATCTATCTGAAGTTTATTCATTCAATTCCTCCCATCGGCCTTCGTATTTCTCTCCTTTCTCAAAACAAAAGATACCTTTCTTAATTGTATTGTTGGGATATTTCCTTAACAGTCAATCACTGGAAAATATCATAGTAGAAAAAAGAAGATTTGAAGGGCACTTTTTGTCTTACTGTTTTTCCCAACAGAAAACTTCTCTTTTAGCTAAAAGTT
Organism: Gallinago jamesoni; assembly: GCA_025769975.1. NCBI lineage: Eukaryota > Metazoa > Chordata > Aves > Charadriiformes > Scolopacidae > Gallinago > Gallinago jamesoni. The sequence continues at coordinate 67,470,089 of JAOQGH010000001.1, read as the reverse complement.
CTTGGTCTGAAGGCTGGTCTTGCATTAAGTTATTGAGTCTCCTGCTTTGATTGATAATTATGTTATCAATTTTAAAAAATAAATTTATCCTATCCCTCCTGCTTAAAGGAATACCCCTGATGAATTTAGCTTACTCCTCATAATGAAGGACTGAGGAAAAATACTAGATTTTAGAAAATGTAAATGAAAATCAAAACATTTTTTTTAAATTGGAAAAGCAGTGTTGACTGAAGGTGAGTACACTTAAAAATCCCTACTCCTGGGCAGTGATGTGTCCCCTGTTGTGCAGTGTTATCTTCTACCTGTCCAGGGCACTATTCATTCATCTGTCACAATCATTAGTTTCTTGAAATGCTCCTACCCCTCTGTCCCCTCATTAGGGGGTTTCAGTTTTGTTTTCTATAAAGAGTGAAGTTCGGGGGAGAGAGGGGGGACATGTCCACTCCTTTCGTCTCCACCCCCAGGTTTCTTCAGCAGGAACCCCATTTATCTAATGTTGCATCCACCAGAAGGGTTACTTGAGGATGCGCTAAAATCAAAACACAGGATGCAACTCAATGCAGATTGGTATAAACTAAGATGTGGTGTAATTAGTGCTAATGGCTGTGCTGGACAAGTGCTGTGAATCCAGAGAAGACCTGAAAGCAAGAGCATTTTCAAAGTTATTTTAGCGTGGCTATTGTAATTGACGTCTTCGCTTGAAATCCTGACACTTGGACAAGGGAGTGTATACTGGACTACCTATTCCTTTCTTAGAAAGCTTCAGCCCTCCACCATGAATAAAGAGTGTCTTGAAAGAAGCAAGGGGACCAGCCAGAGTGGTGGTGAACAAAGTCCAAATGCTTTGTCTTGAAACTTCATCACTTATAACGTCTAGCTTTCATTTTTCTATGTGGTTTTGCTGTCATATTTCTGACCAGCCTTTGGATGCTGCAACCCCCTTTACAGAATATGGAAAACACGACGGTACAAAGCTGCTGCAGGCCCAAGAGGTAGCAGTTTGTCTCAGAGATGTTCTGATATCAGTGTACCAAGGATGGAAAATCCCCAGTGATGGTTGCTGAAGGAATCCTTACTTACGCATGCATGTGCATCGTGGTGTTTATCTTGAGGCAAGAGGTTGAACGGTCAGCAGAACCCTTGCTTGCTCTTGGTTGTTGACTGAAGCAAGTCCCGAAGCAGAGGGCAGCGGACACATTTCATCTGACTCCGTGGGATGCACTTCTATGAGGAGTTTCCCATTTGTAAAGTCTGTGGCTGGAGCGAAGATACAAATTTTGGAGAGTGTAGGGTCAGAACAGCAAAGTAGACACAAGAGAACAAGATACCAAAATACAAACACACAAGGAATAACTAAAGAAACTGCTTCAGCGTGGAGAACCAAGGGTATTTAAAGTAATAACTATTCAAAAATCTAGCATGAGTGAGTAATGTGGCTTTGAAGGAAGATGTGTGGAGGTGAACAGGGGGAGGTTCAAGAAGAAACAAATGAAAAATAGTAAGTTATGCAGCCAGTTAAATAGCTTTTCTACATTCTGGGGAATGGCAGTACTGAATGCTGTGTAATAGCAATAAGAGGCATTTTTATTGAATGCATAGTGAGTTGCAGTGTAGCATGGATTCATCTGATTTTCTTGTTGATTTTGTTGTTCCATAATATTTTAAAAAGGGAAGGGGTGGAGAAAGCATGTCCTTTTCTGACATTGCTACAATGTCAGATCTGCTACAGATAAATGTTACCTTGTAATAGTTCTTTGTTTTTGTTTAGGCTGAAGTTACAGCCTGTGCCTGCTATCTAGCTGGGGAAGAATTCTTGGGGTTTTTTGGGGCATGGGATAACAATAAGTTGTTACTAATAACATTTTCTTAATAGGTAGGTAATTATTGTTCCAGCCCTTCTTGGCTTTCCTTTTCCTTCTCCTACATCCTTCTCTCCTTAACCCTTCCTCCTTCATCATTTCTAAAATATCTATGCCACTGAGCTGTTTCCTTTTTTTTTTTTTTTTTTATTCCCCACCTGATATTGTGATCTGTCGTTGGGGTGGGACCAATTGATTCAGGATGAGTGGAAATGAGCACCGGTCTCTGGAATAGCTCATTTTCTTTAATGACATAGCTCTGCCATTCTAGACAAGGGATTTTTTTAAAATAAATTGAGGGATTTTGTTACCTTCAAACTCCTACTAGGAAATTAAATGGCAAAGCATGTGAGTTGTTGATGTGTCAGCTTCTTGCACAGAGATTGTTTTGCTTTCATTAGGGTGCCCTGCTACAAGGTGAGGAAGGCGAAAAGAAATTTAGCATTTGGGCATTTTTAAAAAAAGAATATTTATGACCAATGTAATCATGTTGTATACAGATGCAATAGTCCTCATATTTGGCACTAGACCACCTGTAATTGTTGATTACTAAAGAACCAAAGTATATCTGTCTCAGAAATGGTTTGTCTGTTTTAAAGGCTAGACTCGCTCATTTATATTGCTGCTTATTAGGATTTTGCTGGAGTCCCTTCAAAAATAAAGCTGAAGGCAGCCGTGAAGTCCTAGGTAGATTTCTTTTTGTTCAGTTTCTGATACTGTGGGAAGAGAATTTAAAACTTTTTTTTTTAGGAGTTTCGTATTTATAACCATTTTCTTACTGTTTTAATAATATATGATTTTAATCTATTTAAAGGTAAATATCTTAATATTTATCTTATTATTTCTTATTACTTTTAGCTATTTTCTTATTATTGTTTTCTTCTTAAATTCTTATTTAGTTTTCCTGGTTTTAAATATTTCTTGTTCAGAGTAGGCATGATTTCTTTGCAGGACCCTGAGAAAGACATGACCGTGCTTGGGCATATTCACAAGTAAACTGTTGATATTTCAGGCCTACTTAAAGAGGGATCATACAGTTAATTTTGACGGATGTTTATCTTAGCGTCTAGGACACCAGCGTATGTTTCTGTGAACTGCTGGGCTGAGGTGAAAGGGAAGATTAAAGAGGAAGTGGAGTTTATTAATAGACTCCTGGATGACAATGGTTTCACCAGTGTGCATGGGTTGATTTTTGCTACAGGACTGGTTGTAAGAGATGAAAGAGCATTTGAGATGAGAAATACAGCAAAGAAAGCTGTACAGGTGAATAAATAATAAGCGAAGCACTGCACATTGTGTTATCCTTTTATGTTTTTTTCTCTCTCTCCATCATCCACTTAATAAAAAATTTAAAGTGTTTTCCTAAATTTTTTTTTTTTTTTTCAGAAACGTTTAGATTAAAAGAGATGAAATTGCCTGATAATTTTGGGGAATTAGAGGCAGCTTTTTGATGCTGTTATAAATATTGAGCCCTGATTAGAAATAATGACTGTAAAGGATTTGTTTGTATTCATATTTGGGAGCTTTCTTGAACCAAGAAATAGAAACATTGCATAACCTCTTGAAATTGTTCTGTGAAAGTAGTAGTCTTGGCATTTCAGAACCTTTTGATTTCTTTTTCACGGTGGAAAATTGCATGAGGGACAGGAAATATTGTTGACTTTACTGAACTACCAAATAGCAAGTTTTGTTAGTTTTGTTTGCATATCAGCTAAAACTCAATAAAACTTTTGTGCTTACTTGGCAGAACAAGCTGCTTGCTTTTTTTTTTTTACTTTTGAAGGACAATCGAAATTTCTGACTTCAGATTTTCACTATCACTTGATTAAAAATGTAATTTTAAAGCTTTTTATATTTACTCTAAGTGTTATGTCTTACAGTGGGCAAGTATTTAGTCATGAGACATGTTTTCTTCACCTAATGTGAAAATCTGCTCTTCAGCTTCATTGCTGCTTTAAAACTCACTGTGTTACGCTAACTTCAAAGACTGAAGCTTTAAGGTCTAATATATTACATTCCTTCTACTTAAAAGATCCATTTCACCACTTCCATAAAATTGAGTGGAGTACAAACAACAACCCAGTTTGTCAGATTAAGATGTCAGAAGAGTGAAATCATTTCGAGAGAGTGTAAACCCAAGGTTTTTTTCAGATCTCACTTTAAAGCAGATATTTGTGGAATTTGTAATAAGTAAGGCTATCAAAACGATCACAAATTATAAAAGGGTATGGCAAGTAGAAATATTACATAAGTAGTATCTTAAATAATGTGTATATGGAAAATAGAGGAAGTTGGCGATATTGAAAAGCAATGGAGGTAATTTGTGCAAGATTTTTGTATCTGGTCACTCTTAGGAAGCCAATCTCAGGATAAATTGTTAGGAAGGGTAGCAAATTGAGCAATGGTTGCAGATGACAGGAATTAATAGCTGATAGGAAGTGTTGAAGAGTTTAATGGCAGCATGAGCTGCAGAAGAGCACTCCAAGTATCTCTGGTCCTCTGAAACGGAACAAGGAGTGCACAGTGACCCGGCAAATTCCGCTGATAAAATGAATATTTGTATCCTTTTATCCTTTCAAGTCATGGGACAATTTCAGGATGCTTTCCGAAGGTTGTAATTGCTAATGAATTGAGCAGCACTCAGCATGGATAGTAACTTATTGGAGACAGCTGCTAAGTACTGCACTCTATAAAAAGTGGCTTAGAGCAGCCAAACAGGCTACCAAGTTGAGTACATGATATCTTTGTGGGGAAGTGCAAGAGAAATGGAAATAAAATACGGGTATGTCAGTAAAGCTATTTTGCAAGGAGCAATCAAAGGTTTTAATTTTATTTTTTTTTTTAAAAAAAAAGAGATACTAAGCAAAATTACCAAGTGTGTGCTCACTAAAGGCAATAGCGCACTTCCCTGTGACTCCATTTGGCATGTAATCAGTACAGCTCGGTTCTAGTTGGCTTTGCTAACCGCATCTCAGTTAGGGGATGTCAGGTGGTCCTCAGAAAGTATAAAAATGACTTTGTTCTCGGTCCAGAAGACCAAAAGCAGCTCGTACATCTCTTGGACTGACAGAAGACTTTAGAGCTGAGAACAGAATTTGATTTTGATTTTGCATGAAGGAGGAAAGTAGCAGAACATACGTGGATACAAAATACAGTATGTACTGTAGGTCAGTCGGCTCCTGCCTCTTTGTAAAACAGCAGTAAGTTGACTTAGTGATGCACAAGATAAGCGGGTTGTAAGGTGGCTCTGGTGCAACAAAGTGGATTGTGCTTAATTTAGAAATTGAGCTTTTGTTAGGTAGAAATTTTATCAGATGAACTTTTGACTATTTTACAGAGTTAAAAAAAAAAATCTTATTTCTATTTAATGACTAAGAGGTAGGGAAATATTCAAATGTATATTATTGATGTATGTGTAAAGGAAGGAATATTTGCCCATGGAAAATTTGAATAGAGATTTGTTAATTGTTTACAGGTTTATGAAAGTCATTTTCCAGACTCAATTTTAACTTCAACGGGCACATTATTAAAGGCAGAAAGCAGTTTTTTTAACTGTTTCATCAGACCTTTTTCAGTATTGCTGGTTTTATCTGACATGCCAAACTTTCAGGATGCTAAATGGTGCTTAAAAAAAAATATATATTTTTTTAGTCCCAAAGTAGCTAACCAAGTTTCCTTTAGTGCTATCAATTGTGTTTTGTTTTGGTAATGCTGGTAAGTTTCCATTTGGCTGGTAAGTTTCATAGAGTATGTATCAAAAGGTCATTTCAAAAGTTTCATTTGAGGGAAATGAACTGAGCGTTTAAATCAAGCATGCTGAACTAGTAAAGTCGCCATTTGGAACATCTTGTTCACTTCTGCAGTAGATGTTGTTCTTTAGTCAGCCTTTTATTTATAAAGCTATTCCTAAAGACCGTTGTATCAATAATAATAGCTTTATTCACTAAATTATAAATTATTTGAAGCAATAACTATCAAATTGCAACTGGCAGAAGTTCCATAACGGGTCTTTAAGGCATCACCGCGATGCAATTAATAACAACTGAGCTTGTGGATGCAATTCCTTTCCCATTTCAACTATAATTTTCTCATTAGGTTTGCATTACATCTGTATTAAACTTTCATCTTTTAAGAGATCAATTCAATTCATATGCTGTTGTTTCTTTTCCCAGATCATTTCCCTCAGCAAGTGACGGTGAGAATGAATGGACATATATCAAACACCCCTCCTGGTGGATACGGAAGCTATTTTCCACAAATGAAGTAAGCTTATGCCTTTGATTTTCTTTTTATGCAATAAAAATAGTGTTGTGTTTTCTCCGTTACTCTTTCATTTCAGATAGAGCTATAATTACTGGATCCTACTGGAGTAATACGAAAGGCAGTTTCTGTCAAAGAATGTGCAGATTCCAAACCATGTAACCATCTGACTGATTTGTGAGTTAGCATAAGGGTGAAACTGTATTACTGAATAGAATGAGAACAGAACAATAAACTGCTGTAGCCATAGCATACTTATTATATTACTTGGAGATGTCTTTGTATACCTGAGATGTTTAAGGTTAGCTCTGAGTGAATGCACTTTTATGCATAAAAGATGAGGCTGCCCTTTCCATCTGTGAGAAAATACTGTTTCCTAGTAAAGAGAACTGAGCAGCTGTTGCCTGAAAGTGTTACCTTGCCTGAGATAAGAGGATGCTCCCTGTATCAGAAGCATGGCATTAGGCTCATTCGCAGCGCGAATGAGAATTGACCTCATCTGGTGCCAAAGAATATGTATTCCTGTACGGAGCAGGGCATCTGTGCTGTCATCTGCTTCTCATGTTGTTGTCCCTTTAAAGTGAGTTCGTATATGACTCATTCATGTTGTTGCACTGGAAGGAAGTTGGATTGCCTTTTCATTTGTTGTAGGCAATGATAGTCCTTTTCAGTCTTTTATGAAAAGCAGTTAAAATTGTTAAAAACAATTAATACTTGTGTATGCAGGACCCCCCCCCCCAAATCCTACTAAGTCTTTGTCATAGTCATCATTATTATTACTGCTACTAATATTAAGTTTTTTTGATTACTTACATTATGCCAGTATCTATATGTATATCACACCCCCATTGTGGTGATGTTGTATTTAGTGCAACAAAAAAAAGCTCAGGAGAGCTTCCAGCCTTAAGTGAAACACTCTTCATTGTATTCATGGTGCAGAACCAATATCCAGTATCACTACCTCTGTTAGTAACGTTGTATGTATGTGTAATCCTACACAAAGGGAGGGGTCTTTTTCAGTGCCTGTTTCTGTGTGGCAAATACACCTATACAGAAGTTAACCAGAAATGTTTTCTTCCAGTGGCTATGGTTCCCCAACGTTTGCTCAGGCAGAGAGGGAGCAGAATGCAAAAGCAAGCGCAAAAGCTCTTTATGGTAAGGTGGCATAAAGTCTCTAAACTTTTATGTTAAAATTGTTTAAATACTGATTGTGATGTCATGGTGGAAGTATTTTATGCATATAAAACTGAAAATGTATGTACATACACATGGGTGTGTATATCGACAAAATTAAAGAGCAATGTGATTTTTATTCCTGTTAAAACTAACTAGGCTAGCTAGAAAACGGTTTACTAAGCAGAGAACTCCCACCTGCTAATTTTTAAGGCAGCAATGTATAATGCATTTATCACAAAATCCTATAGCTGAGGTATGTACCAGGGAGAAAGCATTTAGGGGTGCAGTTGTGCTACAGGTTTGATTCATGATCTCTGTCTCTTCCTGTTTCCCCAGCTTTATTCCCTGCTAGCAGAAAAAGAGTTTACAATATTATTCATGTTTGGCAGAAGGATTTCATGGAAATTAGATTTGATGTAATGGACTCGGAGTCCTATTTGGCCTGCTATTTTCAACAGGCTTTGTGGCTGTCAAATGTGACGTTACTTGCAAATGCCTAAATGTTGTTGCACTCACCAACTACAAATGCTAGTATTTGTCTTGGCTGTGTACTCCGCTCTCCAGCCCATGGCCAAATTGCTGTGGAGGCAGAATGTAGTCATGTTCCTTGCCAGCCAAATTGCAGCATTTCCTGGTCATCCACCTCCGCTGTGAATACATCCTGCTGATAGCTGTGCCCGTAATGGAAATACAAGCAGCAATGAGGCTGAGAGATGTTCTGCTCTATAAATCCGTGCCTGTTGTTAAATCCTCCTTTGAAACTCGGCACAACTGATGAGACTGGAAGAATGAGGTTTGCAGGGAGAACCCAGTCCTGCGCAGGACACTTTGCACCTCAGCCTCCTCTCACCTGTTGTGTCTACCACCTCCTCTGCACGTTAGCAAACTGGAAAGCTCAAAGAGCAATAGCTAATAATTGAAACTTTCCTAGTAACTAATATTTTCTCCCTCCTATTTTGGTGGGGTGATGGCTGGGAGTGACCTCGGGGGTTAGGTGAGTGATAGCAGGATGCTTTGTGGCATTAGAGCAGCATTAAATTTCCCCTTGGAAGGATACCCTCCAGGCCTCAAATTTGGTTACTTGCCTGGGAGCACAGGAGAAGAATTTTGTTCTATTGGTTGCTTTGTTGGCTTTCAAACTTCTTGAAAATTCATGAAGCTAAAAGCCCACAAAAGGAGGTTCAAGGTCTCCTTCTTTGTAACTTCTGGAAAAATTGGGTGAAGGCACTGTGCTAGAGTAGTTTGAAGGTCCATTTCTAGAAAAATCAGCAAAAGGCAGAAGTGGAAACCATTTGAAAGGCTTGTCATTTAAAAATCTTGTTGCATGTGAATCATTTTAAGTTTAAGTTTATCTATTTTAGCAGTATGCTACAAAAGTCAGTCACTTGACATAGTATTACAGGCAGGAACTGCAACTGAGGAAAATTCTTAAGTGATCATTTTAAACTGATTTCTCCATCCTGCGTAGGTTCACTCAACAAACTGATTGCACGTGTTGACAGAAATAGTAGGTGGTAAAAGAAACCAGCAAGAGACATTGTGAAAAACTCTTAGCAGATTTTTTTATGAGGTGTTATGACAGCGTTGCACTTTTCTTTTTCATTTTATATCATTATTTTTCAAGAGTACATGGTTTGAACAATGGCAGTATCATTAAGTGTCTTAACTATGTCCTTTAATCTTTGTGGGCTTTTAAAATAATCCCTCTCTGAGCTTTTTCATATCAAATGGGATAGTCATATGTAAGCAGAATATGGCAACAAGTGTGAGGTATGTATTCTATATAATGGTAAACAGCCTTTTACTTCTAAAATACTTAATTGAATTCAGGTACTAATTGAAAACGCTTACCATAAAACTGCTGCATGGTGGCTCCTGTAGAATGAATTGTTGATCTTGGTTCACTTCCATTGCTGGTAGATATATCACAAAACTGTAGTTGCAGTTGCCAGGAACTGAATGAAGTAGAAGACTCAATTATCCTGGAGCTGCAAGTGAAGATATATTGGCACAGCTTTCAGAGAAGAGTTTGCACATTTTACTGCTTCTGCTCTGTTTTGTATGCATAAAGAACTAGGCTCCAAGTATCACCAAATCTATGAATTGAGGAAAACAAGGAAAACACCTAAAAACTTTCTCAAACTCAGGGCAATTATATCTTTTTAATTTAGGAACCATATTACCATTCTGCTACATCCCACATGTGTCTTTTCTTCTTTTGTGACATTAGGGATTTTTGTGCATGCTGTTGCAAGGTGGATGGGAAGTAGTTGAGTGATACAGGAATTGTTAAAACGTGTTAAAAATGCTTACTATAAAATATTTCATTTATAATTAACTAAAGTATTTTATTTGAGGTCTATGAGACTGAAAGCCTATAAAGCAGATTGGAGGTGTCCTAGCTTTATATTTTATATTATGTACATGTATTTTAAATGTACATATTTTATTTATGTAAATACATGAAGTTCATGTATTTAATAGATAGACTTATAGTACATATAATTCTACTATTTCTATAAATTCTAATTCTACTAATTCTATAAATACATATAATTCTACTGTAACAGTGAAATTGGACCATGTTTTTGGTTTTGTTTTTTTGTTTTGATAAAATACGACAATGTAATGTTAGCAGCAAACTTTGGCCATGACAAACTTCCTTTTCTTCAAAGATTTCTGAATGTCATTTGGACTAAAGCACCCATCCAAGGGTATCAACAAGTGAAGGTGGTACCTGAGCTCCTAAGTGACTGCTTGATCTTGAACTCAGTTTCTTCCAATCCCAGCAAAGATAATAAAAAAAATAGTATTATTATTATATACACACACACATATATGTCATGGCATGAAGCTCATGTCTTGAGTCTGAGTGCTGAGGTGATACATGACTGTTCAGTCCTTTGTTCATCAGGCAGAAGGCTGGCCACAGTGCCAGTGGGAGCCTTTTACTGGTGTTACAGACAATTCAGTTAAAAATTAGACTGGAGCCATCGCTATCTCTGGTGTGGTTATCTGATAGCAAAAACTTCCTTGTAACTGCCTTTTTTCCTGTGTCAAATAATCCCTTTGTTTTCACTCATTTCCTTCCCGAAATGAACTGCTTTCTATTTGCATAATAAATCTCTGGCTTTACTGGGAGGGAAGATGCCCTCCGCACATTCTTACGGCGTTTGTTTCATCATTTGCTTCCTGATCTTTCCATCAGAAATGGGTTTTGGCTCGTACTGTCATCTCTTGTTCTAACATTGGCTTCTCCATCTGTCTTCTGCAGCTCTGCTTGCGGGGAGACGTGCAGCATCGGTCGGCGCCAATAGCCAGGGCTGTGCTGGGTTTTTGCCAGCGAGTGACACAGTGTGGAGCAGCCCTATTCCCCAGGAGCTGGTGGTTCGCTCCACGTTGTTAGATTATTATATGGCACAGAATTGAAAGACATTACTAAAATTGTCTTCACACTGCACCAAAAAAAAAAAGTGTTTTATACATAGTGTTTCTACTCTCATGGCTGTGATTAGGTGCTAGGAGCAAAATGGCATGTGTATTTTTGCATCGCTCAAATACCTCATTCAGAGCAAAAACTGTCATGTAATAAATTCAAGGAAATCACAAGCAGATTAGGTAGAGTCCATTAAAAGAAGCCATCCATGTAACATGCTTGTGTTATTTGATACTTGAATGAATTAAACTAACAATTGACTTCTAAACAATATACTTTTTCTGATAGCTAGTTCCACAGAGCCATCAGGGAGAAGCTTGTGGCACAAATCTCTGAAAGTGATAGTGTTTGCTCCTCTCCTAATGAGATTAGTTTTGAACTCAAGTTTTGACCTTTCTGGCCGGATGTGTAGGTCACGTCTCCTGCACTTTGCTCTCAGTCTCAAGTTGAGTTTTTCCAGCTGCTGCAATATGATCTTAAAGGGGTGTCAGCAATCAGTCCAATGCAAACCATAAATATACAGTAGTAAACCAAGTATTGGGCTTTCCTTCTTGATGATGTGTGGTGATAATTTATACTGTCACTCAGGATTCTTAGGACAGCTTGTGAGGGAGACTCTTAATCCATCTCCATGTGGATTGCCATCAGATTTCAGAGCTTTGTCTCTTCGTGCACTGTACAGACGTTTTCCAATTTGGCTATTCCACAGAAGGTAGGATCCATTGTCCTTCTTTGCGCTATCATAGCCGTAACACCCATAGCAATTATTACACTTGGCCTATGCAGTTAATTGAAAGACATCAGTAGAAGTCTAGGCATTGAGATTCCTCATTTCTGTTTTAGGCTTTTAGGAACTGAAAAATTGTTGTGCTTAAAAGTATCATAGACCTAACCGGCACCATGTAATCTGTTAAATCCTAGGCTGAGATCTTTTGCTTTTGGTAAGGATTTTCCCTACCTAGATAAAGAATTGGATTTCTCTTGCTGCGATACACTTCTCTGTGTGGTCTTCTGAATGGTGGCACAGAGCCAGGCTACAATGGAGTTTATCAAGCAGCTTTCTAATTTGCCATATTGCTGCACCATCTTACAGTTGGAAAATGGGTGAGACAGGACTCTAACTTTACCTGTGTCAGGTTCTGTTCACAGCTCTTCCTCAAGGGATCTTGGGCCATACTGGTCTTTCTGTCTGGAACTGTGGAATAGTTACCTTTCCTAAGTATGAAATGGTCCTTCACAGAAATGACTGGGGAGAGCACAGTTCTTAGCACAAGGAGGGCAAGGAAAAGAATGAGCAATAGCTATCTCAAGTCCTGTTTGTCTGTGTCATGTACTGCCTTGTGTATTCTTGGCTTGGCTAAAAGTCTTTGATCCAAGGGGTCATTTTTTGTTTTCTGGTGTTTTGACTGCTTCCAAAATTGGTATGAAATCAGTACCTTTTCACTGTCTTTTTGAAACCAGAAACATGGTCCATTCTTGATGACTGGCGAATTCATTAAGTTCACAAAGACATGAATAGCAGTAGCATCTCTCCACATGACGCAGAGGGAAGAGTATTAGTTTCTGTGGATCAATGTTTCTGTTCCTTTGAAAGGTTTAGTAGCTAGTAGATCTTACAGTCAGGAGCTATAAGTGAAATGCTGTGCTTCTTCTAAGTTTATTGCCCTTTCCTGGTGAGAGGTTTTATTTTGCTCAAATTCCTCTGGGTTGCATTTGCTATAGATTGTGATTAAGAATTTAATTTCAAGTGTCTTCTATCATGATCCTTTTTTATTTTTATTTTTTTCCTTTAACACAGGGACAATACTTTAGGTAAATTGTGTGCAGCATATCATCAGGGTTTGAGCTAACTGCGGTATTAAGGCAGCACTTTATGTCACATGTTGGCTATAAGAGCTGCAATAAGTAGAGTAAATAGAAAAAACTCAATAGTTTTGATAGTTTTATTCGTCCTATCTGGAAGTCTCTGATGCAGAATTTCTCTTTAGCTTCAATAACTCTCTTCATGCATGAAAGGACCCATGATAAGCTGAGACTGATTAGGAGAGTGAAATGCAGCATACAAACCATCATTTTTTCTTCAGTGTTGGCGGTTGACCCCAGCCAGCAGCAAAGGGCCAACCCAGTTGCTTGCTCATTCCCCATGTCTCCTCCTGCAGTGGGTTAGGGGAGAGAATCGGATCAAGATAAAGACAGCTTAATAGGTGAAGAAAAGAGGAGCAAGGGGGAAAAAAACTGAAAAAAAGCTCCCCAAGTAACACAAAGGCAATCACTCACCACCTCCCATGAGCAGACCAATGCCCAGACAGTCTCTGATCAAGAGCTACTTTGGAAAGACTACCCACTGGTTTCATTGTTGAGCATTACTTTATACAGTACGGAATATCCCTTTGGTCAGCTGGGGTCAGCTGTCCCAGCCGTGTCCCCTCCCAGCCTCTTGTGCACCCCCAGCCTGCTCAGTGAGGTGGCAGACTGAGAAACAGAGAAGGCCTTGACAATGTTCAGCAATAGCTAAAACATCCTGTTGTTATCAACACTGTCTTGGTCACAAAACCAAAACACAGCACCATACAGGCTGCTGGGAAGAAAATTATTTCAGCCAGGCCCAGTACGTTCAGCAAATTCTGTTGCTCATTTTCAAAAGTAGTGTATGAATTACTTGCATTTGAAGATCATGTAATAAGTCAAAAAACATTTTCAGTGTTTCTGTAAAAGCAATCAAATTAGTATTGATGAATAATAATCAGCCACTTTGATACGTGAAAGAGTTGAGGAGATGGAAGCTGCATTTCGAGAAGAATGACAATGGACAACTCTGTAGGAAAAGAATTAAAATAAGCAGCTGTATATGAATGAAAAAGACCGTGAGAGTCATGCTGTGATATATCTGACATGGCAGTGGAAACGTGGAAGTGTTGTAGGAAGTTGTTTGATTCTGCCCCCCCTGGAGTACTGTGTCCAGCTTTGGAGTCCTCAACACAGGAAGGACATGGACCTGTTGGAACGGGTCCAGAGGAGGGCCACGAAAATGATCAGAGGGATGGAGCACCTCCCCTATAAAGACAGGCTGTGAGAGTTGGGGCTGTTCAGCCTGGAGAGGACAGGGTTCTGGGGAGACCTTAAAACAGCATTCCAGTACCTGAAGGGGCACCTACAGGAAAGATGGGGAGGGACTGTTTATCAGGGAGTGGAGCAATAGGATATAGGATGAGGGGTAATGGTTTTAAATTGAAAGAGGGAAGATTTAGATTAGATACCAGAAAAAAATTCTTTCCTGTGGGGGTGGTGAGGCACTGGAACAGGTTGCCCAGAGAAGTTGTAGATGCCCCATCCCTGGAAGTGTTCAGGGCCAGGCTGGATGGGGCTTTGAGCCACTTGGTCTAGTGGGAGGTGTCCCTGCCCATGGCAAGGGGGCTGGAACTCAATGATCTTAAAGGTCCCTTCCAACTCTAACCATTCTATGATTCTAAGATTCTTGTGTCATCTGGATAGAGAAAGACGCAGAACAGGTTTGCAGGTTTATAGCAATTTTGCTGGAAGTTCAAGTCAGTGGAGCACATTAGCAGGCAGGGGGTGCAGGAAAGAGTTTGTGTCCTCCTTTCTGAAGACAAGGTTTGTAGGTAGAATCTGGGACATGACCCCAGCAGTAGGAGAAAGCAGAGGCCAAGATTTGAGCTACTGGCAAAAACCGTGGGAAAGGGGATGTGTTCTAGATGCCAGTCTCTTTTTCTTTTTTCCTTTTTTTTCCTTTTCTTTATGCTATTTTCATATTGTCTTTGGGGGGACTTTACTCATTCTTTCTTCAGTGCAGTTTATGTCAGGCAGCCAAGAAGACCATTTCTCAAGGAGTCCGGGTAATTAGTAGCTGGGTTGACCCTGTACAGGAAAGAAGACCCACTTTCTAACTATTGAGTTGTAGAAGGGTTGAAAAAACAAAGGTTGAGGAAAAACCCTTCCAGAAGCAACAGAAGAATTTTGCCTGATGCTAGGGTACTTATTAGATGTATCTTGAAGGGTGAATAATTTCAGGATGGAACAGTTACCTGTCATATCTACCTCTAGCTCCTCTGTAGCAACATTGACAACATTCACAGCTTCTATAGGCTACTTCTTAGCTCATCCAAAACCACATGAAAATTTGGACAATGCCCTTGATAACATGCTTTAACTCTTCATCAGCGCTGAAGTGGGCAGGCAGTTGGGCTAGATGATCATCATAGGTCCATTCCAACTGAAATTATTCTATTCTATTCTATTCTATTCTATTCTATTCATACCTTGGACCTCTAACAGGTTCTAATAATCACTCTACCTGCATTAAAGGAGTAAAAATGTAAATAGGAATCATGGCTGAGCTCAGTGGGGAGCGTCAGTTGTTGTGGTGTTTTACATTTTGTTTATTAATGCAAGCATAGGTTGACTCTTTCTAACTGGAAATTTTATTGAAGTTCTTGTTACTATTCTGTTATAATTAAGAATGCAGAACTTGAGGGGCTCTCTTTGGCTCTCAAGTGTAGGCAAACACAGATTTTATTAGCATTCAGAGAGCTCTGTTTCTTATATAAACACTATTGTTCTCACCATGACACAGTGTGTTGAAAACCTTGCCATCATGTCTATTGTGAGTGTTAGGGCTGTTCTGTGGAAAAGGATGTGTTAATCAGGGCTATAAATGGTTTTGGATATCCTGTCTTAACACAAGACAAAATTTCTGCGAAGCAGAGCAAGGAATCTCTTGTAATAGTTACTTTCTTTTTCTTAATTATTTGGCACCTCTATGTATCCTTTGTTTATTTAAAACAACTCTAACTGTTATTTTTTGCAGGATTTATAAACTTTACAGTGGATGTAAAATTTTTTATCCTGTTTTGATTTAATATTATTAAAAAAATAATACTTTTGTTCACCTAAAAAAGATGACAGTCAAAGCTGAATATTTGATGCATTATTAATTGAAACAAATGAATTTTTTTTAAAGCATATATTCTTTCTTACTGGACAGCATTTAACTATTATTTACAGTCCATAACAAAAGACTGTTAACTGATCCCCTTGCAAATAATTCTATGGGGCTAAAGTAGATGCTACTTTTTAATTCCGTTGTTTTGTTAGGAACAGATGGACTTTACTTCTTCAGATCATCATCCAAACAAAAAAAGAAAGGTAGCAAATCAGACAGTATTGTTTTACAGACTTTTGTTGGAGTGTGCATGTGTGTGTGTGTCTATAGAGGTTAAAAAGAAAATCAACCAAAAAAACACTTAAAAAAACATGCTGCAAAAGCAGAAATAGTAGTTACAGTTGTAATCAATGCAGATCCTGTGCCCTGGGATTTCACAATAATGGATAATGAAAAGCATCTATTTTGAAATATTCACACATGTAGTTAAAAATTCTGATAATCCATGGTGTTGTTGAAATTTGACTGGTTGCACTGCACACTTCTCTCACTAAAGCAAGCTGAGTAGCTGCTGTACAGGAGCAGTGTTTGTCATCACGGGAGGGGCGCTTCTAGCTACTGAGGGGTTTTAGAAACTGTATTGTCTTTCACGAAAGTCACGGAGCACTGGAGAGATAATGTTTCTACAAATACTTCTACAAGTGACACCTGATTATGAGGACACCATCAGCACCTGAAATGCCTGTATGAAAGAACCCTGGTCAGAGAAGAGCCTTTTACAGTGTGGCTTTTCTGGTGTCCTCACTGCAGATCGTTGTGTGTCACAGATCATGTGCTTGTAGTAGTTAGCATTTTATTCTATTTTTTTTTTATTTTGCAAAAAGTGACTTACCTTTACTGTCAACAGAATCACATGATTTATTTTACTCTGTCATACTCCAAGTATGATGAAATTGATGTATTCTCTATGTACTTCAGGTATTTTCTTTCCAAACAAAATCAAACTGCCGATTTTACTTGAATATCAGAAATCAAGTTATGAAAAAGAGAGAAAAGAATCACCTACTTGCAGAGTTCCCTTGGTCCTCTCTCAGCTAAGCCTCCTAGTGACTTTTTTCTAGGCAAAGCTCCTGGTGTTCCTGATCAAGCACCTAAATGGTTATGGTGGAAAAGAAAGAGAAAAACCCTACAAATATTATAGTCAAATTTTTTCCACTAAAGTTGAAAAATTTGCTCCAGTATTTGCCTAAATTCATTATTTTGTGATGTAGTTGTGTGTCATGTCTTCATCTTGCATTTTCTTCTCCTGCCTCTCCTGATTTGATATTAATTTATTGTATGGAGTAGAAGTCAAATGGTGTTTCTGATTTTGCAGCATTGTATTTTGTTCAGCTGAAAAATATTTCTGTTTGGAGATATTTGGTGTGCATTTCTCTGCTGCAGCTTTTGGCTTTTTGTTTTTCTGTGGGTTTTTTTTTCCTCCCTTATTTTTTCTTTAATTCTATGCATATTTTTACATTAGTTATTCATCAAATTGAATACTTTAGGAAGAAATAAAGGATGAGTCAGGTCTTCTTTGTGTGCAGCTTTGTTGTTTTGCAGATTTAATGTGAAAATTATATGTATATCAGAAAAATATGCTTTTAAGTGCATTCATACAAATACAGTAAGCCTGCTGCTAGTTATCAGATTGCTACCAAAGTGGCAAGGCAGTCATTTTAATAACCAGGCTTCCCAATGAAGCGTTTCAGTCAGAACACTGCTCCTCTCCGGTGTCCTGACTCACTGTGAGGAGATAACCGCCTTTTATTTGCTCTTAACATCATTGACGTAAGTATGATCCTTGTGCTGGACTGTGTGGGGGTGAAGGTTTCTTCTGTTGAAATACAGAACTTAACAGCAGCTCCTCTTCTGTTTTCATATGTGCAACTAGGCTTAAGTGTTTCTGAGAAGTATTCAAAGCAGTGTGATAAGAAGTTGAATGAATAATTATTCTTTCTTTTCCTCCCATCTCTAGAACAAAGAAAGAATTATGCACGAGACAGTGCCAGCAGCATATCCGAAACTTCGCAGTATCATGTAGAGGTGAGACGAGGAGCGACATACCAATTCTAGCTTTCAGTTACATGCAGTTATTTTTGCCTTCATGATTTTTGAGGATACATATGCTTGAAGGCATATACGTCTTCTAAAATATCCTGCTAGCCCGAGGTCACTTCAGAATAGATTACTCTGAAATGTCTCAAATTCTATAGCTTTGCCATAATGAGCTGAAATTTTGATGTGGAAGAATGTAAGCAAAGTTGTGTGTAGTTTGGCAAACGGACAGGACTTCTCAATGGGATATCAATTCAATGTTATGCTGCCCTGTCTCTGAACCTGCCTTGTTGCAAGGATGAGGCAGAGCTGAAAAGCCCTGTGCTATTGGCGAGCCACACTGGATGATATTTAGAGTTTGATCAGTTATAATCATCAGACGTGACAAAATATCCAGAAAGAGCTGAGCATTAACTCATAAAAGCCCTAGTTACTCTACTATGTAGTAGTTAAATAAATATCTTCTCCCTTTGCAGAATTACTGCGTGCTACTGTCATATTTTATCCAGGAGTAGACATATTCAAAATACTCAGTAAAGTAGACATGGGTGCCCACGTGTAGCTTGTTAATCACTTCTGCATGCAATGCCTCATTCTTGTGGTCTTACTTGGGCACAAACTTTCTCCTACTGCCATCAGACCACTGTTATGGGTTAAGCTAAGTCAGGCAAATACCATAGATTGTCAGGTCCTTTTGTTCAATTAGCTGTAAATTGTGAGATCATATGCAGAATGAGTCTTAATTTCAAGTGCTTCTACCCTATGATCAGCTTGCAAATGAATACTTGTGTTGCTTCTAATTGTCTGACAGTATTTTTCTTTGGTTTCTTCATAACGGTTTTGGTACTGTAGTGGCATAAAGATTAGTACTTGTATTTGAAGTGTAAGCATTCCTGTGTGAGCAGTCAGTAGAGAGTTTGCTTCTCTTTACTTTTTTAATACTTTGATTATATGCAGTTTGTATCCGTTCTCTTGTCTGTCATTACAAAGTGCTGTAATAGAAGAAAAGCACACTTAATTACTTTTTTAAGTTCTTTAGAAGATAGGTGTGCAGGCATATATTAAAATTGTTTCAGCCTGGATGAGTGTAGCCATATGTTCAAAAGAATGTGAAGCTAGCTTTATACCTGGATAAAAGGAAATAATTTTATGGGTTGTATTGCATGGTTGGCACGTTGAAGGAGAAATTGGCAAAACCCTAATGGCAGAGAAACTAGTTAGGGTGATACCTGTGATGTAGTAGACCATTTTTAGACCATTAATTGAATCTGGAGAATATTCCAAGTTGTTGATGAGCAAAAGTAGTTAGTATACCTCATTTTTACTGTGACCTGCATAAAAGAAGCCACTAGCCTGTCCATAAGGTAGCCCAGTCAGATTGCAAGCCCATCATGCTTACCACCAGAGTGCTAGCTGGCAGCTCTGGAAGAGATGAGGACACTCCAGGTCAGGGTGGTGGTAGAGGTACGTTGGCAGGGTGTTTCTGGGAGGCTTCTGCTGATGCTTTCTGGATTCAGTTTGCCAAGTAAGACAGGTTTTCACTCCTCAAGAGAGCTAATTAAATACTCGGGGTTTAATTCTGACTATGACACCTTGAAAGATGTCAGAATATGCCTTCAACACTAACCACTTACCGTAGTGAGGAAATGACAGAGGATGACAAACAATGAGTTACAAAAATCAGTTGAGTTAAAATGACATTATGGACTAAACAGGCTCTCCTATGGTTTATTGGTGGGATCTGCCACATACAGAGGCATTTTTATTCATGAATAATTTGTATTCCTGTCTCCTAGTAATTTGAATACTGACACTATGCAGGAATTACAATTTTTTTAAATGTACATCCCATTCACTAGCACTTGACCACCTTTGTTCTGGACCGAAAAGAGGCAATGATTACAGTAGATGATGGAATAAGGAAGCTGAAATTGCTGGATGCCAAAGGCAAAGTGTGGACTCAAGATATGATTCTTCAAGTGGATGACAAAGCTGTCAGTTTGGTGGACTTGGAATCAAAGGTAAGATCTGTGAGTGGCAGTCTCATTTTCAGAGAGAGAGAGAGAAAGAAAAAGGGAACGGACAGAAAAATGATGTCTGTGAGATCTGGTATTTTAATTAGCTTATTATCACTTTCCCTTTTTAAATCCTGCAGCTTTTCTGAGGTTGGGACTGTATATAGTAAGGTGGTGTTTTTTGTTTTGTGGTTTTATTTTTTTTTTCTCTTCTGGCAGAATGAACTGGAGAATTTTCCTTTAAGCACAATTCAGCATTGCCAAGCTGTGATGAATGCATGCAATTACAATTCAATTCTTGCATTAGTATGTAAAGAACCAACACAAAACAAGCCTGATTTGCATCTTTTCCAATGTGATGAGATTAAGGTAAGGTAGTAATGGAGATCTGCTATGACTTATTTGAATAAGGGAAATTTTATGAATTGGCAAGTACAGTGGATAAAATCAAATAAGCTTATTCATAGAAAAAAGTTCTTTTATTCTTATAAGTATGCTTTAACTTTAATGCACTTATGATATGAGCACTACGTATAGTTTGTTAGTAAATGTAGCATAGTATGTCTTGCAAGAGAGTAGTCCTGCATGTAAGCCAAATCTTTAGTGCACGTGCAAATATGCCATTACTGGAAGTATTGATTCTCGGGCTCTGTAGCTGTTCATTTAGCTTTGCAAATAAGTAAAGCTCTAGAATATGTATATGGTTTGCATTCATGCTTCTGAGGAAAGTGGTGTGAAATAGTTTGAGTTACGTCAAATTTATCTTATAGTCTGCAAACACCTCATTCAAACCCTGAGTCTTACCTAGGCTTTCCCCTTATTCTGCTCCTTTTGCCATTGAACAATTAAATCTTCTCTACATTCCCACCTCTCTGCAGCTCTGCTCTGCTGGAGGGATAGTGAAAAGGAAAATGTTACTTGCAGGAGGGGCAAAACGAGGAAGGAGATTGATTAAAATATTGCCTTCAAGCATAAATATTTTTTTACATATATTCTGCAATAATTCTTTATTTACAGGACTATACATTTTAATATGTTAGTTACTCTATATACTTGTTAGTTCTTTAAATTCCAAGTGACAATTTCATGGGGTTTTTTAAATTCCTTTATAGTAGTTGATATAATTGTCTTAAAATACATTGCTAATCACATTGTGCATCCGCTCTGAAATTGGTACAGTGAGAGTGGTGTGAAGATAACTGTTTGTGTCACTAGTTGCACAATATTTGCTGTTTCAATGGAAATTGGGATCCTGTGAGAAGATCAGGCTGCGGTATGTTAAATAATGCAGGAATCCTCATTGAGGTCTTATTGAATCCAGCCTTCCAAGGTGTAGCGATGGTCTGTTTTCTTCAGACTTTTACTGTTTGAAGTTGTTCCTCCGTGTACAAATAAAAATGCAGAACACATAAGCACAACTTGGAAGTCCAGGATTCCCCTTTTCTTCTGAGGTTTTGTTCGACTCTGACTGTACCCTAGGTTTTGTTCCTTATCCATGAGACTTGGCTGTTTCTTGAAAGGATAAGTCTTTCTCCTTTGTCTTGTTTTTAATCAGAAGGTACCATGAACATCAGGAGACTTGGCAATGAAAAAATAGTCAAACCCAATAATATTTGGGGCATTCAATATTTTATAAAGAAAAAAGTTAAATAATAAATATCAAGAGTGTAATTAATGGAATACTTTTAAGTTCCTCAAATCTGTTTAAGTTTTTTCTATTGAGTCTTCAACCTTAATGTATCTCAAGTCAATATTCTATAATGCAATTCATTATAGTCTGAGAAGTCTGTTAATCCCTTTAGATCCTAAATTCAACAAAGACCTCTGGTCTCAGCAGAACTTACATATTTCTCCCAAAAGATACATGCTTTTCCACCATGAGGGGACCAAGACAGATATGGACCTTGTAGAGCGAGCCAGACGGTGACAGATTTGGGCTTTGACAGCCTGTGTAGGAAATTTAATTTGTCAGCTGAAGACATGTAACAGAGCATTCTAAATCCTACGAGAAGCTGTGACCTATTTAATGCAAGATCTATTAAAATAATGCCTTAGACAGGCATCAAAATTTCACTTGTGGGGCACTGGTGGAGGCAAACTGCAGTTATGAAGAGGCAGAAGCCTGTGGATTAGGAAATGTTCTGGAAAATTAAATCTTCTACTAAATCAAAGAAATTGGAGGCTATCATTTCTTAAAGATGACTAACTACAAGTTACTTTCCTAATTCTTTGTTCTGCTACTTTCTATAGTAGTTTTTGCTGCTAGAGTAGGTTTTTTTTATAGAATGTCTTTCCCCTAAAGTGCTTGAGAAAAACAAAAATCACGTACGTGGAGGGGAGAAAATAGCTTATTCAATAATGCTTGACTTGAGATAATTACATCTGTTCAGACAAATCTGGTGTCTAGATGACATACTCATCTGATGACAATGCTTGAAGTTGGAACACTGACAAAAATACCCACTCCTGGACAATAGCATTGTGTTTCTTCATTTTGTTTATGTGTAAAATAATTTATCCTAGAACTTTTAAATAAATGGGATTTGCTAAAGGTTTCTGAAATCTAAAGGTGCCCTAAAAATAGTGCAAGAGAAGATACAGCTCATAACTGATGCTTTTTCTCCTGTCTCTTTAGGCTAGCTTTATTCATGAAGATATTGAAAGTGCAATCAGTGACAGCAAGAGTGGGAAACAAAAGAAGAGGCTTGAAACACTGAGGTAAAAAACCCTACTTCTTGGCAGTATATAGGATCACCAATAGTGTTCAAAAGCTCTCAAAGTTTGCCTGCTGGTTTTTATTTTTGTTGCTGGTTTATAATATACTTCCAAAACGACAGAGACCTTGCTTTAATAGTTATCTCAAGCTGTCTCCATTTGTAGCATCACTCTTACCTTTCCTGATTACAGCTTAGTGATGGGAACAGCTGACGTCAATACCAATTGCCAGAGAATAGCATTGCGTGTCTCAGTTCTACATATGGGTCAAGTAGTTCAGAGTTTAAATTAAATGCCGCATAACCCCAAGTAAGATTCTGAAAAAAGATTTTGGGCTCTAAGGATATTAAACGAAACAGCAACTGAAGATTGAATAATCTTCCTGCCTGCCTGTTTAACAATGTTGAAGACTCCTTGTTTCCCTGGTAGAGAAAGCTTCTTTGCCAGTAAGAAATTATGGGAGAAAGTGGTCTGTTGGGTTCGGAGAATACTGAAATGAGAGGTAGCCAACAGACGTATAACAACAAAGGCACAAATATATTTGATACTGAATGATTATGGTGGTATCCTCATAGTATCTCTCCATAACACAGATTGTTAAAAAGAAACCAGAGCCGTGTATAACTTTACCCGTGGGTTTAAAATTAAAGAAGTAGACTTTACTGTTTGTGGCACTGTAACAAACAAGTATAAGCACAAAGATGTAATCCAGGAGGACTCAAACACACTGGATGTGCTCAAGAAACTAATGAGATTTAATTGGGAAAAGAATGTAGGTCAGTGCACCTAGAGGGAAAAACAATCAGCGATATCAGTCTCTGAGGGCTGCGATGCCAAGAGGTCACCAGTGTGTGACAGCTTCGCGCTGGTTACTCACTGTTGTGTCATGCCCGTACTGACGGGGTCAAGGGGAGAGACCCTCCTTCCTGACATCACATTGTCAAGTTGCTGCAATTAGAAGTGTGGGACATGCAGAGAAGAGTGCCCAGAATACTGGAGGAAGGAATGGTGATGAAAATGCTATTTTTTGTTTGGTGTCCAAAGACCAAATAACATGACATTTTGCGGTGTCGTAGAATGTCATGAATGAGATAACATTATAAAGTGAAGAATTTAAGGTGAAGATCTTGCTTTTAACTAGGGATAGGGGGAAGGGACACGGGATGTGTGTGTGACAGGAGTTACTGGGATTTCTTTTTTCTGTTGGTATGAAGTTGCAGAATGACTTCAAAGACCTGTTTCCTTATGGTATTTAAAACTATATTAAGAATGGGAAAACTGGAAAATTGCAGGTGGGAACTTTGATACAGTCTATGATGGGATGGTACATTTGTATCAAGACAGGATGAACAGGCCAGTGATATAAAAAGGAAAAACAACCTGTAAATTTATTTGGTTTTCTTGGTAGTTTTAAGAAACAGGTGGTTGACAACCTGTCAAGTTTAGGAACTAGATACTGTGATGGCTGAAAGGTAAATTCTAATGAAAAATTTCACCCAAAATGGAAGTCCATCCAGTAAACCGCATATGGTGGGAAAATGCCACTTACCAAACCCAAGCTGCTGAATTTGCATCTGCTGTGTAAACTGGCAGATCTCTAGATGTCATGCTCTTTGGCGCTCCTTGGGCATTTCCCAGTGTGGCCAGATGATAAAAGTTTGCTAACCCAATCATGGAGTGGATTTCCTGCTATGTTTAACATATTTACACATTATGATCTTGAGTGCTGCTTACTTGGCAAACCCATGGTATGTTCAACAGTAGAAGAGGCCCTTGTAAAGCCTCCTTGTCTTCTCTGATTAGGCTGTAGAAAATAGAGTGTTTTTCCTTCAAGTGTCACTTCTGGGATTTCTTTTCTTCCTCTAGGATGATATCCAAAGCTGACAGCACCATCCCTCCACCGCCGCAGGCACCTGCCCCTGTGCCACCGGGGACCATCACCCAGGTGGATGTGAGAAGCCGGGTGGCAGCTTGGTCGGCATGGGCTGCTGAGCAGGGAGACTGTGAGTATTTCTGGGAGCCCGACACCTCATACACGGTAACAAACTGTTGTTCTGGGCGGTAGGCTTTTGTGATCTCTGGTAGCAATAAAAATAAGTTAGAAAGAACACTTTCATAAAGATTACAGAAGTTGAATCCAAATACGGAAATGGTTGTACGAGGTCACTCCTCTGTCCTTGCTGAGAGCAGACAGAATTATTCCCCCGGAGTAGTTTGAAATGCCCCAAGCCACCATTGCCTGATCTGGGGAATAAGACTTGACTGTCATAATCTGACTTGTCACTTACTTGCACTTTACCCATTTTCTGAATTTCTGTTCAGAGCTTTTTTTTCACTGGTGTTTAGCTGGGTGGGGGTGTGGACTTTTTTTTGTGAACATTCACAGTAATCAGTACTGTCATAACTCTAGTAATTTAATGATGATCTCTTTGGTAATAGGGAAAGTGTAGGCCAGGTATTTCTGACAATTAAAAAGTATAATCATGGATTAAAAGGGGGCTAGAGACCAGTATTATTTATTTATTTTATATATATATATCTTTATAATAGCCTTTATGGCTAAACTAGTTTGGTTTTTGTTTTCTTTTTTTAAAGCCCTAACCAAGGAATACTGTATAATTTCTGATAGGTTTGAATTTTTGTTATTTGTTTTTTTGTTTTTGTTTTTTTCAAGTCTCTAATGGAAACTTTTATTTTGGTCAGATTTCTATGAAAAAATATTCTTTAGAAACAATAAAGTTCCTTCTGTAAAACAGACTGTGTTAAGGGAATGATCTTGGTTAAGGTGAGGTCTTTTTTGGTCTGGGTTCATTTTTGTTGCCTTTTTTAATAATAGTCACTAAAATTTTAGAATTCGAAGTCATTACGCACAGACTCTGTATTACTTTTCATTTATTAAACTGTATCACCCAACAAAGTGCACAACTATGCAAACAAAACAACTAAAAACGTTCAGAGAAACTCGTAATGTTAAGGATGTGTTTGTCTACTGTTCTGCAATAGAACATGTATCTTGACTAAAGGCTAGTTTATTCTTCTGTTTAATGACTTGTCAACTTCAGAAAAGTTTCATTAGTTTGTCAAGTGATCTGTCTTGCCCAGACCACTTGTGGACCTGAGTTGCTGCAGTTTCTTTTATTACACTCATAGATCTTTCCTAAAATGTATTTATTAAAATCCCACAACTGTTAAAAAAAGCAGTACAGTATTTAGTGTCACTTAAAAATGCAAAACTTGTCCTTTCTCAAAGTTTTAACCCCTATTGTTTTAGAATAAAAGTCACTAACTCTGTCCATTGGTATTTGGAAGTACCTGTTTTGTCACATCATTACCTCACCCCATTTCTGTGTTGCCAGAATTGGTTTCTCTGTCCAAATTCCTACATCCCTTTTTGCTTATTACCTTCTACCTTGTCAGCTACAGTCTTCCTTTTTCCTTACCTCTGCTGGAGGAGCTTTTCAGCATATTTTGCAAAATGGGATGATTTCTCATTATGTTGTACTTATAACCTGTCATTTTCTGCTGTAATTTTTTTTGATTTAGACCTTGGAACCACACTTCTGTGGTTAACTCCATTTATGTAGTAAAGTTGACTTGGAAACATACACCTAAGCTTTTTCTGTGAGACATGATAGGATCAGGCATTAAGGAAGGATGTTTTTCAGGTGGTGTAGAGTCCTTGCGAATTGAATGATACAAACATTGTCCGTCTTTTCCTCACAGCAGAATGGTTTCAAACATAAGCTGTGTAGGAAGTGTTGGTTACTAATTCTCTGCATATGGATGTCTATTCTCTTCTTCCCTTTTCTGTAGATGAAAAACAGAGACAATACCATGATCATGAAGAAACAGCAGAAATGATAGCAGCCAGGATTGACAGAGATGTTGTAAGTGAGAAATTGCAAGCAATATTGCTTAGTATCTGTGAAATTTTGCAGCTCTGCTTTGTGGGAAGGCTTTTTCCACATGGGAAATTCAGTTCTGGAGGAAAGCTTTCTAGGCAGTCTATGCTTGTGTGGTAGACCTTAAAAATGAGTAGGCAGCTGTTCTTTTTCTTATTTTTTTACTTTAAAAAAGAGGGGGGTGGGGGGGAGAAGTACTGAATGTTGATGCAAAGTTTTCTGCTGTGAAGAGCTAGAAATATAAATACTAATGTGGTAGACCAAATTCAACAAACTATGTAAGGATAAATTCCATTAATTTGGTGGGATTTAGATACGTGCAGTATCGGGAAAATGAGCATATGGTCATTTCTGATATTGCCTATAAGCAATCAAATTGGGCAAGTCTTATGTTGTATGTAATATCAAATATTGCCTCGTTTTTCAGTTCTAACTTTCTTTTTTTCTACTTGGCAACATCCAAAGGGTCTTGAGGAAAGCATGTTGGGGGCTGCTGAATTGGTGTATATATGTTTTCCCCGGGGGCCCTTATTCTCCTCCACTTGCTCTTTGAAAACAATTATTCAAAGAGTATTTCTATAAAACTACATTCTGACATTCAACAAACAGCTTAATACTTTGTAGTAAACAAGATTATGAAGTTATATTGTTTAGGAAAATGCTGTTCTACACAAATAATTAGAATTTTTTTCATGTGTTCTGAGACAAAAGGTAATTTGTGAACAAATTGTGTACTTCCAACCTGAATTTAATAATCTCGATGCATACATTTAAAATAAAAAAAACTTCCACTGGCCCTAAATTTTTAAAATCAAAGATTTAAAATACTTCACAGGTGTGTAAAGTTAAGAACAGCAATGTTCTAGCATGGACTTTGTTCTGAAGAAGCTGTTTGTGTCTGAGAGTGTATTCATTTTGATTTCTGAAGTATTTCTGCTATGGGTTCTGTAGAGAAACTGTTACTTTTCTTTTCTCCCATAGCAAATTCTGAACCATATTTTGGATGACATTGAGTATTTTGTTACCAAACTTCAAAAAGCTGCTGAAGCATTTGCTGAACTTTCAAAGAGGAAGAAAACTAAAAAAAGTAAAAAGAAAGGACCCGGAGGTAGGAGTTCTTACTGCACACAATTCTGTTTCTCTAAGGATCATTGAAGTAGCTAGAAAATGTGGGTTTTTTTCATGAATGTAGCAATTTTCATTCAATTTGTGCACAATAAGTCATATGTATACATGATATATTCTTAGAGGGAAACCTATGGAAATCATTTGCTTGAAGTTAGTGGAGAGTGACTAATTAGAGATATGACTGCAGAATATGCTCACAGTTGTGGCTCTATATTTACAAAATTCTGTAAGTTGGTAAATTTATTATGTATTTATATGTTTACTATGCCTGTATTATTTATTGAAAATATATACCATGGAAATGGATATATAAAATCTTATTTATTTCACCAGAGGGAGTTCTTACTCTCCGTGCAAAACCACCGCCTCCAGATGAATTTGTTGACTGCTTCCAAAAATTCAAGCATGGCTTCAATCTTCTGGTAGGTGACTGCTAGTGGATATGGTGGCGTGAGGCATGCAGTAACCGTTTTTTCCTGGGATAGTTGATGTTAAATATAACATGATCTTTGTTTTTCCTGCTGCTACAAATTAATGTGGGTATCAGTTTTTCTGCATTGGTTTCCCTATGTCTTATTTCAGTAGTATGAAGTGAAGAACTAAAATGCTGGGGAAAGTTGAAGAGCAGGAAGACTCACTAACATGACAGACTTGCTTTGTAGTTAGTTTTAAGTTGAGGTTTCTTGGATGTTCTTGCTATTGCAGAGGGTGTGGATGCTTTATTGTTGACTCCCTTGAGGCAGCTGCAGAAGGTGATCTTGTCTTTGGGAATGTATTAATCAAGCCTTCTGCCTTCTATCTAACTTTTCTGGTGCCTTGTCCATGTAGAGAAACCTTGTGGGTCTTACATGACCTACTGCTGCCAGCTGTGGTAGTCATGCCATCCAGGGAATTGTGAGCCTAGTTCTGCATTGTCTTGTTCTCCACTGTTCTTTCAGAAGGAGCAAACCCGCAAGTAACCTCCTCAAGAATGATATACCTGAAAACATAATCTTGCTTGGTCCTTGACTGACACAGGAAGATAATTCAGTTGATACTTGACATTTGCCTTTTCCTTCTCCACCCAAGGTTGAACTGAGACAAGAGCAGGGCCTCTGGCCTAGGTTGGCCTTTGAGCCAGCTTTGGGATGCTGGTCCTCAAGGCCTCTACACCGTGACTAGATGAACGTATTTCTTTCAGAATAGTTATGTTTCTTCTTTTCCTGATTCTTTAAAGTCTTTTGCTTGGGAAATTTGAGTTTAAGTCATAAAAGAATTTCTAGGAACGTCTGTTGGGATCACGGTTCTGTTATATGCTTGCCAGCATCACCAGCTGTGGCCTTAATTCAGTTTTGTTCAGCTATGCCCGTCAGACTCCCTGTGCTTGTTGCCATCATTATATAGGGCCTTTCTGGCCTCAGAACAGTACATCCAACAAATTGCTGTCACTTTATAGGTTCTCAACAAGCAGAGATGCTAATTCAAGAGCCTTCTCCTGGCTTCTCCTTTTCTGCAATTGCTATTAAAGGAATTCAGCGAGTGGGACACCTTCAAAGCATTTGCTTTCAGATACTGACTGTCCCTTCCAATTGTTGGGGAAGCTGTGCCAACTGGGAAAATTGTTCTTGCATTCACTGAGTCAAATCAGCTTTTTCTTCCTCTTAGGGAATTAATTCTGATCGCAGGGCTGTAAGGACATATTTAGGAATGTTAAGAATATATTTTTTTTCAAACCCTACATCAAATGCTGTGATTCTGACCTCAAAGGATTTCTGTTTTTGTGGGGATGGATGTTTTAGAACATGTTGATCCTTCTCAGTAATAGTGCTTGTAATGTTAATTTTTTTTCCATTCTTAATTCTTACCACATTCTGCATTTAAATCAGTTTTTCACCCAAGAGCAATGTGTGCATCTTTGAATCTTTATCTTCTGTGCAGAAGAAGAAATAATTCTTGTTTTGGTGCTCAGTGGCATCGAGGACCTGGTTTCTAATGTTGCTCTTGAAGAGCTGTGCTGTAACAGTGCTTTGCCTCAGCATCATTGCAAGAGCCACAAAAGCCTGAAATTTCACTTCCTGGTGTTTTGTGTCAGTCATGGAGAACTGTATAAATGAAGAATCTAAATCTGAAAGTTTAAAAGTAAAAGGAATAGCTAAAAGAATAAAATCTTCGCCAGTAGAATGGGAACTGCTTTAAAACACCATGCTGGAAGCTCCTAGAAAATTCCTACCATCTGTCGAAAAAACTTTAGAAAGACTGAAAAAAAGTTGTTATGACTGAAGAACAATGTATAGGAAGTTATTAGAAGTAAAAACACATCCTCCTCTTTTCTTCATTTGGACACAGTCTCTGGAAAGGTAGATGTAAAAGCAGAATGAGGCTAGCCAAAAGCAGTGTGAGGAACAGACGGCAAGATGCAATAAAAACTACTATAACTTTTTAAAACACATTCTGGCATGCTGCGTATTTCTGGAGCCTGCAGGGCCAACAGGTGATCAGTAAATAATAGAAATCCTCTGAGAAGATGTATCAGAGAAAGCGTATGATTTTTTTTAATGCATATCGTTACTTGGAAAAGCTTGATAATGAACAGTGTGCTCATGAAAAACATTTTTTATGGGGAAGTGCAAAAGATTATTGGTTTCAAACAGAAGACTGCTGTTAAAGAACAGCAAGTCAAAAGGGCACGTTACAGGCAGATGAATGGGCACTGTTTATCCATCTACTCCAAAACTAAGTTAATAGACCACACAGCATGGCATGTAATTTCTCTCAAACTGCCTTTCTTCCAGAGGAAGAGAAGTGGTTAAGGTAATGCAGATGATCTTTAACGTCATTCCAAGGATCTGAGTGACTATGACAATCAGGTACCCCTGAGGTACCTGCACATGGGTTGCAGTTTGTAGGCAGGTATATTAAATTGAGGGAGAAGCAAACATGCATCTTGCAAGACAAAATAATGCCTACAAATCCATCAGTTCTTTGATTTTGTTTCTTTGGATTTCCAAAACACATCCAGCAAGGTTGCACACCCTGAAGTTCTTAAAGAAACTGAGCTACTGTGAGGTTGAATGTGGCTTCTTAGATCCTTGTTTGATGAAATAGAAAACAAATTGCCAGACTCACATACCGGTTCTCAAAGTGCTGTAAATTCAGCAGTGAAGTCCCACACATGCCTCTGCAGAGGCTTTGGCTGCGCAACATATTTACAAGTTTCTGGCAAATGGGCAGTGTAGAGTCTCCTAATGTGGAAATATCTCATGATAGCAGATAAAGTGACACATGAAATTCAGTACTGATAGATATTATAGAGCATGGACTTGTGGGGAAGAATCTCATACATAAAACAAATAAGAACAAAGCGTTGATGTAATATAGATTCCTGTAAGAAATTCGTCCGAATTACTTTAGCATGAAAAAGACCAAACAGACAAAGAATGTAATAAATTTGCAGATGGTTATGAGCATCACTGGGAAAAGTGAGTAGAGAAGGATTGCTCAGTTCTAATTTGGAAAAGAACTACAGAATACTAATGAAACTAGGAAGTAAAAAATTTCCAAAGGAGATGCTTCTTTACAATGCATATAGTTCAGTTGTGGAACTTCTTGTTTTGCACAATAGATGCTAAAGATATGCATGGATTCAAAAGCAATTGAATTAATGAACACTTTGCAGTAGCAGATGTTGCGGAGAAAACACTGGGCTTAGGTGGACCTGTGGCCAGACCAGGGATTTGGCCATTCTTATGTGAAGTATTTATTATCATAGAAGTTAACCATTTCTTAAAAAATATTATTTTCTGATTCCTTCAGGCCAAGTTAAAGTTCCATATCCAGAATCCTAGTGCAGCTGAACTGGTTCATTTCCTCTTTACCCCACTACATATGGTAAGGTTTTATTATTTTCTCAGTGTTTTCTTTCAGAACTCTTGTATTTATATCCTCTGTGACCTTTTCAAGGAAAACAAGATTGAAATGTTGTGTCCCTGGAAAATAGCTAAGGAGAAATGTGTGTGTCTCAGAATCATTTTCTCTTTCAAAAAAAAAAATATCTTTTTATGCATATATTCCTATCTATTTAATATATTTATTTAAATCATCTTTAGCTTTGTGTGTTACAGTTTGCCATTAGAATTGTTAATTAACAGTAAGAAATTGAAATAATTTCTATAATGCAGGAGGATAGCCAAAAGCAGAACCATATGTCTATTTAATGTAAGTATATGTAGTTTTGATCAGTAGAGCAAGAATAATATTGTCAAAAGTGGGTCTACATATAAAACAGTTGGTGACCAGAACAGCAGTTCTGCAATAAATGGTTTAGTTAATCTGTAGGACATTAAGACACATTGTTAGCTTCTCAGAGGTTTGGTGTTTGGCTTTTTTTTTCTTCTTTTTGGGAGTGGGGGGTGTTGTGAATAACAAATATTTCCTAGCAGCACTGCAGGTAACTTGTATTCACAGTAACTTCCTTGCTGAAAATGTGTGTGTTCTTTGTATTATTTTAATACTTGGATTTAGGTGGTACAGACAACAGGAGGTCCAGAGCTTGCTGGTACAGTTCTCAGCCCCCTCTTAACAAAAGATACTATAGATTTCCTGCGATATACTGTCACTAGTGAGGAAGGACAGTTATGGATGTCATTGGGTGACACATGGACTAAAGCCAGGTGAGAAAAAGCCTTTGCATGTTTTAGAGATGATCTCTAAACTCAAGTTTATCAACACAATCTTAACCAGGTTATCCACTACCCAATAAACTCAATATTCATTTGTTAGGCTTTAGACTCTTCAGAACTGTTCTTTGAAGTTTTTCAAAAGGAGTTCTTCAGCCTCGGAGGGGTATTAAAGTGGTTTGATTTTAGGGGTTTCAAGGAGGGAGAAAATGCAGACAGAATTTTTTGTTTTGTCCATGGTATCAAGAACCTCTTGGCATAACCTCTTGCAGTCATTTTTTCTGAACTGTCTTTTGCATGTTTCTAGTTGCTTTTCCCCATTATTTTTCCAACCCAGCTATCTGGACTTCATTAAAAAGCAATCTGAAGAAGCTGCAATAAAAAGTGATGAAATATTGATAAACAGGATACACATTTCTACTTTCGATTTTCAGTAATTATCAAAAGCTGAAACTTTACAATGTCTTTACTACTTCTTCAAAAGCATCATAATGCTATAAAGAAAATTCTTATAATTTTTAAACAATGTTTATTGGCTGAACCGTATTACATGTGCATAACCTACATGTTGCACTTAAATGGATTCACTGTTATGGTTAGGCTTAGCTAAAAATTAACTATTGTATGCATTTGTTAGTTCTGAGATAAGTATATGGTTTGAAAATACTTAAGCAAATAGAACGTTCCAAAATAAAAGTTTAAATTGGCAAAGTCTTTTAACTGTAATCTATGGTAGTTAAGTGCTTTTGGTGATGATTGAGTATATGCAATCACATGGGCTGGAAATGCATCATGTATTTTGTGTTTATGCATCCTTGCTCTTAGATTTCAAATTGGAACATGAATGTGGATTTCTTTAATGATTGATGAAAAAGTAGTTGAGTGTTTTTCTGGTAAGGAAGGCTGCATGGAAAGCCCTAGAACATGGAGTGATAAACATCCTCAGAGTAGTGAGGTTGAGGTACAGGCCTTTCCCTTCTTTGAGCTCACTCTGCAACAGGACCAGAAATATCCTAATTCATCCTTTGGGCCTCTTGTTCACACTGCTACTACAAAATGAGCTGGAAACAGGAGTTGCAGCTCCTTGTGCTTGCCAGCAAAGCAACACCCACTTGCTTTTACCTGCTTCAAGCTTTGCTACTTTCATAGCAGCTTGTGGTGGGACTGGCAGTGGAAATTGCCTCATAGCAATGGAGCCTTATGCAGGAAAAATGGATCACTGGGTAAAATAACGGGCTCCTTGTCTTGGGAACTACCATCATGATTTGTTTAGTCCATCCTTTAAAAAGTTTAATGGAAAGAGAAGTAGCTCATGTTGGGCAGTGAAGAATGAAGCATTTAGAACATAGGTGATTGAACTGTGCAGATTAGAAATGATGGTCTGTTTGATCACAGTATAGAGAGGTACACTGTGGTGTGCTTTAGCAGGAGAGTTGAATGATGAAACTCAAGGGTTACAAACCTGCTAATGGGCTAGTAATTACTGACTGCTCCTGCAACTTGTGTAACCGGCAGCATTTGTCCCTTAATTTTGAGCAGTGCCAACAACGAGACCGTTAAAAGACTACAATCTACATTCCTGTTTCTGCTTTCGCTGTCAAGACGTGGTAATTTATATTGTGGGTTGGTGTGTTACGTACAGTGCAAAGGCAGAGCATGAAAATGTTTATTTAGGTATTTTGTATTACAATAGGGAATGCTGATGGACCTCTGAAAAGTGATACAGTATTTTAAAATGATCAATCTGGACAGCAGATGTGATGATAATTCTTGTGTCTTGGAACATGTAGAGTTGGGGTTTTGTTGGTAAATGCTGTTCTTTAACTTCTTTTAGGTGTATATTTCAGGCTCCCTTGGCTTCCACGCTTCATACCTGCTTTCAGACTTTGTTACAAAGCAGGCTGTGTCTTTTCTCTGGTGCTTTAACACCAATAGAGCATTACAGCATTTTTCTCTACCTTACAGTTAAAACAAATCCTAGATTTGTTTGTGATTGATTCTTCTGTTACTCATCCTTTGCTACAAGACAGAAATTGGTTGTGTTTTACCACTGTCCAAGTTCTGTCCGCAAGAGCAGTTTCTTTCTGCAGGGCACAGCGGGGAGCGTAGCTGTGGTCAATAAATGTTTCTGCAGATTTTCTGTGTTCTAGCACAATTCTGCCTGTACTGTAATCCCACCCTCTCCTCTATACTTAAAAACATTCTACAGCATTTCAATTTTTAGGAAACCTATTAAACCAATGTTTGTACGGCCCTCGATATGGATCTCTGATTTACTTTTCATACAGAGCGGATTGGCCCAAAGACCATTTTATTCCACCTTATGTCCCCCGTTTCCGAAATGGTTGGGAGCCTCCTTTGCTGAACTTCATGGGAGCTCCAAAGGAGCAAGAACTCAATCATTTGGCTGAGTCCGTGGCAAATGTTGCAGAGCAACAGCGGAAGCAAGAAATGAAAAGACTATCCACTGAGGTAGGTTGCCCGCGACAACGTTTTGTAAATTAGCTGATGTCAACACCAACTGCTTCTTTCATAATGAAAATACTCGGTAATATTGTTGGAGTAGCCATCCTCTGATGTCTACTACATCAGTGGAAACTCATTATACTTATATTGAAGTGTTATGAAACCAAATACTGCTTCAGCCATCAAAAATGTGATTAGGAAAAATATAAGGCTTTTGCTGACTGCTCTCCTTAAGCTTGGTTCACTTTCCCACCTCAGTTGGGAGGGCAATCCAAGCCCCTGTGGTTAAGTTTGGTTCTTGACCTGTGCTTTCAGATCCCATTGATTTTGGTCATATGTACTTCAGGTAGAATTTGGACCAAAGTGTTCTCAAACATGCATCCGTGTAAAGGCACACAGATAAAAAGTGAAAAACACTACTTTTTAGGGAATTTTGGATTTAATCTGCTTCCTCACAAATGTGGAATTTAGTATCCCTTTAATTAATTTCTTGATACTTTCACCGTATTGCAGGAAAGTATTTAAAGGTGCTATGAGAGTAATGCCATGACAGGTAATTTAAGCTACTTCTGAAAAACAGCTGCTAATTGGAAGAATTATTGCACAAAAACATTTTCCCATCCTTTTCTCCCAGTAAATATGATTAATTAAGCAAAAAATAAATTATTCTATTAAAAGAATGAAAGCATGCATCACCATCTAAAGCCTTCAGAGAAACCAGAGTGCATTTTCTAACTAACTTCATTGAGAAACAAAGGAGCTGACTATAAAGATTCTACCTCCTACTCTTTTTCAGTAGAGTTGGCCAGAATACATGGTTTGGTTTATGTGAAAATTTTAAGAACTATAGTGGATTTTGTTGCTTTTTAGTTCAGAAAAAAAAAAAAAAAGGCCTTTTTAAATATATAAAAGTTTTAGTTTTGGATGCTTTTTGTTGTTTTGTTGGGAGGACATAAGCTTTAATTAAAAAAATTACCCTGGGAAGGTAATGGAGAGACTGATTCTAGATGTCATCTCCAAGAAAGTTGAAGAGTGGAGGGTTATTGGAAGTGGGCAACACGGGTTTACCAAGGGTAAATCATGTTTGACCAATCCGATAGCTTTCTATGATGTTATAACTCTTTGGTTGGATGAAGGGAGGGCAGCAAATGTCATCTACCTTGACTTCAGCAAGGCTTTTGACACTGTCCCATAACATCCTCATTGGGAAACTAAGGAGGTGTGGGCTGGATGAGGGGACAGAGAGGTGGATTGCGAACTGGCTGTGTGACAGGACCCAAAGGGTAATGATTAATGGAGCAGGTTCAAGCTGGAGGCCTGTAACCAGTGGTGTCCCCCAGGGGTCAATACTTGGTCCAGTCCTGTTCAATATATTCATCAATGATCTGGATGAGGGACAGAGTGTATCCTCAGCAAGTTTGCTGATGATTCCAAACTGGGAGGGGTGGCTGACTCCCAGGAGGGCCGTGCCGCCATCCAGCGAGACCTGGACAGGCTGGAGAGCTGGGCACGGAAGAACCTTATGGGGTTCAACAGGGAAAAGTGTAGGGTCCTGCACCTGGGGAAGAAGAATGTCAGGCACCAATACAGATTAGGCATGGACGTGCTGGAGACAAGTTCCGAAGAGAAAGATCTGGGGGTCCTGGTAGACAGTAAAATGACAGTGAGCAAGCAGTGTGCTCTTGTGGCCAGGAAGGCCAACAGAATCCTGGGCTGCATAGGGAGGAGTGTGGCCAATAGGTTGAGGGAAGTCATTCTCCCCCTCTACTCTGCACTGGTGAGGCCACAACTGGAATACTGCATCCAGTTCTGGG
>JAOQGH010000001.1:67327074-67433566 GCA_025769975.1 Gallinago jamesoni | reverse complement strand
CAGAGCCCTGGAACAGGCTGCCCAGGGAGGTCGTGGAGTCCCCTTCTCTGGAGATTTTCAAGACCCGCCTGGATGCCATCCTGAGTAACATGCTCTAGCTCTAGGCAATCCTGTTTCAGCAGGGGAGTTGGACTGGGTGATCTCTATGCTCCCTTCCAACTCTAATAATTCAATGAAATTCAGTGAAATTTTTCTATCTAGCTTTAGTTTCAATCAAGTGTTATCTACTCCAAGTTCCCCTGTTAGCAGCTGTGGTACGGAAGTACACCTAAGAGTTTTTTTAGGTTTAATCTATAGTCTTTCCTCTCTTCTTCGAGCAATCTACTCTATTTGGAGTACATTTTAACAGAATGATACTGGATTTTATCATAGTTTTATCATAGACATATGTATTTTTTATCTGTTAGTGAAAAAATGCATATATAGAAGATTCAAGGAAAGGATTAATGCCTGTTATGAGATGGTGTTTTCTTGCAGAGAAATTCTCTTACTAGAGGCAACAAAACTTGCCCAAAAGATTATCAGAATTGCCCATGGAAAGCTTTGTTTTCATTAAAATTAGTCAAGGAAAAAAAAAAAAACCAACAACCCAACAAAAAACCCAAAACTACTCAGCTATAGAGACAAACAAATCGGGTAGAAAGTCTGCGAAGCAAAGGAAGATAACATGGTACATATTTGATTACTTAAAACACTGTTTGGCTTTATGCCTAACAAGATACGTAAGAATAAATGTACCAAAACCTAAGTTATTGCCAGTGATTCATTTTGAGGAAAAAAACACTTAGTAGAGTTAAGGGCCACAATTGTATGAAATGTAGCTATTGCCATTGCTGTCACCCCCTCTCCTAATCAGCTCCCCAAAAAATTTAATCAGATATTGTCCCCTCAAAATAGTATTGAAACAAAGAACAACATTATTTTTTCTGTTCTGGCAATATTGAGAACTTAAATTTTTATTCATATACATATAAGAAGTTAAAACAATGTTTTTTTAGGGAGGGAGAAAGACATTGAGGGATTTTGGTTGCTTGTGTGTCAGGGAGTTCATTCTTTTTGATGTCAGTACTGTTGGTTAGATTGGTGGCTGTTTGTGCCAGCTTAGCCTCTTCATCTTAATTATCAAAAGACAAAAAAAATAATGGAAAAAAAAAATAAAAATCCCAGTTCGCTGAAGGTGTTCATGTGCCTGGGATGTCAGGCCTTGGTTTCATGGCTTTTGCTGATTCCTGTGTGGTCTTGGGCAAGTCGTTTAACCTTGGTACCTTGGTTCCCTGCACCAGTGCCTCCTCAGCGCATCCTTACAGGGAAAACTGCTGAGCTGCTTAATAGCTGTGAAACGCTGCAGGTGCTCAGCTGGAAAAAAGCTGCACAAGTGCAAAATGCTATTTGTCTGCAGCAAAAGGACTGCCCCTGGAGCAGGTCATACCAGACACTCTTATCTAAGTCTGCCGTAACAGCTTGTTTGTGACATTGCTCTCCCGAGGATGGAGGCTACGTGTCAAGAGCTGTGCCATGCTGGGAGCGGAGAGGGGATGCCTGCGGCTGCCCTGGCCCCCCTCCTGGCTGGGCAGGGACTGCTCTGGCATCTGGCAAAGTGGAGGTTCCCCCTCATGAGAACCTTCTTTTTTGCCTTTCCATTTCTGAATCTTAAGATGTAGTCATGCATGCAGCTCCCACCGGGAGGGGGTTCAAGGTGGAATCAGGTCAGCATTGAGGACTTCAAATGAAACAAGAGGGAACTGGTGGTAGAGAGTCCAGTGAGGCTAAGGTGATGCAGATGATTTTGTGTGTGAAGTAAAATGAGTTCCTTCTTCCTGGGTGTCTTCTCATGTAAGGTATAAGCTAGATGACACTTGAGATTTTTTTTTTTCAGAGACGTCTTAATAATATAGTTTTAAAGAATGTTCTATGTGTGCATGGGGAGTTTGTGTGGTCTTAATATCTTTTCATAAAACCTCAGCCCCATAGGCAAGTATCTCTTGGTGCCAGGTGAGATACTTGGAGGTAGAAATTAGGTGAGTGGCTTTTCTGTAGCCACACAAACAGAAAAAAAATCGCAACAAAACCTCAAGCCAGGCTTATAGATTTGCAAGTTTCCAATAAATCTCAGCTGGTCTAACTTGCTACAACTGGATGACACTATGGGGAAAAGATCTATAATGAGAAATTTCAATATCGTAATCTCCAGAAATGAACTACTTAGCTTGGTTTTGTTTTCAGGAATGTGCTTAAAATAATTCTTACTTAGGAGCAGGGTATCATTGGTGTACTTAAGGTGGGATTCTTTTAAAAAGAATTTCCCAAATACTTGAATATTCTTATATATGTGCTTGTGATAAATTGTGATTATTTTCCTTAATTAAAATCCTTAATTATACCAACTATTGTATTTCTTTTTGCATTTCTGCTTCGACATACAGTCATGTTCAGGGGGAGAGTGACGTAAATGTGCTGTTGATATTATGATCCTGCAACAGAATGATAATTTTACATGGGAGGTTTTATTTCTTATGCAGACTTACTGTTAGCTAGCTAGAGTTTTCTGGCTCTAAGTCTACATCTAGAACAAAAGCTTAAAGTGGTTTTCCAGCGGAGTTTATTCCAAAGCCATGCAGTCTTTGTTTATAAGTTGTGTTGCTGTAGTGATATCTGAGAGGTGACACGGACCTGGCCCCAGAGAACTGTTTTTCTAAAGAATATCCACTGCAATATTAATGCAGTGGGATGACTTGGGATAGAAATTCTTTTATTCTTATCCTTTTGATCTCCCTCTTCAT
Organism: Gallinago jamesoni; assembly: GCA_025769975.1. Lineage (NCBI taxonomy): Eukaryota > Metazoa > Chordata > Aves > Charadriiformes > Scolopacidae > Gallinago > Gallinago jamesoni. The sequence continues at coordinate 67,430,786 of JAOQGH010000001.1, read as the reverse complement.
GTATTTGAAATGCAGAAGTTATTAACTTTTCATAGCAGAACCGTGAGCACCTGAGGATGCCTGAATGCTGACAGGGACCCTAGGGGTGCTGGACTAAGCGAACGAGGCGGTGTGGCTGATGACACTAATCCGCTTTGTCTCTGTTTTTGTCTTCCAGCCTCCCAGTGTTCCCGACTACCCTCCGTCTGATGGGTATGCATTCAGTAACACAGTTTACAAAAGAGGGCCTCTGCTGGACCAGGGGGCGGCTGTTGCTGCCTTTAAGCAAACTGTTAGCCGACATGTAGATAGGTAACAGTGAATCAGCGGCGTGCGTGGTGCTGTGGATAACTGTCCCGACTTATTGCTGTTGGGGTGGCGGTGTCTTGTAATTACCTCTGGTTGTGTCTGGAGTAGATCATTATTTCTGTGAGGAAGTGATTCTTGTTAGCAGTGGGTATTCTGCTTTCGCTTCTCTAAGGCACATCATTAAGACTCTTTTAGTATATTTTCTATGAAGCTACCCTGTTTATGTATGCTGTTAAATCAATGGTTTTGTCAAAAAATGATGCAGTAGAATTCCAACCCAATTAAAAACGCAGAATCCTCCTGTTTAGGTTTAAATTTTATTTCTGCTTTGTTTCACGTTTTAAAAATTATTCTTTGCTCTTTTCAGAACTACAGAGAATGACGAGTCTGCTCTGAGATTCATCTGTCCTTGTTTTGAATGATCATTTGATTTGTTTAGCTGCTCACTTAGTGCTCCGTAGTCTCCTGCTTTTTGTTTTCTGCACTGGTGCATAAATACCCCCTTTCAGAATAGTGTCTCCTTGTTTCTTCCATTCTCTCTCAAACATTACAAAAAAATACTCTGAAATGTTTGCATAGCAACCGGTGTCTTTTAGCACATCCTCCTTTATCCCCTTCATTTTAGCCTAAATCCAAATAGCTTGACAAGATCAAATGCAGCCATCCCTCGAGTCTCAGCCTTGTCTGTGGGGAGAATTTATACTGGTACTAACTGTGAAAGTTAAGCTGTAAAGTGGTGTTGGTATTGCTCCCCCGTGCCAAACCACAGTCCATATACACCGTATGAACTGTATCTTAGCTTATGTGCAATGAAAGGTGTTTAGGCTATGTTTTTGGGATCAGATTGCAGGTTAAACCAGCATTGATGTAACTCTCTTGATGAAAACCTTTGCATAACCTCCCGTTTTGAGCTATGTGCTAAAAGATCCTGTTAAGCTGTTTGCAAACGGATTCTCACGTGGTGTGCAGGTTGAAGACTTGATTCTTTTCCTGAACTTTGGATTTATTCTTCATAACAACAGCAGTAGTTGTCAACTCTAATCTTTTTCTCAAACTTGGTTACTTTTTGGGTTGTTGTGTCAGGACCAGTCAGCTTGAAACATAGATGATATGTACTCCAGATTCCTTTCTCTCTTATCTGTAATGTGATAAGACCCATTTTGTCCTTTCAGAGTCAGGGTATTCCATGCAAATGCTTTTGCCTCCATTTCAGGTTTAGATAATGGGGCTTATTGCATTGAACGCTTGATGATATCAGAGTATCTGGCTGCAACTGAAAGAGTCATCCAAGCCTCCTTTGTGGAGGGTAAAGAGAAATGGGTGTGTTTCTAAGAAGCAGCTCATGTCAGGTGAAATTAGTCTTTTGAAAGATGTGAAATGAGGCATGAAGTAGTGGTGCCCGTTTCTCACCACTGATTGCAGGAGAGAGTTGAGATGGCTGGTACTGATGCAAACATCCCCAGTGTGCCCCTGTCTTCCAGCCTGTTCAACACAACACAAACTTCCATTTGTTAATTGGCTCTCGGGACATATAAATATATGCCTGGTAGGAGCTCATTATTGGGGGAAAGCTGTTAATACGCATTACCCCAAGTAGATTCCATTGAAAGATAAATTTCAAATCATCTGTGAAGAAACACCTGGAGTTTAGGGGAGGGAGGGAGAAATTCAAGTTGATCCTTTAAGCCATCATTTGCTGGTCCTTGTTCAAGGCTGGCATTTCTAATGAACAGTCCGAGGGCAGCGACTGGGCCACCCACGACTTTCTGAGGGACAGATAGGTTACACAGGGAACTTCAGTGAGTCTTCTTCCAACATGCCAGCACCTCCAGTAAGGTGTGCTTTCCTTGGGTGGCTTAAAGTAAGTGTTAAGATCTTAAACATCCAGTGTGTTACTAGGTATATTTGGGGATTCTTTGATGCTGAAAGAGAACCGAATAGTTTTTCATCAAGTTGTGTGGTGTTTCATGGCATTATGCTGTGTGCTTTGGTTTTGCACTGTCTGAAGAAAAGTGCCCTGGAAGTCCATGCAATCCTCTAGGGTCTCGTTCAGCATGCACAGGCGAGCAGAGGGCTGCAGTTGCGCTGTATCTGACAGGCAATAAGGAAGCACAGTGGAGGATGGAGGGAAGGAAGTGCTGAGAATATTGTGCCCCAGGTGCATTGTTTGGCTCATTAAGCTGGGCTGGAAGAATTACGGTCTCTTCAGAAGTATACAGCCAGTGAACTAGCCTGTGCTCTTAGGATGTTGCTGCTGATGGCACCAGAGTGGAGCAAAACTGAAACATAAGCATTTTGAAAAATTCATCGTGAGTTATGTTTTTTTTGAAGTGATCAGGATAGTTAGGCGTGGACAAAGTAGGAAGAAACTATTTGTGAAGTAACTTTGCAAAGGCAGCCTAAAAGTAAAAATGTCTTCAGAAGTACATTAGTCATATCCCTGAAATAGTAAGGAGGGAGTTCAAAATTATATGAATTTTCAGTGGGTGGCAGGAAAAAATTGGGATTACTCACACATCTTTTGGCCTCGTAACAGCTATTCTGCAGGCTGGGCTTCATCCCATGTTTTTCACTCTCTCCTTAAACACTTTTAGTGTTTTGTCTTTCTTTCAAAATAATCTTTAAATATGACTCTTCTTTTGTTCTGCTCTTCAAGTCAAGTGAGACAGTTCTCCACAGCCATGCAATAGCTAGGTAACTTATGGACTGCTCAGGCACACCTGAGATCCACAGTTACATCAACAACCATCTGCATTTGTGTCCCTGTGCTGTGATGTTGTATGCAGCATTCCAAGCCATTGGTGGCTTCGTGTTTTCATTATCTGTTTGGATTATTATTTTTTTTAAACTTTACTACCTGGTACGGATTTGGGTTGCTGGGTGTAGTTTGCAATATATAAATAATGTTCCTGTTTATTTTGGACCTGTTTTGAGGAGGCTGGAGGGGCTTCTTGCCTCGAACAGGTACTATGTCAAAGAAACCAGTAGCTTCTTACCCAAAGGCATTCTTACCCAAAGGTCTTTCCTCATGGAAACAGAAAGACACAGAGTTAAACTGTGATATGCCTCCTTCTACAATGAGCCCTGTTTGTAGCTGCCAAGAAGTTATTTTTCATTTTTAATTGATAAAGTAACTTGAGGTTGTTAGAGTTGATGGTTAAAAAACTGATCTACAGTAGGTGAGCATTTTGTAAAGTTTAATTCCATTGGTGCTTATGGCAAAAATTTATTCATCTATTATGTATTTGAAACAATTTATGATGAGCACTAGAAATAGTTACATACAGAGCACAAGATATCAATTATATACTAAGTATAGTCATTTGTTTATATGGCAAATGATTGTTTAACCTCCTGTAGGAAAACAGACTAAATATAGTGTACGTGTTTGTTTTAAAACAATGCCACCTGCTAATCTAAGTTGTTATCGTAGATCTTGCAAGCAGTGAGCCAGTAAAGATTACCAGTTCTTGAGGTCTATGTAGCTCAACTGCCTCTTTCTTTTGTTTCTTTTTTTTTTTTTTTTTTGGAACTTAAGTCAGTGTGTTATAAATAGGTAGTTCTACAGCAGCGTCATGTTAAGGTGGGGTGGGTTTTTTTTGTTTAATTGTTTTTCAGGTTGTTGGAAGAGGGCGTTATACCTGTGTTTTTATTTGCTCAAATGTCTCACTGAACAATAGTCTGATCTTTACTTTGCAGAAACTATGAAGCACACAGTAAAGCACAGACCAAGAAATATGCCAAATGCAAGTATGAATTTATGGCAAGGAACAACAGTGAGCTTTCTGTCATGAAAGAAGAGATTGTAGAGGTAATTTTTTTTGCAAAGAGAAAATCCAAATTTCTGGTATTACTCAAAGCTGAGGGTACTTTTCCTCTGGACAGTATGGCTGTCCTTCATGATTACTTCAATGTGTTTGATTTATCTCCCTTAATATAGAATTAAGATATCAATTACCTTTGCATCATAGACAAGGTAAATGAAGGTTCTGCACTGATTTATGAATTGATGCTGTAAACATCTGTGCTAGAAATATATTTGTGTGTTTCTTCTGTCTTGTGTGGTGTTGCTTTTAAAAGCCTAATTTAGTAGCATTTCAATAACTGGCTCTGGCAAACAGTATCTGTGTACACACAAGCCATAGTGAAAGACTGTCCTTACCTGGAAGAGTTGGCACCCTGAAAGCTAGATGCATTTAGAAAGGAGGGAACGGCAAAGAGAGAAAATACTGCATATGTGATTGCTTGACAGGTAGTCAGATTTGAGATTTTTTTCTGGCCATCCAGCTCCAGTTCCCTGTTTCCTCTGAAGTGCTCTCTCTCCAAGTTTGTGGTCTCCTAGAACAATGCACTTTTCCTTGTGTTGTTAGTAGTTATTTATTCCTTTTGTCAACAGCATGGAGGCTGTAGAGATGCAGCCTCTCTGTGCAAGTATTTGATTTTCATTCTGCTGTCTTGTCCAGCATGTCTGAGTTTACAGAGGTTCATTACACAGTTTTCTTCCATATCCTTTCTTCAGAGCCATGTTCTGAAAAATGCAGATTTAATGGTGGTGATAATCAAGGAAGCCTACAAGGGTTTCTTAGGGACATCTGTGCAAGGTCTGTTGGCAATCGCAGAACCTGGCAAAGTTAAGGTTTTGTTTTGAAATGATGCACGGTCTAAGTATTGGCAGGATGAAAGTCAGAAAACCCCTGTAATTAATTTACCAAATTGTTTCAGATTCTGGATGACAGAAAGCAGTGGTGGAAAGTTCAGAATAAAAGTGGCAGCACAGGCTTTGTGCCAAACAACATTTTGGATCCTCTGAGGAATCAAGAAGGTGGTCTAGGATGGTCAGAGCCTGCGTATACCCGCACCATCCAGGTACTGTCTGCTTTTTGGGAACAAAACTTTATTTTGAAGTGTGCACATGTGTGTGTGTAGGTGAAATAGATTCCCAGCAAGGCGAAAATATCTGCATGTTCCACTAATATGTCAAAAGATTTGTATTTCTTGTACAGGCTGAGGCTGATTTCTGTATTGCATCGAGTCTAATGTGAGAGTAAAGTTGGCAGAGATACAGCAAAATATTTTCCTTTAAGGTTCTTTTTCTACTTATTTGCTTAGAGGTGGTAATTTCAATCCTAATGGATGTGTACACATTTATTTTAATTGCAAATATCCTTTGTGGATTGATAGCTGCTGATGCCAAAGAAGGAGTTTGAATTATTTAAGGTAGGGTCATCTTTGTTTCTCCTAGGAGAGTGAACACTAGCTTTTCTTTTTATTTTCGGTCTTTGTGTGTCTCTATCTCAGTCTTGAATTTAATTATTATAATTTTGGAATCATAAAAAATAGGAGTCTTTGGTTTTGAATTCACAAAGCAGGTATTTTTCAATTACTATGCCTGTGCATCAATAGCACTCTATTTTCCTGACCTAATTTTGGTTTTCTTTCTGTGGTGTGGAATTGAGATTTTTGTTGTTGTTGTTTCTTTTATATGTTGAACAGAATTAGAGGTAAAATATTAAAAAAAAAAATGGATCTGTCATGAGTGCAATTGTCCACCTGACTACGGATATACAGGAGAAAGTTGTAATGTGTATCTTAGACAACATTGAAGTGGGCCAAAGGCCCATAAAATAAGAGATTGAATTATCTAAGGCCCATTTCTTTGCTGTTATATCTATTCTGAAAGGTTAGGCGAACAAGGTTGGATTAAGCAGGAATTCCACGCCTGCCTCTGAATCAGACTTCTTCAGTCCAAATACAAACCAAACTTCTGTTGAAACTTGAAGTTAGCTTTAATTTAATCTAATATCTTTTCCTTGTGCCCACGCACTCCAGCTGATGACTGAAAAATGAGAAATTCCATAATGTTTCTGTTGCCTGTCTCTGCTGCAGATTCATCTAAAAGTCCCAGTCGAAGGTGTTGCTGTGCCGGATTCTGTGTGCACAGCTATCAAGAAAGCTGCAGCTTTTGCAGTATTTTCAGTAATGCAGTGCATATCAAATACCTCTTGAGAAACAGGTCCCATGCTATTTCTGGCACAATAAAATGATAGACCTGTCTTGAGCTTGGTGGGCTTGAAGCAGATTGTTTCTGAGCTTTTCCTATCCCTAATTGTTTGCCTATAATGTATGAGCTCCTTCTAAACTGATTATGGTTTTTGCCTGTGTGTGAAATGAAGCATGCATCTGGAGTGCTTTTCAAATCCTGATTTAAAGATCTGACTTTTGGGGTTTTTTTTTTTGCTTTGGGTGCATGTCATTTTGTGTGATTGGAATTTGCCAAGAAATCCTGAGCAGACCAAGTACAGTTTTGAATAGAGGTTCTCTGGAATGCACTGCAGGTTTTGAAGTTTTCTGTTTGAAATAATGACATGACGTGGGAAATAACAAAGTGGGAAATTTACAAAGCATTCTCCATGGACCTTTGAAAATCAGGGTCAGAGAATAACATTTAAGATAATTTTGTTTCTTTACCTTCTGGCAGGTTGTTCCCTACAGTCTCTGGTTTGTTTTGTTTGTAGCTTTAGGACTATAATGAACTACACAGAATAAAGGGAGTCTTTACCAAGAGATGTCAGTAATGTTGTTCTTAACTGTATGGCGAATATTATAATTTTAGCCCTCCTGAGTGTGCTCATCTCTTTCCCTATGAGAGATACACGGTTCGTTTGGAATCTCTTTGCATAACCCTATTTATTTTCATAACAGTGCTATGAGACATTGCTGCTATTTCAGAGAGAAATGAGGCATTGAAGGCATGACTGCCTTGCCCAAGGTCAAGCAGGAGAACTTGTGGCTAGAGCAGGAAATTAAAGCAGTTCCTCTCAGTGCCTTTGCCCAGAGTAGGCTCAGCGCCTGGTGCTCTGCAGCTTTGGCCGGTCTCTTAAGTCCTCTTTGGTTTTCCAAAGGCTACTTTCCAAATAGCCTGGCTGCTGCGGTGAGCACCCTGCTCGGCTTCGAGCTGCAGGTAAGTGTGATGTACAAGGATAGCCTGTTTCTTTATGGACTCATGGCCTTCAAAGCACAGCTGACCAAAGGGTGTTTTTCCAGATTATTAGGAAGTATTGAGGATCCCATTGAAAGTGATAATTATTCTGCAGACTGACACCCTTTCTCTGAGAGATGGATGCATCATTATCACAATTATTCTTAGAGCTACAAAGTTTATTTTACTCTCACTCTGTTCCCTGTCCTAGCGACCCCTGAGTCCACACACTAGATTAGATCCTAAATTTTCTCTCTGTCCTTTCAGGATCCAGCACCCGGATAGTTGCTTTAAAGCACTGTAATGTCTAAGATGATACTTGTAGGAACATCACAAGCAATATCCTAGGTTTTTTGTCCTCTTTGTGAATCAGAGGCTGTAACATTGTGTTTATTCTGGTCAGTTGAATTAGTTCCAAGAAAACTGTATTTTTGCTTGTTTGGTACTTTTGCACATTTAGGAGTGCATTTTGCTGATTGTTTATATTTTCCACTGATTTTAATTATTGATTGTCAGAGTTTCCTATGGTGTTGGCCATTTAGTCTGTCTTTTTATTGTGAACTAACAGTGATATATCACCATCTCACTATATATGAACATAGTTTCCCAAGCACTCTGAATTCTTCTTTTGTACAAATATTGCGGGTGAACCTAGGAAATAATTTATCATAATATTTCCTATTTACTGGGGTTTTCTTTAACCTTTTTTAGTGCTCTTGAAAAAGAAATCTGAGGAATATAATTGGGATAGAAGTGTGTATCTTGGTGGGCATTAATCTCATGACACCGTTTGTGAGGTGAGACAGTGATCCTGAGGCACAGAGAGTAAATGTTAAGCCAAATGAAGTCCTGTCTTATAAAAAACACTGAATTGTGACAGTATATCTAAGAGGCGTGTCTACGGCACGTATACACTAAGACAAAAGTTTCCACCTCACTTGGGACAAGTGTCCTTTGCATTTCTTGTCCATCTACCATCAAGTCTCTTTCAAGTCTCTGTTTCTCTCAGCTCACTTAAAATATCTCTGTGGGAAGTAGCTTCCCCTCAAGCACAATATCTGCGCTCCAAGTTAGTGTCATAGTATTACACTCATCTTTTGCCAACTGGTATCTTTCCTGCAGATCATGAAGTGTTTGATAATGAAGAAATGCAGTTGCCAGGTGTTCATTTTATAGTGGCTAAAGAGATACCATATATTTTGAACAGGAGCCAGTGTCTCTTTCACCTCATTTCACATAAAACCCTCTTTAAAGTTGCCATCAGACCGAGACTTTTGAAATATTGAAAAAAAAAAAAATTGTTTCCTGCCCAATTCAACTTTGATCCAGTCCCAAATTACAGGATGTTACTTATTATATAAAAATGTACTGAATAGTTGTAAAACCAATTTGATTAATGATAAGAATGAACAGTCCCCAGTTTGCCCATAATTGTATTTTTTAAAGAAATGAGGAATAATCCTAGCTAATACTTATTTGAACAAGTAAATTCTGTCTAAATTTCTCCTTCTTCCATTCTAACGTACTTTTGACTTTCTGGCAAGATTCTAGCAAGGTGAGTTTGTGAATCCAGTAAAAACATAAATTCTTTACACCCGTCAGAGAGCTAGTTAGGTGACTTGTAATGGGATTTTAATAAGCAAATAATTGACTGCGTAGTAGCTGAACCCACCAAAGGAAACTCTGGCAAAAGAACGCATTTGAAATTTGCTCTTCCAAGCTTGGGTACTTCATCAGCGCTTTTGGGTGAAGACAAGTAGTTGGTTCTCTCTTCCCTCTTAAAATATGTCTCAAGAAAATATCCAGACCACAATGTTGTTGGCAAAACTGAGGCTGAATGGTCTGTAGCCACCACTTGGTGAACTCCTGTTACTGTGCAAACAGGAATGTGGCACTAAAATGTTTGGAAAGAGACTAAATGGGAAGCTCTGTGTCTGTGTTAGCTTAATAAAGCATTTCTAGGCACTGATGCTAGTTATTGTTGTATCCAATACCTCTTTCATGCTAAGTCTATATTTGCCACAGTTTAAATACACACATTCCCTTTTTTGATGCCAAAATGTTTTTGCAAATATGTTGTTCTCAGGTGTTTTTTTTACAATGAACAAGAATTAAGCTTGATACTGTTAGCACTTTTACCCAAACTTATTATTTTGCTTACATTAAAAATAGATCAAATTATACTGAATCTTGATTTTCTGCAAGATACAGTCTGTAGTGTGTTGAAAAAGAGCTTTGGGGTCTCTGTTTTCTGTAAAAATCTAGTCCTAGCAAGCTTTTCTGATAAATCCAGATTTTTAGTAAGCATGTGTCATCACTGTTCCAAATAATTTAAATAATTTGTTCCAATTTACACGAGTTGAGAATTACAAATTTATTCTTAAAATTAAAAAAAATAGGGGAAAGAAGGGAAAAGAAAACCCGGAATTGTTCATTGTTCTTACAGCTGTCAGCGAATTAGTGAGTATGTCTGTCAGCAGCAACGTTCACCCTCATTTTCTAAGCTAGCCAACATTTCTTAAACTGATATAAATATTCCTTTTTTAGTACATGCCATGACTTAATTCTTATTGTTCTACATTTGCAGGTGTTCTCTACACTGACTTTATTATCTCCAATCCATTGTCAGTTTTTTGTTTGGGTTTTGTTTTTGATTAAACCTCTTTCTAAGTTTCTGTCTGGGTGCTTTGAAAAGAGCTCATCACTTATATGGTGTCACATATATATGTTATGTAGCCAACACTGTTATTTCAAAGAAGAAAATGATGATAACTCTCTATGTTACGAGTTACTTAGTGAGCAAGAAGAGGTAATTATTAGCACTGATGTTCCTTTGTTTTAAATTGCTAATGGGTATGAAATTTCAGGAGTAATGTGTACGGCATTTACGTTTTACCTGTCTAACAATGCTATTTGATGTGATTTACTCCATTTTCCTCACAGCAATTGCTGGGAGAGCTTTCAGAGGTAACAAAATTACTCTTCTGATATTGAACCTCAAAAATGACTCTTTTGGACTTGTAGTCACCAAATTCCATAGTGCATGCTTGTTTTTTTTGTAGCAATGAATAGAAGTGATGGAATGAATGTGTGGATGTCCTCAAAAGATCTGGAGTTAAAAAAAGATGTGTTAAAAAAAGAAATGTTAAATGCGATTCAAATGCATTTTTGGCTTTTGGGCACTGTTCAACAAAATGTGAAGTGTATTTCAATGTGGTGTCATCTGTAAATTTAGAATTTACATGATGCTTCCAGCTTAGTTTTTATTTTCACTCCAGCAAGTTGTTCTGATGAAGCTTGTTATTGAAACTCCATCAGTGGCATCCATGGAGAGCTATGTGTAGTGATTAGATACCACTTTTTCTGGATTATGATTGTGGTGATGTGCAGTTGATGCTTTGGTTTGTAATGAATCCTCTCTACCATAAGAAAAGCCCTGCTTTTTCCTTGCATGTTGTTAAGAAAGTCAGGGCACACGTGAGGGTACCTTGTGGGGATAACAGTCTAGCAACTAAAATCTGTGAACAAAATAAAAAAAAAATCTGGATATTATTAGAACATTTTGATATCTGTGAAATTTTGAAATTTATTAACAAGATTTTGGATGTACCATAGTACATCCATATATCAGAAATTATGGTATATTTACTATATACCTAGTAGGGCACTCTCTTTCTACCAGAGGACAGGTCTCTTAAATGTACATTATCTGCTATTTCTCATTTATATTATGCATTTCACTTTTCTTGGCAGTTGACATTTAAAAAAGCATTTATTGGTTTAACATTGATGTAGTAGAATAGAGAGAAGTCAATAATATGATTTTTTTTAATCTACCCACAATGCACTGCACAAGGTGGACACAAAATAATTGAGATGAGTACCTTTGAACAACTAAATGCTAAGAAAAAAACAACCACCAAACAACAAAAAGCTTTAATGGGGGAATGTATTGTAAGACTCTATGCTTGCTTCAGTAGCTGACTACTACAATTTAAGTGAAAAATTATCTAAGGGAAACGAAAGCCTTCTTTGCTATGCTTAATTGACTGGCCATAGAAACTGATGGGATAATTTTTGTGCTGGTGTAACTCAGCATAGCTTAGCTGTAATGGTCCCAGTTTATATTCACTACAAAACGCCTTCTACATCAGGTAGACTTCCTGAGTTCCTGGATAAGGACAGTTGCTGACATTTAACGAAAGTTTGATTGTTGTCAGGGCAGTGATCTGCTGCTCAGATTCTAACATCTGGCTCCTACAAATATTTCCCTACTTGATCTGCCGTGAACCTTCTGCCTCCAAGGAAATAGGGAAGAGTATTTCAGGAAGGAGCAATGAATCTGGGGAATGTACTCATCTATTTTCATACCAAAGTAAGCAGACTTCTCATAACTAAGAAATGAGGCATCCCTATTGAGCAAACAAACTTTATTATTAAACTTTCAAGCTGTGTTAGTCCAAAGCTGCAGAGAGGGAACTGTTAAAACAGTGAGATGTGGAGTTTGAAAGAAGCAGGTAGCCCAGGTTGCTTCTGAGCTTCTGAGCTTGTCTGTCATTGGGATTGCTTTGGAAAAAACACGTGTCTTCCTGTAAATGGTGCCATTCTAAAGGTAAAGAAGGAGAAAAGAAATCATTCCCCAAAATTATTCTTGAGAGATCTGCTAGTTAGTTATTAGCAGCAAGATAATTTCCATGTTGTTAGAATATTGCATAAAGTTGGGGAAGAGAAACAAGAGCCTTATTCCAAGAATTGTCGAGTTTGGGGTATGGTTTTTTTAAATTGGATTATTGGATTGAGAGAGCATGTAGTGACCACACAAAGAGCTGAAAAGGCACAACTGAATGGGTGGGAGGAGCAGGAACCTCTTGAATGGTGTCTGCAGTTCAAGAAACAATGTGTTATCCCAACCTCAGTGACGTTAGTAAGTTAAACCATTAGTCAGGCTTAGGTGTGGCTATGTTCATTTTTCACTATTTTTTACATAACATCTCTAAAACATTCATTTTTTACACTGATAAAATCCAACAATTAAAAAATTTTGGAAGCTGTGAAAAAGGTAAGCCAGGTAACAGGAGCTTGGGATTTAAAAACAATTTCATTTGTACAACTCATCTGTTTGAAAGAAAGAAGCATGTTTCAGATGATGCCATTGCTTGTGAATTCCGTGTCTGACAGAGGAGATTGATGCCAAATCAAGTTCTGGCAAATTTTGGAACTAGATTTGGCAAGAAATATGTCTTTGTGTAGCACATGACATCGGTTGGTGCAAAGCAATCCTGCGTTTCCTGAAGAAACACGAGTTTATCTGATGTCTTCTCCAAGTTTTGTTGTCTAACCGAGTTTCTCTGCAATCTTTTCAGAAACAAAGGACGGACTATGTTGCGAAACAACCTGATCCAGTTCCTGCTACTCCTTCGCCACCTCCAACACCCGCTCCTGTCCCTGTGGCTGTCCCCCTCCCTCCGAGTGCACCAGCACCCATACCAGTTCCTGTGCCCAAAGCACCAGCGACCATCAGCCGCCAAAGCAGCACCTCTAGCGACAGCGGTGGCAGCGTTGCACGGGACACCCAGAGGCAGAAGCAAGTTCCTGTGGATCGTAAGTTTGACTAAGAAGCAAGAAAAAAAGTATTTCTCCCATGGCTGTGTCTTTTGCTTGATCCTTAAATTCCTTAAAACCTTGTGTTTCAGGTAAACGTTTATGAAATATTTAGATTTAACCCTAGGTTTAAAAAACGCATTTTCTATGTATGTGTGTTCTGACCATCACTCACAATGGTAAATAGGGACAAAACACCTATGCCCTTGTCCCAGTCCTAAATTTTCTCCTTTCATGAGTGTTTGGGATCTTCAGTCAGTGGTTTTCAACACTACCCATGTGGGTATTCTGGCTAATGTACGTTTTCCACCTGAACTCACTGCCACATTACAATCTAAATTGCTTTTAAAATCAGTTAGGTTGTTTTTACACTTCTGTCCATGGTCATCCATAGTACTAGGGCATTTGCACCATTCTGAAACACATATCCAGTGCTTGCAAGAATACTTACAGGTCTGGCCAATGCATAGGAACCGTGCTGTAACTGTGTGTGCAGGAGACTCATCTTATAATCAGGTCCCCATAGCTTGTTCAGAGAGCAGGCTGGCAGGCCATTGGGCAAACTTTTGTGTCCTAGTCTTAGGAGGATGAGATTACATACTTCATAGCCCTTTAGCTGGAAAAACATGGTAACCCCCATCCAGCAGTGTGTGGCAGTCACAAAAAGTTCTGATTAAGGCTGCCTTGTGAATATAAAGCCTAACTGATGCTGAGGCTCCTACTCCATATTGACTGAAAAGCAAGTTAGGTTAGGAGAACTTATTTAGTCAATAATTTCTGTCCTACATGCACTTTGAGCAATATGATGGCTTGGCTTCAAAATAACTGAAACTTGTAGGCAAGTATTTGCAATAGCTGTTAAAGTAATAGCTGTTAGCTATTGAGCTGAGCTTTTTGCAGTTCAAGAGTTGGCAGCTTTTCCCATCCTCTGTCTTATCAGAAAATCCCACTTTCAATGGAGGTAAAAACTGGCACTGAGTGCAATTCTTTCTGCAGAAGGGCTTCTTTTCCCCCCTGTCCCCAGTGGATGGGAAACACGCCTGCTTGGATAATCACCCTCCATCGGTGGAGCCTGCTTTGACATTGCCTGGTGGTAGACAAGCTCTAACCTAAAGCTGTGAACCCAGGAAGGCTCTGGGACCTTTTTAATATTTTCACATAACAGACTGGCTGGCTGGAACTTATAAATGGAGAACAGCCTGGCAGGAGGAACAGGCTTCACTGCCAGTTCCCAAAGAAACAGTAGGGCCAGCTTCTGCCTTTGTCCTGTTTTGGGAAGTTTGTTGCTCAAATTAAAACAGAAAGCCAATGTGGAAAGAGAGGGTGGAGAATTTCACACACACACAAAACCAATAATTTTATTTCCATTTATGAAAGACTTTGCATGCTGTAGCAGGTGTTTCCTGGAATCCATGATGGCCTTCACATTTTCCATCTGTAAATGGATAGAGACCATCCTGGCTTCAGATTCAGGTCCAGGGTTGCCATAGACTAAGTGGTTACATGACATGTCTTACCCTCTCAGCCACCGCTGAAGCCCTGGGCCACTTTCAAGAGCTCCTGTGCCCTCACGGGAGCTGTCGCTCCATCCCAGTTCATGGGCTTCAGGTACCTCACAGTCCTCACAGAACAGCTGCCTCTGCAAAGGTAATGGGCAACCTTGCCCTTACACCTGCTGCCCAAGTGCCCACCTTAACCCTGCAGAGAACATGTGGTGTAGAACCGGCTTCACACCCTGAGGGAATCTTGTTTATTTATGATAACGCATCTAATAACAGTAAGAATCTGTTATCTAATATTTGTTAGCTAATATCTGTTAGCTAAATATTTGTCCTTTGATATAGTCTTGGTCTAGATAAAACATAAGTCTTTCAAAATCAGTGTAAATAGAAGGAAGATATTAATTTTCTTGCTGTCTTCCTGTTTGGGAAAATACCTGGTGCACGCTTCAATAACATTGCCCAACGGCTTTACTTGTATATCCCATCTCAGACCTTCACATGTCACTGAGCACATGTCATTTTGGCTTCTGATTCAGACTCTGGGGGAAAAAAATCCTCAGTGCAATAGGGCTTGAATGCCTCAAATATTTTACTAGAGATATTTTGTCCATGTTCGTTCTGCGGCTATTTTGTAAAAGAAAAAAGAAAACGGCTAAACCAAGGATTTATATTTTTTTTTGGTGGTGATTAAAAAAGAATCCTAAAATCCTACGTAAAGCTTGTTTTTATTTGTCTAACTGGCTAGAGATGTTGATCCTTGTGAGGTTTTGGAAGGATATAAAAGTAAAGAAAGAAACATTTTTGCTATGTTACAGTTTTTTCATATAGAAGCTGTGTCATTTTCCTCTGGTGCTATCAGCGTAATGGGAGAAAAGGAATAGCTTTTGCCACCTGAGCTCATCAGAGAAGGTGCTGTAGCTAGTGTTTGTGTATCAAAGTAAGAAGGTTGAATAAAGATGACTAAAAGTACATTGGTAAGGAAATCTTGAGAATTTTTGAGATCATTTAAAGTTGAGTGTCAAAGGTTTTTTTATAGTTATTCCAGAGTTACTGCATAGGGAGTTATAACTCTGCTAAATTAGTATCTCCTCTGTGCCCAGAAAGATATTGACACCCTTTTGGATTCCACCTATTTTTGTGAAATTATCCACAGAACATTTTATATGCATTTTGAACAATTTTCAGTGTCTTTATAATTGATTTTGTTGAAATACATGAAAAGCATGTCAGTTTGTTGCCTGCTAATGACCAAGAATTGAACCAAATGCTTCAGACAAATGGGTTCTGTGGGATAGTGAATTTGTACAGATCCTTTTTTGAAAAAAAAAAAAAAAAAGTCTTGCAAATTCCTGGTCTTTGGTGAGAGCAACTACTCTTTTTTTTTCCTTCTTTTTTTAATGCAAAGTGTGACATTGTTTCAGCTAACCAATCACTTCAGGCTTGGAGAGAATTCAAATTTCTTAAAATCCTTTCAAAAATGTGATTACTATAATAGCTTGTTGGATGTAGGGTGATAGGCATCAGCAGTAGTGAAATTTTTTTGCTTACACTGATTTGCACTAAAAAGTTGAGTTTTAAATTAGAAAATATTTATAGAAAGTGCTACCTTCCCACTGTGTAAGCAATCTTACATTCTTCCTCATCTTTTTTGTTTTCATTTTTAAAACATCGTATTTCTATTTGAGGAAACCCAGACTGTGGCAGTTGTACAACCCTCCATGCCCATTTTCTTCACAGCTTGGGTGCTGTCAGACTGATCTATGCCTCTGTGCGGTATCAAGCTCATCTCCTCTGTCTGGGTCCCAATTGAATTTGAGAGACTTTTCTTTTCATTTGTTTGGCTTTGCAAAGAGTGGGAATATTGAAATCTTCCCTGGGGTAAAAGGAGAACAATAATTCAGTCAGATCTAGTGAATGGATCTGTAAAGAAAAAAAACCAAAACAACAAAGAGTTTAAGATTTAAAATGGAGTGTAAGACCTGATAAAGCAGCCTTGAGAATAACTTCTGCTCCTGTGGGGATTCTTTCTCTCTAGGCAGGAAATCCCAGATGGAGGAGGTGCAGGATGAACTTGTTCACCGGCTCACCATCGGCCGGAGTGCTGCCCAGAGGAAGTTCCATGTGCCACGACCAAACATCCCAGTAGTTAACATCACTTATGACTCTTCACCTGAAGACGTGAAAGCGTGGTTGCAGTCCAAAGGATTCAACCCTGTGTAAGTTTGAGGGCAAATGTAAGAAAACTTCTTAAAATTGGTTTTCTATCAGTAATTAGGATGTGGTCTGTCCACTTTTAACATCAAGCAGCCTTCTGAAAATCAAGACACGTCAGCTGCACCCTTGGAAAAAAATAATTTTTTTTTTACATGGAAACACACATATATTTATGTATATATTTGTGCAGATAATATATATCCATATATATAAATGTGGTTATAAAGATATAGATACATTTAGGGAAAAATTAATATATATTAACCTCCACCAAAAGGTACTTGTTATAACAGATACCTAATTGACTTCAAGAGTTCTGTTACATTAAGTTTAGTCTTGATTCAGTAGCCCTATCTGAGACAATGTGGGATGAAGCCAACCTGCTTTGCTCCTTTGGCTAGTGTATTTTTGCTTATTTCTGGTTCATTCCCTTGATGTGACTCCAGGACTGTCAACAGCCTTGGTGTGCTGACGGGTGCTCAGCTTTTCTCCCTCAATAAAGACGAACTGAAGACTGTTTGCCCAGAAGGGTCTAGAGTCTACAGCCAAATTACGGTACAGAAGTCTGCCTTGGAGGTATGTTTCTTCTTATTAATCTAATGTTGGGTCACACTTTTTGAACCTGCAGAAGTAAATAGGTCTTTCTGTGGGGCAGCTGGCTTTTTCGCAGCTCCCGTCACGTTGATAAGCATTATTTGTACCTGAGTTATTTGGTATTAATCCATTGAAACAGCATCCATCAAAAGACTAGGTGGGATCTGTTCCCACTTCTAAAGGCATCCACAAAGTGTTAGAAAAAGTACATGGTAATACTCAAGTTTAAGACTGTTATCAGGCTGCAAGAAGACAAAATGAACTGAAAAGGGCTTTGGGGAAAACAATAGGAGAGAGTAAAATGCCGTTTTTATTGCCTCTTGTTCTTCCTACTACTTGGACGAATAAATAATCCTGGCACTTTTGGTGGTGATAAGTTAGTTTTGTTTTATCTTTGTAGAGAAGATTTGACTTATTAGGCTTGAGAAAGTGGTAGAGTGAGCTCACTGTTAAATCTCGAGGCCTTTCAGTCAAACACTGGGGCATCTGTACTGGTGGGAAAAAATACATTTGACACTGTGCTAGAAAATTACTGAGCTAAGGATAAAAGTATCGTATCTCTCTATTCATTGCTCTGTGGCAGCTTGCTTTAATTACAGTAGTATTGTCCCTTAAACATCTTAAAAGCTTGTATACAGAATTGTGCTAGAGAGAACGCTTACCAATTTTAAACGAGGAAAATAGCAGGTGCATCTACACCTTTTTAAAAACCTTGCTGTGGCAAATGGAGAAATGGACTCAATATTGTCTAGCAATGAGACTAGCCCAAACAAGAAGCTATATTCTTCACATCCTGTTTAAAAGAAAATCTTGAAGAAGTTTAAAATGTGTTTCTATTCCACGTGAAGTTGGGGCTGTCTTGCCTAAATGATTTAAGCTTTATCTAGCAGGTGTATTTTTAAAAACAAGTTTATGATGATGCATATTTTACAATTTACCTGATCAGTGTGGATCAGAGAGCCTTGCTTTCTAACACTCTTAAACTTGCTTTAATCCCCTTCTTCAAGCCCTCTGAGAGGAACAGAGCAATATTTCACTTTTATTATTAGGAATATATATCACTACAGTCCAGTGCAATCCATCATCTCCTATCTCCTATATGTGTAGTCTTCAACTTTTCTGGAAAGTCAACAATCTTAATTAGTCTCATAAATAGGGCTTCTGTGAACTGAGATGGAAATGCTTTTGTGGTGGAAGTTGGTTTGAAAAACAGAGATGCACTGAATAGTAGAATTCTGTCTTTGTGCTGTTACTCTTCTTGCCTCAGTTTGGTTTTACTTTGCAGTAAGCCAAACGGTCAAAACTTGTCTAATAAATGCTTTACAAGTGTTAATAAACAGGTATTGAGAGTTTAACATGGTCATTGGATTTTGTTAGTGAAAAGTTAATTGAAGTATTTGTATCTGCCTCGCTTATTTGAGGTTCAACTGATGAATTTCAGAACATATGCAATTCCTGATTTCTTTTAGCCTGTTTTTTGCTGAGTTACTCAAAATGTTAAGATGCATCTTCCTTTCTGTCCCTATAGTATTTCAAGTTGCAGGGTTTAGGAAGGCTGTCCTTGTTGAGGAGAAGCTGTAGTTATGAGAATCACCACCAAAATGTCTACATGTGACCTAGCAAAGATGAGCTTGTGTATTCTAAACAGGGCTATGTTCTTGCTGCTAGAAGCTAGAAACACTTCTAATAACAGAAGCATTTAAGCACACACATACTTTTACCAGTGTCAGGGCTATTTTACCATTGAATATTTTTTTTAAAGCAGTTACTGGTTATGGGTTTGACTGCCATAATTGTCCTACGTGATTAATCAGTGTCAAATTTTCATGAAGTTCTCTGGCATCCTTTATGTAGTACTTGTGGTTTAATAATGCAGTAAGTGATCTGGGTGTTAAGTACAAATAGCAATAATAGCCAGAGACAGAGCAAACCCACACACTCTCTAGCATTACAAAACTCTACACCCCTTCTTCATTTGTTAATTCTATTTGAGGTCTTCCACAAGTGTTTCTGGATTCATACTATTTCTGCAGGCTAGTGAAAGCCCTGCCTCTCAGATTTGGGGCTGCATTCCCATATACAGACAATCAGATTTTCACCTTTGTGCAGCTGCAATTTTCTTTTTTTTTAGTGTTGTTCTACCTCAGTCAGAGGAATTCAGTATTTTGTAATTGGAATTCCAGTTCCATCATGTTGCTGTTGATGTTATCAGGAAGGTAAACTGTTTCAGCCTTGGCTGCTCAGTCATTTTTAGAAAAGTATTTCTACATGACCTCTGATTAAGCACGTTGTTGGGTATCTGCTGATGTTTTTTATGCATGACTTCAGTGGGTGACTGCCACACTTGTCTGTATCTGAAACCAAGTGGGCAAGGACAAGATGAATTAAGACAAATAAAACTGCTCTCTCACCTTCAGAGAGTCAATTATAAGCCCCCTATTTTGCCCTTCCACTCTAGGAGAAGAGAGCAATGATAATTTACCTAGGAGAACCATCCTAGCCTCCCTTCCCTGTGGATACCTAACCTGTATGTAATGGGATAAATTTTTAGAGTTCAGAATCAATTGATGAATTTTTTCCCTTAACTGTCCTGAAATTTGTTTTACAAATTTCAAAAGCAGTCTCTGCTTCCTTATTCAGTGGTTATTTTGGAAGATAGTTTTGAAGCTTGGAAGGTCATGTCATAGCCAAATAATACAATAGCGCATAAAGCTCTTGCTTTGTAATCCTCTAGTTTTATTCAAAGTCATGCACACTTTGGAAAGTTCTGCTCTGGTGGATATGTGGCCTTGCTAATGACTTCATTTAGGTTGTTGAAGCAATCTGTTTGCAGCTAGCTCAGCAGACCTGTTTTCCACCCTGAAAGGTGAAATAAGGCCTTGTCCTCAGAATACTATACCGTTGCTAATATAGTAATATGATTCAATTCTTACTACTGTGTTCTAAGTCTGAAGCCTGTGTCTCTGAACAGTAAATGCATGATGGTGTATTGTGTAATGTGGGATACTAAAATTAGATATCTCAATCCTTATTTAGGCCTTGGCTGTGCAATCCCATGTACATGGATGAATTTTGTGGTTACATAAACCTAAACCCACTGCAGGTTTATGAGCTCCAATTTCTAAATATTATTGTGATATTTAAGGACTCGAGGGTAGAATCCTAGCAAACTTGCTGGGCTTTAACCCTGCTTTTTACTTTTTACTGAGGCCATATTTCACCCCATAAATGTGCAACACTTCCAGGGGCTTGTGAGCAAACTAAAGATGCTCAGCAGAGCTAAAAGTCAAGCTGATACTTTTAATAGTCTGTAGGTTCTTTTCTGGTCCACGTTTAAGTATAGTGTAAACCCATTCCTATTTCAGATGTTGTTTAACCAGATTATTAGTGCATTTTTAGCTCTGGAGCTGCAAGGTGAGTTTAGCTTGTTCTTCATCATGTGTCAAAACTACAGGTAAATTATTTTTCTTTCTTGTTTACAGGCTAACAGTGGTAGTTCGGAGCTGCAAGAAATTATGAGAAGACGACAAGAAAAAATCAGTGCAGCTGCCACAGATTCAGGTGTGGAGTCCTTTGATGAAGCAAGCAGCCACTAAAATGTCTTTCCTCTTTTCTTTAATTCCATTGTTCGTAGCATTATACCATCCAGCTTTGCTTTAGGAAGCAGTCTTATAATATTGTAAACGTAACTAGCCACCATAAAGAAAATTTACAGTAGTCTCCACAGAAGTACCTGCTGCTAGCTTCTCATCATTAAAAATGAACAGATGAGAAATTCAGTGGAGGTTCAGGTGGAAACATTGACACATCAGTCATTTACCATCACCTAAAGATAAGTCTGGGCTTTATGGAATTACCCTTTCCATGACAGATAAACTGGAACACGTCTTTGTTTGCGATTCATTCGAGAGAGGCTGAGCCAGCAATACAAAAGTATTTGAAGTAATAATAAGATTCTGAATCCCATCTCTTGCTGTAGTTTGCAATTATGTCTTTTTTGGCTCAGTCTTTCTTGTCAGGCATTCGGCTGCAGGATGTTTAGTTAGGTCGTTGATGCCAGCAATCAGAGAGGAAATGTTTAGAGAATGAACAGCAGCCTGACCTAGACTGAACCTTTCTTGTATCACTCCCAAGATGTTTTATTACTAATGATGCTGTTGACAGCAAAATAATATTCTGTACATTGATTTTATCAGTACTTCACTCGTGATGAACTATAATATTGCACAAGAAGGAATAACTAGAAAATAGTAACACAGCTCAAAGAAGTGACCAGATCTGCTGTACGTAGCCATGAAACAATTTACAGTACTTTTTTTTTTTTAATATACTTGCATTTTTTTGTTTGTTTGTAACTTAACCCATCAAAACAACAGTGTATAATCTAGACTTCTTTGTGTGTTGATCCCAGATGTCAGTTTTTCCTTATGTAAAAAGCTATTGGTCCTTTCTAAATGTAATCTTTTGGAAAAGTGCATTCCTGGAGGCAAAAGGGGGAGAAAAGAAAACATCCCTTCCAACAGATATTATTTTTGAAGATGCAATGATTTTTGTCACAAAAATGTTATCTTATTTCACATGGTTGTGTGATTTTATATATAATATATGTATTATATATAATATATAATATCACTTAATTTAGACAAATTTAATCATCTAGTTTGATTAAGTTTCATAGTGCCTTTTTCACATGAATCAGCTTAAAGTCTGCAATAAACAGTATTTCTTGTCTGTTAAATAGTTGTATCTTTGTGGCTGCAAAGACGGTATTGAAATAAGAAAGCGTTCTTGATTTTTGTCATTAGTCTGCTCCTTTTCTGCGTACAAAGGAAGAAAGAGTCCTATTCCTTTTTCATAAAAGAAAAGATAAAAATCCTAATAAAGGTGTTTAGTGCCATTTATTGTAAATGTCCTTACAAATGCTTCTTCTGTGTGTTCATTATGTGTCTATGTATGTCTTTACATTTTATATATATTCTTTACGCATGTGAAAAGTGAGTAGGTTCTACATCTGTAATTTAAATGTAGTCTTATCCAGAAATGGGTCGAGAAGTGGTGAATCTGTCTCGCTGCTCCTATTATTAAAGGTCAGGCCCAGTCCTCTGAAGGCTCCAATCCAGATTTAAAATTTCCTCTTCCTCACCCTCTCTAGTAAGCATCCATACCCAGCCTGAAGAGCATTCACTGTACAGCAACGTCCTCTCCACCAGTTGGTGAATGACAAAGAAAATAAAAGGAAGATCTGAAGGTACTTTTACATAGACCCTGCGTTACTTGTAAGTACAGGAGTAGGAAACTTTAAAAAAGGACTTTTTGAAAATCCTATTTAAAAATTAAGAGTCACTGTATTTTCTCATGGAAGATACCTCTGATTCCATAGAAGGCACTGTGGTGGTTACCTGCACCTTTGTTCCCCTGTTAATTACTGAAACATGAAGCCAATATTTATATTTTCTGCAAGTTTAATCTAGCATTCAGCAGACTGTTTGCTTTGGTCCAGAAGGAGGCATCAGCTCTGAGACCCTTCAGATTTTGTGGAGTTTGGCATGTGGAGGTCTTGGAGGAAGCACCCAGGTTTCATCTCGGAGAGAAAAGAGGTGGCTTCACGCTGGTTTTGTTTGAAGCTGGGTTTCTGTGTAGCTGTTAAGTTGTATAGAAAGAGACAGACAAGTTTGAAAGGGGCCGGTGTTCTCAGAGGCATCTTCAGAGATGCTTGGGCAGAAAACAGGAAACTTAAGGGATAAGCAGAATAATCTCAGAATTTGGGTGCTGGTTGGTTTGTTTCTGTGTGTTTTTCATAGTTTTTAAATAGTTAATGGCTTAAGAACCCAGTATAACACGAGTTGTATTTTACCCTATAACTTTGCTGAACTAAACTTTATGATTTCTGAGTTACAATTTGTGAACTAAGGGCAGATATTTCCCTTTTTTTTGCTGGAATTTCCTTGATGGTTTAAGGCACCGCAGGGAGCTTTACCCCTCTACTGTGCAGTTTTTGCATTTTCGGCTTGTGGACAGTTATGAGAAATCAAAAGGAGACCTCATTTGGGATTTAGCAAATGAAAATAAGATGCTTTCTTCAAAATTTTCAGTGGTGCCAAACGAAAACAGTGGTAAAATGCAGTGTTACATTGAAAATGTTTTCTTTAGGATTTGAGCAGTGAGAATTTGGGTTTTTTGGTTTTTACACTAATATTTTAGAAAGATGTGATACATGAAAAGTCTCTTTGAAAAGGAAACGAAACAGGTTTTTTTTTTTTAAAAAAAAAAAGTCAAAATGTGCCTTCTTATTAGATGTGGAAAAAAGGAGTTGATGTTTGATAACATAGGAACGACTTTACTATTTTTCTGCCATTGAGTCCACCTTTTTTGACTGGGTGGAGGGAGGGAGTTTTAGCGGCCTGTGTTCACTCAGCAGTTTAATGTTTTCCAAGCACCTTTTAACATCAGCAGGGGCACTGCTTCCCACTCCTTTGGTCTCC
This sequence comes from Gallinago jamesoni, assembly GCA_025769975.1. NCBI lineage: Eukaryota > Metazoa > Chordata > Aves > Charadriiformes > Scolopacidae > Gallinago > Gallinago jamesoni. The sequence goes on along the minus strand of JAOQGH010000001.1, from coordinate 67,407,126 downwards.
CCTTGGGACACCACAAGGAGAGAAAAAACTACTGTGAAACCTCACATGAAATTCGTAAACGCTTCTAACCAATATTGAAGCGTGGACCGGTTTGCTTACCCGCTAGCAATTCAAATGTCAAGCAGTACTTTGCTCAGGCAAATAGTGATCTATAAATGACATTTTTAGACGTACTTATATTACTCCAAATCATTGTGCTATATAAAAGTTGGTGGGTTTGAGGGCGCTGGGAAATCAGTGCTGACTTCCACATTATTGATGTGTATGGAATGGTTGATGGGGAAGTAGATCCCCAAAATGATATGATATTCTGAAATGTGCAGAACTCCCCCTGACTCTGCGAAACTCTGAACGTGTCCCTGGAAGTGCTTTGCTGGACAGTAACATCAGTACTTTGCTAATTTAACTGAGGGAACAATCAGGAAGCTGTTTAATAACTAGTATGATGTAGATTGTTTTTCTAATTAGGAAACCTATAACTAGCTGATTATTATTTTTTATTGTGAGAACAGCATTTATGTATGTGGAAGGGCAAACATGAGGGGAATTTTTAAGTGTGCATTGGGTTCTGTGTTTAAGTATTGCAAACGTCTTCATTTTTTTCATTTTTTTTTTTTACTGCTGCCATGTTAAGTTTTAGCTAATAAGTGCTTATTTATTTAGCTGCCTTTGGCTCTTCAGTTTCTCTGAAATTAGGTGCTTATGTTGTAACTTTGGACTTTTTTTACTACTTCCTCAGCATCCAGACCAAAACCAGTATCAGGATATTAGTCTGGGCTTCTACTTCTTGATAATATTTGTAGATTAGGAGATGATAGATAGAAGAAAAGGGGGAAGCTTCCTAGATGCTTCCTGGCCACCCCTGCTGCCTGTGACAACAGCGGCAAAGCTCAAACCCCCCCTGGCTCCTGTCCATTTCCACAGCACTAACAATGTTACCCTCTCACAAGAAGTGACTGAAAGCAACAGCTTTCCTTGCCTGAATGAAACTACTGTTTTCATCCGAGCCCTCAAAAAAAAGGTAGGGGTTGGGAGGGAGGTGGTGTGACTCTGTGGTTAATGAACTGAACGAGGAGGGCGAGAAGGGCCATTTTTAGTGCATAAGAAGATTCTGAATATTTGACAAGGGGCAACTTTGTCTTCTTTAGGTGTGGGAAAGAATCCTGTAAATTAAAGCAAAAAACAGGTAAGACTTCCCAGCGTGTTCTTCATCCTTGTGTGAGGATGGAAGGAACCAGTTCTGAAGACCCAAGTAGACTTGTTCCTTGGTTTACTTGTTTGTTCCTCCTGTTGCAGCACGCACAGCAGGAGGCAACAAAGGAGGAAACCTGCCCTAGTTTTGATTAATGGTCACTCGCTGTGCAGAGCTGCTTTTACATGCATCTGGGTCAGCTGATGCTGTAAGAGCAGGAGATCAATAGAGAGCATCTCTGGTGTCAGCAGAGCTATCGGCATGAAACTCGTAATTCAAAAAAAACTATTACAGAACCTGAAGCTTCAGGCAGCTTTACAGATGCAATGACTTCAGGCTTACATTTTGCCAGGCTTGCTATATTTTGGACAGATCTGGAAACCCTATCAACATGCAGCATGAGTCAAACATTGGGTATTTTTTTTTTTTTTTTTTTGGACTTGCTTTAAGGAGTGTGACAAGGTAAAACCAAAAGTAAGACGTGTCGAGTCAGGCTAAAGAGCTCTGCACGAGTCTTCTGAATCACGATGTCTTCCAGACTCTTTCATTGTTTTACTCATGTCTTGAACTCTGCGAGAGGTGGTTTCCAACTGCCATCCCAACACACCCAGTTACACAGTGCTGTATTCCAGCTGTGGTAGGAAGAGGTATTTTTCCGAAGGACTTTTCATTGTGATTGATTTAGTGATTAAGTAGCTATTAAAGGAAAAACATACACCTGTCACTGTTCAAGTGGAATAATTTTTTGACAGGTGTTCAAAAATTGTCTGTCTGGTAAATTCAGGCAACAGTGCAATTTTTGGCACCTTTGCAGCAATCTTGTATGTATGTGCCCTGTCACGTTCAGCCAAGCTTCTGTTACAGCCAGTTCACACTGTGATATTTTGTGTGCACATGAATGTTTTAAAAGTAACCTGCTTGGTTCTGGTCTATGATACAGAATAAATGTAGACTCAATGGGCAACGGCCAGCAGGAGGGAGGAGGCAGTAGATGAGAAAGAAAGAACATTTGTGGGTTGTTTTTTGTTGGTGTTTTTTTTTTCTTCCCTGCTAGTTCTCTAGAGGGAAGTGAACATATTTTCTGAGTAAACATATAATGAAACTCTGAAATATGCTTTTTTTTTTTAAAAAAGAAAAAAAGGCATGAAGGCAGGGGCTGAATGGTCAAGTGCTCATTTATAATTCTGTCTTCTATTCAAATTAGGCCAGACAAACCTTTGCTGTTCCTACTGAAACAGCAAGCCCTCCAACTGAGGTGCACTGGTGAAACAGGAGAGAAACATGTACCACTGAAGCCTTTCTTGTTAGCAATCTGCTCCCTGAAGACGGGTCCTTCTGCATCCCACTCTATGCATCTTCTTTAGAGAAATAGCACCTCTGCTGTAGGACTGGGCTTAGTGGAAACTGTGGAATTAGTATTAGACGCGTGGAGAGAGAAGGGAGGGGCAATTCTTATCGTACCCACCTGTTTTTTCAGTACCCTCCACAAGGACCTTTGGGGGATTATGTCCATACAGTCTTGCGTAATATGTATAGGGTAGTTTGAAGGAAGTTTTCCATTGTAACCAATACGACATTGAAGTAGATATTGAAGGAATATTTACCTACTAGTGGAATACCTCTTTGGAAGAAAAAAAAAAAAGAAAAAAGAAAGAAATCACCCAAAGGAGGTTATCAGGCTCCTGGAAGCATCTGAGCTACCAAACTACACCCCGGTACCCTGACAGGCAATAGCAGGCCCCCGGGGTGAGTAAATAAAAGCCAGGTGCGGGGAGGTTTGCTGTTTTGCTGATAGTGACTTGGTCACAGGTGAGCAATCCAGTGTGTTTACTTTCAGTTCGAGTTCGTTTTCGCTTACATTGAGTACCATTGCTGCTAACTTCCAAGGAGGTGACACAAAGCAACAGGTTACAAAAAAAAATAAATGCCATCAACATCCATTCTGACAGCATCCATGTCACAATACACAATGATGTACCGGAATTATACAAAGACAAAAAAAATAAAATATATATATATAGCTAATTATTCCGCCTAGAACTGAAACTGACAGCAAAAAAGAAAAGAGCCCCCAGCCCCTTACCCTGACCCCGAAGCCCCTGCAGGAATCCATACTGACACTTTGGCAGCTTTGTTAGCAATAAAGCCATAACCAGCCCTTCACTTGCCAAAACCTTGTTTTTGTAACATCATGAATTCCTGGCTCAGAGAAATAGTTACATCTGTTAAAGCACTTTTTTTTTTTTTTACTTTTCTTTTTTTCCCTTTCTAGCCCCCACCCCTCAACCTGAATCAGCTTCACGTTTTTTACACAGGGTTAATACTTATTAAAAATAACAAACAAACGAGGGGTATAGGCACCATAGATTGCTCTGACAGTTAAATGCTATAGAAAAACAGAGTCTTAAGATATCCCGGCCTGAAACTCAGCTGCCCTTCGATTAGATTCTTCTAAAACAAGAGCTTGGGAACCGAAACCACCCCATCTCTCGGTGTCGGCTGCCTGCTTCAGGCTCCATGGTTTGGATTTCTGCCCATCAGTGTCCGTTCCTCAGGTCTTGTGCTCCCCCCAGACCCCACGTACATCGGTGCTGTAGGAAACAGTCAAATCCATGTAACACCCCCCCACCCCGATCCCACCCACCCCACACCCTCCTCTTTTCTCTTCACAATCTCCAGATTTCTTCATGTATATTCATGCCTCGCTATTCACTAATGAGGTATTATTAGATACTAACAATGCCTGTTCTTCTATGGACATTAGCACAGACCAGTGACACATGAAGAAAACTCTTCAGTCAACCATTAAAAAAATATTGCACTTCTTACTTTAACCTTAAGCCCAACCTGCACAGAAAAAAAAAACCAACACCAAATAATAATGAAAAAAAATGAACCAAAAGTACCAAACAAAAAACCCAAAATCTGGAGCAATCTTTTTTATGCATGTGTAGTGTCTTTTCCTTCATGTTGTTTAGTTGAATTTGGTCCAGTATTTTAAAAAAAGGTCCAGAAATGAAACAGTTCAAAAGACACCGCAGGCTCGTTAAGGCTTTGTCTCCCCAGTGCTTCGGAAAGTTAAAGTTTCTTTCTTTCCTTGTCCATGTGCTGCAAAGCAGCGGTCTCCCCTGGCAGAACAACTGGCCGTTCCAACCACCAAAAGAAAAATAAATCAGAAGCAAGGGAAGATGGGTGTGCTTCATGGTCTCACCTGCAACCAAACAAACAGAAATAAAATAAAGGGCATAAATACAGAATGCTTTTGAAATAATAATAATAATAATAATTAAAAAAAAGGGGGAATAAATAGAGTTCTTGGCATTTATTTTTACCAACCCTCCATACAGGCTGGGACTGCAGCCCACCAGTACGAGCAGCTGGGCTCTGGGTCTCAGACTAGGTGGTAAACTGCCTTAACATCAGACAAAGTCAGGCAAATCGGGGTTCATCTGATGGGCAGGGGAGCGATGTTCTCAGAGGCTGGCAAAGGTGTGTGTGCGACACCACAGACACACAGTGGAGACGGATGGCCGGTGCTGGTGCCCACAGCCCACTCTCCATGGCTGTTTGAGACTCCCATTCATGCTGAAAGTCTATAGCCCCCTGCTTCACCCAAAATTAAATGTGAAGGTTATGGCTGGGTTTTTTACTGCCACCTAATGAAAGCTCATCAGCTTAAAGAGCAGTGACGAGCATCCTCACAGCTTGTCTCCCCCCCAACACACCACCCATCAGAGCCATGAGTGATAGTCCACAGCTGGGCTGCACCGGGGATCAGTGGAAAGGCAAGATGGTCCCTTCACTTAGTTATGCCAGTGGCACTACCAGTTTGAGACCCCTCTCCTGTCCCCTGATTCTAGATTAATAACAGAATCACCGAATCACCTAGGTTGGAAGGGACCTTTTAAGATCATCTAGTCCAACCAATGGGAAAACAAAACAAAACAAAACCCCCGAACCCCCCAACAAAAAAAAAAAAAACACAACAAAAAAACACACACCCCACCCCACACCCAAAAACAACACCAGTCCACTACTAATCCACATCCCCAAGCACCATGTCAACTCATCTCTTGAACACCTGCAGGGATGGTGCCTCAACCACCTCCCTGGGCAGCCCATTCCAATGCCTGACAACCCTTTCAGGAAAGAAATATTTCCTAATATCTAACCTGAACCTCCCCTGGTGCAACTTGAAGCCATTGCCCCTTGTCCTATCATCTGTAACTTGGGAGAAGAGACAGACTCTCTACACCCTCCTTTCAGGGAGTTGTAGAGAGCGATGAGGTCTCCCCTCAGTCTCCTCTTCCCCAGACAGAACACCCCCAGTTCCCTCAGCCTCTCCTCATAGGGCTTGTGCTCCGGACCCCTCACCAGCTTTGTTGCCCTTCTCTGGACCCGCTCCAGCACTTCAATGTCTTTCTTGTGGTAGGGGGCCCAAAGCTGGACACAGTTCCCTGGTGTTGTGTGCCAGAACTTTTTGGTGACCATCTCACTCTCCAACAGGCTCCATTGCCACAACAGCAGTGCTGGCAGAGCATCCTCAATCCTCTGCTGGCCCTAGTCACCTGGCAGTTGGCAAGTGGCTTGAGAATGACTGAAGCTATTAAAGTCCTCCCCTTCTTTAAGCTTTGTAAGGTGTCTTGGAGCAAGTGTCAGGGAATGGTTAGATGGCTCAGGCAGGATTGCTGGAACGATGAGTGAGCCAATATATCCTGCAGTGACAGGACGAGGGCAATGGGTTTAAACTGGAGAAGAGCAGGTTTAGATTGGATATTAGGAGTAAGTTCTTTCCAATGAGGGTGATGGAGCACTGGAAGAGGTTGCCCAGGGAGGTGGTGGAGGCCCCTTCCCTAGAGACATTCAAGGGAAGACTCGACGAGGCCCTGGGCAACCTGGTCTAGTTGGGGGTGTCCCTGCTGACTGCGGGAGGGTCAGACTAGATGGCCTTTAGAGGTCCCTTCCAGCCCAGATGATTCTATGATTCTATGATTCTTACAGTGCCATGGAAAATACAGCACATTTTTTATAGCACACTGAGAAGCTAGAGGGATTTTCCCTGCACTCCCCTCTCATCCAGAGGCCCAGAAAACTTCAAACCCCCACCAAAGCAGCCACCTGTGATGCTGGTTGCCACCAAGCACCCGGGATGTGAGGCTGTGGGCACAGAACACGTTCCTAACTTACCACCTATGACTCTGAACTAGGACTTGCTGACGTTCTCATATATGACATCGCTGATGCAGAACTGCTGCTTCTTCTTTTGCCACATCAGTTGCACACACTGGTGGATGAAAATGTATTGTTCCTGGAAGACAAGATCGAGTGAGTGGGCATTTTTACACCTCAGAAAGCATGACAAAAAAAAAAAAAAAAAAAAGCAGTGAAACAGTTTGATAGTTCACATTAACAGCCTGCACAACTTCTCTGTCTCTCCCTCCTCAGCCCCTCACAAGGTCCAGTCGGTGGTCAGCTCCCAAAATAATAGCTTGGAACTGATACAGAGAGCAGCTGGGGAAGCACAAAATCCACCTGGGATGTCCTGGCATCATAATCACTTATTAATAACCTGAACGATGATAGGAGAAATGAAGAGGATAGATTTGTTTTGGTTTGGGTTTTTTGGGGTTTTTGGGTTTTTTTTTTTTGTTTTTTTTTTTTTTTATTGGTTGGACTAGATGATCTTAAAAGGTCCCTTCCAACCTAGGTGATTCTGTGATTCTGTAATAGAATAGGATAGAATAGAATAGTTCAGTTGGATCTGAGCAAAAGTGAGTCTGCTTCATATTGACTGAAAATGAATTAATTCCCGGAAAGGTACCTGAATGCCTTATGTGCAACAAGTTGCATCCATACCACATATGCACCTGAAATATTTTAATGAACTTCATGTTCCTTAGCGCTTGACTTCACCAATATAAAGCTGAGAGCTGATTTCATTCACAAAGCAGTTAATTATTTGGGGAGTTGTCAACCTCTGTGCAAGTAATTCAGGTCAATCACATGCAGCATTACATTTGTGGGTGGGTTTTTTGAGCAACAAGACTGTGGTTCTTTGGGTTTGGTTACGGACTGGCTTTTCTAACCAGTTTTCTAACCATCATCCAGTTTAAACACTGCAATTCAATCTGGAATAACCTTAACTGACGACTTGTAGATTTCAAAGAGACAGAAGGCACATCCTGATGAATCCTTACACTAAGTTTTATTTGCACAAGGCCCAGGGAGCAAGTGGATCTCAAGCAAAACCAACTGTCCCAAAATCTGTGTCTGGATTTCAGCCCCTATCCCCAGTGGTCTGCTGATGCCAGGAGATATCAATATGAGTTTGAAGCATGTTTCAGACCAGAGAAATGCCTAGATATCCTCACACCCACTAATTTGGAGGGACTGGTTCAAATCAGAGTATTCTCCAAACTAACCCCCCTTTTTTGGGCTTGTACCATTTGTTTTTTTTTTAAAACTGCTCAGCAAGGCACTGCCAATTTTCCAGTGAATGAGGCATCCTGAAGCCAGGTGAGCTGTGTGGTGGCTCAGGTTTTGTAAGGAGAGCCTTTTCGGTGGCCTCTGCGCCTGAGTGCCAGTGCCACCTAGTGACCTCTGCGGCCACACTTGGCCACTGCCTAGAGCAGCAGGAGCTCAGCAATGGCCAAAGTCCAACCTCTGACATCAGCCCCAGGCAGGTTATTAGTTTGTACATGAAAAAAAAATAAAAATCACACGCCCTCCGGAGGGATAACGGAGTTGCATCTGAAATCAACTATCATTTCCTTTTTACAGAAGGATCTTTGGATTAAGATAGTGAATTATGATGAAAAGTAGTAGTTTGATAGGAATGATCCAGAATAGTATGAGAATAATGACATTTTTTTCATTTCTAGATGCTAGTTGCTGTCACTGCAGGTTTTCCTCTCCCTCTCCTCTCCTCTCCCCTCCTCTCCTCATCTTCTTTGCTTTACTCTGGATTCAGCAATTCTTGGCCACAAATCACCTGCCACACCTTGCCTACAAACACTGATGGTGACACTTCCAACCACATGGAGGTTGCCAGCTTTTATGGTCTCTAACCAGTGAAAAGCACAACAGGCGTGGATTTTTTCCTCATTACTAGAGGAAACGGGAAGGTTTCAGATGCATAAAAGCTTCTGCTTTGGAAAAAGACTTTGTGATTTTTTCCATCATATCTTCTGACAACGTGACTATTCTCCTGACATAAGCCTCGAGACCAGTAGTTATTTGAGCAGGAAGAGGAGCAAGGAGGGTGTGTGGGAGATTCATAATCCTTTTGTCTGTTTTGCTTGTTACCTGTATTACCTTTGTGTAACCGAGTTCCTCTGCTTGGCCAGATGATACCCTCTTGAACAAGCGTGAATGGCTGTCCGACACTGATATCATTTCATGAGCCATTAATCCCCTCAGCAAGCCTAATTCTTTTCAAAATGGTTTGAAAATTTCCTGTTTTAATCTCTTCTTCTAATGCATCTTTTGCATATTAATTTCACAGAAGGCGGGAATAACTCATCCCCTCTGGCAGACACCAGTGAGATTGTAGATGCACTGTCAGACCCACTTGTGCAGCAGATCAACATCGCGACAATATTACAATGAAGACGAAAACTTAATTGTACCTATTTATAGCTATTTTGGCAGGCGTTCAGGAGGAACAGCAGTGGTTGGACGTAAACACACACTACGGAGAGGCATGAAGTCGATCTGATGATACATTCACAGTGAATGGGGTCCTACCTCTGTCTGCACCATGGACATCCTGTAGGACCGCATGTCAGACACCAAGCCCAGGATATCCACGAACTCGTGGTCACGGATGTGCTGTAAGAGCCGGTCCAGGGCTATGAAGGTTCCCGTTCGTCCCACGCCAGCACTGCAACACAGACAGAAATGCATCTTTTTCAGCCTTATCTGATGTAGACACAGAGGAAAAATCAGTGGTGCTGCAAAAAGCAGGTGTCCTGCAGCTGTGATAACCAGATACAGCTAATCTGAGGTCAGAGAGGCTGCTTAATCTTTAGCATTTAATGCTTCAACCATTGTTTTGGCAGAAAGTATGGAGTGGATGGATGGCTCTGTGACTACTTCACCTTCCATCTCTAGACATCTAGACCTTATAACAGACTGTCAATATCTGAAGGGGGCCTACAGAAGAGCCGGAGAGGGACTCTTTATGAGGAAGTGTAGGGACAGGACAAGGGGCAACAGTTTTAAATTGGAACAGGGGAGATTTAGATTAGATACCAGAAAGAAATTCTTTCCTGTGAGGGTGGTGAGGCACTGGAACAGGTTGCCCATGAAAGTCGTGGATGCCCCATCCCCGGAGGGGTTCAAGGCCAGGCTGGATGGGGCTTTGAGCAACCTGCTCTAGTGGGAGGTGTCCCTGCCCATGGCAGGGGGGTTGGAACCAGATGATCTTTATGGTCCCTTCCAGCTCTAACCATTTTATGATTCTATATCTAATTACAGGGGCTGTATCTGTAACTGCAGAGACCCGCACGGTGCTGCACGGAGGCAGGTGGGGATGAACCTGCACAGCTCTCCATGCTGCAAAACCCCCCAGCTTCACAAAGGCACTGCACCACCACACGGCATCCTCGGAGGACAAACCGCCCAGAAGAGTCTACCCTCCATTCCTTGGGAGCACGAGACGGAAACAGTCAGCAGCTGCTCAGCTGACAAACCTTCATCCCCCCAAAGGGAAGCTTAGTGACTAGAAAAAAACCTGGCTGATTTGATTTAGAGACTCTTAACATGCATATGATTCTTTGCATTGTGATTTCATGTGTAAAGCTGAAGTCTGATCTCATTGTGAGAGTGGCTTTAGAGGTTTTCTGATTTCCTATAGCGTCCCAACACCATAACTTCTACTAAGGATAGAAGCGTGTGTCTTAGCCAAAGTTATTTCTGCTGTCTTGTATTTTTCAGGAAAGCCTTGAAAGTATTTGCAATAAAGTTTAACAGTTCATCTCAACAGAATTAATTCATCATAACTGTCCTGAAAGAGGTTTGGGGTTTTTTAATTGTATTTAACAATAGTATCAATATCTCAAATGAGGTGAATACAACAGAACTTTGGATCTATTTATTTGACAGATTCACTACTTGCTAGATTCACTTTGTGCCTTCTTTAACATTTGAGAACAGTTGCCATGGGAGTTGATCAGTACATTTTTTCCTCCCCCCTTCCATTAATTCCATAACATTGCTACTTTTAATCTATGTGGTCTAAGATGTACTGTATTCCCTAAAAATCCTATCTGAAAAATATCTCTCTCTGCTGCTTGAAGCATCCTAATTAAAAAGAAAATACTACAGTTGTTACCCAGCTCTCTGATACTTGCTCCTATTCCTTCCCAGAACAATTAAGTGGGATATAAGGGTCTTGATTTTGCAACATTACACATAAATCTCTTCTCTGGTCTACTAGCACCTTTCTTGACATTAGGACTCCCAGAACAATATCCATTATGACTTTCTCCATTAAGCTACAGGGATGGGCTGCACAATTTAGTGCTTTTTACAAATGCTGTTGCTGTTCTGCATCCCAGTACAACACTAAGTGCATTGCTTGGGAACCTGCAATGACACTGCTATAAAAGACTGTTTCTGGGAAGAAGTTCCAGAAAGTGTGCGGTGGCAAGAGAGGGTGAAGGGCCGAGCATCCCATCAGCACCAGGAAAGACAGGGCTGAAGGGTGCTGACACGTTGTGCAGCAACACAACTGTTGCCTCTGAGGTGGGTGAGGTAGGGTTGGTCCCACCAAGCCTTGACTTCCGTTAGGAGTGTATGCACATAATGTTTATCACCATAATGCACACGTATCCATCCGCTGCACCCCATCTGTTTGTATATTTCTGAGGAAGCTGTTGGGAGTAGCTCTCACGGTAGGAGCCACAAAGGGGCCTGAATTCAGTTGGGAGAGTTGCATCAGGCACCAATCTGGTATGAGATCATCGCTAACGCGGTAGCTGCCCCCAGGGAGGTCAAGTAAGTGAACATCTTAAAAGGCCAGATGATGCACAAGAGATAAATCCGATAGTATATAAAACAGCGTTCCTCCCCCAAAAAAGGAAAAACTGGTATCTCTGTTATCATGGGATACTGCTACCACCGCTGACATGGAATAGCACTCTTCATGTCACCTCCTGATTGTCCTGACCAGCAAGTGACCAGAGGAGAAGGATCTGTGCAGAGACACTCTCCAGCTGGGGAGCAGCACGCTGTGGCAGGCTGCTGGTCAGACCACACCAGCTGTATCGTCAAGGTGTGGAAATGACAGAGCAGGGGCAGGCTTTGAGCTGGTGTAAATCAAGGCTGCCTGCTGTGCCTCCTCAAGCCTCCTGAAGGTTATAACATCCAAAGAACTGACTCTACTCCAGAAAGCAGTGTCTTCGTGCCTATGGCTGCAGACCAAAATCCCAGTCGCCCTGCAGCCAAAGAGGGGGGACTAACTCTTTACCCTTAACACCAAAGAGAACATTCCAAAAGGACCATCCCTGGAGGTGTTCAAGACCAGGCTGGATGGGGCTTTGACAAACCTGCTCTAGTGGAGGTGACCCTGCCCATGGCAGGGGGGTTGGAACTCAATGATCTTTAAGGTCCCTTCCAACCCAAATGATTCTATGATTCTATGATTCTCCAGCCCATCACCCCAACATCTCTCCTTTCAATGGTTTCCCAACCTATTTAACAAGTTACATCCTTCAGTTCTCCATCTCCTCAAAGCATTTACCTGCAGTGTATGATCATGGGGCCTTTACTCTTGGCTGATTTCTGCCTGACCATCTGTACGAACTGGAGGATGCTTTCGGCAGCGTTGGTGGTGGGGACACCGTGATCTGGCCAGGCAGTGTAGTTAAAATGCATCACATCTTGCACCTCGTCAGCCTGATGGGGAAAGCAGAACAGCAGCATGTTCACAGAAGCTTTAACAGTGCAGTCACGCTCAGTCAGACCGAGGCAGTTTCTATCATTTTGTGGTTGGCTTTTTTCTCACCCAAAATACAGCCTAAGAAAGTAAAAGCCAAAAAAAAAAGAAAAAAAGAAAAAAAGAAAAGGCAAAGAATGTACATGCTATTTGATTAAAAAGGGGAAGGGGTATCAACTCATCATCATCATTATCAAAGAGGTATGGACACTTGGTTTTCGGTTTGGGATGTTTTTTGCTTTTGAATCAAGAATTGTTGCATTTTTCAAGTTTGGGCATCCTGCTCTATTCCATTCCCTCTCCTTTTGTCGTTTTGCCACAGATAAAAAACAACCCTGTTGGCAAACGATCAAGACTGGGCCCTTGAGACTTTTTCTTTTCAAGTTTCAAAGAAAAAAAGAATAAGAAAAGGGAAGAAAAAAAATCATGATGGGACAATATAAATATTTAGAAAAATACCTATTATTATTTTAAAAAGTGCCTAATGGTAAAAACTCTAGTGGCTTTAGGTGAAATGAGATACTCAACACAATTAATTTAGTCTTTGAGACTTAAAGGAAATTAAAAAATAGGGATGGGGGTGGGGTGAGGGGTGTAATCACCAAAACCCACAGCAAGCAATGCTTTTAGTTTTGCCATTCTGGGTCAGGCTAAATAACCCTGTTGCAGTCACAGGTAACAGCAGATCCTTAGGCAAAGGCTATTAAAAAAAAAAACAAAAAAAAGAGGTCAGTACAAAAGACCCTAAAAATTAGCTGCCCTGGGTTTGGACAGTTTGCTTGAATTGTAAACTGCAGCCTCCTCGTTATTTTCCATGGATGCCAACAGCCCAACACATCGTGTTTTATGCATTTTAACTCCTGGCCCGCACCCTGAGCACACTTGGTAAGGCAGTGAGGCATGGCTAGGTAGGACGAAGGTCCTGGACCAGTGCTGACGTGCCAGTCCACAGCTTTTTTTCACGTCCCCTCCATATCTCCAACCTTTCCTTCCTGAGCTGGTGCCTGAGCAATGTGTTGGTGCAGAAAACAAAGCTGGAAAGGAAAGCTTGAAAATCTGAACTGCTTTAAGTCGGAAATCGCATGCTCTCAAGCACATTTCAATTATTTATAGGACTACATGAATATTGCAGAATTGTTCTTTTGAAAAATATTTTCAATTTCTACATTGGTATTTTCAAGTTTTGAATAGCACATAGCAAGAAGATATGCCTGAGATAAAGAATAGAAGTGTATACATTTGTTGTCATTAAGTATTGGTGCCACAGGAATGTCCAGAGCTCTGGCACTACTTCTGTTTCAGCCCTGCTGCTGAGAAATTCACTGAGACAATGGTTTTAGGGGAGAGTTTTGCAATTTAACCATTTGCCTGTGTGGAGTGAGGGTAAGGCTATCAGTCTCTCTCTCGGATGTTTTCCACTGAATGCCAGAAATGGTCAAAAGTTAAAGAAAAGGCTGGACCGAAATTACTCCCACCCTATTAGCAGGGAAATGTTTCACTTACGTAACTAATTCGGAAATTCCTGTAAACCCAGTCTGTGTGCTCCTCCTCTGACAGCATCTCCACTGTGATGTCCCCATATGCAACAGGATCTTCTGTAAAAGGCCAGTAATGATCACATTTCACCTGAAAGGAAAATAAATATGTACATCTTGTATTTACATAAATACACATATGCATATATGAAAAAGCACAATCAAAAGTATTCTGAAACGCAGTTTTAGAAATCTATACTGTACTATTTACTTGATCTTGCAATATTATATGGCAATATATCCTGCAATGACTTTCAGCCTGCTTTGACTCAAGTGACTTTGATTCTACTTGTGTAACTATGGACATAATCTATACATTGGTTTGCTGAAGGGTAGCATTAGTATAGCAAAGAATGGAAATCCAGAGTGTTTTTGTAGGTTGTTAGTTTTCCTGATAGAACAGGTCTAAAAGGAACAAAACATAGCAAACAAAGATACACACATTTAAAAAAAAAAAAAAAGCAAATATTTCTATTATAAAGTCAAGAAAAATGTAAAGCATAATACTTGTATTTTATTTGAACTTAAAAGCAGAGAGTCACAGAATGGTTGAGGTTGGAAAGGATCTCTGGAGGTCATCTCGCCCAATCTCCCTGCTCAAGCAGGGCCACTTGGAGCAGCCTGCTCAGGACCATGCCCAAATGGCTTTTGAATATCTCTGGGCATGGAGACTCCACAACCTTCTGGGCAACCTGTGCCAGTGCTCAGTCACTCTCATGGTAAAAAAGTGTTTCCTGATGTTCAGATGGAATTTAATGTGTTTTAATTTGGTCCCATTGCCCCTTGTCCTGTCACTGGGCAGCACTGAGGAGTCCCTTGTCTCCTCCATTGCCTCCCATCAGGTATTTATACACAGTGAGCCCTGAGCCTTCTCCTTTTGAGGCTGAAGAGTCCCACTCCCTCAGGCTCTCCTCCCGTGAAAGATTCTCCAGTCCCTTTACCATCCTGAAATGCCCGCCATAAGTGAGGAAGTGCCATTCCAGCTCTGATTATGATGCTGCCTCATAATCACAACACATTGCAAACAAATTCACCCTCTAGAAAATAAATATGTTATCAGAGTAGTTTCTTTTATACTATGAACAAGATTTTGTTACATACCCTTCTTTTCTCGTTACACTGAGTGAGCATAACAATAATTTGAGATTTTTGCTGGAGAACCATCTTCCAAAAATCATTCCTGGTTTCTGGCAGTGGTCCTTGGGTTGCAATGTATTCCTGGGGTGAATTATAACCCTGAGAAACAAAGAGACAGGTGCTATTTACCAACATGATTAATGCTTTAGAACACATATTTTTCTCTGGCATACGCATTTTTTAGCTTGCTCAAGTTCATTTTGTACTTTTTAAAGTGGTTTCTAATACAAAGAAACTACTTTATGACTTTTTGTATTTATTTCGAGATTACAACTTTCACCAATTTTTGAGGCTCCCAAAGTATAAGTAATCTAGAATGGAAGACAGAAGGTAAATCTGTTATTATACAAACCCTTTGCCCTTAGAAGAGGAAAAGGACCATTAAAAAACAAGGAATGAGAATACTAAATCAAAGTTCCAGCTTCTTCCAGATTTCATATTCTAAAGGTTTGTTTAGTTACAGACTTAAGAACAATTGCACATGTTTAGCCTGTTCATCCCAAGCAGTGCCTGTGGTGATTTGTCAGTCACTAATGTAAATGGAAGGTAGTAATGAGCAGGATTATGTGCTTGTGTTTATGTCACAAGGACTTAAATTAGTGAAATATTAATTAGAATTCTGCTTAATATAATAGAAAACATGCTGAGTCAATACCCTTAACAGATTATCATTGCTATGCTCTATTTTATTGAAGCTCAGATGCTTTATACCCATTTATTCTTTCTGCTATCTCTACCTCTTTCTGCTATCCCTCTCCAAAACCAAAAGGCTGTTACGAAGACTATAATAAAAAAGATCCACAGAATGGCCATTTTGGAATATTTGCTGAGATTGTACCATCAAAACCACATTTGGAAAGTTAATTGATATTCTTAAATAGAAGCAAAAGATACATCCAACACACTGCACAATCCTGTGTAAATTGGACAATTTCTGTGCCACCACTGCAGTACGTGGACTGTTAAAATATTTGTGATTTGGGAGCACTTTACACAAATAGCTTCCTCCAGCCGTGTCTGGAAGTCAGCTCAATCTGAGTTTTTGCTGTTTGTTTGTCTGCGTGGGCTCTGCATCTGACCTAAGTGTCAGGTCTCTATCAGCGCAGAGACACCGATCACCACGAGCATCCCTGTCTGGAGGGAGTTGCTCAGAGGAGCAGCCATCATCAGAAAAAGCCGGGCGTTAAGACGACGTGCCTGTCCCAGCTCCTATGGGCAGTGTGATGCTGCAAGTAGAACTAAAGCGGTGTAAGCTATAAAAAGCAGAACTGCTACAGAAAATCCCATTATCCATAATCCCGTGTCACAGACGTTCCACGAGTTGTGGACGATGGTTTTAAACACCGGGTTTAAAATGTTTTTCCTTCTTGATTCACCGCGAGCTCGGGCACCTGCAGCTTGAGAGTTTGGGTTCTTGCTTGTGACACGCAGAAACTCAGTCCAGGCAACTTGCTCAGCATGGGCGATACCACAGTGACACAGAAGTGGTTTCGGCAACTCATCGTAGGGCTCCTCCCTTTTCCATAATGCTGACTCAGCTCTCTCCAGCACAGCCAGGGCCTTCTCTTTGCAGGAAGGGTGCAGAAACGCTCATCTGTCTAAGGTCCCCTAGTGAAAGGCTTTTTTCTAAATGGATGCTGTGGTGTCCTGCCTCGTCTCCACGAGAAGCGACCCGGTGGATGCTGCTCTCCCTAACACAGCTTACCCTGAGCCACAGCAAGGGGAGAGGGCATAACAGATAACAGAGGGGCAAACCTCTGGCAGTGATAAGCCTCAGTGACTGCACAAGCTCAGGTGAGAGGGGAAAAAATTGGTGAGGCCCATCCCCAGCATCAACCTGTTAGACTAGAGCTCTGTCTATGCTTTAACCAGCCTAAAACTCTGGGTGCTACTCCCTGGACAATGGCTGCTTCATGTCAGGCAAAGGGAGGCACACAGGGAGCACCAGAGACAAGGCAGAAAGCAGAAGCTCTGGGCTGCGAGCATTTTGTCAGTCATGGAGTGGCTGGGCTTAACCCTTTTTTTCATCTGCTGTAGAAACCTGGAAGAGTTTCTCATTTCAAAGTTCACATTTTCCCCCAGCTTTTTTATAAAGCCACTGGACCACCTAGCATTTTCTTCCCATTTCTCTACCAGGCCAGTCTAGGTCTCACGCAGATCCACAGCCCAGCCCATGCTAGTGTGATAAAACTTGCCAAAAAATCTTTACCCCCACCATTATTTGGTTTTGGGTTTGTTGGTTGTTTTTTTCAGGTGGCTGGTGAAAAGCACTGTTCCCTGCAGGCAAGATACTGAAAGCTAAAGGAGATGCTGAGAACATCACTGAGCTTCCAGGAGATATTGTGCTATTTAGAGGTGACTGCTGTGTGGACCACTGTTCTTTACACTGACAAAGTCTCTGTACTCACAGGAATGTAGTTGGCATTAATGTAGTCAGATCCCTCTTCTTCGTTCATTGAAACTAACCGGACACGGCTGAAATCGTCTGCAAAAGGAAAAACAAAAAAATAATTGCCGGAACAATGATTGAACTGCTCCTCAACGCAGCACTCATCTCCAACAAGTCAAAATTAAAATCAATCCTATCCAAAACCGAAAAAATCTTTGAAAAAAAAACCAAAAACCCAGAGAATGCTCATATTTACCAAAAGAGAGCAATACTTGCTTCAGCAAGCACTCCATGGGTGCACCATCATTGCTGTTCTGCAGAATGCACCCTCTCACTGCTGGTCCTTCAGCCTCCCTTAGGTGCCATTAAAATTGTAAGAAAAATATAGTAACACTATTCAGTAGTAGAAACAACCTTGTGTTTCTCACCTCAAACTCCAGCCTTGATAAACATCCCCAGAAAGCTATGTCTCTTCAAAGCGAACAAAAAAAAAAAACATCTACTGCCTGGTTCTCTCTAAGGGCAGGTTTTTAAAAAGGCTTTTATCAGTCAGAAAATCTGTCCTGATTCTCCAATTCTTTTATTAAAGCTCTTCTTTCCCTCCCAAGGGACTTTAGCAGGAGCGTGTATGTCTTGTACTTACATGGCAGGATATTTGTGTAGCGATTTTTACAGCGATTTGTGGGGAGATCAGCAGCAAAATGGGGAATGTCAAGCCCAATCAGTTTTAGCTCCTAGGGTAACAGAAAGAAAAATGTCAAGGTCAAACTCACAAATGCTCAAAAAAATTATTCTTCGTGATTACTTGTGGCAGGTACCAGACTGAAGGTGCTCGTAAATCACTTTACAAACTGAACGACGCTGCCTTTCCTTATCTGATGCCTTGGAGTTTGGCTGCAAACAGCCTGAGAGCAGCGATGTGGTGTCTCCTGCTGGGGCTGCCCAAGGCACTGCTGCCATCCAAAGCTGTGACTCTCTGCCCTTAATGAGCCAAAGTTATGTCAAACCAGGGGGTTAATAAGTAATTTCTGTGGTGGTCAGCCACCCCACTTAAAGGGTTTTCTTCAAGTCCTCAAGTGGCTTTTAAACTTGATACTGGGGAATGTTAGGAAGATCCTCCTGGTCATAACCTTCAGTAGCTGCATCTAATATATGATGCCTCAGAGGACTTTTCACTGGCAGGAAGGGAACATGTCAGCCACCCAGAATGGTGGTGACGCCCTGGCAGTCCTCCTCGCTCCCTTTCCATGTTTTAGTCTCTGGGAGCTCTCTCTAGGATAGGAGCTTTTCAGTTTTATACTACTAAACTGACTTTAAATTCTGGGCGATTAATAAATGCACCTGAACTGGTCTTAGAGATACCTCCTTGCTCTTACAGAGATTTTTGATGTTACCTTCTCAAATGGTCCCCCTCAAATTAAGGGCATTAAATAAATGAAGACATTAAAATCCTGAACTCAATTCAGGCTGCCAGCATGTCCTAAACTTAAAGGAAGGGTGTTGTTCTGACAATTAACTTGAACCCAACCTGATGAGCCACTCGGTGCAGTCTTTAGTGACACCAAGGTCAATGTTTAGATTCTGCAGAACTGGAAGTGAAGCCGACCCACCCAGCAACAGTGCACGTCGAACAACAACAGAGAACGCAGGAACATGCCACGCTGACATCTGGAAAAAGCTGATCTAGGCACGGCAGCTAGGAGAGGAGGGACTCCCCACCGATTTACCTCAAATTGCAGAGAAAATTTATAATCTGAATCTTTGGCCATATCCTTGATGTATCCATCAAAATCATCCAACTGGACAGGGCTTTAAAAGAGAAAAGCACAGAATGAAGAAAAAAAAAAACCACCAACCTACTTGTTAGTACATTTTATTTCTGTTTTCCCCCAGAATGCTATCAAGTCATGAATATGTATTTGCAACTGTTAATCCTAGAAAGCAACAGTCAAGAGCAAAAAAATAATCTTGCGGTTCAGTGCCACCAAATGGTGGGCAGATTAGTCATTACCCACATGGTACTGTAAGGGCACCAGAATGAGAGGCTGAGAGAGGGGTGCTGGTCCTACCGGGTAAGCTCAGTGCTGCAGCTGCTGGTGACAGCCAGCACCCTGGTTTGGGGTGATTATGTATGCTGATCGTACCGAACTGACACACTGGAGGGCTGGTGCTGCCATCTGCAAGACCTGGACAGGCTGGAGAGCTGGGCAGAGAGGAACCTGATGAACTTCAATAAAGGTAAGTGTAGGGAGCTGCACCTGGGGAGGAATAACACCCTGCACCAGGACAGGTTGGGGGCTGACCTGCTGGAGAGCAGCTCTGAGGAGAAAGACCTGGGAGTCCTGGCGGACAACAAGATGACCGTGAGCCAGCAATGTGCCCTTGTGGCCAAGAAGGCCAATGCCATCCTGGGGTGCATCAAGAAGAGTGTGACCAGCAGGTTAAGAGAGGTCATCCTGTCCCTCTACTCTGCCCCGGGGAGGCCCCATCTGGAGCACTGGGTCCAGTTCTGGGTTCCCTAGTTCAAGAAGGACAGGCAACTGCTAGAGAGGGTACAGCAGAGGGCTACAAAGATGATGAGGGGCCTCCCTTACGAGGAGAAGCTGAGGGACTTGGATGTTTTTAGTCTAGAAAAGAAAAGGCTGAGGGGGGATCTGATCAATGCTTATAAATACTTAAAGGGTGGGTGTCAAGGGGATGGGCCCAGTCTTTTTTCAGTGGTGCCCAGGGATAGGACAAGAGGAAATGGGCACAAACTTGAACATAAGAAGTTGCACCTAAACATGAGGAGGAACTTCTTTACTTTGAGGGTGGTAGAGCCCTGGAATGGGCTGCCCAGGGAGGTGGTGGAGTCTCCGTCTCTGGAGACATTCAAAACCTGCCTGGACAAGTTCCTGTGCAAAGTGCTCTAGGTAGACCCATTCCAACAGGGGGGTTGGACTAGATGATCTCCAGAGGTCCCTTCCAACCCCATGTGATTCTGGTTGCAGGGGTTCTACCCGAGAAAAACCACTGGTTTGAGGTGCGGGGAACGGTCCCTTGGTCCCTGAACTGCTTTTGCAGGTGGGTATGTCCCCAAGGCACAGGTGGCACTGTGATAGGCGGCCATCCAATACCATCCCACCAGTGCACTGCTGGCAGCAGAGCAGCTGCAGCTTCATTTAAGTTGCCTCTTGTGCCACATAAAATGATGCTTTCAGATTTTTTCACATCTGGCAGAAACACTTTTGAAACACATTTGAGCTTTGCTTATGTAGAAAAATGGATTTCATATGTAGCATTTGGTTTTTTAGAAGTCCCCCCTTCCCCGCCCCCCCCCCAAGAATAAATAATCCTTAGAACAGCCTTTTGGACTCTATTGCCATGACTGCTTTCTCTGCTGGCTTTGAGAATTATACACATTTGTCAGTCGAGGTCAAATTCTCCTGAGAGAGAGATGGTGGCTGAAAGAAAGTGGCAGATAACTATACAAAACCATGCAGAGCTTCTTCAGACATAAATTAGCCTTGATTTAGGGACTCCCATCATTCTACACACCCTTTCACCAGGTGAGGGTCTGTCTGTTAGTAGAACAGTCACAGCCTCTGAACATAACAGAAATAATTAGGCTAATGCTCTGAATAACGAAACACAGGTAAACAGCTTCCCTCACCTAATTATCGCGCTCCAATTTACTGAAGCATGTACACAGTAATCTTTTCATTTGCTTTGAGGCAATATGCCCAAAGGAACCTGTCTTATCACCACTTAATTACTCCTGTTTACCCGTTAGCATTAATGATCCAGTGTTCTAGCAACAACCATAATGAGAGCCTCACATCAAGAGGGGAATAACACTAGAAATAAATGCATCCCAGTTTTTCACCATTTGTCATTTTTAACTAAGGATAAGCTCTGTTGGAATCACTAAGTTGGATAATTGATCTTTTCCCCAATGACTAATTTTCTATCAGTAAGGAGCTGTGTTACCACAACCTATCTGTTGAGAAGAATTGTTTTTGTCCAATTATTGTTTGTTTTCTGCCTCCAGACATCTCTCTCAGGATGCATTTACCAAGAGCTTTTCTATATCTGTAACTGCAATATCGCTATACCATGTAGTCCTAATGCATGTTTCATCTAAAGTGATGTATTTTTTTATTTCTCTAATTATCAAAGAAGTTACGTACTTGGTCAGCTTTCTCTTCTTTAATCCGTTTTTACTCCTGTAAAAAAAAGAAAAAGTGGTTTTCATTCATTAAATTATAGTATAGTCTTTATTCAAAGTTAGTACTGATTTATGAATGCCTGTTTTCTGGTCACCATCCTACTCAGGATGAGACTGGTGATAATACCTTGGACATTTTTAAGCTGAGGGTAAGATTTCCATTGACACCAATGGGATGTGTTTCCCATTCTGTGGCTCTGAGAACAACCCACCCGGGAAAGGGAAAACCTGTGCTCAACACAAGCAATGGGTCCTCTACAAATCCTGACCCAACAGCACCGTTGCCTTCAGGTGGACCTTCAGGAGTGCACGGGGCCTGAGCCCAGCAGAGCCCGGCAGGGGACTGTGCTGTTGCAGGGGAAAGGGGACCACGGTTGTCCCCGGGATGCTCGGCTCAGGCTCCAGTGGGAGCCTGGATGCCAACATTAGGGAGCAACTGGGAACAACAAGCATCTACTGGGCAAAGGCAGAAGACCACCACTTGCAAATATGCAAAAAAAAGTCAGGGTGAAGGAAAAAAGAAAGGGCCTGAATGCTATTTTTCACAGATTTCATAACCTGCTTGTGATGATCAATGAAGACAATGGGAAATATCCTACTGACTTGGGCGGGATTCAAGTTTAAACGTTAGATAATTTTAATTGACTTTTAACAGCTAGAGATAATTATGCCACTCACGTAATACACTGTCTTCACATGATTTATAAGTGATATAATTCACTAAAGACAGTTGAGAGCAAGCTTATGAATGTGTTGACCCATAAAAAATTGACTTAAGAACTGCACTACACTAAATAACACCATGTGGGGTTTTTTTGGGGAGCGGTGCCTGTGTTCATCTTGTTGCCACAGAAAAGTTAAGCAATCAATCAGATTGAATGCAGAAAGTGAGAGCCCTGGAGTAGTTTGGCCAGAGGTTTGAAAACACTGATCCCCTCTGTTAAACCAGCCCCAGAGCACAGTTTCTTGCTTACGCGGAAGATATTTTAGTAGTGTCATGTTTGTTTTTCCCTGGTATTAAACAATATCTGTTCATTAATCACATTATAATGATACTATTTTTAATTTCATGATGACAGCAAAATGATTTCTGGATACCTTTGGTCATACCTCAAATCAGTAAATTAAAGGTGAATATTTTTAATTTTAAAACAATGTAAAAATACAGAAAGAAATATTTGAGTGGAGTATTTTTATTTTTCACTTCCAAACTTAACGGTTAGAAGTTTAAGTTAAGAAGTTTAAGTTTAGAAGTGAAATTTGAAAAGCAGAATTATTCATTTCCAAAATTAAATTTTACAAAATGTTCAGGTTTTGGAGCAGCTGTAGTAGTTCTGTTATTTTGTCAGGGTATATTTCCATTCAGATGTGGAGCTTTGTTTGCAGAGTTAACAAGAGCTATGGCTAGACCAGCTTTACACTAATGTGGAGATTTACTTTGCAAAGCTTTACTTTGCAAATATTATAAACCTTTTCATCCTACCATGTTATCTATACAAATACTATCTGTACAGTCTCTGTACATGCATGTGTTCTGTACACATACCCTAGTAGTATATATTCTACATCTTTAAAGATGTAGAAATCTTCAAATTAATTTATCTAAATTATTCAGCATATTTCTATCCCCTGTGACTGTGGTAAACCTTTTAATGTTGGGCACATTGGAATTCATTTCAAAAGAAAAAATTTATCTGAGCACTCTTTATAATGGGAACGCTTCTAAGAATGCTTCTCCAAGGAACACTTCAAGAGGTAATAAAACCAATGATTGACATCCATTTCTCAGCAACAATTTCTTGTGCTTTGATAGTCTCAGGAGGCTTTTGTTTCTTAGCATTGCAATTGTTTCCTAAATGTTCATAAATGTTTTAAACCAACTTGTGTGCAAAACAAAGATATTTGAAACACTAGCTGGTATTTCATCTGTTCTTCCATTTACCCTATAGATTAAAATACAAAGAGAAGGATTAATCTCATCTCAACTTCATCTCCTTTAAATTTGGTCATCTAGACTAAAATAGGTAGCTTCATCAAAGAGGAAACCTCTGGAGAAAGATACACATGTGGAAAGGTGAGTTAATGCATATTAATTCATATTAAACAGAAAGGGGTAAAAGGGCAAAAGAAGATGATGACTCTTTTCTTCAGCAGTGCTGTTGACGGTGTCTTCCTTGGGCTTCTTAGGCATTAGGGAGTTAAGATTGGCCTTCACAATAATAAACTGCTTGTCTGGTCCTCCATCACTGTGCAGCTCCAACAGTTAGTTGGGTTTACCTCAGACAAGTTCCACATCTGTATAATACCAGCCTTGGAGAGATGTGGAAGACTTCCACCTGCTCTTCAGCTGGATGTATGTGCAGAATGTGCTTTCATTGTCACAGGAGAAGAAATGGATCTTTCTTTAGTTACATAAATCCACGCATTTCTGGGCCCACTGAAAATTTCGATGGGTTTTTCTACAGACCCAACACGACCCAAGGAAAACCAGCCTCAGAAATCTCTATGCTGAAGATGTCGATGACTGCCTGCCAGGGCTTTGGTGCTGCATGGCAACACCAGGGAAAAAGGCTGGCTAAGCTTTGGTACCACTTTTTTGTAAATCACTATACCTTGGACTCAAGACCATCAGGAACTTGTTTCTTTTATATAAATTAAGGATTTTTAGATCATAGTAAATGATAATTATTTGCTGAATGGCTTGTAAAGCAGTACTTGTTCTAAATAGAACCTGTGGCTTTGTTGGTTAGGTATTTTCAAAGAAACCCAATCAGTCATTTACTAAGTCTTTATAAATTATTTACAGACTAAACGATTAAATATACACACATACAGACAGAGATGCACACACAATGACCCAATTTTTACACTTTGGGACTGACAGTTTCTATCGATTCTCAGTGAACTGACGTCTCCAAAAGCAAAAGTTTTACTGATGTCAGGAGAGCATCACCACACCTTTAAAAACTAAGGTATTTGACATGACACACCAAACAGGTGGGGGATATGCAAGCAATTTTAGTAATAGAAAAGCAGCAGCAGCAGCAGAAAGCAATGCCAGGCAATGAACAGATGAATAACTGGGACAGAAGAAGCCAGGACTTATAATGAAGTGGCAAAAATTGCAAAGAGCAACGAGATGAATTATGATGACCACTGTAAGATTAGCTTTTTAATACCAAAATGGGTTGGATCATAAACAGACAAACTAGATGAAAAGCAGGGTAGCAAATACTTTGATACCCACATCCTCTCCAATCCATGTTCTAGTACAAGAAAAATATCTCTTCAAAAGCTTTGACCCATTTGGAAACAAAGGTATCACACATTTTTCATGTATTAGAAATTAACATTGTTTACACATTGCATATGGAAAAACAAGTAAATCACTTACCAAGGATTAATATAAAATGCCAAAAGATAATCAGTCCAAAGGCATGAGGGTAGCAGAGTTAGGAAAGCAAATACACTTCTACGCCTGTGAGCATTAATAAATAACATACATAAAGATGAAAAAGTGAGGAGAGTTAGTAAGACAAACAGAAATCAGGAGATCAGCAAATTCTATGTTAAAAATCAGTTAAACCCATAAAGGCTTCCTCTAACTTACTTCATAGGAATATTATTAGCATCCATAAAATTTTATTCCTCAACCTGACACCCTATGCAGGATTTTCAGCTATCCAACATCAAATTCTGTGTGTTCAAAATAAAAGTGGTTTATGGTATTGATTCAGGCCTGTTATTCTAAATCAATGTTAATTAACTGGCAGACTTTCAGAGAGGAAAATGTGTTTGAAAATTTCATCCATAGGTTTTTGACCATTAGATAGGTGCTGCTAAGTCTATTTTCTGACGCGTTGAGATATTTCAGGACAGACATTGTTTGTTTGTACCAAGTACAACTGTGATAATCTCCCATGTTTGCTCCTGTCAGTGATCCTGTGGATATCAGAACATCTGTATCAGAGATAAATTCTAATATCTCTTAATACCCTCTATCGAGTCAGATTTCTGAAAACTTTCTTATGTAACAAGTTGCAGAGTCCAATTTTTAAATGCTCTAAATTGTCTCTTAGGTTTTCAGCAAAACATTATTTCAACTGCTCCTAGCTGTGGTTTCTATGAATAACTTTTCACAGCAGGTTTCATTGTGGCTTATGGAAATATGAGCACAAAATCATTCTAAACTTCTGCATTTGCAACCTCTTTGCCAGATTCTGCTATGCATTGATCCAGAAAATCCACCAAGGCCTGTTGTGTTTATTGGTGGGGTGGGTTACAGGTACTTTGCCAACGTGAAAAACTCATGAAACTTAAACAAAATTTGCCCTAGTAGCAGGATTTTTTTGCCAAATACGCCCTCAGAGTGTTTTTTCCCCCATCAGAAAATCTTTTGTTCTAAAAGCTCTTCCATCCTTCTACAGCTGTTCTAAAGAGGAACCACAAAGTGAAATTTCCTTTTTCAGAACTCTTGGGTTTTATGAAGTTGGTAGATACCGTGCTTTCCCTGATAAGCAAGGCTGGTCAAATACAATAATCTCAGATCTTACTCTTCCAACCAGTGGTGGAAAACTTTCGCCCACACAATGAAAACTCCAAGTCATGCTTCAACAAACTTTGTTGCTGAAGAGAAAAAGGGCAGTGCAGCTTCTGCAAGGCACTTTTCCTGATGCTGGTGGGGATTGTGTGGGTCAGGCAGAAGCAACAGACCTTTCTAGTTAATCATATGCCATAGTAGTTTTAGCATCAGGGCCATAGGCCTTATCCAATGTTAGGGTTTCTGTGGGACTGGACTGAGCATGAAATTTGGTTTTCCACAGAGGGGCTTGAGAGGTGCCACAGAGAGGTTTTCATTAGGCTTAGAAGAGAGAAATGATGATGTTGCTGGAATACTCTTTCCTTTGGGAAAGTCCAAGTGAGGATTTTGCTTCCTCTTGCCTTCAGAGGCAGAGAGGATTATTCAAACCTGGCTCTTCTTTCACCCTCAAATCATCATGAGACATTTTCACACTTTATTGCATCATAGGCTAATGGCCTTGCAGACCTACTTATACAGTTCACAGATTAGGAAATCTGACATCTAAAACAATTGATTTTATTCAACATATGAAAAATACATAATTGCCCAGTAAGTAAAATATTGTTTTGCTAGAATGATATAGTCTTTCACCTACTTCTCAGGTGAGTGAGAATTCAGAATACTGAAAAATTTTAATTAAGAAAGAGATGCAGAGATTGCTCAAATCCTGAAAACTCTGCTGAGCTGAGCTTTCCTCAGGAACCAGTGGATGTGCCCATATCTCCCTTACTAAATCCCTGGAATAGCCACAAGCAAAATGGGTTTCTTAATCCTTCTCCCTGTCTTTAGGGCTGTATTTTCCATTTGGCTGCCTGGATGGACAGTGAAATCATTCTTGACATTAGACGACAAAGGCACACAAAA
Source organism: Gallinago jamesoni (assembly GCA_025769975.1). Lineage (NCBI taxonomy): Eukaryota > Metazoa > Chordata > Aves > Charadriiformes > Scolopacidae > Gallinago > Gallinago jamesoni. The sequence continues at coordinate 67,380,281 of JAOQGH010000001.1, read as the reverse complement.
CAAGTTATCTTTACTAACTCTCAGAGAAGTCGGGGCCATAATATAAGGACACACTGCCTTCAGTTATCAAAAAATTGTGGAGATATTAGGCAGGAATATTTTCCCCAATTTATATTTTTATAATATAATTTATATATGTATACATATATGCATATATACACATATATATATGAACACACATACACACACTTATATTAAATCAAGCAACAAGAACCTTCACATTCACATCCAAACCTATTAATTAATTCTCCTTCCCATAAAAATCCTTTTATGGTTTTAATAACATCTGTTGCCAGTTTAATCATTTGATTCAAGCTCGGGTATTTAATTAACATGAGCGTTTGATCTTCTGCCTTCTTTGCCATTAATATAGTCCAAGTAAGAGAGGCTGAAAGAGAGATTAGTTTGTACTGCATACAGCTGGCTGCTATTAAAGCTAAACCAAGCAAGTGAAGCTTGTTTAATATCCAGTTAATTAGCAGCACAGTGAGGTATTGACAAGATTTGCTGGGCTTGTTAGTTCAGTTTGCACGCTTATTAGCAAAAGGCTTGTTGTGGTGCAGTGTCAATCCATTTAATCCCGTCCTTGCTGGCAGGCTGTGTCCTATGAGATCATGGAAGCAGCACCCTGCTCACCAACTCCTCTTTCCAACTTCTTGGCTGTCAACAAAGCTGACCATGGCTGTAAAACCAAGGCTCATATTTTCTTTTTCCTACATACTGCAATGGGTCTCTAGGGGGCCGACAGCATGCTTTTAAATATCTGTGCTTGGACTTGCCTTGAAAGATATGAGTATTTTTCCAAACATTGCTCATAACAAAACAGTAAACTTTGGGTCAGTCATTAGCATCCATTTGTTTATCAAAACAGGAATGAAAATGACCACATTGGTGCCAGTCAGGTAGGTCTCGGAGCCCTTTCACTTCTGGAAAAGCTTATCCTACAGACTTTGCTCAAACACTTCACTTTGGCTGATGGTCTCAGTGATGTCTTGGAGTCCATAGTCAGAGCCTGCAACTGTTGTAGGTGGTTTTCTAGACTAGCAAGAATACATTTTGGGTTTTTTTTGTTGTTGTTGTTGTTTTTTTTTTTTCTAGCCATTTCAACAGCACTGATTATTAAGTTGCAGTAAATATTTGAGTTGGCTTGTCCTTGTCTTGCAATGCAAGGAAATATTAATTAATGGTACTGTGAGAAGACAGTTGCTAATAGGTTATCTACAGGCAAGCTTACTTCTGGAGGTAAATATGAAGCGCTAATGGATTTACAGAAAAAGTTTCTGCATTGGTGTCATTTCAGGAAATATGCCTCTAAGGGAAAAAAAAATCCTCCCCAAACACATCTATGCAACTTGGTTGACATTTATATACATCACTCCCTACTAAAAATACCAGGGAATCTTGAGTCATCATTCAAGAAGTAAAATGCTAAAATAACAGGTATAGTAGTTTTATCTTAAGCAAGGACAGTGATGACATGAAAAATAAGCACTTAAGATTTAAAGATTGTATTTGCCAAAACACCGAGATGGGGAAAGACATAATAAAAAGCTTTACTTCCAACACTCACCAGTTATAAGGAAGCTTTCCATCTCTCTCTAAAGATGCAAAATTGACAAAGGTTCCAGCCCCGCACTCCCTGTTTCAGGAAGACCAATTGGTACAAAGTTACCATTTTGGGATTCACAAGGCTTGCAATGATGCTGATTTAACAGAGGACTCTCAGAGTTGAGGAGAAGTGCTGAACACTCGCATCTCTAACGAGGTCGGAAATAATCTGTGATAAACATAACTGAAATCCCTTAACATAGTCTTACACACCACCACCTGAGATCGTGTTTCCTCATAATGCTTTAAAAGAGTGAAACAAGGGAGAGGTTGCTAATAATGATCTCAAATAGACCTATTCTCTTCATATTTGGGCTTTCTCTAGTCTGACACTAGGACTAGTTGCTGACCTCTGTACACATGTTAAATAATTTCTCTTTCTATACTAAATATTCGCTGCCCCAAATCTAAAGAGAAGATGTGCAATTGCCTCTATTTGACAGGAGAATGGTAATTTTGGATTCACAAAAGAATTTTGAAAAAACTCTGAATTTTCTGAATAGCATCCCAGTGAATTTGTCACATGTCCATTATTTTCAGCTACACGTGGTGAATTGGCCTGACTATTTTTGATTTCTTGATTTAAGCAAACAATTGCTTGCGGCTTCTCACTGGATTTACTTTGTTAATTTCTTCCTGGGGTTTTTATCTTCTGCAGCTAGAAGCAGCAATGAAGTTGAAAAAGAAAAATCTTTGAGTTGCCTGCACAGTAATTAAATAGGAAAGAGAATTAATTTAGCTGGGATTTTCACAGAGCCAGTTGCATGTAAATGGAACAAACCACGTAACGTTCACTGAAAGAGATAGCCTGCAAAATGTCTGTGATATGGTCATCTGTTAGCCAAGGCACAGCACATAAAATGCAGTGTCTGCTAGGTAGCCAAGCGCAAGATTCTTCACATAAGGTTTTTTTACATGAAATCATTTCCTTTCTTGACACAGGAGAGTAAATGAATATAAACTATATTACATAGATTATAAAAGGATGAAGACTCCAGGACCTTTCCAAAATGAGGAATTTCCTAATACAACCCTGTTGTAACAAGGGGTTGCACTTATGGACCCAATCTTGTAAAGCTCTAAATGAGACAAAGGTTGAGGTTTATAACTCAGGTCAAGAAAAAAAGTAGAGGGAGAAGACATGATACTCCTACTTTTGAAGGCATCCTATTCATAAGCATCTCCAGCTTAACCCATGCGCACAAGCATCTTCAATTGCAACTATTGTCATGATGTGTTTGTTGTTGTCTGAAATTTTTGGAATTAGCACAAATCCAGACTTACCTGGCCATTTGTAGATGTTTTCTCCTGAGTACAACAAGAGTCACCAGCAGCAGTCCAATCAGAAGGATACTTAGGATGGCTAACACGGAGATTACCACTACATTGGGATTCATCTCGGTGACTGTACATACAAACAAGGACTCTTGGTTACTCAATTCAGAAGTGCTGATAGTTTTTTGGGTTTTTTTCTTTTTTTTTTCTCCTGAATGTCATTAGTGTTATTTTTCTGAACTGATCTCATTCAGCCTGGAGTGTTACAGAGAGAAAAAAAATCTACCACTAGAGATAAAGGGAGGTTTTGACTAGTTATTGCTCTTACAAAATTTATGTGGGGAAATTAATTCACTCTGGCATTTTGTGAAACATTGGTATGTTCAATTTTTTTTTTCCTTTTAAACTGACATTCATAACACAAGAGAAAAGGGTGAATGAAATATAAAATACAGATACTCATCATCATCATCTCCAAATGCTGTCTCCAAAGCACAGTTCAACTCTGAAGTTGTTCTTTAACAATAATCAATACCTTTTCTGACCCAAAAGCAAAATAACAGGCTGATACTCCATAATATACTTGGTTGGAGTTGGCTGAATTACTTCAGCAAATAAATCTTAACAAAAAATCTCTGTTTTAAATAAAAGCTGGAATCAACTCTCAATAACAAAACCTTGATATATTTTTCTTCAATATTACATGCTTACCAACTGTACTATGAGACTAGATATCTTGTTCTGCTCATTATGTAAGAAACCTTCTCTACTTGACTTGCTCAGAATAACTTTGCATGCATAGTTGTATAAAGAAGCATTTTTCAGATTAAAAATCATGGATATTTTTAAGCTGAGTATCAGGCACTGAAGTCCACCATGCAGTGGTGTGTGTTGTATAGGACTAGTGACTAAAGCTACACAACTCCCTCACTAAGCAGAGGTGAGACTGGTCATTCTGAAGGGGAGATTTTAAAGAGAAGTGCAATGCTCTGGGCAGTTCAACACTTTCAGAGTCAGTACAGAGCCAGGCTTCATGACAAGCCTGGGAAGCCTCCATCCCTTCAGGGTGCGGCTGCTCGAGATCCTGCAGTGGCCCTTCTCCTTCTCTCTCACCCTATCTCCACTTCCTCACTGAAAGCAGATAGCTATTCTTTGTCTTAGCAGCTGATAAATAGGATTTTCCTCTCATTTGAGCTCAGCTGAGATGACATTTTTCTCCATAAATGTCATCAAGCAGTACCCTGATGCTCAGCCTTGACACAAGAAATTAGTTCAAAAGCCCAGTGGAGAACTGAGCCTTTGGTTTATATTTTTCCAAGTCAACCTCCTCAGTGGGGATTTCTCCAAGAAATTCTTAACGTTGCTGCTTCCCCATCCCATCCACATCTGCCAGCCTTTCCACGATACAAACAACCCTTGGGGCCAGCATTACCGAATGCAGCTTTAGAAAGTAAGGAGAAACAGATGTCATAGCTGGAGGAGGAAGAAGAAAGCGGGGAAGTGCTGCTTACCCATGGTGGAAACTGCGATGAAAGTGGGGATGCTGGGGCTATTGTGACTGAAGGTGGTCACGCTGCAGTTGTAGGACGTGGCAGGGGTTAGGCTGGAAATGGTCACGACATGCGAGGAGACAGTGACAGGTTCCTGCAGACATGGGGAAAAATACACAGAAGTTTGTTCTCCTACAAATGCAAGGGCACAAATCAGTGCTCCCCTCTGCACCCATATATTTGATGAGGTAAAGCCAGATCTTGTGAAAGGAACCAGCACTTTGAAACCCAGGGAAGGTAGCCACGGCCTGCCCTTGAAAATAGGCAGGTAGCCGGGCGGTCTGGCAGAAGAGGGGAGAGGAACAGGGCTGAAAACAGCATCAGGACTGTCATAGAGCACCCCAGGGTGCCCCAGGACCCCTCAGGGAGGGCAGGAGGGTGCCTCACAGGGAGTTGGGTCAGGCACACGCTTGGTGGGTAAAGGCTCTGTGACATCCCCAGAGGTGGGCAGAGCTCATGACTTCTGGTTGCTAAGCCATACAGGTGGGAGGAAAATAAAGTTATTTTTATTCAAAGCGCGGTGTCCCTGGTAAACCCTTTTGTGCTTCATAAATGCTGATACGGCAAAAGAAAAAAACATAATACATGCATTGACTTAAAGATACAGCTCCTTACAGAAGTTTTTCTGTACTCTGTGGCACAGCCAAGGGTGGGTTGCAGATGCGAAAATAGGGACACTGATCCAGTGGTTTAGAAACGGAACAAGGAGAAAATTTACGAATGAACTCATTCCAGATGGGGAGCGCAAGATCTGTAGCAGGTCCCAAGCACTGGGTTTCTGCAGTGGCCTGTTGTCATTCACAGCTTCTAGGCTAGCAAAGGCTCACGTGGCAGTGCAATTCTGAGGTACATTATGCAGATGAAATCACACGTACACAAGTGTAAGGGAGGGGACTTTTATTCCCTGAGCTGAAAGGAGGGGTCACAGTTTGGCAATTGGCCTTGGTTGGATGCTTTCTGCTTTGTCATCTGGGAAATTTAAATCAGTCAAGCAAAACCCAAGATGTTCAAACCTGGAAAGCTGTTGCTTTTCATTTTGCTGATTTAAAAATGAAGGAGAGGGACTGTAGTTAGCATGGAAAATCATAAGTAAAAAATTTTCACCAGTCTAATGGGAAAGCATTCCTTTCTGTGGTTCAAAAAGGGAGCCCTTCCTCTTTTTTCATAAAGGCAGAAAAGAGAGTGACAAATCTAATGAGAAGTGAGCTGACAATCTCTGTGCTTTTCCAGTGCCAGATGTTCATGTCAACAAATGAGACACCCACTGAAGCTCCTGCCAAACAGAGCGGTCTTTTCCTGATGTTCTTTAAACAGATCTGCTCTGCACCAAAGCTGCAAATCCTGTGGTATCTTCCTTGCCTGATCACATCATTATTTTGAATCTCTGCTAAGTGGATAACGACCTCACAATCTTTAGCTATTCACTGTGAAAAAGCAGGAGTCTAGATGTGGAATCCACACTATCCAAAAGATTAAAGTGCATTTAAGCATACTTTTTTTTCCTTTAGTCAGTGCCTTTCTCAATTTAAGAAGAATATTAAATAATTCAGACTGGTCTTCCATAGCATTAAAGAGCGTATGTGTCTCTTTTTGGATTATCAGTGGTCTGAGTGTGTTGGTTTTTATTTTTTTCAAATGATTTCCCATTACGTGTGACAGTCCACATGAGAGAATGGTGTTTCATAGCATGAATCACAGTGATTCACAATATCTAAACACCAAAGGAAGCCTCATATGTTGCACAGTGTTGAATGTAAAGGAATTAAAACTACTACTGCTCTATTCTTCACTGAACGATGTTACCAATCTAAACACTCAAGTATTCAGGTGGCCTCTGAGCACAGGTACATAACTGGACAGAAAGAAGAGGAAGTTCATTTGTGAGGCTGAGAAGGTGGGTCTCCAAGGAAATACTCCAAGAGACAAAAATCCATGAGAAGTAACCACATTTGCAGCATAAAAATGTTCTTTGAATAGCAGTGAAGGTCCTACCTACTAAACTTCAATTAACAGTTCTCAAACACAGAAATAAAGTAAGCCAGAAATAACTAAATGCTGCATAAAAGATCTCATGGCATCTAAATACGTCTATTTTTCCCATTCCTTATCAAGCTACCTGAACATTGTTCCTTTCCAGAGCACTGATATTCCCTCTGTTTAATGGCCTTTTAGGTTTTTCATCGCATATTGGAGCTATTTTCATTGCTAGCCAAAGACTGACACCCTGTTGGATGCACACAGTTTTTGTCCAACTAGTTACAATCTCATCAGTAAGAGAAGCTAATTTTAGTATTACAAAATAACAAAGTATTTTGGTATTTTAAATACTTTAAAAGGTTTAATCCTGAACCACCTTACCGCATTGGTTTAATGATATAACCTGGACACTGAGCAAAATGCCATTGGGCTCTACACACAAATGCTAAGCAGCAGACCACAAACCAGAAAGATGCAAGGCCCAGTCTCAGTTTCAGAGATGAAGAGCAGAAACCAAGGAAGAGACACTTACATACCTGGACTTTTGCTTCCTGACCAGATCCAGCCTGCTGGCAGTAGACTTCAAAGAAATCAGCCACTCCTTCTTCCACCCACAGCAGAGTCACAGAGGTCTGAGTCTTGTTGACAGCAAATAGTGATTTTGGAGGGGCCGGCTCTGGTTAAGAAAAAATCTCCTTTTATTAAGCTTATCTTTAAGTTTCCAGACAACTGAGAAGAGGAAGCCTTGAACAAAATTTAAAGCAATGCCTGATGCCCTTCTATCTTTCATTTCCTTCAGATAAAGCCTGCCAATGTAAAGCCCTGCCTCTCGTGATGATAAACGACCACTATAAAATGGGAAGATGATGAGGTGTCTTGGTTTTTCTTCTCTATTTAAAGTGTTCTCTATTTGGACAGTTGGATAATTACTTCCCTTTTCAGCAGAGCCCTTGTTTGAGGATGATCAGCGTATTCTATTAATAGACCAATGTTAGCAGAAACTCTTTCAGGAGAAGATGGCTGTCCACCCATTAGCAACACATTTGGCCTGAAAAAACTTTTCTTTACAAGGCTTGCCCCAGGAGACAATAAAGAAGCAGCTTCCCAGAAGTGAAGGCCATCTAGGTTTCTAGGTTCATTCAATTGTAGAAGAGAAAATATGTAGTTAATTAGCAGCTTAAAAAGAAAATCTTAATTATTTTTTTTCCCTAGGCTAATTTTTAAGGGCCACTGGGTCTGCACTCATTCCATTTAGCTGCAGGAGTTTTGTCTCCTCACTTCAGATTTTGGGGATCTTCAATGTATCGCTTTGATTTTTGCTGCTTTTGTCCTGGATGAACTGGCCATGGGCAAAGATATACAAGGGACTGGGGTCCCCAAATGTTGAGGAGGAGACAACCCTGTGTCAGGAGGATCTTCTGGGAAGATCAGGAAGATCTTCTGGGAAACAAGGCCGAGGGTCTGCACCCAGAGACCCCGGCTCTGCATGGGGTGGCCTCAGCTGTCCCCCTCAGGGCCACCTCCCACCCGCTGACCCCTATGTCTGGGCGGCAGCAGCCCACAGAAGACCATGCTGACCTTCAGTAGAGGCCACCCTTCGCTGCAATCCTGCCTGAACAAGCCTGGAGTATGGAAAACACAGGAGAGCAAGAGGCGAAACCTTGAGGAGCAGTGAGAGAAGCAAACAGCCCAGGCATGGTGTTAAGATGAGATGTATTTTTTTTTCCCCAAGATGATTTAAAAACCAAGGCTTGATCCTGATTTTCCACCAGAAGACCTTACACAACTGGTACTGGCAACCTCTAGCTTTTAATGCCTCAGGCATCCAGGGCCTCTTTGGTTAGCCCTCAGAGAGTACAATGTTTGGGCTGTACATTCCCAAGCTGTTCTCCAGAGTTTTCACGTTTCCTAATCTATGGATGTTTAATGAAAGTTTTCATTCCCAAACAAAGACCTCATTCCAGAATCCTGACACACCACATGTAATCTACTACAAACAACAACATTTTGCTCTTACTGTTTCCCTTCACAAATAATTTTAATTCTCATTCTGTGAGATGCTGTCACAGGAGTCTGGACATGATGTGTAAGACCTGCCTCAAAAATCTTGGCACAAAGGACTTGCTCAAGTGGTTATAGCCATCTTGGAGGTGTATCTGATCCTCAGACAATCAGATCAGTGTTCTAGGGTTGGAGGCTGCCAAGATTTTACTGGCATTAGGGAGAGCAGGGTAGGGACTGAAGCACATTCACGTGGCTTCTTCTGTGTCACAGGGATTGCAGTGCACATGTTGTCCCAGAACTACACAGGAAAGCGTCCCTCTCCCTTAATTACACCCATATATCTGCTCTTGGATTCAGAAACACATTCCATCCCTCAATTCCAGGTAAAAAATGGCCTCAATTAAAATATGAGTTTTGCATTTGGGCATCATCCCAAGTAAATCCTCCTTTTGCCTCCAGCAAATGGCTTGATTTTTCTGCAAATGGAAAGTTGCCAGGATGAAGCAAACATCATGGAGGGAAGAACATTTGGCAGGAACGCCTAAGTGACTGCCAAGTGGTGAGTCGTCTATCACTTAGAGTCAGTTCCCACTACTGCTAATTACAACTCCCATTGCTCCCTCAGAAACAGAGAGAAGGAAAGCCTCCGGTAAAATATCCTTACTAGTGTTTATTCAAAGTGCAAACAGCATTAAAAAAAAAATAACAAAACAAAACAAAAAAAAAAAAACCAAAACCCAAACCAACAAAACCCCCACACCCAGAAGTCTAGAATTGATTTACCGAAATGGAATTCATTCCACCTTCTCTTTGTTGTGAATGAAATAGCAAGAGCAAAATAACTATATCAGTTCAATAAGAGCCTGCCTGTCCGTCAGCAACCAACAGGAAGATACGACTAGGCTGCAGGGTGAACATGAATAAAACATGGCACTTCTGGACCTGTCTGAAAAAATAAAGCTAGCTGATATTTTGAAATACTACCCTAAAATATTTGGATCAGAGTAGTGGGGGGGATATACTCACCCTAACACCTCCACCTGCTCAATCCTGGGAATGAAGAGTTACAAGCATGTAACACCATGGGCAGACATAAGGTTTGGGGAAAACAGTGGACAGTGTATAGGGAAGAGGAAGGTCCATGTCTACGTCTTTCAAATATCCCCTTTGGTGAAAAGACCTGGAAGAACTTCAGATTCTTACGGCTGTATTGTTTGCCCTGCACTGTTCAAGGGGTTTGAGTAAGAGCTATTGAACAAGATGGAAAGACAATGATTGCTTCAAGAGCTCTTATTCAATTAGAAGTTATCGAGTCCTCCAAATTCACTTCTTTCACTGTCACTCAGGAAAGGTTTATCATGCGTGTAGGGAAGGATAATCCAGTTTGAAATTACTAGCTCTTCTTTACCCACCTTCACAGTGGAGTTGACGCCTGTAAAAGCAGTTAGGCACATTTCAGAATTTCAGTTTTAGATACCCAGCGCTCAACAATTCTACATGCACCCAAAAGCAAAGCAAAATCTCTGACAGTGTAGTGGAGTAGTGTCCAGTCGTCCTCACAGGCAAAGGAAGATGTTAGGCAGAAAGTTATATTTATAAATCCTACCTAAAGGATCAAGTTCTTAAATCTTTCTTTTGCTTCTTTGAGTAGATTACACATATTTCTCTTAGAATGATGCCGGGTTCCAAAGCCATGAATCTGATTGCTTTTGTAAAGAGTATTGTCATTGATTTGTATTTAAGGGTACATTTTTGTTGTTGGAAGACTATGGAGATGCCAAGGGAGAGAGGAGAGGAGACAGGAAGCCAAATCAGGTGGCAGAGTGCAGACCCAGAAATTGGCTCGTCAAAACCTTTGTATTATAGGGAAGCAGATATGAAGCAGAGTTGTTCTCTCAGCAAGGCATTAAGCTATTTCACTCTCCTACTGCCACTTACAGTCAGATTCTGCCACCCTTCCTCCTCTTGAACAACACTATTTTAGGAGAGTACCTTCACATATGGGAATGGGGTCCCACGTACACAAGGAAGATGCTGGATCTGCTGTCACAGTTACTTTTGGAGTCAAATGAGAGGAGGAGTGAGTTTATAATTTACCAAAAACCCAAAAGCATTTCTTACCCAGTTTCACTAGCTGAGGCAGGGAAGTATTGCTGCCTCTTTCAGTACAAGCAGTCACTGAAAGGTTGTAAATGTCCCCCGGAGGCAAGCTCAACACAGCAGTCATCACATTGCGTGTTACCTACAATAATTATAGACATGAACTCTTAAATATGACCCAAACCAGATATCCTTCCTGTAAAATTAATCTAGTCACTTAATATACTACAGAGAAAGTTCTGTGCACCACAGCAGTCGTCTTCTAGACATACTTTAGGCATGGACCAGCTCCCATGGACATCGACTGTGGAAAGCTGTAATGTTCAGCAGAACATCACAACACAGAGAGAAGACACTCTTAGGCCTTATTTTCTGTATGACCAGTGAAAAATTAAGGAAGAAAGAAAATCTCCCTCACACCAACAAAAGCATTCTTGCATCTAGATTTTTTGAGTTGTGCAAAGCGCTGAACAAGCCATGTATTTGAGTGCATTGCAACGTTAGAGGAATTAAAATCAGATCAGATATCTGTAAGAGTACACAAGACACATACAGGCAAGCCTTTCTATATCCTCAGAACTTGCAAATTAAATCCAGCAGGGCAAGTCTAACACCTACCTGGAGACCTGTTGACTTGACAATAGTCCTCAGGGCCTGACTTAGTCATCTGCAAGTTTGAAAGCAGATTTGATCCAAAACTGAGCTGAGTGTCTAAAGATTGGGAATAACTTCTTCCCACTATTTTAGGGGTGAGTAATCTCCCCATTTCTCCAGGGTCATGGAGAAGGAGACAGAACTCAGCTACTGCACAGACCATTTTCAGAGCACTTGTAGACTATCTACAAAGGGCACTCTCAGGAATCTCACGCTGGTTTTCATAGTCACTTAATTTTCAGGCTGAAGTTTTCAGTTCCAAGAGGGTTAGACAGTCCTGAATAAAACCTAACAGGACTACGCATATTAATTTTGTCACTTTGCTAAAAACTGACCAACTTCTACAGAGTCTTGGGAAATACCCAAATAGCAGGAAGAAAAAGTCATCATTGCCTGACAGTGTTACCTATTTATTTTAATAATCCCACAAGAAAACAACAATAACACCCGTAGCAATCTTAATAAATCAGATAAAGAGATTACAATATAGTATGACTTTTAAAAGAAACCATTTCTGAAAATGACTAACAGAACTCGGGAGAACAGGGATACCCTAACACTTGCAAGTTATTTACTTATTTACAAATATGAGCAGGACCATAAAAGTTAGCTATAAATAGGTTGTTGCAGGAATTTCCAAAAGAATACTTTATGGGGTGTATGGTCCCGAAAAGAATATAAAGACAAACATTCTAAAAGATATTCCTAACGATTTGAAGTTTTATTTGCAGATATACTCTACTATAGATACCCTCTTGTTTTAATATTTTGATTAAGCCAAAGCTACATACTCTATATTAATTTTAATTTAATATGCAATGTTTTTATATATTTATTTAATCTAAGATTTTCACATTCAATGAAGTTGAATGGCATAGAAATCAGATTTTTCCTGAAAGAACAATAACCTTACAGAGAACATGACTTTTGGAAGGAAGAGGGGAGAGGGTTGTCACAATTTTTTTAGAATTCAATTGTTGGAATATTTTATTTGTAGGAAAAAATAAAATGTGGAGTTTTCTTCCTCACTTGAAACAACGATCCAAATATTGGGAGTTCTTGCTGTTCAGAAATGTCATGTTTTTGAACAGTTCTACTAATCATGTAATTAAATTCGTGCTGCAGCAAGCTCCAGATGGGTGCATTCTTGCAGCCACTAGAAATCTAATAAAGCTAGGGTGGTCCAGAAAAATCCAAGTGAAAATTGCTGACGTATTTGTGCTTATGCTGAAAATCCACTTCCAATTCAGCGTCTGCTGAGTCTTCAGCTGTAGAAGGGGAACCTTTCCCTTGGGAAAGGCCAGACACTTGAGAAAAGCAACTAGTCTGTCAATGATTAAAAGATCCGCAGTGGTGTAGAAGACAGTCACTGGCCACAGGCTGTATGAAGCCACGCTGCTGGCTGTATACATTCCTGAGCTGCAGTGCTCCTCTGCTGTGCTCAAACTCTGTATGTCCAGGGGCTGCTCTTTTGCTTCAGGTTAAACATGTATCTCGACACCCTGCAGCAGCATGACTTTAAGTCATAATTGGAAACCCCAGATTTCTTTTTCTAAGGGATTCTTAAACGTGCTCAGATTTCATGACAATACGCCAAGAACACATCTTAACCTCTGGAAAGTTTCCTAAGAAGTGCATACATTCTGGGTGAAATTCTCATCCCATCAGTTAGCAGAACCGGTATTTAAACAGAAAATGAAATCCACATAATTTATAAGGATGTCTGTTTGGTAAATTCAGAAAATGGGAAGTTATAGTACCTGACCAGAACGAACTAAAAAAAACTTAGCTAGTAGTGTAGTCTGGTTATTATTAAATAGAGGATCATAGCTGTTCACTCAAAAATACTCTTTATGTTATGTTGCTTGCAGCTCAGAAGTCTAATAAGCTATTTTTAAATTCTCACCTAAATTATCAATAATTTCTCAGCTGGACCACCATAGAATCATTTTGTCCACTGGCTCTTTTGAGAGCTGAGTCTTCAGAAGTGCTTGCTAACACTATGACGTTACTTTAACTGATCAGGCTTCTACCAAATCTTAATCAACTTGCTTAAACTTTGTTCAAGTTAACAACTCAATGAAAAAAATTCAGGGGAATGTGTGGCTCCTTCCCCATTCATACTTACACTCTTCTTGATTTTTTTCTTTCCTTCTGCAATGACCATCCAATGCAGCATTCTGGAATGAGAAAGGTCAGTACCATCTCCTCCATAGGTCCAGGTGACGTACAAAAGGTGGTTGTAATATTCTATGGAGGTAATCTCAGGTGCCACTGGTGCTGAAGGAAGAAGGCAAATGTATTACAGACAGGGTCTAACACAATTGGTTAACGGGTCCAGTAATAAACTTCTGCCAAAGGATGCTGTTGGGAAAAGAGTATCATAAAGATAGCAGAAACATACTAGTAAAAGCATGTGTGCTACCTTAAAGAAACCAAAATTGGCATTTAATCTAGAGGATATTCCAAACAAAAATATACTTTTGTTTGCTATCTTTCAGTTAAAAAAAAATCATGAAGCTACTGGCTGATATAAACTGATTTTTAAGTCATTTACAAACACAACTGGAAATGAAGCTAAAAAACCTGAGATATTGCTTCAGATAGCACTGAAAAGAAATGGCAGTCAGTCAGAAATACAGAATTGTCACACTGAATAATTTAGATAGCTTTTCCATCTGAAAAAAATCTCTCCCTTTCACTGAGTTTGTGTCTTCCTAGGAGGAAAACTCCACACCTTTGGTTTTCCAAAGAACATCTTTTTGCATGAAAAGTTTTGGCCACGTTTGTTCCTGGGGTGAAAGTCCCACCTCCACAGAAGGCCCCAGTGAGCTAAGAGCCACCTAAGCACCAAATGTCTAGTCTACAGGCAAATGGTAGTTAATCATTAGGCATTAGGTGAAGCAGCTGTTGTCCATCCTCTTCCTCCGTGCACCCAGCTCCTGCCCAGCTGGAGCTGCCAGCAAGTCCTTGGCTCCCTGTGCAGCCCAAGAAGAAAGAGAGAAGCCTTCAGGGCAACTCCTCTCCTCCTAAAATAGGTATTTAAAGGAGTAAGAGCATTACCTGGTTAATTGCAGAGGGAGTTTAGCTGGTCAGCTCGCCTCGACTGCCTAATTCGGAGGTGCAGGTCCCCAGTTAGGGGGGATTTAAATTAAAACCGAGTAGAGACCCAAAAGCCAAAGTCAATAATAGGTAAAGATCACAACTCCCTCTCAAAGTTGCATTTTAACCTGGGTGAAACAGGGAAGTGTGTGAATCTGTGTGCTTGGCAGATTCTTTAGGAGTGCCACAGAAGACGATCCGGAATTCTTGATCGTCCTCTGCACAAGCCCCTTGTTTGTGCAAAGGCAGCTGAGATGCGACCGCTCAACGAGAGGACCCTTCCCACCACCAGCAGCCCTGGGCTCAGGATAGAGCTCGGATCTGTTTGAAGGGGCCACAAGATGTCACTGCTGCTTTCACGAAGGCTGCTGTGACTTTTTGCATCGAGACATCCCTTAGTGATCAGATTTACTGAAGTAATCGCTAAGGCAGGCAGCAAATACAATGCACGGACAATTTAGACCCATTTAGAAACGTTTAGTAAGACTATTCTCTCAGATTACTGCTGGAAATGTCCTTTTATACTGTTGAGAGGAAGCAACGTTATTTAGTAGAAAATCTTTAAAGTAATGCATTTTTCTTTCTTTTTAATTTCTAGAGTTCCAGGCTGTCCCTACACAAGGATTCCGTACAATTTAAAGTCACAACTGGCATCAATCTTACACACCAATAATTATTTCCTCCTATAGCTGAACACTGACAGCAGACTTTTGCTGCTAATGCCCATGCAGCTGGTTGGCTTTAGGTGTCTGTCAACAAACCTCCAGGACGTGTGACACGAGACCAGAGGGCCACGGCTTGCGTGACTGCCTTCTTTAGCGCCATGTTCCACTAGGAGCCCAGTGGCATAGAGAAGCTGTAGGAATTTACATCCTGCTGCTGACCTGGCCTGAAGTGACAGCTGAAAGCATCCATGGGACCAGCGGGCGGGATGGTAGTTGCCAACACCAAGAGTCGGTCGTTCTTACTCTTCTTGCTGCTCCGAAGCTAAAAGCATTCTCATCGTAAAAGCAAATGGTGGTGGTCTAAAGTGCCCTTGCTTACGGTTGCTTTAAATCCAGCTGTTTACAGCAGGTGGCATTAAAAACTCATTAGTCACCACAGCAACACTTGGCAGCGCCACAATCTCTCTCCCACATTAAAACAACAACCTGCAACTGTTGCTGCAGGGGCCTGAGAGAACAAATGCTGTTTATGACAAGCCTCTGGGATCCTCTAAATTTCCCCTCTTCTCCTGGGGACATCTGAGCAGTTTTGCAGGGGAGAGCTGTAGATCATCTGCTCTCTTGTAATACCCTTTTTCATCCCAGGTACTGCAGTTCAGAAAAGCCCCAGCCTCGCTGTAGGCTCCACACGAGCTGTGTGATCCCGTGACAGGGAATTGGTTTTCCTGCTCTGGGCTTTCTGCAAGGTGTGTTCCCAAACTCCCAGATGATCCTTCTGCTTCGTTTTAAAAAAAAATCTAGCTTGTGCTCCAGGTGCAGAGGTTAACTTCCCAGCTACGCACAGAAGAACTGACAGATGGCGTGCCGTCAAGACGACGACAAAGCCTTCATTCTAGTATTTTAAAATTTAGGGCTTTTTGGTGGGGCTTTTTTTTTTGATTGTTTTAATTCCTGGCAACCTGCGCAGGGAACGTAGCACTGTTCAGAACGATGCAGAAAGGGACCAAGCACTCCGTGAAACCACCCGTTCCCTCTCTGGAAAGAAAGACGCTGAAGGGTGATAAAGAACTCTGGAGTCCCCTGGTAACTTAAAAGAGTGAAAAGGCAGCCCCTACTGGGGACAAACACATCAAACCTGCAGACATGAAAACCTGGCACACCACTTTCTCTCAAGTTAGCAGCCCCTGGACAAATGGGCTGCTCAGGGAGGTGATTGAGGCACCATCCCTGGAGGTGTTCAAAAGACGGGTTGATGTAGTGCTGGGATGTATGGTTTAGTGATGGTGATGCTCCTTGTTTGTTGTGTGGGTGTCTGTTTTTGTCAGTTAAGTTGACAGTTGGACAAGATGATCTTTAAGGTCCCTTCCAACCTAGAAGACTCTGTGATTCTGTGATTCTGTGAAAACTGAAGAGATTGCAAGAAATAAGGCAATCATAGGACAGGGGTCTATTTAACGCTCACGTTCAATGGTGACCATCTACCGATAAGCGCTTGTAATTCGATCAAATCAGATTTCTTTGTTCCCTTCAAATGCTGTGATCCGGCTCACCACGATTCAACATTTTCATCAGTCCTCTGAAAGTGAAAGCACCTCTGGCGAGCTGCGCCAGTAACGTGGCTACTGGCCAAAGAGCGGAGGACTGGGACACGGCTGTGGTTTGAATTATTGGCCCCTACACTGCTCAAACGAAATCTCTTTCAAAGTACCAGGTGCAAAGTTGAGCCTTTAGGAAAAAGGCACGCAGACAACACTTCCCAAATGATAAAATTCGGTCAGAAGACACAGATTAGAAGTAAATCAACACAGACCTCCAGCGCGATGCCGTAGTAAATGCAATCATCTAGAGGCACAAACAGGAGAGCACTGAATAGGGAGCTGATTTTTCCCTCTGTAGCAGTATTCAGCAGGCTGGTATTACACTTTCAGTTTTCTCATAATTTGGTAAAGATGGTAATAATTAGAGAGGCAGAGTGGGGAAAAAATGTAACATGAAAAAATGCCTTGCAGTAAGAGCACCTGAAGAATCCAATGGAAGGAATATACTTACAGAAAAGAGTAAAATCTAAATGCTGTATAGAAAGGGAAAAAAGCTTTGTGTCTCTTCAATCAACAAGACAAAAGTGTAACAAGTATTATGGACTGGATATTAAACCAAGAAAAATTCAAATCAGAAGCAAATGATAAACCTTTGATAATACGTGGAATTAAGCATTGGTACACTTTTCCAGTTGGATATTTTCTGGATATTTTCACTTAAGACCAGGTGACCTTTTTGAAGAGAGGTTTTGTCAGTCATAAATGGATGACGTTATCTAAGAGATTCATCCATTTCTGATTTTGTCTACATCTACTAGTTAAGGAGTTGATTTATTTTTCATCCAATAGCAGTAACAATCTTTACTTTTGCCATACAGAGAGATCCAGACTGATCCTAATGATGGCTTGTATTTTAAAACAACCTTAATCTCCTTCATTTCTGCTGCAGGTTTCTGGAAACACAATATTGAAGTGTAAGGGCCCCACTGGAACATTTCCACTCTAAAACACTGAACCTGGTACCCTAATCAGTTGGAAAAGACATTTCTCCCTTCATACAGCAACCAACCAGCTGGAAAATTACTTCCTTATAGTGCTACAGGAAAGTTGATTGATGACAAAGGACAATGAATATCACCGTAGACCCTTCGCGGGGTGCTGGTGGGTGCTATGAGTTTCTGATACACTGGAGAAGTGCCAGAGTTTGTCAGTAGCGTAGCTTGGGATCAGGTATCTCAGGACGGAGGGTTTCTGCTGGCTTTGGTGGAGCTCAGACTTAAGCCACCGATAATTTTTCTGTTGTAGCTCTGTCAAGCATAGGCACTATATTAATTCATCATTGCAAATGGGTCTTATTCCATTCCTTCCTTAGTTAGTTACATCTTTTTAGCCTCTCACCTAAAAGAAAATCTGGGTTTAGGCTAGTATCTGCTTTGGATGGAGTGGCTGGGACCTTGCAGGCTGATTTTCCTTGTAATTTGATTTCTACAGCTGGAAAAGAAGAGCGAGTCATACTTTATTTCCTCTCACAATGCATCTGAATTATTTATTGCTTTCGGTCACCTTCTGCAAGGTGAACTAAACATCGGCACATAAAACCGAAATGGTTCAATAGGGAACTTTGATTTTAACCAGCCTGGGTGCCAGGAACATGTGGCAAGACGCTACCAGGAGCTCTGATATGTTGTGTTCCTCTCCCGCTCATCTGTTTGACACATCAAAGGTTTGAACCCAAAGCATCTCCCAAGAGACAATGGAGTGTGTTAAACGCAGAGCCGGACCCAACTGGAAGTAGGCAAGCAAAAACCATCCATCAGAAAAGGCAAAGCTGGAGGGTGAGAACAATATGCTACAGAACGTGCTACCTGCCCAAGAGTGCAGAACTCTACTCCATTTTATCTAAGATCCCAGTGGATCCCTGGGAGGGGGAAAAAGGAGGGGAAAGTATTTGGAAACATCACAAACATACAGAAAAATGTTTCATAATATTAGCAAACCTAAGAATTCAGATTACTATCTACCCACTGGCCCTCACTGGAGCCCCATATTCAGCTGATGAAGGACTGGAACAAAGAAATCAAACACTGTGATTTGCACAGGAAAAAGTAAACATCTTAATTTAAAGCAGTCCTCAGAACTTTCTTTAAAAGAAAAGAAGACAAAGCCTCGCTGTTAAATACCCTAACTTGCAAGTACCCGCAGGTGAAACACAACATCCAAGTCAGATTTTTCCCAGCACCTCAGCTCCTGGGAGTATTTCCACAGTCTTTTCAGACGGCTGCTTACCTGTTATGAAGCTGATGGTGGAGCTGTCACAGCAGCTCAACTCTGGATCCCCCCAGGTCACCATGGTGACCCGGAAATTGTAATACCATGCAGGCAGCAGGTTAGCTATTCTCTATGAAAACGACAAAAGACAAAGAGCAGCTCAGGAGAAAAGTCGCCAGCATGAGATGTGAGTTACAAATCACGACAACGTTTATAAACCCAGTGCCCACACACAGGGCATTCAGTTTTCCTGAGCTCTCACTCCTTTGGTGGAATTCTCTGCAATTTGGCATTTGAAATTTATTCGAAACTCTGTGCAGTGGGAACGAACACGGTTGTGACGGCTCTGGTGGTTATCCACATGCACATGGTCCCAGGTCCTACCCACCACAAGGAACTCCCACACTGGTTACCAGGGCAGCTGGAACGATTCCCGCAGAGCAACCTTCCATCGCAAAATTCTACTTTGATGAAAGCAGAGTATTTAATTGGAAAATGCAGACTTTTCTGTTTTGATTAAATAGGTTTTGAGAATAAATTAGAAAATGGTTTTGGCCCAGATATTGTCACTTCAAAAGACTTATTTTTTCCAATTTCAAAACCGTATTTCACTCTCTATTATCACTTATTATAAATGAAATAGGAATGAAATATAAATGAATGATGAGACATAAATTGTACCTATAAATACAAATGAGATATAAATTAAGTATAACATTCTATATATTTTATATGTAACATTGAAGTTAAAATTCAAATAATTCCATTGACAGCACAAAACACTTCAAATATTTAATTTGATGCTTAAATGAAAAGCCTCATGATATTTTTAAAACTAAAAATAAAAGCAAATAATAAAAAATGAAAATTTTTGACAAATTGGAAATTGCTACTTTTACAGATCTCTGCTGTTTGCAGTGGCCTTTTCTTTTCCAGAAACTACAAGGCAATCCAAATATAAGGTTTGTGTACTATTCTCTTTATGCTTTTTAGAAAAAGCTATATCCAATTAACACTAAAACACTGAAGCTGCTTGGATTTCTTCTGACATCACCCTTGTGTAATATTGACAATACCAACATAGCTTTGAGAGTTTTTTTTTTAAATAAGATGCAGAGCACAAAATGAACAAAGCAACTAAGCAGAGTGAAAGAGCAAATTCAGCTCCAAAAGTTCTCAACTAGTGATAACCCTTCAGGGTATAATTTTTGGTCTAAGCTATGAGATACCTTGACTTTTGATTCTCCTGCCTCCCCACTGGGCTTGACACTGTTGCTCCAGAATGCAGCACTCAGAGATGTCACTAGATCATCAGAAAATTTGTTGGCCGTGGTAGGATTCTGGAGCACCGCTAGCGAACCCAAACAAAAACTCAGCAATACCTACCTATGTGCTAAATGTCATGATAGAAGAGCAGGGAGACGCTCTTCTTATAATTCTTGTTTACCCTTTAAAATTATTCTCTAAGAAAGGCTCACTTTAGCTGCGATATAGCACTGTTGTATATCAGACTGAAATTCAGACAAAGGAATTCCAACTTGAACAGGATTTGCAACAGTAAGGGACAATATCATCTCATTTTCTAATGGACCACGTTAACTCTGGAAGGTGGAATCATTTCTAAGATGACTTGGATCCCTCAGGTTTTAATCTAATCATGCTGAGTCATGATTACAAGATATTAATTACTCATTTGGTAAGTTATTTTTGTTTTTAATTTCCCTGGAGACTTATGTGCTAGATTTACAGTCACGTACCCAAGACAGTTAAGACGCTGTAGCCAAAATGACTCCACAAATGGTACTATGCAAATCAATTACGGTAAATCACTATGGCTCTCACAAGCAGCAAAAGTTATTGCTATTCTATTTGCATACTCATAAGTTTCTAAATAACTAATTTCAGCTAAAATTGCTCACTGTCTTGTGGTATGGCAAAGCCTGGATAAAATCTGTTCACCTCTAGGAACACATGGAAAGGAAGAGGAAAATTTCACTTTATTTCTGTTGAATACCCAATCTCGCAAGGACGTGTGTGTGTATAAGTATGTGTCTGCTCTTCTAGAGACCGGTCTCCACCTAGCTGAAATCATGGTGTAAGTCTTCATAACTTCAGAAACACGATGGCTACTTTCACAAGAGCATCTCTGCAGCTAGGCCTTCCAGATGGCACACTGCAAGACTAGCCCGCGAGCCCCAAATCCATATTATCAGTATTAATTATGTAGATAAGGCTTTGGACTACTCCCCTGGAGGAGATGATGGAGTTTTTTAAAGCCTTGACTGACAAACTGAGCCACAAACTGAAGCTGCCTCTGGACCCATTTGTCAACAAAGAGAAGACTCATCACTCTGCTTAAAATTTAACATGGTTCAGCTGGCGTCCCCTTACTTTAGAACAGAAAATGCCTCTAGCATCCTGGCCATTTTCTCTGCTTTGCCTGGAAAAATGTGCCAAGCTGAAAGGCATATACACATATTCATGAGGGAATCGCTGGGCAAAGAAAGGTCACAAGGTGCCAGGGCCACACAGACACGGGAAAGCAATAGTCAGGAATGGTCACTTTACCACGGAGGCAGTTAAAGAGACGGTTGCTGCTATTTCATAGTAGGTTGTCCACTCAGAGGTCATCGTTGATGGGTTGAAGTAAAACATTTCTACAACATATTTCCTGAACACCCCAAGGAAGGGTCTGTTCCAGCTCAAAACCACAGCAGTAGGTCCCAGAGGGTAAAGCGTCAGATCCTTTATTCCAGTGGGCACTATAAACCAGAAACCATGGTTAGTAATGTGTGCGTTATCACTTACACTTTATTTTAAAACAGTACCTTTCCTTAACCAAGTTCTACCCATTTCTGGTTTGTTCCTGACTTTTAAATCCCAACAAGTTCCTTGTCACAAGCTGTGGAATACCAATTTTCAGCATTTGTTCTCCAGTTT
The DNA here is from genome assembly GCA_025769975.1 of Gallinago jamesoni. NCBI lineage: Eukaryota > Metazoa > Chordata > Aves > Charadriiformes > Scolopacidae > Gallinago > Gallinago jamesoni. The sequence goes on along the minus strand of JAOQGH010000001.1, from coordinate 67,358,600 downwards.
GTTATGTCTACTTTTCCAGAGATGGCTAGAGGCTACTTGGTGTTGGCTGCTTAGCTTGAGATAAAGTACAGGGCTTTATCAACAAACGGAGGGTTCAATTCTACTTTAAAAATCAGTCTATTTAGGAGATACTTCAAGTTGCTCAAAACCAAAAGCATCGAAAGTCATAATACTTTGAAAGATAAAGGCTATCAGAAGAAACAGTTTTTATGTCTATCCTTCCTTCCCCGGGGAACCTGAAGGTACTGTCATGTAATGCTGTTCTTGCCTCACAGATGATGCCACTGAGAAAGAGAAGTCAAATGATTTGAAAAATGTCACATAAGGGTCAACTCCTGCAACCTTTACTTGTCTGGAAAGCAATTATTCTTCATGACTTAACTGAGGCTACTTAAATAAGTTCTTTGCTAACATTTGCAAGGGTTGCAGAGCCCCAGCTATGGCATGCTGGGTCAGAGCCGAGACCGGCACCCAAATTACTTCAGCCCATGTTAGCACAATTGCCTTTCCCTTCATAAATCATTTACCACATCTTTGTTTTGCTTTCTCTAAAGTGTTAATACTAACCCAGCGAAAGTGAGGCTTAGGATAAACATGGGGAGAATTGAAAACTTTTACAAGTATTTTTAATCTTATTTCAGTCTCATTCATCATTAACCACTACTGATAATTTCACAGAATAGTTTGTTTTGCAGTTCTACTATTTTAATATCAGGATATTCGATTTGATATAGGAACTGAAAACTTATACAACTGATGTTTTACTCCATAGAAACATTCCCTTTATAATAAGAAACCTATGAGATATTTTGTTTAGAAACTGATTGATATTTTGAGTTTAGTAAGACCCTTTCATGGTTGTGAGGCCACACAAAAGTGGAGAAAATGTAGGAACTTATCTACTTTGGGAATATATGATTTTACTTTCTCCAGTGAAAATAGAATGTTGCAGATTTCTGAAGTAACTGCAGTGAGGGATAAAATCAAATGCATTCGTAAAAATTGTCAAATGATAGCGATTTTAATAATTAAGTACGTAGATATATTTGCTTACTATTTTTCCTTTACTGAAATATACCATACTGTCTTTTCAAATTTTTATTCCGACCCAATTTATGAAAACTTAAAAAAAGATTGCCTAGAATGAAAGGGCTCTCACCATATTCACTAGTCTACACATTTGCTTTCATTTAAGGATTCAATTCTAAACAGGTTAACTTTGCCTTTTTCTGTTTCACTTTCCTCCCTACATCACAGCGAGGAAGCAGAATGAAAACTTCTGAAGATCTCTGGCTTTCAGTCACCTGCTCTCCCACAAAGCAGACCATTTGTTAAAAGGAAGAGCTGGGTGATTCAGGTTAAATACTTCTCTGCAAGTGTAACTCTGTACGCTGAATCTCTTTCTCTTTGCCCATTCTCTTCTTCATACATTTTGTTAAAATGGTAACCTTAACAAAATAAATGATACTACTAAAAGATACTGAATTCTATCCGAAGTGATTATTTAGGAGCTTGGTGTAATTCTGTATTACAGGCAGCAGCTCTGCCTGTTGGCCATAAAACCACATTCTTGAAAATGTTACTCTCAGTCTCAGAGGGTTCTTCCTATCCTCAAATCTCAAAGCAGAGAACATCAAGATCCCCTGTTAAGTTCAAGAAGATCAAGGAGTGCACAACTGAAGGTGGTGATGGTCATGTAGTACCATAGGAGATAAGCTAGATCTCCTGACTCTTAGCACTGTGGCTGTCAGACTGTACCACATTACATCCTTCATAAAGCACATTTGCAACAAATGTCTTAACAGCAGTCCCACGGACTTCGTGAGACAGTGGGAATAAATCACGTGTAGGAATCACTCACATCTCTCCATGCATCACAGACTACCTGCAGCTCAGGCTGGCTCCACTTAAGCGAGGTGACTCCCACCCTAAATGACACAGATGATGAGCACTGCTAGAGATAATCATACATTCAGGTGTCCGAGGGTGAACATGGTTCTTTCCACAGGGCCCTGTGTGCTTGAAGCCTGGCCATAATTGCTTTTTAGGTAGGTTTAGTAATAATAACCTTTAAATGTGAAATAACTACCTTCTGAAGAAGTGTTTTACCCACCTCAGAAATGGGATAGACAATGCAAGAAAAACAGTCTCAAGAAGCATTCATTACATTTGAAATAACCAACACGACATATTTGTACTCCTTCATGGGCTCTAGGGCTTAATGAATACACCACACCTATTTAAAACCAATCCAAACCAAAACACACAGAGAACAGCAGATGCAGGTTTTACCAATGGAAAATGTAACAGGATCAGAAGGCGGTCCAACCAACGGTCCTTTCCGTAAGTAAACCACAACTTGGTACTGGGCACCAGGAACAAGATTTTCAATGAGGCTGCTACTTGAGTTCACCTAATGGGAGGGGGGAATAAACCAGATATGAGGTATTTGCTTGGTTACTTAAAATATTGAGACTGTACATGATGTACTCCGTTTACAAAAGGCATGATTCTGAAAACAGTGGCATCAGAAGGCAAAACTCCATTCATTAAGCCCAAAATGGCAAAACTGTGAAAAGATTGACAAATGGTCTGACTCGGAGAATCACACTTGCTTCGCTGTGCAAGGTCAGCTGTCACACTGCAGACCCACTCTCCTCTACCGTCAAAGTTTATTGAAATACTCAGGCTACAATATTCATATTGAGGCGGTGCTATTTAGAGTACTTAGACAGTGTGTTTTTAATAAAAGCTACCTGATTCATCTGGAGCTATGTGAGCTGCAGGCGGTGTTATGGGAAAGCTGTCTTCCGAATGCAAGTGTTAAATGACTGCATGGTGAAATCAGAGAGGAATTACTTTTCCACCTCTCCCGCACAGCGCGATGAAACCTCACTAAAGGACCTTATGATTTTTCTTTTCAGCTTGAAACATCACCATTAAAATTGCTGCTGTGGCACACACCGGGTATCGGTCAGAGCAGGAGGCGGAATGCCTGACCAGGTGATTCCTGGTCTGATTCAATAGGAAAAGTCTTATCTCCTGAAGAGCCAGTTCACAGCAAATGCACAAAATGGCTCTGGGGAAAGGACTTCATGCAGCCCCTTCTGGAACTGCAGGCTGATATTTCCTACTAATATTTTCTTTGCAACCTTTCCAAAGTCTGTATCACAGCCACCTTTGCACTGGTACTTTATTGCAATTCACATGACTTTGTCAGTGCCAGCACAGATTTAGTGAGGAAGGGACTTTGTCTTTAACAGCTGCTTTGGAGAGCTAAATCACTTTTAAATCACGCACAATGGTAGAAACGAAGAGAACTTTGCACTGAATTTTGCCCTTTTCAGTTTGTTGAGGAGAGTTCAAACCAACAAACAGTAATAATTCCAGGTATAACAAGCTGGTAAAATTTGATTAGAGCTGGTGTGAATATTTGTAATGAGAAAAAGAAAAATAATTTAGCCCTTTCCTCCTACTTGAAATAAACACATTTACTTTTACAGATAAATTGTTTATTCACATATTAGCTTTAAGTACTTGTTTTTAAGATTGCAGACGAATTTTGTATTATTTCCTTTAATCATGTGTATATTTGCTACCTCTAGTTTATAATTGCATACTGTATTGCTTTGCTTCCTGATGTCATGACTTTTAATAAATGAAAGGAAAGTAACTCAAGGAGATTGCAACCTGATTCTGAAAAACAATTCTCAGATTGTCAGCTAAAGCCATTTGCAAATGCTTAAGTTCATGGAAAGTCTTGGAATGAAACCCAAAACATTTTGACAAATATTCATTTTAAAAGACATTTTTAAAGGATGCAGACACCCTGTATCAATTAACTTGCAGGGCTAATCACAAATTTGAAGGAGATGAAGATTTACTGGGAATGTCCTTTCATTCCCATTGGCAAGCTGAGGGTGAAGCAGGTCAGCACTGCAGTCCTTTGCAGACGACTTCATCACGCACACTTAGGGTGCCAGACAGAAGTTGTGGCACTGCTCAGAAAATGGCCTTACCAGCATCTTGGTAAGGTAACTGAGATGTGGGCTACAACATCTTTATAACTGAAGCCGCATGCCACTGATCAATCATAGCCACAGGATCTCACATGGGGTTGCACTCACTAAGGGTTTCAAGTAACAGAGAACTGTCATATCCGGGGGTTCAGGATTATTGATCATTATAAACATGTCCCATATGGCAGCCCTAAAGAATTACCGTCCATCCAAATCACAGGCGGCATGGATTGTTATTTACTTCCCAGAGCTGACATCTTTTTTGATGGATGAAAAGAAAACCTGACTTCTGATAACCTCTAAACTTCCAGAGAGTTTAGTCAGGTTCTGTATTCATACATAGGAAATCTAAGAAAGAATTTATGCAAGTTTGATGACAGTCATGCATGTGAGCACTTAATACAAATGTATTACAGCATATACCTAAGAGTTATTACAATATGGCACCATTTTGCCTACTGCCACTGTCCTCGTTTCAGCTGGGATAGAGTTAATTTTCTTTCTAGCGGCTGCTGTGTTTCAGATTTGGTATGACAGGAATGTTGAGAATATATATGGGTTTAGTTGTTGTCAGGTGATGTTTATATTAGTCGAGGACTTTCTTCATCTCCCCATAGAAGCTTGCCAACCAAATATTCCTTTCCATAGACGCCATCAGTATATAAATGGCAGCTGGCCAAGAGACAGGAACCCATTGCCACATCAGATGGGGTGGGCAACCAATCTCCGGGTGGTGAGAGTGACTTGTGTTGTGTTGCTTTATTTTGTATATTCTTTTACCATTATCGTTGTTGTTATTATTATTGTTGTTGTTATTTTCTTTTCCCATTATTGTTCTATTAAATTGTCTTTATCTCAACCTATGAGGTAGTTCCCCTCCTTTTCTCCCTCTTCTCCCCACCCTTCTTGCAGGGGAGAAAGGGGGAGAATCGAGCAAGCAGCTGTGTGGTCCTTGCTGCCAGCTGGGGTTAAATCACAACAGCCACAAAAACGTCTCAAAGGGTACAACATAACTCACAAGCTTGAACAGAGGAACAGAAATATAACTTTAAGACTACTGTGGTTTACTCTACATTTTCATTCTTGAATGCTGTGCTCTTCCCTCTGCTCTGCATCAGTTATGTCCCTTTAGATTGGAGGAGGGAGTCCCTACCTCTGTGCTCTGCAGTCCTGAACCTGGTAGGGCTCTTGGGCATGACAAACCCAAACAGCAAGGTGATTAGCAATTTTTCACCCCGTGTTTGAAAAGGCTCCAGCTTCCACCACCTACCTCAGTGCAGTAGTGCTTTTCAAGCCTTTGACTTTCTTTTTGCTTCTGACAGGTCAGGGAGACCACAGACACGATGGTGCCGTTGCCGCTACTCTCTTGTGATGCTGTCCAGGACGTCAGGGCAGTGGTGGAGCTTAGCACCGTCACGGTCACATGCTGGGGTTTCTCAGTGAGCTCTTCTATCCATTCACCTGTGGGGCCTGGGACACGAACCAAAAGCACATTTGAACATGCCACTCTACGCATTTGAGGCACTGAGATTAAAATGTTCTTTCACGGGATTATTTAGCACTGGTGAAAGAGGCTGGACTGGCAGCCGTCCATCTCCACGGCCCTCCGGCAGTGAAGCTGGTAGCCCCTGGGAACCAGCCTGTGGCTGGTGCTATTTCACCTGGAGCAGAGAAGGAGATAATGAGAGAAACTTCACCAAAAAATTCAGATTGCAGTATTCTCTGTTGCTCACCAGAAACCACCCAGCAGTAAACATCCTCCAAGAGAATGTTCAAAAGCAGTAACATCCAATAATGTACAGAACATTGACAAATATTAAAGGACAAGAACGCAGTTTTTTTCACCTCTCCACACACCAATCTACCTTCCAAGTGTACTACAGCCTTGAAGTGTGAAAATTGAGTTCACGGTGGTTACCACACTGAAGAATCTCATTCTCCATCAAACTTTTTGAAGCACTTAGTAAAGAAGACAGGCTTAAATATAGATAAAATAAAAATTTGGAAAATAACTTCAGCTAGACTTGGTCAAAATTACAGATCGCATGAAAAATGTCAGCTTTTCTTATAACTTTTAAGTGACACTGGTGACAGCTCTCTCCTTGACATCCCTTTCCTCCACACAATTCTAATGGGACTTTAAATGTATTGAGAAAATAAAAGAAATGCCAGAGCAAGAATTTGGCGTAAGATCTACCCATAATATTTGACATTCCAGGCTGCTATCTGGGTGCAAAAAAAAATATTGTGTAATACAAGCCAGCAATTTGACAGGATGATTCACTGACCAAATGCTACAAGGATATGATAAGGTTGAAGCTGTGAGCAAAATTTATCCATGACAGCAGACCCACACCTACTCAGGCAAAAAGAGGAATTAGATCATTAGATTTGTCTCTGGAGCCAGTGGATGTCTGTGTAGCTCTTACAATTCAGAAATTTTTTCAGCATTGACATTAAGGGAACTGATCTACCTCATGTCACGGCCCAAAGTTGTAGTCCCCACTTAAAAAGCCTACTTGATTATAGCCATAAAGAGAAATGGAAAAACAATTCTACCTTAAGAGTACTTGTGCACATCTCAAATCCCTGAATATCCTCATGTGTTACATGTAAAATGGAAATATTTGTTACATTCCTGCAACATCTCAATCCTTTATACCCAATGAGATACAAGTTCATCCTTAATCTAGCAACCCATACACCTATACATTGAATTAATGTTTTCTCAGGTCTCTGTCCCCAGTTAGTAGACTTCATGGAGGACGCTGTATTGCATGATGCTTAACGGAAAGAAGTCACAGCTTGTAAAACAGAATAATATTTGGTACTAATAGCAATGTTACATAATTTATTTTATATACATGTACACTTACATACACTTTAATGCTTTCCATATCATGAAGCTGTCTAATAACTATTCCTAAATAAAACCAGAAGACAGTGAAATTAAACAGCAGAGACCCTTTCTCTCGTGTCCCATTTCCTATTTTCTCTTTGTTTTCCACGTACTGTTTCTTTCAACTATAAAGTTGTTAAAAACATAGGAGTGATAGTGGAATTCAGTTACATTGCAGTCAGCATTATGACAAATTTAAGCTTAAATAGTTAATATTTGTAAATGTTACAGGTTACTAAAGACAAAAATTTTGTTAGCAATGGAGTTAAGTACTTGAGTACCTTTCCTTTTACTATGAATATTTCTGTCAGCCTTAGCTACATTGTCTTGTTGGAGCATTCATGACTCGGGGGAGACGCTATCCTCCCACATGTAAAATTGTGTTGTGCTGCAAGTATTCCCCCATTGGGGTATTTTGTAGGGTGTATCTATTTCCTTTTTTGGAAAAAGGCACAAAGGTGACCAGAAGGATAATAATCTGAATTCACCAACACCTGTCCCACTTGCTTATCTAATTGTCAGTCATGATATTAGCTTACACAGTAGTGTATTATTACTTTGTCTTTTACTAAATCTTCAGCTAAGAATCCCTGGGATCCTAAAGGGAAATAATAAATCACTTGTTCTCCTCTGAATTTAGCAGGCTGATCTATTTCATCTACTGTAATTCACCCTGTGTTCTCCGTGTAACTTCGGAGTTCCGTGTAATTTCGGAGTTCGGTGTTTAATTGCGCAATTCCCACACTCTCAGCCGGAGATTCCCTTCATCCTTAACCTGCTACATACAGCCTCCAGGAGAAAGAAAGGTAAATACTTTCAAGAATCTCTATAAGAACCGATTTAATTCCCGGAATTCAAGCCTCCCTTTGAAAGATGTAAGAGAGGAACCTGTTGCAGTGGGCTGCTTCTGGACACCGGGCAATGGCTCTATCAAATCCCTCATCTGTTTTCAGTTCTTAGCTCTGCGAAGATGGTTCAAGGAAGGCCCATCCAGGCAGGATATAATGTATTGGCACTATATTTCCTTCTCTGGCACAGGGAATTCCAGAAGACCAGACTCTTCCACTTGTGCAGCAGATGCCATAGCTACCACAGTGGTCAAACTCCACACACTATAGTTATATTGGTCTGGGAGACAAAGTCAGATTTGTTGAGATACTTACTGATATAAAAGCTAAGCGTCTTTGCTGATTGACTTCCACGAACCTCACAAGAGCCAGAAGAGCTAAAAGTTGTTACAGACAACTTATATTTTCCTGGTTCTTTCAGTTCAGCAACAAATTTGTGAGTGTCCTCACTTACTGTCAAAAATTCCGTGGAGTTCTCTAAATCAGGAGAGAAAAAAAAGTGCAGATTAATTGAAATTTGAAAGGCTCCAGCCACCGAGAAAATGATTTATATCAGAAATGCTAATGCTGTTTCTGCTGTGGGATTAAAAGGTATCCAAAAGGACTGGATTTATGTGAGTAGTTTTCCTTCTCGCCATCAGCACAAGAGTAATTAATGATTAAGGTTGCAGTATAGGTGTAGAGGAACAATAAACCCAGGACAAATTTTCATTCAGTAATAGGGATGACAAAATAAGCTTGCCATGACTGTACAAGTGAAAAACAGCATGGCATGGAAGGAAAGGAGCTTCCAGTTTTCTATCTATTACCTTTTTATTCTGAAAAAAAAAGTATTTGCCCTCAGCATGGGAAGGCTTATCAAAACTGCTTTTCAGGAAATAAAATCCATTTGGAGAAAACAGATTTTAAACCAGAAAATCTTTAAGCAACATGACTATTTTATTGCATCTCCATCACTTGAAAAGTCTTCCCCTTCTCCATCTCAGCCTCCTCGTGGCCTAAGGAGTACATTCAGTAGCAGTCCTCTGAGACAACTGTTAATCCGAATGTAGACCATCTTTTCTCTATGCCCTTTCCAGCTGAGGTCCCCCTGAAAACCTTTCTTAGTGGCTAACAAAGCTACACGATATAATTTACATTCTTTGACTCAAATTTCTGTCAGCTTGTTTCTCCTTTCTCTGATACCAGGATGGACTTACATTAATTGCAATGTAAACAGTGCAGCGATATGTAAAACACTATAAATCTCATTTAACAAAACAGACTTGCAAACTGCAATTTACCCCTCCCCCTTACGTTTTATAAAGCCAGCCAGAACTAGATGCTAATCAATGCAAGAAAGTTCTCAAGAACTCCAGGAGATCTAATAAAGCCCGCTGAAGCAGAGTACTAGGCAATTAATAATTTGTAGAGGAGACAACGCATCAATGGAATTACAGAAAAAGGGGCATGAAAAAGGTATAAGGCTCTGGTTTACCTTCCCTTTCAATATTGATATGGAAACCATCAAATGCAGTAGGAGGCTTTGGTGGTAACCAGGTCAGCACCATTTGTACAGGAAGGAAGGAGGAGGGCTCTGGCTTGAGTTTTCCAGATGCGTTGAATTCATTGGCCTCGTAATCACTGGAAACTGCATTGACAAACTCCTCTTCACCCTCTGATGACTCAGCTTCGTTAGACCACCAGTACGGCTGCGAAGTGGCTTCGTACTCAGTGCTGTTATAGCGGTAATCCGGCCAGGCCACAGATGTGTTCACCATTGGGGCATTGGGTGGGTCGTCAGAAAAACGGCTATGTTTTCCTTTCCTTATGATTTCTTGCGGTCCCATGAAGGATTCTTCTGCAAAATTCCCACTGTGCTCTTCCCAGTTGTTTCTGTTGATTGGTACAATCTGAACAGAAATGTTTCGAGGTGGGAAAGGAACTAAAAGAGAAGCAAGGGTTAGTCTTTTAATAAGTGTGTTCTATGAATCTTTATGATGTGTTAATTCCTCAGAGAAACACCGTTTGCAGAAAAACAGTGCATCTATGGATAATTTGAAATAACTTGTTCTTATTAAGATTGTTCCTTCTCTCACTTATAGCAGAAGTGTGATCAAGATGAGCGTAAATTCACAGAAGAATTATGACTCAAGAATACCGGGGAAAAAAAGGAGATGTGAAGTCACAGTAAATCAGACTTCAGTGCTATTACAGCAGCAAGGCTACTCATGTAAGAGTGGATCTTCATTTATTTCATTACATCTTCTGGAAAGATCTTGATCACAGAAAAAATACTTCTGTAAAAATGGAATTTTTTGAGAGGACAAGGGGCAACAGGCACAAGTTGGAACATAAGAGGTTCCACTCAAATATGAGAAAAAACTTCTTTACAGTGAGGGTGACAGAGTCCTGGAACAGGTTGCCCAGGGAGGTTGTGGAGTCCCCTTCTTTGGAGATTTTCAAGACCCGCCTGGATGCAGTCCTGAGTAACATGCTCTAGCTCTGGGCAATCCTGCTTCAGCAGGGGAGTTGGACTGGGTGATCTCTATGGTCCCTTCCAACTCTAAAAATAATTCAGTGAAATTCAGTGGATTGAAAAAAATACACAAAACTAATATATGGCATAGCTTGTATTTAAAAAGTATGACCTTCATGTTGCTGTAGGGCTTTTCATATGCTTTTAGCAGCCACTTTTTCACAAGCATTAAACATCAGTTTCAATTTTAATATTTGTGAAAGCTTAATGTTAAGACTTGGGTCTCCAGAAGACAAAATTCTGGCACACAAAGTAATCATTTGTCTCCCTGCCCTTACACACGACAAGTGTCAGTAGCCTCTGCAAACTATTCTGACCAGCATCTTTCAAGCTGGTTCCTTATAACACACTAATTTATTCAAATTCCCTGTCCCAGCCATGGTCACTAGCACAAAACCAGATACTATGATTTTGTTGCAGTCTGTGTGAAGAATGAGGGATGGGAGGGCAGCAGGAAAGAAAAACATGACCCTGTTGGTTGCATTCTTACAATCCAATATCTCAGTAAGTATATTTAGGACGCTCAGGACAGAACTCAGCTGGCACCAGTTGGCTTTTCTCTGTCCAAGAAAATGGACCAACACCAGTGCATTCAACTGAAGATTTGGCCTTTTGATTTTACCACTGGGTCATTTCACTTTGGACCCTGGAAAATGTCCATGGTCTGACAGATTAAAAGGCAAGTTTTAGGCACCATCCCAGGACCAAATTAAATTAGTTCTGGACCCCAAACAAATGCAATTTCCAGCCTTTGCGACATTGCTGTCTTGGAAATTAAAAGTTCATGCTTCAGGGCATAAACTGGCTGCCAAGTAGGACAAATATGACATTCTTCTTCTCTGTGATAGAAGACTACTGAATGAGGAAGGCCTTCTCCAGGAGTTTAGCTATGATTCACTGTGCAAGGAGGCAGACCAATATATCGATAGATTAACAGTATGCTCAGGGTGGCTATTCTGGTGGTTCAAAAATTAATTACTGGCACAAGGCCTGGGATATCTCAGGAGATTCACAATTTATTTTCTAAGAAGCAAGCTTTATAATAGGAACAGTCATGCAAATTTCCCTTTGCGCTGTACACGTAACCCTCTGCACTGGCCACAGCATCCTCCTCCCGTGCTCCTGGAGGAGCAGCTCCCAGGACTGTTCCCACACAGACCCTCCCCTCTCTGTGGGATCAATCCTCTCCCCACAGCAGAAAGGAAAGCAGACAGACAGACTTGGAGCAAATGGTACATAATCATGTCCTTCACCTGTCCTGTGCCGTTTGGGCTCGTGCTGGACCCCGCTGTACTCCACTAGCGTGCTTTTGTTGAAGGTTGCTTCCGATACCAACTGAAACGTAATGTTGCTGTAGCATATACCTGGTAGCCAGTGATTGAAAACGGTTTTGCCTTTAAAGAAATCTGCAGAAGGTTTAAAAAGAAGAGAAGAAAGGGGGAAAAGAAAAAAAAAAAGAGGAAAATACATCAAATGTTCACTTCCTGATAATGCAGCTGCATGTGCTGAACTGGCAGCGTTTCAGATGTTTAAACATTGCTCAGCTTGGACTGAGACGTGAAATTCTAATAACTCAGTTTCCCAAAGTTTGTTTTTTTTTTCTGTCTGTCAAAGTCACTTTGCTACAGGAAAAAAAAAAAAAAAAAGAAAATCATAAGAAACATGAACTACTTTTCACGGGAAAGGAAACCAGATCTGGCAACCTGTTCCCTGTGACACCAAGTGTCTCAAAGAGCATCTGGCAGATCCTGCAGACCTTTGGCTGCTGCACGCAAAAAGCCTCCTTGGACTTCTGCTGACTGAGGCATAAGGTTGGGGGATGAGATGCTGCAAGGGCCATCCCCCATGCACCCGAGTGCAAGCTGAGATCTGAGCTCACATCCGCCAACGCTACACATGTGTGCTGAAGAGAAGTTGCTTAGGGTTATTTGGCTTCAGGAAGGAGCATGCGAGTTGATTAGTGGACCTCTTAATTCAGGTTGATTTTTTTTTTATTATTAATCAGCTTTTTATTATAAATAATTTTATTATTAATCAGCTGCAGTTTTTCAGCCCCTGAAACTATGTATTAGCTGTAGAAGATGAAAATCACCGCTGGTATCCCTTTCGTTATCTGGAAGGAGGTCACCTATATTTTATGCTATGATCCAGAATTACCCTGACTAACTTTGGCATCAATAATGTGATTTCTGGCCCCACTCTGTACTGAAGCGAAGAGACTCCAAAATTTCCTGACCTCCTTTCTTCAGGTGCTTATCTCCCTCTGCTGACTTCAGAGTGAGTTTACAGTGACCAGACTTCTACACTGGGAACCTTAGTTCAGTCCCCCAGGTCAACACCCACAGGCATTTTAATGCCACCCTGAAATGTTAAATCATTGGGGTTTCAGGCCCTTCAGAGTATGCAGGTGCCTTTCTCACCTCTTAGGATGCTTTCCATAGGACAGTCCCATTTACATCTTTAAAATAAATGCTATGCTTAAGGCATATTGCAGGGCAAAAGGGAGTTCGGTTTTAAACAAATAAAAAAAGAAAGCAAAATTTGATCTTCTTAGATTGTTCAGATGGTTAGATAGGTTGTTTAAATTGTCTAGACTGACTGTCTAGATTATCAGATCGATTGCCTTTGAATAGATTATTTTAAGAAAAATGAAACTTATAAGTATTAGCTCAGGGATAATACTGAAAGCTACAGTAATACACAGTACTATGCAGCACAGTGTATTAGCCCTGTGTCACTGTATGGTGATAGGGAACTACCAGGTTTAAATCCTGCACCAGGAATCATGTATATTGAATGGGTTTCCTGGCTCTGGGCCATCCCAGAGCTCTCCTGTCAGCTATTCGCCAAGGAGGAATTCCCTTTTCCAGAGGGAAGGGGCTGGGAATATTTTTAATGCTTTCAACTGGCAAGGAATGTCATCCAGGGATTTCAACAAGCATATCTAGAAAGCAAAAAAGTATCTCTGTCCTTCCTACTGAGTTTTGGGTTTATTTCCTTTTTCCTTTTCTTTTCTTTTGTTTTGGATCGTACAGCAGCAGGAAGATTTAAAAAAAAAAATGGTGGAAAGTTTCAGGGATTTTAATGTACATGCTTCTTTGGAAGCACCAAAACCTGGGGTTCCCTTCCCAGGCTGACTTCAGAGCTGATTAAAAGAATCCAGGCTGCCCAGTCTTCCTCTAAAATTCAGAGGAAAGGAAGCAATCACTAGGAACTAGGATGGGAAGCAGGTTTAAACCCAAAGTGAACCACCAGCTCAATTCAAAGACTTATCCAATACTTCATGATATAAAGTATAATATATATAAACAGATGCATTACCAGAAATATTAATCATTATAACTAATTCATGCCAAAACCACACCTAGGACCACTGTTTAAAACAACGCTTCCAGCAGAGTTAGCATTAAGTTTTAGTAGAATACTTTCCTCCTACCTTTGTACAGCATCGTTCGGTAGTCTTTTCCTTCCCAATAGCTTATATTTACCCTGGTAAAAACATTGTACTTCTCTGGGTACTGAATTTCAAACAACACTCCTGTTTCTGGAGATGGTTTGTAATCATAGATAGAAACACTGCTCACAGGAAGGGGTTCTAAAGAATATACAGCGAAAAGGAGAAAAAAAAAAAAAGGAAGAAAGGAACACATTAATAGGCAAAGAGAGGGCTTCACACATATATGGCAGCAAAGACATCGTCAAAACCAAGATTTGTCTGTTCCCTCACAAAACAATTTATATTATTGACACACTTCAACAGAAAAAAAAATCTTTATTTGCCATAGAATATAAGGTTGAAATAGCAGGTATTATTTAAGCAATCACAGACATCACACCCCAGAATTATTTTTATCCTTAATGCTTGCCAGTCATATAAAAAGTGCCCAAACACAACAAAACACTTGGAATTGCTCATAACTTTAGGCATAAATCTAAACTTTTAAGACTAGCTGAGGAGTTTATCAGTGTAAGGGCCAAAGGAAGCAACCTGAATGAAGACTTTTTTCTATTTTGATATGTATTCGTTTCTTTCTTTGTTTCACGGGTAATTATACAGTTCCCATTCCTACCGTAAGTGGAGAGGGCCAATGTCTCCAACAAATTTATCCACACCAAGCTTCTACAAAATTATTACCATTATTTTACAGATGAAGAATTGAGGTACAGAGAAATGCACAGAGGAAGCCTGGGCACAGAAAGGAGGTAAGCACAGAATTTAGTGCTCTGAGCACTGAGCCAGGTGGGCTATAAAAAATAAGAAAAATAGCCATGTGGCACGATGTGGCACCTAGACCCGTACAGTTCCATTCACTAAGGAAAGCTGTGTGAATTCACTGTAGCTGTGAATCTGGATTGTTGCTAATAAGAGAGTCACAGTTGTATTCAGACCCCTTTATCCATCAAAAAAACCCCAACAAACTCAAAACAAACCCAAAAGCATTTAGCCTTTTGCTCGATGCTCTCCTCAGCAAGAAAGAAATTATGGCAACCCAACTATACACTGGTTAAGAGCACCAAGCAGATATTCAAAACAAGGTTATACTGCTGGTTCAAATTTGTCATACTAACACTTTTTAATAGAGGTAGTTAATGAACAGCACCCTCGGTAATTATGCCTACATCCTTGTAAGTTTTTTCGTGTTGATTTAGTTACTTCATACTTTAGGGAACAGATTGAAAAATTCAGACTGCTCATTAACACGGCCTTAGAGGACACATTTGAGTTCAAAGTTCTGCTGTGGTAAACCCCTAAATTAAATCCCAATTAACAGCACAGTATTTTCATCACAGTACTAAGTTTTGGGATGTAAGGAGAAGAAAAAACAACTAAGAACAAAAGCCAGAAATGCTTAAGACTCTCCCCAAGTCTTAAGAAGAAGTCACGTTGTCATTTTTAACTTTATCAGAGCATGGGAACGCAATGTTGTGGGATTATTAAACTATTTCTTTTGGCAAAGATACAACCTTCAGGTAAATATCAATATATTTGTATGTTAACCACTTAGAAACAGAAACTCCCCCAATCTCGCAGCTACCAACAGGCATTTCTATGATGCAATCCGTGAAAATTTTGCTGACAATTCGTGGTAGCCTAAAATAGATAGCAGTAAAGCAGATCACGGGAAACAAGGCGTACTCTCTTCTTTCTGCTGAGGCTTTTCCCACCCCTTATTCCAAAATAAATAGTTGCTCTGACTATCCACAGGACCAGAGGGTTCATATCACAGCTCACATAGCACACAGTAGTAGTTTAAATGACATTAACAATCCCTAAATAGCCCAGCTCTTTTATGCAGTCATCTTTCACGTTAGCGGGTGTGCCCTAGGCTTTCTCCTGCTGCCTCATTCACGTCTGAGGTCTCCTTATTTCTGAAAGAATTACTGAAACTTTCTTATGCCAGTGATTTAATTACCCCATTTATTCCTTCCTACAACAAATCAAATAAAGGATGGAAGTTATATTCATTTTTAATCCAAATGATTTTTCCTCCTGATGCTTTGATTTAATTAACCAATAATTGAATTAAGCGGTAGTCACCACAGACTCTTTTTCTTGTTGTTATCTTCCGCTTACTATCCTCTCCTTGCTCATGGCTGATGTTAGCAGAGTAGCATGAGTGATATAATGCAATTTAAAGATTCTTTCATTATCTTACTTCCTTCGGCACCAAATCTTCACATCAAAAGCTATTTGCACTCTTTGAAATTAAAAGGACACTCAGCAGATAAAAATCATGTTCTGTTTTTCACTTACTAACTGCTCCTAGGGTTATTTAACTTAAAAAATATATGTAAAATGTCACTCTTCACTATCTATATTTATAATTCAGAGCATAAACAGTCTGGACTTTTTAATTTTACAGATTTCAGTATTTAGCATCCATCTTTTCACAGATTACAGAGGGTCTCAAGAAATAGCCTAAATAAAGTGTAATCTAATAATTCAGAAAGCTTAGAGCCTTATGAACGCTGTGCACTACATTGACTTCTGAAGTCATATTACAGAAGGGACTTAGAGGATTTCAGTGTCCCTCTAACAGCATGTTTAAGGCACTTCTTCATGCTCAATCTCTTTATTTTTAGCCTGAACCATGACACAGATTATATTAACTGCACACAGACAAGCTTGCAGGATCAAGACCTAGATTTGCCTTTTTTCTTAGTGGCTCAGAATTTGCTGCTCCTACAGCAACTGCCTTCCCATTGTATCTGTTTATGAGAAATTTAACTTCTTGTGTTTCTCCTGGACTCCACAGCTTTTTGCATTTAGCACATATCCTGCATTATACAAACATCAAGATAGCAGAATAAATACTGCTAACGTCTTCCTCAAATGCCCTAGAAAATTCCAGATGCTAAATCCTTCATTAAAGCATTCAGTCTGTACCAGACATATTAATGCTTGCCATTCAGGAAAAAAAAAAAAAAAAAGGTACATTGAAAATAAGTACCATATTCAAGTCAAAAACCATTTGGCTTTAATATTTGGAGATCAGGTCAGTCTACAGATTCAATTAATGACTGATTACTGTGGTAGCTTAGATGCAGTATTATATGTGGGTGGTTGAAATGGGACTGAGATAGACTCTCTTGCTTCTCACATTCAAACCCAAATTAATCGTGATTTACCTTCATATTGTGACTTTTATAAAAAAAGAAGACCCATTAGTGGAGTGACCTAACTCCTGTGGGTAGGCCCCTTTATTCACAAGAAGAAGTTGTGATCTACATAACTTTCTCCCCAGCGTGACACTATTTCCATATCTGTGTACTTACTGGGAGGAAGTCATGGCTGGGGTAAAGCTTCCATTATGTTATAAACTTTAGGGATCATTTTATCTCTTACTAAAAATCAACCATTTTAGAGATTAAACAGCTGCTGTTTAATACTTTAGGAACATAATGTTCAACTTTATGACATGTAATAGAGGATACCACGTGCAATTGCTTATGAAGGGGGAGTGTAAGTTAAAGTCATATCTGAGCAATTATGTTATATACTGCAATTTCTAGATGCCCACATAACATGACTAATAAAAAGACAGTACAAACTAAAAAATTATGTTGTCACAAGAACAAAAGAGTATCTGTTGTTCTGGAAAAGATTTAGGCCAGCATTTTAAATCAGCCTTTCAATGGAAATTATGGCAAGAAAAAATACTCATATGGTTGCAGCTCTTTTTGTTTCTTTGATTCTAATGGAGGGTTTTTTCACCTTAAAAAGGGATAACACGATTCTTTTGCTGAGGAAAGCCAAGCACTAATGGACCTAGATATTTTTCTGAGTCACATTTCAAAATTAGGGCTGCCACAGATAACCAGCCTTTTTAAATATGTGCCATGTCATCCTTTAAGAAAGAGAAGCACGAAGGCTTAAGTTTCATTGGAAAAAAACAAACAAACAAACAAACAAAAAAAAACCACCTCCAAAGCTTCAACAGCTCTGATCCATTAACGAGCCAGAGGAAAGGATTCAACCTGCTGAATCACTTCCTGCAGCATCTGGCACAACGACAACCCAGCATTAACCAGGTCTAATGCCAATTACTTTCTGAGAGCTGAAGAGATCAGAGTCCCAGGCAGCAGGTCCACAGGTCTCTTGGGGAGAATATTTTTTGTACAAGACACAGAAGCAGAACCCTCCCTAAAGGGAATATATTTTACAGTGATTTACGTAAGGAATCATAGGCTTTTGAAACAATGAGACATTTACTACTCAAAACTCCTAGTCACAAGCTAAAGTCAAGCAAAGCTGCTCTTAATTACCCTCAGAAATCCTGAGATCCTGATTTCTCCAATTCCCAGCAGAGACATGTTTTTCCTACAGCACACACTA
Source organism: Gallinago jamesoni (assembly GCA_025769975.1). Lineage (NCBI taxonomy): Eukaryota > Metazoa > Chordata > Aves > Charadriiformes > Scolopacidae > Gallinago > Gallinago jamesoni. The sequence continues at coordinate 67,340,479 of JAOQGH010000001.1, read as the reverse complement.
GGTTTGTATTGTCCTGCTTTCCCCGTTCCTTCAAATGTGCAAACATTTTTTCCTTCACAACAAAAATTGCCAGTGAATTAAAAAAAAAAAAGGCTATATGGCTATGAATCACCCGGGGAGGGGGGTGGTGGGAGGGGGTTCAAGCTGGGAAAATGGAGAATGAGTGAGAATTTCAGTCACTGATTTTACATCCATGCTCTTTATTCCTCTCATAAACGACTTTAAAACCAATTAGTAATAAGGTGGAACTTTCTTCCAAATATTGCAAAGCACTAAATTAATTCTATAAATTCTGGAGTTACTTACTCCCTTTGAAAAGCCACAACACTAAGAGCAGAAGAAAACAGGCTTGAAATAATTGTGTTAGACACCAGAACTACTTCTAACCTTGTCCAGACAGAAAACTGGAAGGAGGGTCATTTTTGATAGGCACAACGCAATGGCACACCCAGGAATCCGGCCAGGAGAGTGAGATTCACAAACCTATTCTTGTGAAAACCATCACAGGGAATATTATAACAACCGGTCAGGGTCTCAGTTTTTCTCCTTCAGTGAAGTACTTAGCTGACTTTGCCGAATTTAGCTTTGCTTCAGAATCAGAAGAAAAAGTGCTATTTTGCACTCAAATTCTATTTTACAGATTCCTATCTAGGAGTTGAATGTTCCCTGTTCCTCTTGTCCTTCTAAGGTCCTAGCTCAGGAAGCATTGCAGGAATGTGGGTTGTGCTCAAGCTGACAAAACCCTCGGGCTCTGAGAAGATCTATTGCTGTACTGTGCATTACAACAACCCGGACTACAGCACCTAAACAGGGATTAACATGAGAAAGCCCTGAAATGATTCCAGAGACAAGCAGAAAATAAACTGCTCAGTCTTGTAGGGATGGCCCAAATTAACAACAGAAGTCACAAGTGCCAGCGTATACACATGCCTGTATGTATATTTATATAATAATCTTAACATATTTTATATTTTTATATGTACACATTTATCAACACATATATTTATATGTATTTACATTTACATATATAATTATATATGCATATATAAAATATATAAAATATATGTTTTGTTAGCTTTTAAATTTTCTGTATCTTGAAGATATTTTTTTTTTCTGAGCAGAAATCTGTGAGGGGTAAACCAAAATTTTCTCTGACTTAACTGGGATGAAGTTTCAATCTGTGAAGAGACACACCGTTTTCTTGTCAGTAGGCTGAGAAGCAGCACATCGCTGAGGGATGTGAATGGGAAAAAGGAAATGTCATCAAGATACACCATCGGATAGAAGAAGAGGTCTTTCACAGCTCTCGCTGAATTTCTAAGTAGGCAATCTCTTTGATTGACCTTGCTCTCCTTTTGACACGCACAATTTGGATACACACTGCTCTGTACGAAACTCAGATCTCCAGTACATGGCCAAACTGAAAGACTGTATCTCCCTGCACTGACTCCTTTGCAGACATCAGAAGACCCCAGAAAACTATTGGGAAATATTCAAGTACAGCCTTGGGAATAACCACGCTGGCATCATTGGCTGTCTTGCTTGATTTATCTTGTGGCAGCCTAATGAATGGGGCCAATCTGCAACTGGTAAAGCTCTCCTGATACCAATGAAATTAGAGCAGGAATTAATTTGGTCCTGGAAGCTACTTGCGATGTGTAATTTTTTCATGTGTAAGATATAGATGGAATAAATTAGACACTTATATTTTAACCATGCAAAGACACAAACTAAGGATGTTAAACAGGCAGAAAGAGCATATGGCATGAAGAAAAACATGAATTTATCCCAATAATTAGCTGCCCAAAAAAATCAAGTTAATTAATAGTCAGAAATGATGTAAAACAGCTAGTAGACACTACCAATAAAAGGAAAAATCAAAATAAGAAAATGAAAACCAACTATCATCTAATGCAGTTTTTTTTCATCCCAAATTTACTTTCATTCCTGTAGCCTTGTGCCCAAAAAGGTGAGTTATGTTAGGAGATAAAGCCAGTACATGAGAGCTAGCATTAACAGATGATGCCAGGAAGGAGCCTGGGCCCTTTCCCCTGCGAAGCTCACAATTTACAACACACTTCTAGTGCTCAGCACAGCATCCTTCAACGCTGCCTGTGAAAATGCCCTTTCTTTTCCATGAACCAGGTTGACTTTCTGTTGAGACAAAGCCAGTGAAATTTGCTGTTATCGGAGTTCCTCGAGCAGCGCTGGCCGACTGCCCAAGTCACTGGTCCTTCCAAGGTCTGGGCGAGCAGCAGAGGCCACAGGAGGAGACCCTGAGATGCTGCCAGCCCACTGTTAGAAGACAGGTGGTGAAAAGGGGTAGGCTCCCTTCTGTTGGAATGAACACCGTCAAGCCTTGGAGGAGCAAGAGTGACGTGGCGTTCAGCCTCATGCTCTTTCGGGAACACCTTGTGGAAACCCCCCTGAGCCAGAAATGGGAAATCTGGGGCTGGCTTTGATAGGCAGCTGACTGACACCGGCCCCCTTCTTCCTGCAGAGATCCCCTGCACAGGAGCGAGTGCTCCATCTGCCACCCTGGATCACACCTCCCCCTGCCACCAGTGACCTTTGTGGGTTCTGGAAATCAAACAGCAGTGAGGCATATTTTTTTTTTTTTCACTTGTATGCGGCACCTGATGCTTCCATTCTCTTAAGAAACCAAACAACCATAAAAAAGGAAATTGGATTAGAATTATTACTTTGTCCGCAAGGTTAAAACAGTCAAAATAAAAGGAAATTCAGGCTGCCTATGAACCCTTAAATTGTCTGCTACACATAGATGTTCTTGCACATATGCCTTATGAAAGACTTGCATTACCCAACCCCTTATTTTTCCCATGGAACCCTTCCATAGGAAGGGTCGTTGTCCTCACCAGGGCAGAACTTGAGCACACATGGGAAGGCTGAAGAACATGTACACGATGTAAAACCTGGTTATTCCTAAATTTCAAACACCTCAGTAATATATGAGGCTACTGTAATATGTTTTATTACAGTCGATGACATTCTTCAATTGACATAATAATGTAGGTACATAAAATCATAACCATTCCTCACCTGAAAGCCAACTAAAACTGCCCATAGATTCTAAGGTGCCATTTAGGAAAAAAAAAATAAATCTGGAAATTTGTTTTGCCCCATCCAAATAAGTTTTTTGCCTGTCTTTTCTTGACTCTGTCTTACAGGTGAAGAAATCCTTTTATATTCTACAAATTGTTTTCAGGTTAGCACATGGAAACAGTTCTAGACGAACAGCAGAGCAAGAAATAAGGCAGGAATCACACAGAAATCCATGATGTTTAGCATAATAACAGTGCAAACAAAATCATTCTTCTCCCCCAGGATCAATGTACCTGCAGGTAGTAAGAGAGACTAGTACAAATATGGTCTCCATCTCCAGCTTTAGCTCTACCAGCAGAAACACATGGTGGCTACTATCTGCTTTCCATATTTGGTACTGCTTCAATATATTAGCCATCAAGGAACATCGTTACAGCATTTAAAACAGAATATACATCACCATGTAACAGGAGTGTTTACACTGAAATGTCAGTCAAAACTTTTAATGCCTTTTACTAGATTTTTGGAACTCCTTGTTCAAAGTGTTTAGGATGAACACCTAGCAAGGAGGTTTATCCATCACTTATTTCAGTATGTTAAACCTCACCAGGCAGCGTTCAGGAAGGGTCAACCCAGGGGAAACTCATAACTGTCCCTTTCTTCTTGCCCAGACCTTGTGAATTTTCACTCACAAGCTTCTCAATGCATATTCCCTGCTGTTCTTACACAGGGATTCATCCCCCACACAAGGAAACAAAACAAACCCACCCACCATTTTGCACAAGAAAAACTTCTGGGAAATAAAACCACACACAAAGAGAAGAAATAGAAGAAAAAAAAGAATAAGGTGTTACTTACTGGTTAACACAGTGATTGATCTTGCTGACTTGGAAACCATATTTGAGTTCACTACCAAGAGAGTTACTATGTAATATAGGCCATGGTATTTGGCATTGAAAACCACAGGGGCAGGTAAAGTGCTATTGAATTCTTCAAACTGGAAAAAGTAGTTCTTGGATTCTCCAGCTATCTTCACAACATATACAGAGGATGAGCTCACCACATCAGATGCTTCCAGGGAGACAATGATACAATTGTCTTCTCGGACAGTAACCTGGAAAGGTTCTGCATTCTACAAGACAAGAACAAAGACTTTGCTGAAGTTATTTCACTTTTATTTCACTCTATTATTTCACCTTTACTCATTTCCCTTGTTATTCATAGGGTACTCATGTTATGCTTGTTATAAAGTTATGTTTCATATTCTGCAAGATAGTTAACATCAAATCCTAGCAAATTTTTTTTTTTTTTTTTCAGAATACAATTCACAGTCTGCCAAAGCCCGCAGGCATCTATCAGGCCAGTCTCTCTGCAGTGGAGGCTGGTTCCTGCTGCATGCTTTCTGATGCTCTGACTACTCCATCCCTTCCTTCCCAAGGAACAAAGCCTCTGCCTTTCTTTCCTGACAGAAGGTGGACTAGAGCAGAAGAAGGATGAGATTAAAAAGGGTATCAAGGGCAAAAGGATTTCCAATGAAATCACAAAGCATAAGTCATTTAAATCCCCCCAAAAGAGGTGATTCAATCAAGACTCTTTTATCTTGCAGAAACAGGATGATATATTTTTAAATGCAATATATTCCGCAAGCCTGCAACTGAAGAAAAATTTTTGGCACTAACTAAGCTTTTCCAAATATGCCTGTTACAGCAAGTACCAGGTGGTAAGGGGTTCTCAGCGCTATGTCCATGGCTTTGGTTGGTACTTTTCATTTCCTAAGCTACAACATTTCATTTTCAGTATTTCTTTTATTAGTAGAAGAGAGAAAGGAGCAATTTAACCTTGTTTTCATATATCATGAGCATGTTAAGTCCTTGCCAGCTGAAAACACTTTCCTTGTTATTAATTGCAAACCAGCTGTCAGCTAGGAGCACTTGTTCTCTACAGGAATTTCAAAACACATTTGTGGTAATTAATGAGAAAGGAAAGTTCAGGCTTTAATCAAGACTTGCTTTTTTGTTTAATAGACCATGCTGCTGCTTAGGAATTTTTTACCGCCAGTGAAAAGCTGTAATATCTGATATTTTCAATTCCCAACTCCATTGGTATCTTTTTTTCCTTCACATTCCAATGGCTGAGAACTTTATTTGGAGGGAAGGGCGGGCAATCATGGCTAGTTTGCAACTTACTCAGTCAAGTTGTTCCTGTACCAAATAGCTAGATACCTCCTTCAGAGAGTAATTCTAGCAGCTTGGTTACCTCCTGTCTTCTTATAGTTTTTTTTAGTGTGGATTCTTCCATAAGAAGAATCTATTTTGTATTTATGCTGCTCCCTATTTGGAATTCACACATATGGTGTTGCCAAATCCTGGCATTCTAAAAAAAAAAGGTAAAAAAACCCCACCCTACTCCAAGAACAAAGAATTGAGTGATTTTAAATAACAACAGTTTCCCTTTGCATATATTTATGCTTTTATCATTGGGCTTATAGATTTCAAAGCGTACCAAAGGTCATATTGCCCTACAGGCAAAACTATAGCCTTGAGAAGAAAGGACCTAAGCAAAATCACTCATCTGACCCAACATGAGAACAAGGTAACAAATGTATAATAAGCCCAACCCAAATAGGATAACCTGTCTAGACAGCTTCAAGTCTGAGATTAAAAACAGAGGCAATGCAACTTCAGCTGCTGATTTGAGGTTTGCTTTGATTAGCCTTTTTAAAAATGACTTTTAAGTTGCTAAAATGACATAAGCCAATGTTATCAATGGATGCATACTTTGGTATGGAATTCTGGGTAAGTTTTCACATATGGCAGAGCAATTGCTCCAAAAGGTTTACAGTGCAAGACTACAATTATGCAAAAGCTTCCATGTGTTTTCCTTATCCTGAGCTAAATTCAACAGGCTTTCCCTTGAGTAGATCAAAACACCACATTTCAAGATGTTTGTATTTTACTTTAAATCCCGCTCCAGTATTTGGATCCACACAGATTCAAACCTTCAACTGGGGATTACGTTGAGTTCCGGTCAAAACCAAGTAGACGTTCTCTTATCCTTCTTCCTCCCCCTTCTCCCTGCACTAAGAAAATGTGGGATTCCTACTTCAGCTCACCTGACATGGGAGGACAGGAGAAGGAAGGCATCCACAGGTTGGCTTTCCAAAAGCACGGCTGTCTTCCAAGGCCAACCAAAGAAAGCCAGACCTGATTTCTGCATATTAACCTTGAAGTGCATGTATAAACCCATAGAAGTCAGCGGGTTTTGACCTTCCACAGACCTGTGTTTGAATGCTTCACTAGAGGAAAGAGAACGTCGGTGTCTCTAAAATTACTCGAGCCTTCCCTTGGCTTTGCCACTGAATCGCATGGTACTAACTCAACGTGCCCACCTTGCTAGGAAGGTAGGAAGAGAGGAAGAGACAGACAAAAGAGCCCAACAAATTTATACGTGCCAACAAACAGTTCCTTGTGTTTGGTGGTATTATAAATCATTTGTGATGTTAATCAAGTACAGCTGGAAATTAAGCATATAATTGCAGAGTTGTAGGCATTCCCGGGATATAATTAGACGCTTTCAGAGGCTGCTCATATGGGGTGTGATTTTATTCTTTGATTCTTCCATAGGTATTGTATTAAACATGTTAAACACTGTACTTTCATTTTTCACCTCAAAATGTTTTCTTGAATTCACAGCAAGTACCATTCCGCAAATGACCCACTAACTTTCTTCAATAGTTCTCACACAATTAGCATAACATGCCTCTGCTAGCTAAATACATAGAAACTTCTCAGGCATCTGCTATTGTTACCTGTGACAACACCTAATTGGGGAAAATAGTCTTTTCTGAGTCCTTTGCCTCCTAAGCACGTGGAAATCACGAAATTATATCCTCCCTTCTTCGTGTACCTGTGTCTGGATGCTTTTGGACTGCTGCTGCCATGATGCATAGCCATTTTGCAAGTGACATCTCTTTAGGAGTTGTGTGGCTCATCCGTCCTACACCTGCACCCACCTGCCTAATACATCCCTCCCCTGAGTGGTACCTATTCTTTTCACTGATTGTGGCCTCTGCCACACACCTGTACGTGCCCAAGCTTCTAAACAGCTGCATGCATGGGACACTTGGGTTGCGGGAAGCATCCGTTGGTTTTACCTGTTGGCTCCAGAAATAATTTTTATCCTTTCATTTCAGCTCTAAGCTTTGGTTTACAGAATGAAGTGGCAGGTAAGGGATGAATAAAAAGACTTGGCAATTAACATGTCATAAGAGGAGATCATTTGTCTCCTTTGGGCTATGGATTTCATTTTGGCAGTGTTTTAAAAGAACAGACCATTCTGGGCACCCTGTTCATGTTGTATGAGGTGAGGGTTACCACTCAGCACTGGGAACTGTGATTTTGGGAAGAAGAAGGCTAGGGACAAACCTGAGTATTTTTTTCTGAACACCACTGGAAGTGACAAACATGCCCCACTTAACTAGACTGTAAAGCCAGCGTGTCTTAGGACTGACAGCATCAGTATGGTAAATACACATTTCATTACTTCTGGTCAGCTACCTCCAGGATTTAATTTGCTGGTGTCACAGCTTGAGCGGCTGTTTCATGCCTGTGGGGAAATTTGGCAGGGCTTGTGCATTCAGAACCAAATTATTAGCTCCAACTTCCTTCCTAGTTTATTATTACAAGCTCGTGCCACGCTAAAACACTTAGGGAAAAAAAAAAAAAAGGCAGGGGGGAGTAAATCCCACAATGTGATGCCTGTTCACAGTCATTTCCAGTGCAGGGATGAGTCATGCTAGTGGAATTTCCAGCCAATAACCAGGTCCCAATTAAAATAAAAAGGAGGGGCAGACAAGGAGATATACAACATGTCAACATGTCAAACAAACAATATTCAAAGAGTAATAGGAAAATAAATGGCATGCAGCAGAGCTCTTTCCAGAAGTCCATATCCTCAGTTTATTCCCTTATAACAGTGTGAGTTTTACACACAAGGAAGAGATCAAAGTTGCAAAATAGCTACTAATTTTAGGTACTTTAGCTTTTCAACATCTCGCACGGAAACACATTAGGCAAAGACCCAATTATCAAAAGTGGCAAGTAGGTACATGTTCTGCTGACTTTAGGAAGAGCTGGGGATGCTCATCACCTCTACAGTACTGGTACTGGTAACCACATCGTGTTATTTAATGCTAGACAAGTGGATCTAAGACCCTGAGCACATCCAGCTTCCGCCATCAATTATAGAGTCATTCCTGAATACAACAGTTTTCAAAGTGGACCAATGAAATCCCCAAAGAGGAGTAAGTTTTGAAGCTAGTAGGATTTACTTTTGCCAAAGTACCATTATGAACATCGACTGTGTAATGGTGGTCAAAAATAACAGCAATGCAAGTATTACAAAATAATACTGAACACTACATCCAGACCTCCTGGATGAAATACTTGCTATTTTTGTGAGTGATACTACTATACTCAGATATATTTTGTTCCGGTGACCAATAGCGCTAATTTCATTCTAAATCACAGGATGACTCATTCTCAACAAGATTCATCTTACTTAATTTTAGGTACTTAATGGAATGACTGAGAGTCAAGATGACCTTTTCGGATAGAGTATCTTTGGACTCATCTCAGATTTGAATTACTTTTGAAGGTGCACTGAACAGCCAAAGGGTCTGTGCTCCCAGCTGAGCAAAATTCCTACTGTTCTCTGTCACCGAGTGCAGTGAGCCCAAGCCTTACAACATAGATAGGACTAGAATCAAGATCTCAGGATCTTTGTCTCTACTATAGTCTTGCAGTGGTACCTCCACAGACAACATATAAGAAATTTCATAAAATAAAGAGTATTGCAAGGCACGCATAAAAGTCACATCCTGTGACCTATTTCTGCACCACCTTCTTAATGTGTGTTTTTCCTCTGACGGTGACAAATGATACTGAAGAACAACTACAATAAAAACGGTAAACGTTCATTTTACTCAGAAACTAGAATCCTACATCCAGTAAGTCAACTACACATTTCTTGGAAGTTTATTGTTTCATTGGAGTCATTGTGCAGGGAACAGAGTAAAAATCTGGCCTATTAAACTGTTGTAGTCATTTACTCTGTTTTGTCAAAGTCCGTGTCTCTGTCTCTCTCTGCAGGCTAGAGACTTCTCAGTTTTGGGATGATCTCAGCTGCTTTCCAAGCCTTTATAGCTAGAAAAAAGAGGGGTCCCTGAAACTCCCTTCTATTGGAATGTGAAGTCACCATCCAGAACAGGCAACAGACTCTGGTTTCAAATAATATATCTGTTTTGAAGTATGAATTAGTGCTTAAATCTTTACTTCAGATGACCCTTCAGGTTCCCACCTTGCTTTCATCATTACTGCATCATCTACCTGGCTCAGCCCTAATACCAGATCTTTCTTATTTTCACAGCTCCCTGCTCATGCTCTTCCAAGAGTACTTTCTGCTAAGTGTTGCAACATCAAACTCTGCACTCTCTATGTTCCATATCCAGGCTCTGCGCTCTTGTTTCAAGGGCTCTCAATAAAAAACACATTTCAAATGACTGAAACTGATAAGGTTTCACAAAAAGATGCAAGCAGACTCAGAAAAAGCAGTTCCCATGGCCATGACCTGAGAAAGACCCTCTCTGAGCCTAGATAAGAACTGGGTGGAAATTGCCCCATATAGAGGCTTCTTTGGAATCGTTACCTATCGTTATTAGATCCTATAGTTTTAACAAAAAAGGCAAAGTCATCCTTATAGAATTTAGGGAAGAAAGTACATCCTGAGCTTTCCACGTGTTCTAGTGAATTCTGGAGCAGGCACAGACCTGGGGAGTGTTGATGCAAGAGGAGAGGATTGTTTAAAATGATCTTCAAGAGCCTGAACAAAAATCACAGTTAGGCTCATTTGTAACAAAAATGTAATGACTTCTTGAAAAGAAGGGTATTTATTCCTGGGGCTTTTGTTTTTATCTACCCTTCTCCACAGGTTGTACAGAGAACTTCCCTTAATAAATACTCTTTGAAAGAAATACTCCATGGGAGAAATGGAAACCCTTATCTTCAAGATTTTGCATGCAAAAAAAAAGGAATATTGTAAGAAGTGGAAAGCTAGCAAAAGCAGCAGTTCTCAATAATTTATGATGTTTGATTCAGGTTAACACACCATTTCTGGCATTCTGCTCCCTGAATAGTATCCTCAGCACTGTTGCTATTCTCAGTCTTAAAAAGTCAGTAATAGCAATCTGCTAGTAATATTTTATAAATGAGCTTCAACATTTCTTTGCTCTGGAGACAGCTTTAAAGGGACAGGTATTTTTTTCCTGTCTGCACATGCATGCAGAACACGAGGATGTTCTTTTAAGTTAATGTCAATATGGTAGGTACAGTCCATCATGTTTTGCTACCATTCTAAAGTTAATAATCTGGAAGGAACTCTTTCTTGACACTGTCAACTGCTATTATGATAACATTAAGTAAATGCCAGAACGCTAAATATGTGCAAAAAAAATGTTTGAATTCTGTAAGGCTAATATATTTTATGTATCACCTTGTTAGCATATCCAATATTTAATACATTATTGCTAAATATATACTTCTATCCCATCTTTTTAGTGCAAACTGGAGAGGGCAAAACCCAAGCACAGTGATCCAGAGACCTTGATGTTGGCAAAGTTTAAAACTAGGTTAGAACTTTATGGATAGTATTTCTGCCTATTATGGATCCTGACAGCACATATACGCCCCAAATACAACGGGAATTCCCTCTTAGGAAGATATAGCTTGGTTTCTCTCCACTCTAGGTTTTTAGCTTCTCTCTAGTAGTAAATTTATGTCAAAAAGGGTAAGTGCCCTGAAAGAAAATAGGAATTTGACCCCCTTCCCTAACTATGAACACATTCATCTATCCACTCAGACCTTTCTGGAGCCTCTGCAATTAAAGTTCAGCCATCCCTTGTGGATGTACCCAAACAAATACACATGCCAGATGAACCATGTGGTTTAATTAAAATGCATTTTCCCTCTTGAGCTTGTATATAAATAACAGAAAATGAAAAAGGGCACAGGAAACATATTAAATGACCTCATCAATTCCCTTAACTCTGTCAAACTGGCCCTTGTAGTGATCTCCTCCAGTCAATCCTTGTTCTCTGTCTTTGGGAGAACAGTCACAGGAATTTTCTACCTGAACAAATGTAAAATGATCAGAGTTGTACATAGGCCAGGTAGGAAGACGAGGTCATGTTAGGTGGTTCCTGTGTTAAATTCCAAATAGGAGAAGTTAGGGGAAAAGGAAAAGAAAGATTACTTTCTAGGAACAGGAGTTAAATGAACAGTATGTTCCACATATACATTATCCTAAGAGTGTACATACTCTCCATCAGTTGGGAGTAAGTGCTTTCCCAGCACAGTGACTACAGGTCAAAACACATCCAACTATACTTCAGTTCCTTCTCCATCATAGAGGAAAGAAGTAGGAACAGATCACTCCAGGAAAATGGTGAAGGAGAAAAAGAGCAAGTGAGAAATTAATGTGGATTTTGAAAAACTTGGATTATTAGAAAGAAATCTCTCTTTCCATGATGTCAAATGATCTTTGAGATGTCTTATATTGCAAAGTGCCCTATAGTAGATGAGAAGGAATACTGGAGGAAATGTCTTTTCTGGATGATGAAGGAGAAATCCATTCATGATGTTTAGTACTTCAGCTCCGAAATTGTGGATTCAGCTGTGCAAATGACACAAGTCTGTAATACAAGCTTCTGAAGCTGAAACAGCTTCTGAACAGCTACTGATGCTGAAAGGTGACATTAGAAAGTCACACAGAAAATTTCTGATGTTCAACAGAACGTGAAAACTGATACTGCACCATTAGAAAACTGTGACCACGCCATGCTCCATCACTGCTGTGCAGCTGAGAGGAACTGGACTGGACTGGTGTCAGCTGAACTTCATCTTACGTGTATGACAGAGGGGTAGAGACAGAGCCTTATGGGTACTACAAAAGTGAAAGTCCTTTCATTGTGAGTTGATAGGGTGCATATGTACCCTTAGTATGTGCTCAGGGGAACCAGTCCGTCAAGACAGAATGCAGTGACTTGTGATCTGCATTATCTACAAAGAGCACAGCTGGGAGGGAGGAAGGTGGAGTTTTTGTTTAGCTGAGAAACTGAAGACCAAGATGGTTATCCAATTCATTTGAAATCACAAAGCAACTTAGTGGAAGATGGTAGAAGGGAACAAGTCTTTCCCCTCTGCGTTAATCTATAATAAGAGAACAGACTAGACACCAATGAATAAACTTATAGACATGGGATAGACTAACTCCTTGTTCCATAACTCCAAGTGATTTTAAAGGGAATTAGGAACCAAAGTGCTCTTAAATATTTTCAAAAACTCTTTTCCAAGTATGTTCTGAAACTACCAGAAAGGAAAAAAATAAATTAAAAATTCCTGTTTCAAATCAGTTTTTTTGACATGAAGAATTCAGAAGCAGATGCGGGCTACTTTTTATCCCCATCTAAACTGCTAACTTCAGTTAGCGCAGAGTTCACCTTGAACAAGTCATCTGCCTTATTACCACTCATTTTTCTGTGAACCCCTGCCCCTCAGCTTCCCAGAAAAAAAAAGACCCAAACACCCACCACCTTTTCTTCACAGGTCACAGGCATAGTCCAGAAAAATGTATAAATCCAGATCACCAGTCTCCCTACTTTGTGCTCCAAAATACTTACTACCTTTCTGCTCCAAGCTATAACTATAATGTGGCTATGGCTATCCCTTGAAAGATTGAGTACTCAGGCTCAAGTGTGGGTTTATTTTGTTTTTTCAGGTCCAAGTAGAACCTGATATTGTGCCCTTTGATTACACAGTTGAGTTCATGTGTTCCCTAAATTGGCAAGGGCTGACCAGATGACCTGCTGAGATTTTCTCACCTTATTTATACATAGTTCCTGTGGCTGAATGTGCCGGTTGGTTGTTTTTTGTTTTTTTTTCTTGCTAAAGTCTTTTCTGTGAGGGCTCTTGGGGGTTGGCTTTTTTTTTGCTTGGTGGTGGTTTTTTTCTGCTTTTTTCCCAATCTGTGCTCAGAGAGGCAAGGAGCTAGTGCCATTTCCCTGATTACTAGCAAGAGATGAGCTCTGTAATTCTCTGTATAACACAGGGTCAACTGCAAACCCACACAGAACATTTCAGGCTGCAGCCTGATTTTCAATTCATTTCTAATGTGGCTTTAGGCTCAGCTCAGCCATTTGTACTGATTTGATGAATTCTTAGCCACAGAAGGGTTCTCCATCACACTGCTGCTTCCAACGTGCTGCTCAGTAGTCATGAATGCTACCAAA
>JAOQGH010000001.1:67315011-67326974 GCA_025769975.1 Gallinago jamesoni | reverse complement strand
AATTCTTAGCCACAGAAGGGTTCTCCATCACACTGCTGCTTCCAACGTGCTGCTCAGTAGTCATGAATGCTACCAAAGTCTCTTACACTGCAAAGGCTCATGACTTGTCACTGCCACCATCCCCTGCAGGGATAACTCTTGCAGGATTAATCCGGTCATTGTGTATCAAGCATTTCGTTTTTAGTACAGCTGCCACAGATTGACTTGAAGGAAGTGAACGAAAAGAGCAAACACAGAGAGCTTAGAAAGTGGAGTCAGGATCCTTGGCTGTGAGGTAAAGTTCTTCCAGATGTAACGGGTCCCACCCCACCTGCCCAGAGGGAGAGACTGGCCAGGGGAATTCGAATGCTGTTACCTATCAGAGGGATGACAGTCCAGGCTACTGAGTGTTATACAGCTTTCACGAAATCATAGAATCATGGAATCGTCTAGGTTGGAAGGGACCTTTAAGATCATCTTGTCCAACCATCAACCTAACTCTGACAAAGCAAAAAACAACATCACTAAACCATGTCACTAAGCATCTTTTAAATACCTCCAGGGATGGTGCCTCAACCCCTTCCCTGGGCAGCCCATTCCAATGATTAATAACCCTTTCAGTGTAAAAATTTTTCCTAATATCCAGTCTGAACCTCCCCATGTGCAACAATTTCCTCTAGTCCTGTCGCCTGTGACGTGGGAGAGGAGACCAACTCCTACACCCTCTACACCCTCCTTTCAGGGAGTTGTAGAGAGTGATAAGGTCTCCCCTCAGCCTCCTTTTCTCCAGGCTGAACAATCCCCAGCTCCCTCAGCCTCTCCTCATAAGACTTACTCTCCAGACCCCTCACCAGATTTGTTGCCCTTCTCTGGACCCTCTCCAGCACCTCAATGTCTTTTTTTGTGGTAAGATACAATCCTTCTATAGCGTCCTCTCCTAGCAGCTTACTGGCTTCAACTTGCAAAGCAGAATCTTCTGCAACTGCATCTAGCAGATCAGGAAAATAATAATTCCTTCTATTTCTACTCTAACATGCAGCCACCACATTTACCCTTCATTGGAATCCACTTGTGTGCTATCACAAGAACTTGCTTACATATTCTGCGCAAGTCTGTGTGTATAACTAAAATACTGAATATCTGGTTGCCTTCAGAGTGAGGGGAACTTAATGGTCTGAACTTTTACACTGAGACTTCTGTTCTTGGCATGGGCCTCACCTGACTTCATTTTATCAAACTAAAAATTTGGCATACAGTCAAATCTCATCATCTAGGCTCCCTCTGTAATCTGTAGGGAGAGACAGACCTGAAGAATTTGCTTTATCTACTTAAGGTGAACCAAATTGCCTTCTGCAGATGCTTTTCTGTCTCTGTGCACCTTCCTTTTAAACATCAAGAGTGAGATGACACCAGAAACATCAGCTGTGTATGGTATGATGGCAGCTGCAACTCAGCTTTGTATTGCCATTTTCATGCATTATGGCTCCTAGTCTTTTTTGTCTGAACTGATGCTATACAGTTTACATTTTGCTTAGCTAGTCTCTTTCTCAGCAGTATAAAAGTACATGATGGCCATGAGTGAGCAAGGCATATAACTCTAAGCATACAAAAGGTCCTACTCAGCAAAAGATGTAAGCATCTTCATAAATCCTCTGCCTGTGTGAAAAAGGCTGGCCCTGTGTACAAGAATCAATCACGAGACCAAGGTCTCTCTTCCTGAGTTGCCAAAGTGTAATAAACCCCTAAAACTTGCTTCCAATTTGTGGCTTTTTTTTCTCTTTTATGATGTGAGGTTGCTAAAAAGTCATTCATTGGATAATAAAAGTCTCAGTTCATTAGGTGATGCTGAAAACCCTGTTCCATAGGTTTGGTATTATCTTCATACAAATTATTTTTCCTTGCTGCTGTCACGTGGCTTTTACACTTGGCAGTTATTCAGTGGCCAACAGGGATGCAGACAAACCTTTATAAATACATTCATCAGCCTAGTATGTTAGGCTGAGGTAGCTCAGCAGTAATAGCACAGAGGGCATAACAGATGAAATTTCTAGCTAGTTTGGCAGTTACAAACCATTTGAATGCAGAATTTATAGATATGGACTTTAGCCATTAGCTTTCTTTTATATAGTTCTCTTTTAATACCTGACAGAGCTTTTTCCCAGGCATGACAATGGCTAGCCAGGCAAGAGAAGGTGTAATACACAGAGAGATGAAAAGAGGGTGTGGAAATTGTCAATGGGAAGTCTGTTCCCTAAAGCAGAATGGACTATAAACCAAAAATACATAATTTTACACTGTTTCCCATTTAACTCAGGATGTTAATCCTTTATTGTTTCTTCTAAAAAGGATGATTTTATAAACAGCATGACCTTAAATGAGTCAACATGACCTTTCCCAGACATACCCCACAGTAAATATTTACTGAGCTTTATTTCATAGGCATTAACTCATTGGTAATGTAAAAAGCTTTCAGGTCACTAGACAGTGCAATATATAATATTATTATTGTGACATATAAAAAAT
Source organism: Gallinago jamesoni (assembly GCA_025769975.1). NCBI lineage: Eukaryota > Metazoa > Chordata > Aves > Charadriiformes > Scolopacidae > Gallinago > Gallinago jamesoni. The sequence continues at coordinate 67,324,472 of JAOQGH010000001.1, read as the reverse complement.
GCACTTTTTAAAAGTGATAATGATTTTCTTTCCTGATAAAGTTCTAGATATGAGTTCATCAAGCATTGGCTTATGTCATTGTTTTGTTCTCCCGTTTTATGAAGTATTTTTGTCGCCAGCGAAAGGGAAGGATGGAGATGATGACATGGATTTCTTTGCCTTTTCTTTAATTCACAGCAAGCGGTGGTCATATTGCATTACACTAATCCAGGCAAAAAAAAATATATTAGTCTAGTTGGCTGGCTGCCATTTGCCAGTCTCAGTATGGTCATTTCTCAATAACTGCAATGCAAATATACAAATCTCTCTTAGCTCATCAATTCCTGTAGTCAAAACTCAAGCAATAAACACATTGCCTGAGCTCCTGCCCAACTCTTTGACTGAACCAAAACATTTTTCACGATCGTCCTGCAAGCACACCCGTAGTTCAGAATACCAACATTCAGGTTCTTCTTTTTCCATATGTGACCATGAAAAATCACTAAGATCAGTTTTGTAAAAATATATAGGGGTCTTACAATGCAGATAAGTGCCTACAAAATCTTTTTAAAAAAAAAAAAATCAGAGCTGGGAACCAAGATTTTTTTTTTCAAAGTCAACTGTGCACCTGTAAATCTCTCCACTTGCAGAGCACGGTCCTTTATGTACGCACATGTACACAACCTCCCCATCAGACAGATTCAAGTACATGCATGCTGGCAACTTTGAGCCCTCATGGCTAAGGGAGCTACTTGGTAACCAAGCCAAACGAGTGATTTCTGTTAGTTATTTATAGCATTTTAAAATTTTAAATACATTCTTGACTTCTTCTCCACCAGGTCTTTACTGATGTCTTTCAGTTTTTCCTCCACTTCCACTCCAATGTGCCCATGCAGCAATGAAACCCCTACAGTATCAGCACCAAACTACATTTTTGTCTATTTTTTTCATTTTTGTTTATTCCCAACGTAATTTTTGCCACCTCACTCAGGTGCCAGGGGAGTTTATAGACAGAATTATGGTGCTGACCGAGCTGTTTCCCATCAGCCTTTAGAAATTTAAAGTAGCAGAGGAGGAAGAATGTTTGGTGTCTGGTGGTTGGTTTTTTTTTGGTTTGGGTTTTTTTTTTTTTGGTGGCTAAATGATGATAGGTTATTAAGTATTGCAACCCCAGGCATGTTCTTGTGGTTTCTCAAGTGATATTAAGAGGGCTGACAACACACAGAAGAAAGTTATGGCTCAGTGTTGTCATCATGTTTTCTTCAGAGGAGAAACTCATCACCCAACAGTGCTGTGAGCTCCCTACATCTCACGGCACCGAAAGTCATTTGCAGGCTACAGCTTCTCCAGAGACAGCTTAATGAAACACCAGCAGTAACAGACTGGGTGCATACTCTGAGTTCGCTTCAAGCACCATCGTTGGCTTAAATTACCCCAAAGATTTGGATCTGTACAAACACAATCAGTTACCACAGCTCAGCCTATGAGCAAAGATGTATTTATCTCTGGTAACCAAATTGGTCACGCTCTGCTTATCCCTGCTGTTGCAAATACATCTCTTAGTGAAAGAATGAATGCTCATACTTGCATTAAGTATTTGCATGGTTATGAATAAACTATAATCTGTTTGACGGTGTTCTCCTTTCTCATGTTATTAGCCCTATAAGCCCTTCATTCAGTTCTCTGCACACTTTGCACACCAAAAAGAGAAAAACAGCAATGTCCTTATAAAGATGCACACAAGTGCAGCAAGTCTGCCTAAATAGACCCAAACACTAGAGACCATGCTCCAAAGAGCAGGAATGTCTTAGTATTTCCCACAGTAAAAACAGAAGCTGGAGAAATGTTAGGTTTTGGTCCTCCCCCCGTTTGTCTCTACTTGAAAGGGAAGAAAAAAAAAAAGACATGCATGAGTGATGGCAATGGGAGTCGTATTTGTGTCCAATTCACTGGAGAAACAGTACAAGGACATACCATCCTTGTGAAATAATTTGCCCCATATTCCTTGAGCCAGATGAAAGTCCCATTATGTACAAAGTAACATGTGCAGATGAATACAGATTTGGGACATCTATTATTCTCTCAATTCACACTGCTACAGTGCAACTCGTCTTCACCTCTGTCATAAAAACAGGCTTCTTTCCGGGTGCTTCATGCTGCCATAATGTGTGACTTTTTCAAATAACCTAGAATAGATTTGAAAGCACACAGCAGCGGCGAGGAGTCATTCACGATTAGGGCTCTTGCTGTGAAACAAAACTGACACATGTTCCCAAAACATATAGCAATTAGCAAGTGTGAAATCAAAAAATCACACCACACCGGTTGTTAGCAAGGCACACAGAAGCAAAAATGAAATGGAAGGGCTACATCTTTATACCCCTGGACAGCTTTGCAATTCGAACTTATCTTTATGAGCACGTAACAATTTAATTCTATAAGATGAGGCTCCGTGGCTCATACTGGGCTCCTCAAAAATTTCCTCTTCAGGCTGCTATGAGGTACAAGGTACTATTATCCCAGACTCCCTCCCCATGGCTAGTCCCCCAGCCTGACAATAAGCTTGTGGAGTAACAGAAGATTTTTGAGATCTAAAGAAAGATTAGAGATCATACCTGTTTCACTTAGTAATCAAAATTTTCTCCTTTTGCAGCTCTGAGAAATAAAACTAGGTCCAGTATTGCAGAACAGCACACTGGAGCCAGTTCAGCCTATGAGCCATTACCTACTGGTAAATTTTAAGTGCTAACAGAGCAACTCCTTCTACTACATCAAATTAAATAACACCAAAAGAAAAAATTGTACTTCTTACAATGAGCCCCCACTCTTGGTTGAAACCTCCTGCTATAATCACATTACAAATGACACAAAACCATGTCTCTGCCAGGAAAAAGCAGTCTGCATCTACACATGGTAAGACAGAAGTTGGAAAGTAAAGACCATGCTGTTTTATTAAGCTGGCCCAGAAAAAACAGTAGCTATCATTCAGACGTGGGTCAGGAAAAAAAAATAAATCAACCAATCTGGCAAATCAAATGCATACAATTCTCATCATCACTTGCTGCAGCACAGCATGGTAGCTTCAGATGTGAGGATGGAAGCAAAACCTTTTCCATTCAAACGCAAACCCAGTCTGTTCCCTTTGCATCCCAGTCTCTCAGGTTAATAGCAAGATCACCCTTCCTTATTTCACCCCGGGGATGCTGTGATCTCAGCACAGTCTCAGCAGCGTGCCAACCCTCTTTGTGGCTAATCCCCACGTTACTCTGACTTGGCCTCATGGCTAGGCAAGGTACCGGCAGAGGTTTTTTGCAGCAGATGGAAAGGACTCTGAGATTTTTAAAGCTATTTACAGATCCACTATATAGATTTTTGCTTTTGAAAATCCCACTGACACCAATTTGTACCTCCACAGACCTAAAAATCTGGCCTTAATGACTTCCATACCATGGGCAAAACCATGATTCTTGCAGTATTAGGCTAAATCACTTAGCAGATGATTTATATTTGTTAAGAGAACTCAAGAGAACCTGAAGTTGCAAAACTTGAACTTATTTTTTGAAAAATTATTAGGAACATATTTGATATCCAGATCTTACATGGTGGGTTTTGTTTTGTTTCGTTTTAAGATTTTCATGTTAGCTATCCCAAGACATTCAAGCATGCTTTTGCAAAAGCAGCTCAGAATGAGGACCTAGGGAAAAAGACCAAGAGCACAGACAGAATAATGATTATAATTCAAACAGAACTCCTCAAAGGGCAGAAGAAGTTACAACTATGATAACTAATTGATTCTACATACACAAAAAGTGATAAGAAGGATTTTGCCCTGGTAAAACAGATTTTTTTTTTTTTTTCAAGAGGGATTTAATTAAATACCTCTCAGATCTTTTTTTTTCCTTTTTTTTTTTTTTTCTTTTCTTTGACATTTTAACTTTCAGGCTATCTTCAGACTATCCAAAAGAAAAACGATACCATCGAGGAAATAATTATCTGCAGTAAGTGTGCTGTTTGACTTCTTTCCCGCTACAGTGATCTCTGGCAGAAGGAGGAAGCAAGAAAGTTGGTGGGGGAGGAAGAAGACCTCTGATTCAGTAATCTGAGAAGTTAAAGACATTTCTCTGTCTCTCAATTAAGAGAAGTAGGGCTTGTTCTGCTCTGAGAGCAGCACAAGGTTCATAAAAGCAAGGACCTCTTTAGTGACTGTGTGTCACGTTAGAAACCGGAGAAACCTAAGGGCCTTGACGCAGCATTATTTGTCCCAAGTAATAGCCCCCCCCTAGTCAGAACTGTCATTATACGTCAGGTGATCAAACCTGGGGGCTCCATCTGGGTCAGCTCTGACTATGTGCAGATGTTGAAGCTCTCCTTATCTCTGCTTTGCCTTTCCCTGGCTCAGGGACAGATGCACAGTGCAAGCCCTTCAGGCTCTTCCCTTCCCCGCTGGCTCCAGTGGAAGGCTACACCTACTCACTACAGAAATCTGTTGATAAGTTTTCAAGGTGGATGCATTGCTCATGTTCTTAGACCCCTGTTTATCAATGTTTTATTACCCTTGACTTTGGTTTATCTCCGCTCCTGTTATCCTGATAACAGAGAGTCGAATTGAACACTCAATATTTCAAATATGTTTCCTGCGTGTTTTGACCATGTCATTTCACTTGTTGAATCCCATCACCGGTCATTCTGAACAGATGAATCTTTCATCCTTTTCCCCAAAGACTTCTGCAACCGTTACTTGATGCTAGTCTCTCCATATTGTTGAAAACACCTGCTTTCTGTTCTGCCAGTAACAGGAGACACAAGTACCTATTTCTGCTTCTTTCCCTACTGTTCCCTGCACGTGACACTGTCTCACCATAAATAAACAAGAATTCCTTCTTTGTGTGTATATATTTAGAAAACATAGAAATAGGAAACAAATTTCATATAAAACTTGAATGTAGTTTGCTCCCACGTTCCTCACCTTTAAAATAAATTTTAAAAAACAACAGATTAGAAACAGAAGTGTTTTGTATTTCTGACTGATTTATCTGTGTGTTGCATTCTGCAATCTCTCTCTCTTTCTTCTGTATCCTTTTTTTTTTTTTTTCTTGCTCCTGACTGATGTGGATTGATGCTACTCCTTTGAAGACCAAGCCGGGAACCTCATGCAGGGCTCACAGTAACCAGCCCAATAGGCTTCCAGTCCTACCAGGAGCTCTCACTGCTCCTTCAGTCTGCACTGCAGGCATCGAGCACAGCTATGGGATAACAAATCTATTTTAATTTTCATTGTTTTGCTCCCCAAGAGGATAAGAGGTTTCTATCTCCTCTCTTTTGTGCAGAAGCATGTCATCCTTAACGTGCAAGACCTTGACCTCAAGTAACACAACAACTCCACAATTTTTTTTTTTAAAAAAAAACCTTGCAGTTGTGAAACTATGTCTCTAATGTCAGCAATGGTGGCACAGAAAAATCTTTCTGGTAACTCTCCACTTACTCTGCGGACAGAAACTATGCTTTTTGACAAGAGACCAAGAAAAGTCAGCCTGAAATAATCACATTATTCCTCTATGCATGATTGCTGCAGTGACTAATCCCAATTTGCTGCCTTAACTCCCTACTCCTGTCTCCCTCCCTTTCAGAAGGCAGCAAGCCCGCCCAGTACCGAGAACAAACGAGAGTGGAGGAGAAAAGGCAATTTGTACTTATGTTATCTCCCCCACCATGCTTCCTCCCACTCCGGTAGCAAAGGAGCATGTTTTGGTTGACGATTTCAGCCTAAATTCCCAGCTATTATGCTAACTAACTATTTCTTGGTTGTTTATGTAGCTCCACTGTTGATATTGCAGCTGAAGGGGGAAGACTAGAGAAAATCTGCACAGTTTGTGGTACAAATGTTATGTGGGCAGTGCCCAGGCCACAGATTTCTTTGATCTTCGTTCAGTTTCCCAAGAAGTTTGGGAGCATTTCGGTCTTGTAACTTCTTGCCACCCTGAGGGAGAGGATCCCAAACTGAAGTTCAGATCTAGACAATTTAAATCGAAGGGCTGATTAGAGCTGATGTCAAGATTGGAAAACGTTCTGTATTTCTGCTATGCGATATCTTTCACTGCAGAATTTCAAAGCACTTTTCTGATGTGTGTTAACGAGACCTCACAAGAATGCTATAAATACAATATCATGTGTATATGACTCATGCAGCTTATTAATTTTACATCACCTACACCGCTGTTTGAACAAGAGCGACAGAGCAGCATTCAGGCAAATTCCTCTGTGAGAACTTAGCCAAAATAGCAATACCTGTGTCTTCAGGGGACAATCTACCTCAAGGTTGACTCTAGTTAGAGAGATTCAGGCTGAGAGAGAGGTTACCATCTCACCCCAATCCTCCCATTGCACGACTGCCTTGCAAAGCAACAACAGCACAGTTCTCTTGCCAAATACGTAGAGCACTCACCTGACAAGCAAAAAAACTCTAAGGCAACGTATAGCAGCTTCTACGCTAAATGTATCTATGCCAACGGTCTACAGCAGGGTGTAACGAAGAGAAGGAACTTTGCTGGGGGGGTGGATAAGGATTCAAAAGGTGTAGATCCTCTGCGGGACTTGATTTTAATTATAAAGCAGGAGAAAAAGCAATATATAATCTCTTGAATTTACCTAAGCCCTTAACTAACAGACAATTTTACCTAGCTTAATTAACTATCAATATTGAGTTCCTGAAAAGCCCTTAGTAATCTCAAAGTGTTCTCTCTCCTCCTGTGGCAATTACCCATTTAAGAGGTGCTACAGACAGAGCAGCAACCAAGACACGTGAAGGAGTTGTTTGCATGGTACTTTACAGGAACTGTAAACCAGAGAGATGCTATTTAATTGAAATAAATAATATGCTACAGTCATCCACATTGATGAGAGGTCAAGTATATTAGCATGGGGTTTCCACTAGCATAGCTTCCTGCTAGCTTAGAGGATGGGTAGGTGAGCTAATGCCTGTTTGTAGACTATCATAAGCTAAATGTGGGGTTAAAGACCCCACAGTGGGTAAATAATAAAGCTGAAATCACAGTGACTATATCTCTTTAGCCCACTCTCAGTGGAATCAAGGATGTTGGATCAAACCACTCATTTTTCATAGCAATTTCTTTCTTTCCTGCGTACAGAACGATTGGCATGGTGGAACTCAGCCAAAACAGGGAGGACAAATTTTGCTGTAAAATTCACAGAGGCGAGAGTGTTGCGACAGGATGGCAGGAAAGGAGAAATCACTGGCAACCACACTGCTCTCTCCCAAAGCAAAGAAAGGAGGAAGAAGAGGAGGAGAAGATGCTTCCTATCATCAAAAGGGGAGGAAGGACAGAACGAGCAGCTTTCTATGCTTCAGTTGAACACCAGGACTTACAGCTCCTAACTGGATATCAGTAACATAAGAATACAAAATTGTAAATTAATTGTTTCCCTTTCATGTTTTGGTGACTCTATGCTGTTATTAATAATCAAAGATTTATAATTTACTAAATTAGTGGCTAATAAAGATTAGTGAGAATGCCACTCTTCCTGTACTGAAACCCATACTTGTCTCTTGTCTTTGTGAATGGCTCCTCTCTAAACCTGAATCTGAACAACTCCAGATTACTCAATATTCAAATCCTAAAGCAGATTCTGTGTCTAGAATCTACATCTGAAGTCATCCATAATCACTACAAGTTTCATTCTGTAAGTTCCTATGACTGCTAAGAATTCAAATCTGCCAATTTTGATTTAAATGGAAAAATATCTGCTCTCTGCCTTTGACAATTCAAAAAACACATTGAAGATTAGACTAAGTTGAATGATGTATTTGTGTGTGTAAGAATGATGTATCCCTGTAGTAATCAAAGAAGGAATTAAATTGCCATTTGAAATGTTTCTTAGTCCAGATTGCTGTGCTGTAAATGCTCTGCATGGATGCGTTCTGTTTGTTTGGCAGAACAAAAATGTTCTAACATCTCCCCAAATTTTGGCTGAAACAGTGAGGAAAACATCAGAAAATTCAAGTGCATCTGCTTGCATGTTGTAGCAACACAGCACAGTCCTCACGCTATTAAGCCATTCACTACCTAAGGATGATAAATCCATGAAAAGCTAAGAAAAAAGTTGATGACAGAGCATGTGCAATCACCGAGAGGTGACCTGAGACTAACTGCTGTGCACTGGGACCGGTCAATCATGGGAGATGGTAGCTTCTGCAGTCTGAAAGGATGCCCGAAAGGATTTATCAGTATTTGAAGTAGGGCACAATTTGGAAAAAGCAGTGTTCTTGTGAAACACCTGATGGAGTTAAAATTAAAATGCCCCCTATTCTCAAGAGTTAATAACTTTTTAGGGGAAAGAAATTACCTTAGGGCCCTACTGTATTTCAGAGGAGGAAAGAAAAAGGCAGTTTTGGGTTGAGGAGATGGAGAAAGGAGGTGAAAAATCTCATGTGGTGGGAATAGTAACTTATTCCTTTGACCTGCAGAAGGTTGGATGAAGCTATGCAGTGGTTTCCAAATGAGTTTCTGAACTTAAGGCTCCTGCTTTCAAGACCAGAGTCTCCAAATTTGGTACTTTCCACTAATGATATCTGCAAGGGAGTTGTATTATTTGTATGTATTTTGAATTAGCTGGTGACCAGAGCTGTATCTATTACAGTCCAAATACAGTTTGCATATCATTCATTATATAAATGAGGTTTGAAATGAACATAACTGTTTACTCAGAAGACATCCATTTAGTGAGTTGGCATTTCTTCATTACCCAAAATATATGATAATTGTCCATGTAATTCCTTCAGCAAGTTAACTGCACACAGTCCTGCTCCTCGATGGAAATTATCTGTCAACCTCATAATTATTATGCATCAGCCTCAGTTAATATTCATTCATTCTTGCTGTTGCATACACAGGACTATGGAAATTGGCCTCAGTTCATAGTAAGGTGAGTACCTTTTTTAAAAAAAACTACTATAATGAGATTTTTTTACAACAAAACTAAAAATATGGGTCCCGAGTCAGTAAATGAAGTGCTACCACAGCATGTGGTGGGGTGCTTGGCACACACAAGAGGGAGGAAAACCCTTGGAGCCAGGAACCCTGAGACCACAGCTCCCTGCCAAGAGACACGCATCTTTCTGCAGGTACTGAGCACCACCAAGCCTTATCTCCCACCTCTGGACAAAAAAAGCCCAAATAGTCCCTTTCTGTCATGGAGGCAAGGATTGCTGAAAGATGCGGTGGTGGCCACGGGCAAGCTGGGCCCAGATGGCAGCCTGGGGGGCTCCATGGTGCCTGGACAATGCCTGCTGCAATGCTCCCCACCTTGGCCTTCTCCCATTTGAGTGGGTGAGGTCATCGCAGGCTTTCAAGTGTCTGCCTTTTCACTGAATTTCACTGAACTATTAGGGTTGGAAGGGACCATAGAGATCATCTAGTCCAACTCCCCTGCTGAAGCAGGATTGCCCAGAGCTAGAGCATGTTACT
>JAOQGH010000001.1:67290468-67310429 GCA_025769975.1 Gallinago jamesoni | reverse complement strand
GGTTCAGGTTAGATATTAGGAAATATTTCTTTCCTGAAAGGGTTGTCAGGCATTGGAATGGGCTGCCCAGGGAGGTGCTTGAGACACCATCCCTGGAGGTGTTCAAGAGGCGTGTTGACATAGTGCTCAGGGATATGGATTAGTAGTGGATTGGTGTTGGGTTTGGGTGTGGTGTGGGGTGTGTGGGATTTTTTTTGTTTGTGGGTGGGTTTTTTTGTTGTTTTTGTTTTGTTTGGTTTTTCTTCTCTTCATTGGTTTGACTAGATGATCTTAAAAGGTCCCTTCCAACCTAGGTGATTCTATTATTCCGTGATTCTGTGGCCTTTTCTCATTAACCAGTACCTGAGAATGCTTGCTTGAAAATTTGGCCCTGTAGTTTTGGCAAACTCTAAGACAGGTATTGGAGAGGGTCTAGAGGGAGCGCTCCTTGGAGAAGAGAGAGACTAACTCATGCCTTGCTTTTCTGGCCAAGCTCCTTTACTGCATTAGAAGAAAATGAGCCTTTCCATAATTCCGTATCTTTCCTATTATCTCATCCTGTTGCTGAGCCCACCAGTGCAGGTGACAGATTGTGGAGAGGGCTTTTAGAGATATTGTAGATGCTTATCTGCTGTAAATCACATCTTCATTACCTCTAGCAGAATATTCTGAGCTCTATCAGCTGAGGGGCTGACTCTGCATGCTCCACTTTAGAGCTGGGGTGTTGTCACCATCTTTGCAGAGAAGCTACCAATATTCAATTTGTAATTTAAATTAATGAAGAATAAACGTTATTGCTTCTGCACAGAAAAGGAGCTCCCCAACACCAAGAAAAAATAATGATACCGAGTTTTCTTTTCATCTGTAACTCTTCTATGGTTTTACAAAGGAAGAAAGTAGCATTATCCTGTTCCACAAATTAAGGCACAAAAAAGGGACAAGTAACTAGCAGAGCTAGTGGCAGATCCAGGGACAGGCTCTCACAGAAAGAAAAAAAAATAAAAATTATATATTCACGAGGATTTAGCACAGATTAGAAACCTACAGAAAAATGATGCAGAAAACTCAAGAACTAGAGGCCTTATATCCAAATAAAGCAAAGCGATCAGAATGATCTGATGGCAGAAAGAGGAAAGAGTTTACACATTTCTAAATATTTTCCATTGGAGCAAGGGTATATTTTGCTGTGAGCTAACAAATTCCTTGTGTTTGTCACTCTGGATTCTACTGAAACTGAGTAAAGTAGCCTTGCTTTTGACAAAGCAGCCCAGGACAGAAAAAAACCACATATGAAATTAGCTCTATCACCTTATTTCAGAAAACGACTGAAGCGTAGCAGTCAAGAGCCAGCAGCACAGTGCCAGCAATGCACATTTGTTCCAAGGCTGGATAAAGACCCATAAAAAGATCCCTAATGTAATTCCTGCAAAGAGTTGAAACAGGCAGAGCCACTTCCAGCTTGGCACAACTTCAGGGGAGGCTCAACTTGGCTCTGAACTTGACACGTTGTTTCACACCTGATGGGCATTGCCAAGCTCTCTTCTCTGGTCAATGGGGCAAGATGCAGAACATCAGCGAGGCTTCAGGAGGCTACAGCTCCCCTAGGTCTGCTGTGCTCAGAGCCCTTAGCTCCTCTGAACATCCCACCCTGAGACAAGTTATGGCCCATTCAGGATTTCAGAATCACCAAAAGGGCCCTCAGTAATCTCTCATTGAATAGTCACATGAGGGCTCAGAATATTATGTATAGATAAAAGTTAGTATTCTGAATTTTAGAACTATGGTTTGGTAGTTTTTTAATTTATTTTTTTTTTAACTGAAAGGAAGCCATCTGAATTAAAATCTTCTGGCTGTAGCTGCCAATGAAACATAATTAGCATTATTAAAGTGTGACAGGTAGTCCCTGGAGATTTAGCCTTTTCCAGTGATGAATGACAACATGTGTATTTATGGCCACAAGAGAATTATGGATAAAACTTCCATCATTTAACTTGCAGTTATTAAGACAATCTATATGAACAAGATGAGGAAGGTTATCCCACTTTAAAAAAAAATGAAACTAAAACTGAAGTAAAAAGTGTGTTGGCATAATGCTTAAAATGGCAATACGAGAGTCTATATTTGGTTTGTTTAATAAAGATACTTGTGACACTTCTCCTCAGTTTATCCCATAATCACTAGAGTCCAATGGTTTACTAAAGCCTTTAAAATAATACCGTAATCCTTATTTTGGAGACTACGTTACTGCACAAGTTCACGCAGGGAGTTCATATAGGAAGTTTCTAGATGAGTTGGGAAGCGACTCTAGATATGCTAATTTCTTATCCTATGCTTAAACCTAGCAGCTCCTCTAAACTTTTATAAACAAAGCCTAGTCCAATCCAGCTCAACTTTCTAAAAGCTTAAACAGTCACAGAATCACCTAGGTTGGAAGGGACCTTTTAAGATCATCTAGTCCAACCAATGAAAAAAAAGAAACCAAAAAACCCACACACCACACCCAAACACCAACCCAACAAACCCAACACTAATCTTTATGTAAAACACATCCAGGAATCAGCTGTTTTCAAACAGCTGCCCTCGTATACACATGATAATGGGGCTGGTGCTGAACGCCCCAAAGCAAACCAACCACCACTGGCTGGATGACTGCATCACCACGTCTCCTGGCCCTCTCCGCTTCACCTGACACAGTTTCGAGTAAAACCTCGTTTGTGTCCTCCTCCTCGGTTTCAGTTTATTACTGTTTTATGATTTGCTCATCTCCAAAATCCAGCATCGAAGCCAGCCATGTCCCCATTACCTGACCAGTAACCCATCAGTGCATTTGAACTGGGAACCTGAACATCGCTTTGGCTCAATAAAACGCACATCTGTTGAAGTCTCAAACAGGAATTGTTTGTTCAAATGTGAGGACTCCAAACGTCAGAGTATTTATCCATCTCTAATTGTAGCTCACCCTCCAGCGCGCTGCACAAAAACACAGATTCGCTAATTATCTTTTGGAGTTGGGCTTGGCTACTCCAGCTTTGATGCTCTGCTTTGCAATTAAATGTATTCCGGCAGCCACATGGGGGAGAAAGGAAAAAAAAAAATAGAGCTTCCAGTTCTGCAATGACCTACTTACGGCATTAAAGCACTGAGGGGGAGAAGGAGGGCTGTGGGGGAGAGGAGAGGTCTAACTACAGCTTAATGCAAGCTGACACTCAGCTGTGCTTCAGACTGCACAGCAATCAATATCAGATATGACTTCACATCCTACAGAAAATATTGGCAAGACAGGGAAAGTTAATGACAGGAAGAAATTAATATAAGACCTCGGTTCTCGAAACATGCAGTAGTTTTAGTATCCGAATCCTTTTCTGCCTGCTTCGCCGTACCACAGTACTCCTAGGGCTCACGATAAATTCACAGTAGTGTTCAAGCTATGGGAACCACTTTATTGAGTACTGTACAGTCACAGGCTCCATGTCCCAGACCATCTAACTGGACAAACTCAGAGATGAATAAATGAACAAAGCAAGGCAACAGAAGAGAATCTGATTTATTTAGCATCACTAAGCTAAAGTCAATGCCTGAGCCACTGATTGACTCTAGATTTTCCCATCCTTTTTTTTTTTTCTTTTCCCCTCTAGGATTGTCTTTAAGCTTTAAGGTAATTAGCCAGAATCATTAGAGAAAGGTGTTGATCATGGAAACATTTAAGCACGGGATATTTTTTGGGGTACGGCTTCTCTTTTCAATATTCTGCTATCCTGGTCATGGCATATACAATTTAATTCCTGGACTTCACACTAACCACGTATGCATTGGTGATATAGTCAAATGGAAGCCATGCCTAACAGTGCTATTGCCGGACTCTTCCAAAATGCCATACACTTGCAGCATGTGAAATGCCTATTACTTAAATATCATAGCAAATGTTTTGAAAGCTTTATTGCAAAACTTGAGCCAAACACGTCAGTAAGCACTTAAAAATCTGTTCATTCATTTGTAGCTTTTGTATAACAGAATACAAAGAGAAGGAAACCCCTTTAACTTATGCTGGAGAAAATTCAGAGTAACAGTTTGAGAACAATCATCCATAATCTTTAAATTTTTTTAATTTTTTTTTTGCTACTGTCAGATGAAATATCAACGTTCAGCCTTGCATTATAAATATATGGGAAATATCATAAAATATAAATGTACAATGGCTACCTTGAAATACACCAGCTAGGAAAGCAAGAAAAGTGAAGGAGAATATGATTTTTCATCCTTTCAGCCCCCACTCGGATGAGGAGCAGCACTGTTTGCCTCAGCCAAAAGAGTTTCAGCCTGAATTGTTAGTGTCCTTCAGTATTCTCTTGCTTGAAGGAATCATTCACATCAGTGGAATTTACTAATCCTCTTCTACAGCCATCATAGAAATTGGCTATCGTCCCTTTGCCCAAATATCTCCGAGTCCCAGTACCTAAGGCTGTGAGCTTGTCATACGTGATAACTGAGGCAGGGTCAGATGCGATCGGTACTTTAACAAGAGACAGCCAGGAAGAGGTGAGGTGCTATGGAGACGATGCCAGTTAATCAATGGACAGCAAATTACACTTTGCATGATTCTGCACGGAGCATCGTTCTGTCCGTACGCTCAGCTGCAGTAGAATTGCCACGGAGCTGGAAACGAAGAGAAAGACTGCTCCTGCTTGAAATGACAGGCAGAATATAATAATTTAATGAACAGCTCTAAGTTAGTCAAAATCCTTATGATCTATTGCAATGGATATATTCCTGAATTAATGTCCTGCAAGAGAGTTGGCAAAAAAAAAGCCCCTCCATTCAAATCACTGCTAAAAATCCCATTGCTCAGTCAGAGGTTTCACTCAGGATCATGTCCACGCATCACTGCATTGTCACAGAGATGGAGGAGTTTTAATTTCAAATTTACCCAGCCTGCAGCAAGGCATTGGACAAACAGGGACTCACTAAAGTCTGCCAATTATACCTATTTATGAATCTCTGTGCCACCAAACTCCAGGCATTAAAATGAGCAAGCAATTGAGAACATGGGCCAAAGGTGCCATACTTGCTGGTTTCCTGAAGGGTCTCTCCCTTCTAGTAGCCCTCTGTAAATGTTAATACCATGGCTTTCCTATAGTTAAGAGTTTGGGGAGGAGGAAGTATGTCCTGCAGAGGCAGAATAGAATTTCCTTCTTGGTTCCTTGCTGTGCACCCAAGATCCTGTCACAGGCTGTCTTCTAGCACATCAGGGTCTCGGTTTATCCATCACTGCAATGTTGCCTTGCAGTGACATTAAGCCTTAACAGTTGTAAAAACTTTGCAATGCTTGGATGAAAAACATCATCTAAAGTACGCTGTATAATTAATGTGACTGCACAGGCTTTTCCTTCTTTTTAAGCAGCTTCTTCAAAAAGCATCCCGAGTATCTAAATCCTTTTTTCTTTTCATATCAAGATGATTGATTGCATATTTAAAAGTATTAATTGGTTCTATGATAAGGTTTTTTTAAAAACCCTTAAAGCTTCAACATATCAGGAAGAAACATTGTAATTGCTCAAATAACTTAAAATGCTCACACATTTTTACCAGTCGTAGGTAAATTCATACAATAAGGACACTATTATAGGCACACTGTATGGTATTATTTAGAAAAGGCTTCTTGTAAGTGATGGACTAATAATAAATAACTTGTAGAACATTGTGCACAAACTATAAAGAGCATTCAGAACAACTGATCTCATTCCTTGGTTTAATTATTCAGTTCTTTTTAGGCTTGAGCTACGTGTCTGGTATATTTGCTTCAGATCTCGGGAGGGTATTGACCAGGTTTTCTGAAGTCTTCTGCATTATTTATCTCTTCCTACCATAAGGGGTCTGATAGGCATACTGTTTCAATAATTAAATGTCAACAATTCATGCTGTTGGCCAAAACCCAGAGGACCTTAATAAATAAATAATAACATCTTGCATTTTTATAGCTTCTTTCATTCAAGGGTCTCAAAGTCCTCTCCGAATATTCATTAAGACATCACACCCCACCCCCCCCCCAACTGCCTTGTCAGGTAATTCAGAATCATTCCACTCTCATTTTTTTCCACAATCGGGAAAACTTGCACAGGGAGACAGATCAGCTAGTCCAAGGTCACGGCTCAAGCCAGCGGTTGAGGAGGGGATAGAGCCCTCACTGCCAGCCCCTTCTGCCAGCTCCCCTCGCTGGCACCAAAGCAGATGTGACTCTGGGGACCCCACTGAAGTCACAGCTGTATAAAAGCAGTGAAAATGGAGCAGGGTAGGGGGGGGGGGAAATCAGCATCTGCCCTAGTATTAATTTTGCTGCATGGTCCACCCGGCTGACCCAGCGCTGCCATCTCTCTGTTACTAATTGTGGTGCTGCAAGCAGCAGGGATCTCAGCCAGAGCAAGGAAATATTTGATATCTTGTTTCCAATCTAATCTGTCAAAATGTTCATTAGAAGTCATACATCTATGTTTTATTTGCCTTTTTCCATCTTTGTTAGCATCATTCTGTATGACCCCTTTTTCATTCCATACCGAGGAAAACAAGAATGATAATAATGATGTTACATTTCTATAGAGGCTTTCATCCCGCTGACATGTTGAGAGCAATGATGAGCCCAGAAATGACATAAGAAGCTTTTCAGGCATCCTTTTCTGGAATTAGAACTGAGTTTCTGAGGAGAGAAAGGCTGAGTCTGAAAGCTGAGTGCACACCACTCGCTCAGGTAGTTTTCAACCATTATTTCTACTTCCAACCCTTCAAAGAGATGAGAAAATCTACACGAAGATGATAACCTCGACCTAAACAAAGTTCCCATTAAGATTCTCAACAACAAACACTAAGTTCAATAAAGCTCCAGTACTGTGCACCGTTACAGTTCATTTCTGGCTTGAATACAATCCCAGAAAACTATAGATTTTTAGAGAAAGAAAGCAATATCCAGAAGTGCTTTCACTCAGAAATAACACTTTAGGATCCCTGACTCTCTGTTGATTTCAGAGGAGTGTCCATGTTTTCCACTAAGTACCCAAACTGTTGCTGTATACATATATACACTTATACCTATATATAGTATAAATATATACTGTATACACACACACTTAAAGTACAGCCTCAAACTGGTAGGTTGTTTTATACTAAATTTGAGCACAAGTCCTATCTGAACTTGCTCACAGCAAGTAAAAAAAAAAAAAAACAAAAAAAACCCAGACCAATAAAAATAAAATCCATTTTATATGTTGTGAAAATTAGTTTAAAAAATAGTGCAAAATAGGGTCTATGATGCTTTAATAACAGTAATTCACCCTTTTCTCCTGCTGGTTCTTTACTCCCTGCCTGTATTGTTTCTCTCCTCCTTTAATCTCCTTTTCATTGAGCTTCGTGTCTGCTTTCAGTTACCCTTGCCCTACAGAGCTATAAATTTTGAGTAATTTAGGGAAAGAGTGTGTTCTTTTAAGTGAGTACCATAGTTCTGTATCCACAGCATTGTTTCTAAGTCATCCTTCCCCATATTTTTCTCATTAAGTCGTCCAACTCAGAAATTAACCTTACTGCTAGTTTTGGCTTCAGCTGTATGAGATACTGAGTTGTGGAATACAGTTATGAAGAGACAGGAGACCATAAGAAGTCACTTTTCTTGGCAGCAATTGTGGCAATGTGGTAGATATGAAAAGACCTTTTTACCATTTGAGCAACAAACAGTTGATTTATAAACTCACTGGACCTATTTCACCCAGATGCATGCATATGATTTGCAATCTCTAACTGAATTTAGATTCAGCATGTGATACTGTGCCAGAATAACACCCATTCTGTGGACCAGCTATACTTGTTTCTCAGGTTTTCTATATAGTTTAATAAATGGTCCCATCACAGCCTTTACAGTCTAGGTTGAGACTAGTTTGAAGGGCAAAATGTCACTGATGTGGACTGAAGTGATCATGAAAATAAGAGGGGACATACTTTGAAAGTTGTGTCGTTATCTAAATTTGGATTCTTAAAGGACTTTTGAACTAAGTCTCTAACGGTCCAAGTATATTTGGTCAAGGTCTCACATCTTACTGTTTATATAAGACACAACCTCACTGAAGATCTTCTTATATGACTATTCCATAGTGCCCTTAAAAATAGCAAGTACAATTGAGTTCCACCATGCCCAAGGCTGATAGCTCCCCATGCTTTGTTTGCCACTTCCCTAGACAGTTTCACATCACTTTATGTCTTCATGGAAATCTGTATGTGAGCATGCATGCACATGCATGTATACATATGTCTGGCAAACATGCAAATGATACATTTAGGTAGACTTAAGTCTGTCTCAGAAGATTAGAATGTTGTCTCAGGACAGCAAGCTCCTTAATACTGGGTGCTTCAATACTAGTACTGAAAGACATTTTGATTCACTTCCTCTGGTTACTCCCGGCTTTCTTTTTCATCTCCTCAAGATCCAGCAAGCAGTACAAGACAAATTTAGTTAATTTTCAAAGCAGACACTATTGATCCCATGTCACTGCTCTATTAAAATGACATTTTGCTCTGCGCAGAATGACTGATGCAGAAGTTATTTAATCTGACGGATACTAGAGCAAGAAGGCAATAGTTGCTCGCTGCATCATTATTCAATAGGTAACACTTTAGCTGGCTTTGGAAAGGCCACTCTCATAGAAGGGCTGCTACAAAAATTTAAGCTACTGAACTAACACTTTATTATGCTTTCAGAATACATCATCCACCTTTAACATTCCCTCCTTCTCAGTAAAACTATCTTAAATTCAGTCAAAGCAATAGTGACTGAGATACCGCTAAATTCTCTTATTTGGATAAGATAATTACTAGTCTGACTCCAATAACATCCATATTCTACAATCATTTTTTCTCAATTCCCCTCTCAGTTTTTTTCCTATAGACCTTTTTTTTTTTTGAAAAAACAAACAAACAACAAACAAAAAATCCAACCAAACCAAAACACATATATGAAGTGAGCAAGATTCTCAAATTGGACTCTAAGATTTTCCTTTCTGTGTGAAAAAAAACCCACCTGTGTCTACACAAGCCAAAACTTTGTAGTTTGAGCCTACAGGTACCAACCCAGGGAGATTTCAGGCAGACTGAGTATGCAGAAGTTGCCACCTGTTAAGCTGAGACAATTATCATTCTAGCTTTTAGAAAATTCAGACCTCTGTCTGTTGCCCTGTGCCTTCCTCCCAATGCACAATCTGGAAACTCTCCTTGAAGAGCTAAACAAAGATCATAGAATTATAGAATCATTTAGGTTGGAAGAGACCCTTAAGATCATTGTGTCCAACTATAAACCATAAATCCTAAATTAGGAGAAGAGCCTGATCCAAATCCTAGACTTACATCACAGAAGTCATTTCAGTGATGACAGTGTCATTGTTTGCATGAATGAGGCCTACTGATATGGGGCTTTCACTTCCTGCACAGCATCCTGGAGGACAAGACAGGAGGAATCAGGGCACTTGGGGAACAAAGCAGCACGGCCACATCAGAGCAGCACTTTGCAGAGCCTCAGTAGTGCTGCTGAGAAGCACTTCATTCATATCCATTTCGGGTATCTCACAGGTACTGTATACAGACATGCCTTCAACCACAACCAGACCCACTGAAATAAGGAGCTGATTGCTAATCTCAATTATATTTTTTAATTGAAAGAACTTGAGTCACTCGGGGTATGTCCACAGAAGTTGTTTGCAGACAGATGGGAAAACTGTTTGCCCAGCCTTTCAGCTGCCTGCGTGTAGCCCAGCTTCATCCCAGAGCCACAGAGCTATGATTAACACAGCCCTGTCCTTAAACTAATCAAGCTCTGCCAAGAACATCCTTCACACAAC
The DNA here is from genome assembly GCA_025769975.1 of Gallinago jamesoni. Classification (NCBI taxonomy): domain Eukaryota; kingdom Metazoa; phylum Chordata; class Aves; order Charadriiformes; family Scolopacidae; genus Gallinago; species Gallinago jamesoni. The sequence goes on along the minus strand of JAOQGH010000001.1, from coordinate 67,300,584 downwards.
GAGTTTGCAGCCTTTGTGGAGAATGATGGTTTCACTTCTGCTATTTTCTTCTGCTCTAGAAAGGTGTGAAAATGAGCAGAGAAACTGGATTCTAGTGACAAGTGAACTTTTCAGGAACAAAGCTGAATTTGATCTTCCCTCAGACAAGAGCATAGGGCAGACCAGGTAAACAAGCACAGGCAAGGTGGGGAAAAAAAATAAAAGCAGGAGTGGCAATGTCACTGCATGGATGACAGGTCTCAGCGCAGGGGGAAGCAGGCAGAACCTTTGGCCCCACTGTGGCAAGCAAAAGCCACAGCTATGGCACGCTGCTCTAAAGACTCTGCCTCCTGCCACCAGTACAAAGGACTGTTTCACAGAATCTTCATGGTTGGAAGGGACCTTTGAGATCATCGAGTCCAACCACAAAAAAAAAACCAAACCCACAAAAACCCCACAAAACAAAACACAGAACCTTCCCCCACACCCACAGTCAGACAAAACCCAACAATCTTGGGCACTAGAGTGTGCCCTGAAGTGCCACATCTACACGTTTCTTAAATACCTCCAGGGTATTTAAGAAATACCTCCTCCCTGGGCAGGCTGTTCCAGTGCCTGACCACCCTCTCAAGTAAAGTAATTCTTCCTAGTATCTAATCTAAACCTCCCCTGCTGCAACTTCAGACCATTTCCTCTGGTCCTGTCATTATTCCCTTGGGAGAAGGGGCCAACCCCCACCTCTTTACAACCTCCTTTCAGGTAGTTGTAGAGGGCAATGAGGTCCCCCCTCAGCTTCTACTTCTTCCTTTTTTTCCCCTCTGCCATGCAAGAAATGGACCGATTTTATAAAAAAGATTTGCACCATTAAGTCATGGAAAACTCTTGTCTTTGGCAGGGCACGGAAATCAAGCTGTTGGTATCAGTTCATTTAGGTCATTTAGAGCAGAGCTTCTCACCTGCCGAGTGATGCATAAGGAGAGATGGGTCATCAGTGCTAGGCCACCGATCCCCAACGGCCCTAACTGCTGGAGCCGAATGTTTTTACTTGCCAGTGTAAATTCGACGAGATAGGTAGCATGGGGACTCCTATTTGTATCCGGGTGCAAGCAAGGAGCAGTATTAAGCATCAGAAGGAGACATTTAACATCAGTGGTGTGGCTTTACCGGCTTTCTAGACAGCAAGTCAAACAGAGTGGATAAATCTTCCAAGGGATCTGAGCAGTAGCAGCAAAATACTTTTAATGTAAACAACTGCGTATTAATAGCCACTCTATGGTGAGGATCCCATGTGATAAATACACCCATGGGAATCCAAGGCTCGTGCCGGCAATCTTGAAAGTTCCCAGAGGTCTGATTATTTCGCAGTGATGTTGCAAGCCTTGTCAAGACTCATTGCTTAATCAATCTCCGCAGAATCATGGGGCTAACTGGCCTTTCACTGACAGGATAACCAGCACCAGCCCGTGAGCTTTACTTCTGTGCAACTGTCATATGTTAACAGAGCCAATAAAACATAAGTGGCCATTATCAGCTCAACACCGCCAGTCAGTCGAATTGACAAGGTCTGCTAAGATGAAAGGAAATGAGACAGCGATATACCTCCTGAGGAAAATCCTTGATTTTGTCATTTCTCTCCTACTTTACGTGTTGGCTACATACTTCTTTGCCCCTTGATTCATAACAGTCAATTTTAGTAGCTGATGATATTTTCAGATTTATTTTTGTAAGACAAGAAGGTATCATTCTGGTTGTCTATTCCAACCCCTCACCTAATTCAGGCCAGAGAACTTCAGCTTCTCTTAAGCCTAAAACCTCTGCTTGAGCCATAACACACTTCTACAGAGATTCCCAGTCTTGGTATCACCCGTATCAATTTTTCTTTGCATTATAATATATTAATGAAAAGCACGCATAAAAGAAGTAGATATTACTGAGTTAAAGACTTACAAGTGAGGAAGAATGCACTACTTCCCTAACTTGCTACAGAGTCTAATTACCCATAATGTAAATTTTTTTCATATTAAGCTAGACATCAAATCCTCTGATCTAACAGAATAAAAAATATGGAGACCAAAACACTATGTAGTACCAGAAATCTCCTTCCCATGGTTCTTCTAGACTATAGTCAAATTGACTCCTTCCCTTCCCATGGATAAACCAACTAGACCAAGCTTCTTTAATCCCTCACTACAAGGCATGTTCCCCAAACTTTGCATCGCTCTCATACTTTAATTCCTAAGCCTTTTCCAAACCCGTGGCAGCTCTTCTGAAGAGGTATAAAAATCACAGCTTAGAAACAGCCTGCAGAGTCATAAGGCCAGGCAGTTGGATGTCGTTATAGGATCCAGCAGAAACTGGTTTTTGTTGGCTCAGAGGTAAAATTATTTGTGAAACTGCATTTTTTGTAGCATAGAAACCCTGTAATTGTTAACAGAGATCTCTGATAGAAATGAATCTAAACTACTCAGAGACAGCAGAAGGAAATCTTGGAAGAACTACAGATATTGAGACATGAAAGTTTGTTTTGTGTAATGTTCTCTTTTTTTCCCCCACATTGGCTGAAGGGTGAAAATCCATCCCTAGAGAAATTCAAAATTAGCAAGGACCAGTTTGCTTAAAAAACTGGAAATTGCCTCTTTCTATACTGCCTTTGGTGAGAAATCCTTATTCTTTTGTACAATTTGTTAAATTTAAATGTGTCTTGCTCACAGGCTGCTTGGCTGGAAGTACATCTATAATAAGGAGCAAGTAAACCTAATTTGACCTCCTTTTTGTTCACTCGCAAACTGTCCACATAAAACAAGCCATGGGAAAGCTCCTGGAATTAACTTCACTCATGAAAATTAGCAACAGCTTAAGGGAAAGCGAAAGTTTCACACTTTTGTTTTACAATGCTAGAAGTACCATGTGCCGAAGAGCAACGAGAGTTCACAAATTGCATAGAAACCGTAAAAGACAAGGGAAAGTGAAAGTTTCACACTCAAGCACGAGTTGCAACAGGGTGATAGTAAAACGTGGCCAGCACGTGACCTGAGCCTGACGTGTCTTGCCACCCCGTCCCCAAGGTCCAGGTCTGCAATGTCGCACCCAGCGCTGCTGCTTCCTCAGAAGTCCTCATAAGTGCATAACATAAGGAAGGAGCTAGCAGGCTGAAACACGTGCAATCAAGCAAGTTTCCCATTCTTTGCTTTTCCACTGTCTCTCTGCATTGAATGTGCCATCAGACCCGGGTGACCATAATGCCCTTGGACTGCAAACAGGATTTAAAGCTCCATGGCTCAGAGTGGTAGTAACGAAGGCTCTAATGATGTCATGAGAGTGACAAGAAGGCAAAAGCAAGGGACCAGATAATTGCTCCTTATAACAAGTGTTTAAAATTCTGTGCCTTTCCCCCACCCCCAAATTCTCTGAAGTAAATCTGCTGTTAGACTATGGCAAGCTGTTATGGCCCTGGACACATCTCGACATTAGCCATAGTTGTATAATTACACTAAAAGTTAAGCTTTTGCTAAAAAAGAAAAAAATATTTCACTCTCATGATCAGGAAATAGTTAAGAACGTTTCTAGAGAAAAAAAATCAGGCAGTGCAAGCTACTGGAGTCTGCAGAGACCCTGAAATGACAATATTTAACCCAGGACCTATTGATCTGGAGGAATTTCATCAGCACCATCTTGTTCCCTCCTTTCTAATCAAAGGGTTTTCCCTACCCCAGCAACACTGCTACCCTCACAGACTGCCACAATCCCATAGGAAGCATTGTGTTATACGGCGCGTAACATTTTGGGTATCTTTCAGATAACTATGCTCGATACAGTAAACAGAATCTCCGTGAACCTTACACCATGTATTGTAGAACCGCATTCGCATTTTATCAGCCATGACTCCTCTGTTATTAAGATGTAAAGCCTACGTTGATAACTGCAGATAAAATCTTAGTTATTCTGCCGCAAGCGTTTTGTTCTATTAAGAATCAAATTTCCCGTAGTCTTGCTTGTGGACAATGTTGTACCTGAGCATGTGCAAATTGGATTCAACATTAAAGACAATGCAGACTAGTATGAAAAGGATTTCTCATGTCAATAGAGCCATGGAATTTCTGTGCACCTGGATTGTAACCAAGAAAATTCCACTGGAAGTAGCTTATTATGGCCAGTTATAAAAATCTCCAGGGATTTGAGGGTTTTTTTTTGAAGGGGGGATGGAGGGAAGAACATGAAAGGAACTGAGTTTTTTCGGGTGGCAGAGCAAACCTGCCTGCCCTAAGACCTCAGAAATGATGTTAAAATTTTAAAATGGCAGGAGGAGCAAGATTAATAATTGAGGATGTGGAGCACAAGCAGACTTCCCTTATTCTCAGTGCCATCTTCTCAGAATGCAGTTCGGGGCTCCTTGCTCAGGCAGGATGCTCGCTGCCACGACTACAGCAGCAGACTCACAATTTGGACCATCAGTAAAATTTAGACCATCAGATTATCTCATTTGCATTCACTGTTACTCTTATTTTGCTAATGATAAAGCAGCGCTTTTCCTTAGGAGGAAATTACTCTCCCCGAGAGACATTTGTGTATCAACAAAAAAATTATTATATTTAATTCTTTCTAATGTATTTGGCTACACAGAAAAGAAGTTCATTTTACACTTGTATCAAAATCATGAAAACATTTTGCCTATTTTTACTTTGCAGCATGCCCCTCTGCATTATTTTCTTTGAGGCTATAAGATTTCAGTGTTGACTTTTAGGTTTTTGGGGCAGTTTGATGGATACCACCAAGCAAGGATTTCACTAGTCATTTATTTTCTATGCATTTAAGCACGTACTGTATATGGAAAGAAATTTCCTTCTAAGGTATTGCACTGGTATTTGCTGTTCTCCCTGTGTACGTGGGGGAAAAAGTCTCTAGCAGCTTTTCGGATACAGAAGTAGAACGTTAGCACCTCCGTTCTTTGCTCGTATTTGAAGAGATAACTTCACCCTAAACATGCTTAAGATTCCTCTGGGAATTTCTCTCCAGTCAGGTGTGGTGTCTGTGAAAACTAATTCCCTCTTTCACATTTACACACCTGTATGATCAAAGAGAATGAACAACAGAAATAGTGATCTCCAAGGTCTAGTGCCCTCAATTTACCTGAAGGTGGCAACTTACCAATTCATTTTCTATATATTGTTCCTAGAAGTGTTTTCCTTACGGTTTTCCTTGCAAGGCTAATTTGATTTACCTGGGTACGGATCAACCACCTGTCACAATACAAGAGCATTATCATCACTTTCCATTTTAACTTAGATATAGTCACTCCTGGATCAACCCAGTATGCAAACTGAAAGCCTGGGGAACTGCAGGGGATGTTTCTCCATCCTCCCTCCCTGCTCAGAGATGCAGCACGTGCTCTCCAGGGTGGGGAGACGGCAGCGCCTGGCATCCCTCTGAGCACCCCTTTGCCAGCAGCTGGGCTCCTTTAACCGTGTTTAACTTGCTGAATTTATACATTCTTAATGTAAAACATCAAGGAGGTAGCTTCAGGTCAATGATCACAGTTGGTGAGGAAACCCAGCTCAGAGCTCCTCACCTTTCCACATTGTATGAGAGGCTACACTGCTCTGTTCTGCAGAAAAAATGAATATACATTGAATATGCTCACAATGCCACTAATATCTCCATCAAACCAATCTCTAGCTTGACTGTTCCAGCAATTTAAATACTAGAGGGACAGGCTATGCATAAGCTGCCAAGCTGGAGGGAGGACAGCATGGCATGGCAGCCTAGTGCCTGGCCCAGGACTCACTGCAGCAGGAGGTGAGATGTCAGGCAGCCGCCACGCAGGACCGCAGCACAGGGGCTCTCTCCGTGGGAACTTCCAAATTAATCTCCATGGGAAATAACTGATGTAGATGGCCTTTCCTCTCAGCTGTGTCAGCAGTTCTGTGTGAGCAAGGACACCCTACGCATCAATGATCTTGGAGGTGAAAAGAGCTGTTGTCATGTTCCTGGCCCTTTCCAAGAGTTGGGGATGCAAAGGAGGGGAGGAGAAAAAGAGGCAGCGGGAGCAGAGCTGTCCACATAAAAGCAAAGGGAGAGGGTTGGGGAGGGGGTTGCTGTCACACAGGTGCTGGAGGTGTGACAGAGATGAAGATGCCAGGGAGCATCCACCAAATGATAAAGGAAGATCCAGTTCAAACTTGAAACAGATTAGATGCCAAAACCAAAAGGCCACAAGAGAGACAGGAGTGCTTCTGTTAATTAACAACATCCATCACTAAAGTGCTAGAATTTCCCGGTCTCCCCCCAGGATGAGGCCAGCAGCAGAGGGGCAGCATGAAGAGATGGCAGAGCCCCTTGGGCAGGGGACATCCACCTTGGCACAGTTTTGCATTTCAAAGCACCAACGCACACTCAACACACACGCAGGCTCCACAGAGATGGCCACTGCTGGGGGGGGGGGGGACAGCCCCACATAGAAATAAATATTAAAGGCCTTCTGAAGCTCCTTCACATACTGTTGTTTTAATGTGTTATTAGTCGTGGTAAAGCAGGGGCAGATGCACTCTGTCTGCACTCTGCAGACATAAACAAACTACTTCAATTTTTTTCAGAAATTCAACCCTCTGGTTCTCTCTCCATTCCTTACTCTCCTTCTCAGGAGCAGGCGAGCAGTTGTTAAGTTTGGCTTTGAGCACAGGAAAACACTTGTTTGTAATAACCCTCCTAATTTGCTTTTCTTGGCAAGCACCCTGCACCAGCCGTCCCCAGTTCTGTTGTTAGGGGATGACTATGAAGTTAAGAAAATACACAGACACACACACACACACATACAAAGTATCCAGTAATTATACTCGCAGTACCTGTTTTTTAATGCACTGCAGTGTAATTACCTTTTTGTCAGCTCAACTTCATTCCGCACAGAGCAGCTGAAATCCCTAATTACCAACTGCAGCAGCGAAAGTCTCCAATTTGCTCCAGAGGAAGTGGTATCATTAACCCAACTCATCACGTGCCACTTGTCAGGTGAGGGCTATGCAAATTTTACCTGCATTTATACGTTTCCTTCTACAGAAGGGTAAACATAACAGTCTGGATAAAATACTGAAAAAAAAACCAAACAACCCCACTCCCCAAAGGCAAAACCCAACAAACCGACCCAGGCGAGAGTCTCACCAAAGACAAACTAGGCATAAACGACTTGGATGATGTCCAATGCTGATGGATTTGGGGGTTTAGCCCTAAATAGTTAGAAATGTTCTTCATCAGCAAGGGCTGATGAATTCGGAATATTGCACTTATTAGATGGGGCCCCCAAAGGACCAAGCCCATCTGGGCTATAATTCGGGGCTTTGGCCCAAACTGTAGCACAGTGCCATGCAGTTCAAGAGCGGCTCCTGCAAGTGATGGAGCTCCCTGAACAGAGAACATGCTGGTTGATCAAAGAGCACAGAATTTTCCATAACCGGCTGGGTGCCCAGAGCAAAATCTCAGCCAGATTTCAATTTATATATTCACATTGTGTCCAGCAAATACCCCCTGCAAGGAGCTGAGGAAAGAAAACACATACAATATAAACTAAGTGCTATAACAACTTGACTGAAAGCTGAGGTTTAAAACTAGTTCATTGCTATCTGCTTGGAGCTATGCTTCTTTGTGTTTCTATGTGCTTACCTTCTCTATTTATCTTCCTGAAAAAAGGACAGTTTTCAGTGCATATTTGAAACAAAGAATGTGTCATTAACAATTGCTTTGCTGTAGCTAGTGTCAAATTTAGTAGAGAGAAACTGAGATGATCACTCACCAAAGTAATGGGTGTATTTCAGAGGGACTGATATCTTACAATTTTTCCCAGGGGGTATTTAATTTAGGGAAAAAAAATAAATAAAAAAAAAGAAAAAGTGCTTCAAATGTCACTGCAGCTATTTCACATTGCAGCAAATATCTAAAGTTTCCAAGAAAGGGGCTTGCAGAAATAATGCTTTTCAGTCAATGCAAGAAAATATTTTGCAGAAAACAAATTTTGAATGAAAGTATCTGAATCATAAAATTGATTAAAAGCTGTGTAGGGCTTTCCAGATGAAACATGGGAAGGGATGCATAATGGAGGTAACTAATAGGACTTCAATGACTAAAAAATTAGGCATTAAGACACACATGGACTGTATGCATCAACCCTAAAGTGCAGCTAGCTATACTTATTTATGTACCATCATAAATTTGTCTCTCTAGAAGTCCATGTGTGAATTAGTGAGTCACAGACCTATGGACTTCCCTTGCAAGCAGTAGTGAATACATCACTACAACAGCCAGGGATTAGGTTCATGTTCTTTAGGTTTTAGAGTCTTGCTGTTGAACAGCGAATGTATTTCAGAAGTCAGCACATGGATTTGGATACGACACACGCAGATGCTGAGCATTCAAAGAATTCCTGAATTTATTGTGCGGAAGTTCTAAGCAAATTTAGAGCCTTTGTGAGTCAACCATTTCTCCGTCAGGAACTCTATATTAACATCAGTCTGTTGGACAACTATAGAAGGTGATACTAATAAATTATTTCTTTTTGTGAACGTACTCACTTTCTCCCCTCTTTGCAGAAACTAAATGGTGAGATAAAGCAGATGACAAAATTTTAGCAACTTCTGAGCAGATTTAATTAAGGAAACTCCATTTTATTGCAGACAGACTGTCCTATTTAATCTCCCACTCACAGTTTTCCTTCTCACTGCATTTTTGTGCAATTAAAAAAAGACAAGCTGGAATGCCAATTAAATGCTTTTTGAAACGACAACAACTCTTTCCAACACCTGTTAAAAAATGCATGAACTGACACATTTGCAAACTAATTTTGGTGTTTCTGCAGTGGCCCCCATTGCCTTGTGTTCCAGCCTGCTGCATTTTGTGCCTCAGCCGCTCTCACAGCCCCTGCGTGGCAGCAGAAATGAGGGGGGGTTTCCTAAAGCAGGTTCTCGGGCAAGAAGGAGCTGTAGATTTTAGATTTTCAGTGGACTGGAGAGAGAGGAAAGACAGTCCCTTTGTCTCCTGATGTTTCATGGGCCCTGTTTGTTATTCTTTTGCATTGATCTGCTCGACATGGAAACTCCTCAGGAACCAGCATCCAGCTGCCCTCTGCCATCCCTTTCACTGCTTTCACCATCCTCAGACCCAAAGAAGCCCTCTTAGTCTTCCTCCTCCCCATGTGGCATCCCTTTTGCACTGAGCTTTCTCCTAGGAGTAGAGAACTTTCAGCCACATGGTAGTGGGAATGATGGTGAGTTTCCTCTCTGAATAGTCAAGTCACTGGATATATCTGAGGTTTCAGGGTAAGATAAACCCAAGATAAAACCAGACACTCCTGGGAACAATCCTAATATCCTTCTCTGGGAAAATGTTATGTTAATGGGCTCCACAAGCTTACAACAGGACTTCTGAAGCTTGAGCTGGGTGGCAGCTCTAGGAATGTATTAGTCAGTCACTTGGAGAAGGACAAAGGTTGGATATAAAGAGGCCCTTTTCCTTGTGGCACAAGTTATAATTATACCAGGAATGATGATAAACAAGGAGAGACTATGCCATGGCCTGGAGGTACAGACACATCACATTGCATCACTCAGAGTGGTTATTTCCAACTCGAAACTTTCCCCTGTCTCCATCTCTGCGTGGCCACACCAATGAAGGTGCAGGATGGCCTGGGGCTGGAGGCAGGAATAAGCAGGTGGAAGGTATTGCAGGGGGACCAAAAGGTGCAGCTCTCCTGGCACAGCTCTCACCAGCACCAAAGGAAGAGCTGGGAAACTGCCAGCTTAGACAAAGCAGCTGGTGGAGAAGCTACATGGCCAGGGTGCCTTGATCAGGGTGTTCCTGCTGCTCCTTGCTGCCCTCCTCATAGAATCACAGAATCACCTAGGTTGGAAGGGAAGATCATCTAGTCCAACCAATGGAGAAAAAAGAAAAAAGAAAAAAGAAAAAAAACAAAAACCCCCACAAACCGCACACCCCACCACACCCAAACCCAACACCAATCAACTACTAATCCATATCCCCAAGCACCATGTCAACTCATCTCTTGAATACCTCCAGGGATGGTGCCCCAACCACCTCCCTGGGCAGCCCATTCCAATGTCTGACAACCCTTTCAGTAAAGAAATATTTCCTAATATC
>JAOQGH010000001.1:67251535-67290368 GCA_025769975.1 Gallinago jamesoni | reverse complement strand
CTTCCCCAGACTGAACAACCCCAGCTCCCTCAGCCTCTCCTCATAGGGCTTGTGCTCCAGACCCCTCACCAGCTTCGATGCCCGTTCCACGCATCGCCCACCCCCGCAAACCAACAGTCCTGACAAGGGAGACTGTTCTAGGACCCTGCTCTGAACCCAACCATTAAACTCATCTGGGTTGAAGGGGAAACACATGGGGAAGAGGGAAAAGCCTTGGGAGGGAAGGGAAGGGTAACCAGTGTCATGATGCTGTTCAAAGCTGGCAAGCAGTGGGGTCAGGTCTCACTGTGGCACCACGGTGGGAATGAAAGGGACGTGGGGGAAACCCAAAGGCTGAGCAGCTGCCAAAACCCCTGGCTGTGCAGAAAGACTCTGCTAGATTAATCACATCCTGAACTTTCCAAAGTCTTGCCAGCCAGTTTAAAAATCAGGCGCTAAAAGTCTGTCGACCTATATAATTCACTCTTTCTGCAATTCTGTTGACTATTCCCCAGCACCTGTTCCATGCTTTTCACCCGCCTCTCCTGGCAGAACCTTTGTGCAGCTGCTTCCACCTCTGCAAAGCACGTGGAAGCACAGACAAGTCATCGGTGAGCAATCAGACTCGGCAAAAAGAAAACACTCCTGCTTCTGTAGTAAGTTCTGCTCACCAACCGGGCCCTACACCAGCTTAATTATGCCAGCGCTGACAGTGCTAGAAGGCATAATCATATCTTCCTTTCTAACAAGCTACTTGTCTTCTGTGCTCTTTTCCTCCCCTTATGCTCTGTTTTCTCTCCGCTTCCACTCTTGCCAAAATAGCTGGATATTTTCGTAAGAATCACACCAAGAATTATTGCATGTCCTTGCATTTTTCGTCCATGAGTGTTACGAAATAATTTCTCACCTTCATAAGCACTGTTTGACAGCATTCAAAGATTATTGCATCTAGTGAGAGTACGAACTACAATCTGCTGTGTTTTCTAAATACGCAGGTTCTTTAGTTTTTGCCTGACTTGAACATCAGTAAAAGCGATGGGACAATGTTCTTTCATCTTGCAGAAAGGAATTGAGATCCCCCCCCCTCCCCGTTCTTTACCAAGATAAAACAAAACTTGCAACATTTTCCATGGAAGACAAGAAACACAAGGCAGGAGGAAGAGAAGAGGGCAGCTGGGAAAGGAGGAAAAGACATATTAAAAGAAAGGGAAAGAGATGGGAAGGTATGACATTCCCAGTTGACAGGTTCTTCTTGATTTTGAACTGCAGTTGAACTTGTTACTTTGGTGTAGGTTTCCTATACTTCATCTGCTGGAGTCAGCATGTAGGGACACAGAAAGTGATAACAGGGCTTAAAAGAAATCGAACTTACAGTCAAAAAGATAAGGATGAGTAATGGAAATTTAGAGATCAGGTCCCTCTGCTCACAGCATCCCACACAAGGGGCTTGATTCCCAGGTTACAAATTCAGTCATTCTTACGTTGGAGCAGCGCACATTATAAACACAGATTGTGGCAGCTCCAACCTGAAAGGCGGAGAGAACCATCATGAAGCCATCTATAATTTAGAGCATTTGCTTATAAAGTGACAGCCTGCTGAAACAGGCGGAGGACCTGAGGGTTGCACATCTCAGATGAATGCTCAGGTCTTTAAAATACTACCTCTTCCAGAATCAGGCTCTCTTTAAAACCAGGGATTTCATTTCCCACCCAGTAAATTTTTTTTGGTGAGAGCCTCCTTGAAATTGATGGATGCCTGAATAGAGTTCTGATGAAGGAGCAAAAAAGTAGCCCAAAAAATTATTCTTAAAATAAAGCTAGATTTGAGGCACATAAACACACAGCTGTTTGTGTAGGAAGATGAAGCATTGTGTCACGTCTTTGAATCAGAACCAAAAAAAAACCCCACCCCACAACAACTCCAAAAAACTCAAGAAAACCCACACTCACATAGCAGTTCTCTGTATTCTTTCCCTCTGTATTTTCTCTTTTTCAAAAAATCTGATTGGCAGCAAGAAAGGCTAACAAAAAATAAATGTTTATGTTGGTAGCATATACTGTTCTTCCCCTGCATCCAACAGTTAAGCTACGCTGCACATCTGCTTAGTCCTGTCAGCTCATATCATGGCATCACTCCATCTTCAACCACCTGCAGCTGCAACACTGCTGATCAAGCAGCCTGGCTTGATCTTTCCAGAGTAGATCTCTGAGGCTGAACGTGCCTCTGCATTTGTGCTTGAACAGCACTGAGCACAAGTTTGCCCATTTAGATCCCCAAAACACATTTCCTAAAATCTGAAAATCTGAAACACAGAAAGAGATTCGACGTTATTTTTTTTTTAATTAGGAAGTTAAAAATCTATTTTTCCTACTGTAGGCAGAGCCTTAAAAGGTCTAACCCCAGCTAGTTCACATACTGACCTTATGCTACACGCTAGTCCAAAGCAGAAGTAGTTTCAGAAAACAGAAATAAAACTATACCAAAACAAAAGCTCACATACAGTTCTTGACATACTACATTAGTGACTACATTAGCAGTCAAAACCAACCAAGATAGTCCACAGTCCTTGAGTGTAAACCTTCAGCCAACACAGATGGCTAGAATTGCTTTAAAAACCATTTGCAAAATCCTTTGGGTTGTCAATTTATTCTGTTAACAGAATCACATGGGGTTGGAAGGGACCTCTGGAGATCACCTAGACCAACCCCCCTGCCAAAGCAGGTCCACCCAGAGCAGGTTGCACAGGAACGTGTCCAGGTGGGTTTTGAATGTCTCCAGAGAAGGAGACTCCACCACGTCTCTGGGCAGCCCGTTCCAGTGCTCTGCCACCCTCACAGGAAAGAAGTTCCTCCTCATGTACAACATGAAACATTCCTCCTCACGTACAACCTTGAACATACAGGACATATCAACCCAATGAGCAGGCCAGTTGAACTCTGTGATATGAAGGTGACCACACAAGTCCCCGGTGTCTCAATTTCTGCCAAGTTTGGAACATGCTTGCTGAAGCACAGGCAGACCTGCAGCATCAATGCTATGACTCCTTGTTGTGCTGAGGGACCTTGAAGTGCCTTTCCCTCTCCAGGAGGGAAGATAGGCCTAGGGCAAGAGTCCTGTGGTCCACAGAGCAAATTGTAGAAGAGTCCCTGCCTTGCAAAGGAACCAGGCCACTAGCTGACAAAAACTGGAATGACAAGACCTTGCTTATTAAAAAAGTTTGTTTGAACCTGTACGTGGTTAAAGGGGCCTTTACCTCAGCCTGACAAGTTGCCTGTAGTTACCTTGGTGCACATTTTTCATTGAAGTATTCAACTCCAATATGCTGCATATGTGCTTTTGTACATGACACCACCGCAGCACAATAATGAACCCACAAGCAGCTAAGAGGAGGCTTATTTTGTAACATTTTGTATTTTGTTATTGAGGAAAACACGGTCATTATTGGAGGAAACAAAATAACATATTTTGTTATTTTCATGTTTCCATAAGGTGCATCCTGGGGTCATTATTCACCGCCATGATCAACATTCATTTTCTTTTATGTACAAGAGACAGTGGTGACTAATTTATTACCAAAGTTCATTGCTTCAAGAATGAACATTTTATGATTGATGTTGGACATCCTGACTGCAGTCCTGTCAAAGAAAATTAGTATATAGCACACTTACGAAAGGCCTGTCTGCAGGAGGTGGTGTCATCTTTTTTGATGAGCATTGTAACTATAATATAACCGCAATCAAGATTTCAAATGCAGGAGATGTTGTACAGAGTAACAACTAGTCCTTTCCCTAAAGGAGTTTGATTATTACAAGAAATAGACAAAGTACGGGGAAAGGAAGCATTAGCTGAGCAATGTAGCAAACACAATATAAAAGGACATATACGATAAAGTATCTTTAGGTCTTTTACTATAAACAATATGATTGAAATCGCTGAAAGAAGACTAAGGCAGAGAAGAAAAGTTAATGCACATCTCTGAAGTTCCATTTCTGGTTTTGTTAATCAGAAGTTCATTATTTCCACAGAATTTCAGCTTTCAATGGAAGATTGAACATGATGACCACCAGACATCCCTTCCTGTTTAAATGATTCTATGGTGCTGTAACTCCATTGATGACTAAAGAGGAATCTCCCCATCAATCAAGAATAAAAGTAACTGTATAGAGGAAAAATAGAAAAGAAAATTATTTTACACTGTCCCAGGGATTGGTTTTGAACAGTGTGCCTAACCATAACAAAAGAGTATGGCCATATACTCAGCATCTTTCCTACAGCACTTAGGCTGAATATGAGTAACACATGACAGTGTTAGGACCGGTGTGGTGAATAGGACTCGGGAGGTGATAGTCTCCCTGTACTCGGCACTGGTGAGGCCCCACCTCAAGCGCTGCGTCCAGTTTTGGACCCCTTACCACAAAAAAGACATGGAGGTGCTGGAAAGGGTCCAGAGAAGGGCAATGAAGTTGGTGAGGGGTCTGGAGCACAAGTCTAATGAGGAGAGGCTGAGGGAGCTGGGGTTGTTCAGCCTGGAGAAAAGGAGGCTGAGGGGAGACCTTCTCGCTCTCTACAACTCCCTGAAAGGAGAGTGTAGAGAGGCGGGGGTCAGTCTCTTCTCCAAAGTCACAGGCAAGAGGACAAGAAGAAATGGCCTCAAGTTGCACCAGGGGATACTCAGGTTGGATATTAGGAAGAATTTTTACACTGAAAGGGTTATCAAGCATTAGAATGGGCTGCCCAGGGAAGTGGTTGGGGCACTATCCCTGGAGGTGTTCAAAAGACACGTTGACATGGTGCTGGGGGACATGTTTTAGTGATTTTTTTTTTTGTTAGAGTTGGGGATGGTTTGACTAGATGTTCTTGAAGGTCCCTTCCAACCTAGGTGATTCTATGATTCTGTGACAAAGGCCAGAAAAGCAGCACTTAGCAAAGCTCCATGAAATTCCTGTAGACAGACTGACCACAGAGAGTTAGCAAACTAAATACATCTAGTAACGGCCTGCAACTTTACAGTGCTCCATTCCACAGGAATAATCTTTGCTAAAAGGCACTCTGGTTTCAATCCCCAGAAACTCCAAGCAACCCGCAGAACATGAGGGCTGGGGCTGCACAGATTGACTGTCTTCACGGCGCTCCCAACCTCGCATCCCATCTCTGGCACCGCACAGTTCGAACCCAACCTCGTGACCCTCAGTTGAGCTGGGAGTTGTCACCCAGAGCACCACCAGCTGCCACTTCTTGGTGGGGAAGGGCAGCATCAGCCCTTTTTGAGGTGAGAGCCATAAGGCACCCGCTTAATGCCAGCAGCAGCAAGTGCCCCACAGCTGTGCCGTGCAAAATACCGGCGTGATTAACTGATGTGGAGGAGAGGTAATTACTCGTTGCTGGGTCACTGGAGGAGGATGGCTTACATACTCACGAGGAATGCAGGGAGAGAAGGATGCATACGTAAACAGCCTAACAAAAACGTGCTGACATTTCGCGGACCCAAACCTGGATCCACTTGGATTTCCACCTTCTTCCCTCCACCAACAAAACGCAATCTAGATGCAGAGGAAAAATTACTCTCCCTCCCACCTCGACGGTAGCTTTATTATAGCTACAGCAGCACTTATCCTGCACGTTCAGTCTCATTAGCTTCAGTAGGGCTCTTCTTACTGCCAGATCAAAGGAGCCTTTTCCTGGAGGGTTTGTGCCATTGATAATTTGGATATCTGCAGTAAACTTAATCTATCTGTGCTACACCACAGAGATTGGAGGCAGGGGAAGATTAAAGCGATTTGCCTAAGACAACAGACACAGTTTGAAGAAATTGAACGCAGGTTTCCACAAAGCCCAGGCTTAAAACGGAGTCATCTCTTCACACATGAAAAGCTCCCAAATACACATTTGAAGACTTAGGATTTTGCTATCGCTATATTGGATATCTAAAGAGAAAGGACTCGGAAATAGGCTTATGTTTGTCTTTTTGATGCTCTTTTTTTTTTTCCCTTTCTTTCTTTCCCAGCGTATCTTAATTTTGACTATGAAAGGCCCAATCAAATAGGTCACGCCAGTCCTTTGCAGACGTGTCTTATCAGCGGGCAAGAGCTCCAGGCGAGCGCTTTCCCAACACGCTCGGCCCCGCTACAACGGACTCAACAAACATTTGCTACTTTCTACCATTATTTCAGAACACGCCAGCCCAGGAGGAGGTTCAGATGGCCATCACCTTCCCTTGTGGTCCAGCTCCGGCCGTGACCACAGCGCACTTACTCCTCTGCAAAACACCAGTGGCCACCGCGCAGGCAGCTGTGGTGGCCATGAAGGGTGGAAGAAAGGGTGGTGGCAGGGGATAAATAACGAGGTTCCTCCAGAGAGCACTTTTAGGCATGCCATTTCTTCCAAAGGTTTAAGAGAGAGAGAGGTAGGTGTGACAGCAAACGTCGGTGTGGCTTTGATAATGACATTCTGCACAGCTAGCCTGTTCTTTGGCTTGTTAAATTCGAACTTTCCTGTGGGTAAGAAATGAACATTACTTTGTCACTGTTTTCAGGGCTTTCTGCCATGTTAATCTGATTATCTATGACAGTTTCTGTCAGTTTGTTAGCAAAGATCCAATTATTCTGCTTGGCTTTTAAGTCCTCACATACTTCTGGCTGTGGGCCTGATTCTGAGTTCTTCTTTGTCCTCATGCCTTCGGTGAAAATTTCAATGTTAAAAAAAAAATAATAACACAACAAGCCCACAGGATCAGAACTGATACGCTGGTGTTCTATACTGAGTTCTTAAAAAACAGATGCATTCTTCATCCCTAGTAAGCATAAACAAAAAACTGCAAAATTGACAGCTGATGGAAATAAATGGCCCCGGACATGATCTGCCTACACTTCTGCAATTAAAATTTACAGAAGGGAGGTGGGTTTTTTTCCCACCTTCCTTGAACTCTTGTTTAGATATTGGCTTTCCTTCTATGTAAAAAAAAAAAAAAAGAAAAAAAAAAAGAAAAATATAGTACAGTTCTATAAGTAAGCATGGCACCCTTTAAGCATAGAAATAAAAATAGAATCGGGTAGATCCATCTCCAAGGCATTTGACATCAGAGAACAGCATATTCAGTCTGTTATTTTCTCGCTCACACATAGCTTTTCTCAGATACAGGTTTGCGTGGGATAGACCAATAAGACTGGAAAGCAGCAAGCATATAGTAAGATATAAACAGACACAACAATAGGTGTCCACACCATTACTCGGTGTTCAGTGCCTAATCCTTGCAAGTCACTAGCTTTTAACTGACCTCTGTCTGAGGGTCCCAAATTAATTTGCCCAAAGCCAGTTGTCAATTCCTTATGCCTTTGTCAATAAAACCAGTAATACACGGGGCTTCATGAATCCCTGCTGGCAAACTCGGTACCTTTCTCATTCTAGCCTGTTCTAACTGTAAATTTTTTTCAGTGATGTCTGTAAATAGTGTGTGTTTTCAAGAGAGATTTTTGCTGGAAAGGACTCCCCACCATTTCCTACAGTGGCATAGCTCCACTGACAACAGCATCAGCAGGAACTTGGCATGACAGCCTCCTGTAGGTACTTAATATAATTATTTAAAGCTCTATAAAGCAAATAAAAAGGCAAAGGTGGTGGAAGTTCATGGTATTTTTTTTCTTGAGCTCCATGTCTCTATTACTGCTACTAATCAACATTAGTGATGCCTGCGGTAGTAGTCATTTCCCCCCTAAAATCCTCAAAAAAAACAAAAAACAAAAAAAGAAAAAAAATGTATATTTGGCAGAGTTATATGCTTCTACATCAACACAGAATATCATGTAAGAAGTGATGACACCCTGGCACCCACAAACTTCAGTGCCAAACACCTGAGGATTTCCTCACAAGAAGTGTTTCATCAAACCACAGCTCTCGTTCAGTCCTGGCAATTCTCATTTGTCATTTTCACTATCTGCAAGGTACTGGCAATGAAAGACGTACCCACGGAAGGGTATGCTTCTTCACAGAAGGAATTCCTCTAAATGCATACTCCTGGTCTACAACAGATGCTTGCAGATAAAGGCTTCACCATCAGCATTTGGGAGCAAACATTGCTCTCGCACACACCCCCATTTTTGGAGGGTGATACGGGATAACTGTCCCTTGGGGCCATGTTATAGCTCAATCAACCACAATAAGCATGATACCATTGCCTACACCCATCTACAATCCCAGTACAAACTCCGCATCCCACCAACCATATCAGGAACTTAAGGCAGCAGCCACCAGAATTAACCCAATAATATTTTTCTTAAACTTATAAAGTGGGTATATCACTCCATGATAATTCGTTTGTGCAGATCCTTCCAAAACGAGCCTGATTGTATTGGGTGTGACTTGGCAGAGAATCTTCAAAGTCAGCAGAGTACTGCCAGGCACTAGCAGGCGAGGATCTCACCAACAGTTCCACTACTACATATCTTAAAAACCATCAACGAAAGAGAAGGCAGTAAGAAAAAAAAACAAACAACCAAACAACATTTTCTTCTCTAGGGAATTTTAAAGCTTGAAAAAGTCTTCTAAGTGCAAGCATAAAGTATATGCTCGGATAACAGCAAGAGTGGGACTTGGAATGTTAAGAAGGAAGGGTAATCTGTGAAACTGCTGCCCCTTCACCCTTACTGCTCCTCCCCGAGCCAATTGTGTCTAAGAGAGTCAGGGGAAAAGCATGTGTGTGTGTTACGTGGATGAAGGAGGGGTGGAAACAAGGTAATAAAATCTCACCGCTTCAAAGCTTAAGTCTATCACTAACAAGGGTTGGAAAGCAATCCTGCAAGCTCTCCCCCCTCCGCCTGCCATGGTATTGCACAAACCCATGCTCTGGGGGGGGGGGGGAGGGGGGGGTATGGGGTTTTACATCACCTCAGGCTGTGTGGCTGCTGCTTGAGCCAGCCTGCTGGCCTCGATGGGCCAATTCCCTATACCATCAGCCAGGCAGGTGTACTGGGAAATGGCTTGTTGTCCTAATTCAACCCACTGATGATCACTGGTACACAGGTTTCATAAGAGAACCACCTTGGGAGGTTTGTTGAGCTGCATAGCTGAAATTTGTCTCTCTATTACCTCTGTCCAACCCCACTGGAAGCAACCGTATTCTAAGAAAAGAGTGGAAGCAGAATCCAGCCCACATTCCTGAGTCTGGGAGAACAGGAGTATAGAAATTATTAACCAGCTGCTAGCAGGTCTCCAGAGCACTGTAGCAAATAGAAGTTTATAAGCTTATAGCACAATCAAAGGAGGAGGGAATGACAGGGGGACTGCTCACTGCACATCCCAAGCCGGGTAGATTAAAAACATAAGTCTTGTTCGTCCAGGGTTTTCTGAAAGGCATTCTAGAGGGAATAAAAAACTAAAAAAATAAAGGGCTTTTAAAACTTTAGTGGCAACAGGGAAGCAAGTGGGAGCAGAAAGTCAAAGACAGTACACAGGTAATAGACATTTAGTGCACATCTCCCACAGAGGAGGTGTTCTGCTAATGCCCTAGCTCTCGTCATATTTACAAGACTTGGCTGGTTTTCTCTAGTAAAAATATCTAAAACTTTCACTGCTGGGTTAATTGGAAGACCTTATGGTTACCTATGGTTACCTTATGGTTAAAGTAAGGAAAGGGCCAGGGTGGAGTGGGACAGGGAATGAAAAAAAAAAACAAAAAAACCACTCTCTGGTTTATGTCACCTTTAGGCTTTCCCAGCCCTGAAGTTTGTGAAGGAAAGGAGAGTGCTTCAGGCTTCAAGAAATTTGAAGGCAGCTGTGAGGGCTGATCTTAATTTGAATCCAGGTGCAACTAGCTCTCCAGGGGACACTTGGCAGCTTGGGATCATGGGCCACCCTGATCTGCCACCTTTCCTACCTGTCACAGGAGCACAACACACACTCAGACAGTCCACACACTTAAAATGGTCCACTCCCCTTTAAGCCAAGGGTATTTGCTGTAAACCACAGAGCTAGCAGCCTGCAGCTGCAATAGAGAGAATAATGTGATAATTCTTTC
This sequence comes from Gallinago jamesoni, assembly GCA_025769975.1. NCBI lineage: Eukaryota > Metazoa > Chordata > Aves > Charadriiformes > Scolopacidae > Gallinago > Gallinago jamesoni. The sequence goes on along the minus strand of JAOQGH010000001.1, from coordinate 67,280,379 downwards.
CCATTCCCTCAGAGAGGTAAGAGCAGCTTAAATAAGTTTAACTTGTGTGAAGGTCTTGAAGATCCTTAAATGAAAGGTGCAAAACAACCTTGAAAAGTTAACTGTGTTTAGGCCATCCGATAATTACCAGTGCAGTATGAAGAGAATAAGTCAAAACAGTTAATTGAAGGAGAACATGACACTATCTGAAGCTTGATCCATTATTAAATACAGTAGCATATTAGATGCAGTGCTTGTACAGCTATATTGCTGGGAGCCACCCACAGGAATACCCAGACATCTGAAAGACACAGGGGAGGAAAAAACTTATTCTTTGTATGATTGTTACTTTCTGTAAAGGCCATTCCTTTTCTTCAAAAATCACTTACACACAAACAGAAGGGAAAAAAAAAAAAAACAGGCAGATAAGACAGTACTACATCTGCATAAAATCACCTCCAGTATTAGTGGATTTACAGACAGGTGAAGAATTTGAAATACCTGTAAATATTTCAATTTGTATTGGTACATCAGTATGTTTTAAAACTAAAAAGTTCACTCCCTTGTACAGGGTGTTTCTCACCAAGATGCATGTGCAGCACACAGCCACAGCACCGGAGATGCTTGGAGCTGTTGCCATAGCAACAAACTGTGGTGAGGTAATACACCTGAGATACTAATGACCTCAGCGTGGAGTCTGGATGCTCACAGATAAGTGAAATGAGATGGCTGACAAATTTCACATTTCAGTGGGTTTTTTAATGAGCAGGAGAATGAACCCGTAACAAAAATTTCCAGATAAAATACGTTTTTTCTTTTTATCACCCCCTAGGGCATATACCCTTGTTAAAATTAAAATATAAAAAATATTTTAAAAAAAAAAAAAAAGAAAAAAACCCAAAAGCCATTCATATATCTTCAGGAAAGGCAAACCTGACAGGCAGATTGGTTGCCTCTTTTTGTGCCTCTGCATGTACAAACGCACTTTCACATCCTGACTGAACACATTTAAGTTCATAGAGAGCTCTTATTTATTTCAGCAGGTTTTAGCTTAGGATTAGCATGAAGATCCAGCTTCCCTGCTGGCCCACCTACCCTGTGTCCTTCCCCCTAAGAAATTCCACCGTTAGCTTTTGCCAATGGGAACACGGACTACAAGCCTGTCTAAATTTGTAACACTGATCAGCGACAGCACGGAAGAGAAAGTAATTTTAACAAAGCACCCTAAAAACACTGATAATATGATTTTAAACCCTGTCTGCACCAAGCCAGTGGTTACATTGCTGATGATTCATAGGACAGAAGTTCACCCTGGGTTCCCACTGAATTCCATAATGAAATTATAAAATGGAAGTGTTCCCTCCTCACCGATTCAGTACCAAAGCCAGGGCAGTTGGCAGCAAGGTTGTTGCCTGGCACGACTCGCTGGGCTTCAGAAGAGCCGGGCAGCTGGGAAGTAGGTTGAGGACACCTGAGGAAGATCCAACATCTGGGAAAAAGGATCCAAAAAAACCTCACAGACAGGTTTGGCAGCAGGGGGTTGTCAGAAGAGGATCACTTGTAAGCAGCAGTGCCTGTGCTTTGAAGAGGTGGCCATGTTGACACAAGAGCTCCTCTTTCTAGTCACTTCAATTTTTCTAATAAATTAAGACCAGGCAACCAATACTTTTTCTTCCCCTGTAGCTGCCCTTGAAAATGCTTTTCATCAAGATATAGAAAAAGCTCTGAGAAGTCACAAGCAGATCTTTTCTAAAATACTATTTCAAACAAATGATTTTACAAGTTACTAAGCATTGTTAAGCTCCTTTCCTGCATCTCTTTGAAAGGGGGAAGGTACCCCCTCACTACAAGGAAACTTAAATATAATTAACACAGTCAAAATTGCCAATACTGCTTCAATTTCTCAGTGAGTTTCCTTCAGTAAAACTTTCACACTTTCCACTTTGAAAAGGTCATTAACAGGTAATCCAGTATTGATTAGAGGAAGCCAAGGTGGAAACCAGAATTTGCACTTCAGTACCGACAGTGCAGCTGTGATGGGATCCCACTCCACTTGCCCACTGGGAAGTAGGCGACTTAGTCATTTGTTTCCAGGTTGTTATATCTGCACCTAAGGTTGTCTTCAAAAGAGAAAATACAACCATGTAGTGAAATCCCTGCAATGGGGCTCAAATACCCCATGCGGACATATGGCTGCTGCTGCAAAGCAGGGGCTATTTCTTGGCTAATTGCTGTGCTAAGAGATTGCTGACCCTCTGGGCAGAGACTAAGTGAACTGGGCTGAAGGGAGCAGAGCAACCAACAGACTTTTGGACCAGTGTTTCTTAGCAATGATTTAAGATTGAATTCCCTTTGCCTCTCTCATAGACCAGATCGTATAGCTGCTAATTTTCAGCAGCCCACTTAGACTTTATTTGAAACTCCACCAAGCTTTGTTTTGGTTTTGTGCATGAGAAATCTGTCTGCAAAGCAGCTGATAAATACTCATGATGCTGAGAAATAAGTCAGTCTAAAGATAAATGCATGTGGCAGAGAAGCAGGAAAAAAACCAAACCAACCCCAACTTTATAAGCGGCTTGAAAATTAGACTATACAAAAAAATACTAGCTAATTCTGATCACGTAAGGAGCGGTGCACAGGCCTGCCCTGCCACAGACATATTGCTTGCTCTGCAGGGAAAGGAGATTTTCAGATGAGAGAACTGGGTCAGTAGAACTAGAGTCCAGGCTTGTCACTTCAGCACTTTAAACACAAGTCAAGTGAGTGTTTAAACCCCAGGCTCTGACCCAATGAACGCACACAGATGCTGTGCTGAGACTAATCACAGATAAAACCATTTTTGCTGGGTTTTTTATTTTTTATTTATTCTCATTTTACCTGAATTTCTCCAGTTTGGTGCAAAAATTCAACAAAACAACCCAATTTTAGGATGTGTCACAGAATCTAATCTTTTCCTCATGAATATTTATAGACTGTAAATTACAGTCATTTGCATTGTTCACTTCATGCCAAAAAAAGCAAGTGTCACATTCCTTTCACTTAACTTACTTGATATTTCTATTGATGTTGATAGGTCTACCTGGGTTTGAGAGCAAACAGGATTTGGCTTCCATCAGTATATGATTTCAGGTAAGACTATATTGATACGGCTCAATATTATAGTTTTACTCCAGAAAGACTCATGCTGAATATAGAGAAGGACAGAACAATACAAGCTGGAACTGTCATTTACTGTGTTTAAAAGTGCCCAATAATGTTTATGATCCTTTCCTCTTAGCAGGCTGCTCTAAGATTTAATGCTCATTTAAAAAAAAAAAAGCATATATTGGAACAATGCTTTTTTACTGCAATCCTCTTCATATTGCTGACCTTCCCAAGAAGCTGAAGACCATTTAGTGGACTGAACAGGGACAAATGGGTGTAGCTCAACAGAAGAGCCAACTGCAGCACAAAGAGAATGGGAGTACTCAGTCCCTGAAGCATGAGAGTGAAGGTCAAAGAGTCCATGAGCTAATCCACAGAAAAAGACAAGTCATAAAATTTCCTTCTGAATATTGGTTAAATTCTCATCAACATCATAGGGCTATGGTTTGACGACACCTTATATACCAGTTGGTTCTGTTTTGTTTTGTTTTTCTTTTTAATTACTTCATAAATCATTTCATCTGAAGCCATTTGACACCTATGCTGTGCCAACTTCTAAAGGAAATCAGAACAGAGTCTCCAGAGATGACTCTCATCTCCTTGAGATTTCCAACGCTTCTTTGTCACTGTGAAATCAGAAACACACTGAAAGTATTTTGTGGCTTGAGGCATTTGGTACTTTCATTTCTGGGATGAGAGATTTATGCAAATTCGTATACAATAACAGAGAACTTTGAAGCTTCTAAGATGTGCTTTCACCACCGAAGGGCTGATAGGAAATTCAGCACTTTCATTCAGTGGCTTCCCCTTTCCTGTGTAAAACATTCTTTTCTCCCTCGCAAAATTTTGTTTTGTGGAAATTACTGTTAAAATCACAGCCTTAAATCATAACAATAAAGCCTGTTGTCACATCCCCATTGGTACTGTCAGTTTAAACCGCAATTTCTCTTGGGATCAACTTCTGAGGACAGCATGCTGAGCATCCCATCACCTGAGGGATGTTGCTTTAGTCCTCTGCGGCTGCGCGCTTCATATAAAATGAGATTTGCAGAAGAGGAAATTAGACAGCCAGCCCTAATGGAATTGCAGTGAGATTTGAGGACCTATTTCCCTTGAACCTTAAAAGCTGTAGTCAGGATTCTCATTTACCTGGCATGCAGGTAAATGAGAAATGCTCTTCTGGCTGCTTCCTACTATCCGGTGGTGTGCAAACGTGCTGGTTTTCTGCAGCCTCACAGCTCTCTCCTGACCCTGGAAGGCTAAACCATTTCACTTCTGGGTTCTTTTTTTTTTTTCCCCACCCAATTTTATTCTAAGCTGAACTGACAAACCTCTTCACTGTTAAAATTAGCTTTGGGCAATTGGTTACTGAATTAAGCTGCTTTTCTTTAGCCTATTTCTGTTCCGTAAAGTGTTTCTTCTGGTTCATTTGCCTCTTCGCTTTCAAAAAGCATGCAGATTTGTAGATTTGTCTTTTTTTTTTTTTTTTTTTGGTATGTGTAGTATTTATAATAGTACTGAGGTAATCAGGGGAAATTTATCCAGACAGAAAGACACAGAAAATTGTTTCTGCACACTTACATGAAGATCCAGTTTATGTGAAGAGAAAGAGCTAGAAAACTAGTAAAAGCCGAGTGGAGAAGCTGACTTTGCCACACCAGTTGATTCTGACAGAGCCTGCTCTGCAGACCCGTACTTGTGTTGTAAACGATGGATAATCAGACAGATCAGAAGGAGACTGAACTAGCTGGAGGGATGCACACCATCCATCTTTCAGTCTTGGAGACCATCTCCAAAAGGCTTTAATCCTCCACAGTACAGCTGAGGTATCAGGGAAACCTTACCTTAAAACCATCAGGGAAATGGGAAAGCTATTGGCAAAGAGAATGTAGCTTGCAGTTCTCACATGGATATCCTTATCCTGCTTTATATTCTCTACCCCTATTCATTCAAGACTATAGATCAAACTCCACCTCTCCTCTCCACCCTCTCTCTCCCTGTGCTGCTTTTCAGTGGCATCTTCCAGGGAATTTTTCGCTCCAAACCATTATATTATGGAATCATAGAATTCTCTAGGTTGGAAGGGACCTTTAAGGTCATCTAGTCCCAATCATCAACTTAACTGTTAAAAAAAAAAAATGAACAACCATCGCTACACCGTGTCACTAAGCACTATGTCAACCCGTCTTTTGAACATCTCCAGGGATGGTGCCTCAACCCCTTCCCATGGGCAGCCCATTCCAATGCTTAATAACCCTTTCAGTCTAAACATTTTTCCTAATACCCAATCTGAACCTCTTTTGAATATTAAATTCAAAGAAATATTAAATTCAAAAGAGCTGTCTCGTCTGGTAGAGGCCACCAGACTGCTTACTGAGCCAAACAACAGACCAGAGCAGTAGGTTAGTGACCTGCAAAAATTAATGGGAAAGAGGAAGGGAAATCCCACAATTAAATTATTTCAGTAATTCAGGTGGATAAAATGCTGAACCTGTGCTCCTCTGTAACGAGGTGTTAAAGAAGATACAAAGGGTTAGAAGATGAGAAGTCAATGCCTCTCTCTGTCATCCAAAAGCTGAAGATGGTTGTGTTTGGATGGCAAGAAATGTACACTTGATATCATTGAGATGGTCAGAGAATCTCCTTCCTTTATGAATGAAAACCAAAATGAGAATTCCAGTAAAGAGATAGAGTTAGTCTTTGCAAGATTTTTTTTTTTAGATGAAGTCCAACTGATCAAAATAGACCTTAAGAGATTTAACTGTGAACTCCATTTCTCAAAAAAAGAGTGCTTTCAGATCCTGGCATACTATTAACATGTTAAGTGTCTTTCTATATTCTATTACAAAAGGCCCCAAATCTCTCAATATCTATTAGAAGTACGATCTTGTTTCCAGTGCCTGGAGAAGCAGTAGGTAATTACAAAGCAGACAGAATAGCTGGAAGAAGATAAGAAAAATCATTATGTCACACAACCTTGAATTAGGTTGACTGCATACTAAAAAGCTACAGTGTAAAGTGCAGTCAATGGTAACACTCCCACCAACTTCACTTGGGAAAAAGTTTTATACAAAGGTTTGCTTAATGAACACTTTGGTCATTCTAAAGCATTTATAAAGGTTACAGTAGTTATTAATGAGTTATTAATTAAGTCTAATTTTTAGAGTCTTATACATAATCACTTCTAATTTACAGCACTATAGGAGAAATTGAGTCAAAATTATGATATTTTTTTCCTTCCCCAAACGCTAAAGCCCCAGGTGTGGAAGATACTTTTGTATCTATTCATGCATTTGATCTTTGTTTTGAAATTTGGAAGAGGCACAAAATCTCAAGGCAAAGCCATGAAAATGACAAAGCAAAAGGTTAATTAGTCCCTTCCCTCTTTTGCAAATATCTTAATGCCTCTCCTGTCTCACTTTTTGGAGGAATTTTCTCACTAGCTACACTTTTATCACTTACAATTTTATGCCTACAATGTTTTTGGTTTTTTTTAGGAATTCGGGAAGTAGAGATGGGCCAAAATCAGCGAACTGAAAAAACAGGCTGTAGCTCTACTACTGTTAGAGAAGAAAACTAAACTTGCTGATGTTTCATATATACACCATGAATGACCCATGCAGTGACACAATGCAGTCCCTGACCCTGAGAGCACTCATTTCTAACATCACAGGATCTTGTGATGGACACAAAGTACTTGATTCACCCCAAGAGATTGCCCTCTGGGAAAGAACCGCAGCATAAGGAGTTGGCATTGGTTTCAGTGGCATCTTCAGTGTAGATAGGCAAGGGGATTTTGTTTCAAGAAATATGAATTTGGAAGCTTTCTTATGCAGAATATTTTGTTAGGAATAAAGAATGTGCCATATGTTGATTCTTCCCGGCAAGTGAAAATGAGCCAGCTGCAATTATAAAAGCTGCTGTCTCCTAAATTCTACCTTCTTCATGTGGGGTCTTCAGCAAAATCTAGCTATCACGTAGAAAGGGATGAACAAATAACTGAATGCAAAACTCACGTTCATCTTCCAAGCAGTCTCCAGATAACCCTGCAGTAATTTCCCCCCTCTATCAGGTAAATAGTAGACTCCCAGGGGGATGGAACTTATATGCAACTTGTCATGTAAGTAGAGAATCATTAATTACATTCTTATTTACAGTTTGTCTGATAAGAGCACTAAACAGCAAGTAACTAGAAGAATTCCAAGGTGCTGAAATGTTTGCTCTCACCCACTCAACATGTAATCACAAGGGGAATGAAATTAATTTGGCACTGACTTACGCTACGGTCTCTCACAGTGATGGGGCTTGGTGTTTGCAAAACAGGAATCACAGATGCCTCTGTCCTAAAGCTGAAATCAAATTTTGTTGGTGCTCCACAAGGCAATAAAATATTCTAAATACATCGGCAGCCTTAAAAGTCATGAAACTCCAATTATCTACTCTGAGGCCCTATAGAACCCCCATGTATTACTCAGATTATGATATGAGATACGTCCTTGATTTTTCTGAATTTTCACAATTCAGCCAGCTTTACCAATCCCTGGCTCTGCTTGTGTTTACAAACCTCAGCACATATATCTGAAGTAAATCAGGAGCTTCAGACACTAACTTGACTGGCTAATTACAAAACCACTGATTTCCGAAAGACAAAAAAAACCTTTAAGGGGAAAAAAAAAAAAAAAAAAAAAGAGAAAAAAGAAGGGACACAAACCAGGCTCAAAACAGTTACAATATCCATGCCACAGTCATTTGCATCCTGTTTAAAATTTCATTCTGGTAGACCCAGGACATCTGTCACAGGTCTCTTAATACCTCTCTGACAAGGTGAAAATATAGTCACATTAAGACCTCTCTACTTGCCAGTGAAACATGTAAGCTGTTCTTATGGCTAGTAAAAATGAGGGCCTAGAATTTCAAATTGCAGTCATAAAAGTGAAATAAAAAGCAGAAAGGCAGAGGAAAAATAAAAAAGGAGGCGGCTGCTTTTATTTCAACCAAGAAAAAGTAATTCCCTGGGATTAGCATACTTCATTTCCTTTGCATATTCTTTTCTGAATTAATTTCATTGCATTTTGATAGTGATCTTAACTCATCAGGAGAAAATAAGTTGGTGCCAAAAAAGTTACACTAATAGGAATAGATGGCTTTAAGGGACTCAAAAGTGCATGTAGGGCCTTTTTTATAGGTCACTGCTTAATCCAGCTCCTAGGTCATTAGAGGGCAAAAAAACATTGCTGTTTTCTCGTGGCAGTAGATAAGTAGGTCTGTGACCTGCAGCTACAAGGCTCACCCCTAAAAAACGGGGGCTGCAACCAGCAGAGGTGAAGGTGGGACCAGCAAGGGAAGTGTTTCACTTGTATGTGCTAAGAAAAGTCTAGCTTTCGCTACTCCTGTACCTAACTGAAGCTATGTCTGCACGGAGATGTAGTTATGGTCCAGGGCAGTGGCACAAGGTACAAAGGAAATTCTGCCTTTCCACACAAAAGAGGCTTTGGTATCAGATACCTAGTTCTTGGTTTATTTTATTTTTTTTTAAAGGGGGAGAGCAACATAAGTGAGAAGGATTCCCATGGGCTAAATTACTATCAAACTAAATTGACAGCTCTAGAAATTATAACCATCTGTAAGGTATGTATGCAGTACAGCAAACTCCCTCCTATAAACTCAAAGAGAAAAGCTACTTATTCTTTTCTATAAAGTAGTGCAAGATTGGCAGGTGAAATGGAAATATTCATGTGGGTATTAACTATTGTCTTTTACTGCTGCTATTATTCAGTTTTGGAGCGAGAAAAACCTTTCCTAGCCACCCAGTTTATTCAAGAAATATTTGTTTAAAATCACATTACCATAGAATTCAGGCACTACTTTATGAAATTTCACAGCCTATGGGTCTTGACATATGTTTAATTATCAGGCAGTGCCTGAGCTTTTTTTTTTCTACCCATATTGTTTTATGTATACTTCTTACGCCATGTTATGAATAGTAGAAACACATCCAGTAAGTGCAACTTTTAATGAAAACAATGTATTATTCTGATTTGAAAAGGAATAAGACACCTGAACCAATAATCTAGAAAAAATTTCCTGTAACAAAAAGATATGCAAGAAATACAAGTCTATCCCATCCCCAAAACCAAAGCAACCACATATTTTATCCACTGGTACAATCCGCTGACCCACTTCCCTGAAACCTGGGCACCAAAAATGGGTTGCATCCAGGAGGATTTCTACAAACCACATCTCCAGCCTTACTTGTTTCAAAGAGCTGTCAAGTCCATATCACACTGCACTTCAAAGACTAATTTCAGCCTTTCAAAGGGTATGTACCAATTTGTTGGAGTCTCAAAACTGTATTTAGTAAAACAATAGCAACAATAAGTCTGAGAATAGGAAAAAAAAATTATGTAGCCTAATGTGAACACCAATATTATAGGAATGCTTATCACAGAATCACAGAACACATAGTAAACACAATCAAACAAAACCCACCAACAAACACACACACACACATATATATATATATCTATCTAAACCATGAAATATTGACACCCAGAGCCCCCACCTTTTTTCTTCTGTGTAAGAGAACCACCACAACACCATGTCAGACCATGGAAATCAAGTAAAATGAAATCTTATGGAAGCCAGTATGGAAAATGAAGTGAAACAATGCAGTTTCAATGTGCATTGTCAGAAGCATCTAAGTAAATACATGAATGAAAGAGAAAGCACTTTAAAGCTGATTTTACTTCTGGTGTTAACATTTCAACTTATTAGGAGGGAGGAAGATGTTTTACAAATGAATCTTTTCAGTTAGCAGATTAAGCACAGAAGGAACCAATGCTATTGTTTCGCCTTCAGCTGAACACGAGCTTCCTGCAGCACCTCTCATGGATTGGACACCACCAATTAAAAGGGTTCAGAGAAATTTAATCAACTGCTTGCCAAAATAAGTTAATTTTTCTTAGCTACTTATATGGGGTTTAATATAAGAATTTGGAATCTACAGGCAACAATATGATAATCAGCACAAATAATTTGGGGAAACCTCTACATTTTGTGGAGATCCAAAAGCTGGAGGCAGATGGAGTAAATTACTTTATGACTGTACTTCAAGCCTTATGCATTTGTCTTGTGATACTGAGAACCCAATATGGGTTATGTTTTCTATAGTCAGAACTGACTAATCACGTGGCTTTGTATGCTCTCTAAAAGTCATTAGATATTTTTTTAAGCACGTAATTAAAAATTTTAATGTTTTTGAAAAGAAAAAAGGAATCAAGTGTTTGACAAGAAGCCTCTTGTTTACTTCTAGATGAATAATGCAACACAGTTTGAACAGGTACATATCCCAGATATGGGCTGTCAGCCTTGTTTTCTTCTGCATAAGAAAACCTTGCATTTGGATGCATGAGATTAAAAGCTAACGATATAAAATGGACAATCTTTTTAACAGGTTAAATAAGCAACTCAAAGTTTGTATACCTGCTTAGACTTTTTGGACATGCAGTTTTATGTGATTCCAGGCAGTTTCTGCTAGTAGCCAGAGAACTGTTTCTCTCATGCTTTTATAGTATTTCTACATCTATTTGGAGAAGAAGTGCTCATTGACATGGAAATACAACCAAAAAAAAAAAAGTTGGCCAAATTCTTCTGTGCCTCCAAAAAATGAAGTGAAAAGTCACTAATAGGCACTTATTTATTTCATACAGGCTTTCTTGGCTTAACCTGTAATAGAAGGGAAAGAGGGCTGACAAGGTTTCAGCCATCATCACTGAGACTTCAGGGTGAAATCCTAACTCTATAAAGGCAGCAGAAGTCAATTCTGGATTTAAAATGTAGAGTTGAGGCTTTAATATTCACCTCACCTTAACGTTCTTTTAAATTTCTTCCAGAGCTTTGAAAACCTCAGTCCAAATGACTTCATTCAAAACTGCTGAAATTACTCAGAAGCTTTCATGAACCAGAGATACTGAAATTCCTCTGCTTTTTGCAGTATAAAATGCTATGCCGCCTGAAAGGTGCATTTAAGAGATATGAACTTCAGTTACGACATCCAACGAGTCTAATGGGAGTTTCAAAATTATAGCAGAACCAGAGGCCAGGCAGTTTTCACTGTGATGCCTAATAAATATCACAGATAGAGTTTCTAATATCAGCTCTGGACTTTGTGCAAATCCTATGTCAGGTTTTGGCAATGCTGTAGGCTGATGCAGAACACAGTCCTTTATTTTCCCTTGTATTAAAAGGGGGAGAAACAAAGACACCACCAAAGTAAAACCTGGCAGTGAGAAAATGCTAACAACCCTTCTCCCCAGCAGCTGAAGGCTTTATCTTGAATAACAAGGGGAAAATGAATGTACAATGTTTCCAGACACCTATCCTTCCAACACCATGTACCAAACCCCTAGGAGCAATTGTGCTATTAGTAAAGTTTAAAGTTGTTGTCAATTCTCAAAATGTCATGTTGGGGTTTTTTTTGAAGCACAAAAAAGACTCCAAAGATCTTGCCATGAACTGCTAGAAAAAAGACCAACTGTACCCCTCACTTTTCCACAGAATTTACGGAAAGCTTTTAAAATGGAATTCACTTTGAATAGCGTTATTCAAGGATGTCAAGAAATTTCCAGCGCCGTGTTTTATTTGGTATTTGTTGCCCTCAAATCCCCCTGCCTCTGCTGTCACGTGAGCGAGGAAAACCAGCACAGGACAGCCCAAACCAGAAGGGAAGGGACTCCCGGGGGCTGTGGGGTGGCTGGACCCCAGGGCGGTACGGAGCTGCTGCCGGAAAGCCTCGAGTTGACTCAATGGATTCATCTCCTCCCCAGCTGAAACTATCCCAAATTTGGGCCATTATGGTCTGAGCAAGTTAAGATTCACGCTGCCTAGACAGAGATGGCTGGTTGTGGAAGGCAAGCTCTCCCACCTTAGCGCCTACATGAAACACCCGGGGTGTACAAGCCACTCCCCTCCACTGAGTACACAGCAAAACGTACAGCTCGGGCCCAGGTTCTACACAGCTTTTTAAGGGCTAACACGAGGCAAAACAAATCCCACCACAGGTGGAACAAGTCCCAGGAAAGCAGTTTTTCCTTCTGGGAGGAGAGGACCCGGTGCCAACGGTGGCTGGTTATCCATGTCTCCCAGGTTCTCCTATTGCAGACGCAGCTGTGCTCCATTGTCAAGCAATTTTAATGCGGTTACGCCTCACAGGGCGATTCTGCTGCTTTCCCCACCCCCTCACGGAAGCGGTCCCACCGAGTTCACCTGGATGACACACATGGAAAGGAGTTTGGCCCCACGCCTGCTAGCTACGGAGCCATAGAAACACAGGCTTGTGTGCAGGCTGGAGCCCATATCACTGTAGCTCTGCTGCTAATGGTAGCCAACCCGATTAGATTAACACCAGTTTGGGCATAAGGACCTAACTGTGCTAATAAGTACCGACTATGGTGTTGTTGATACACCTGAGGGATGGGATGTCATCCAGAGGGCCCCGGACAGGCTGGAGAGGTGGGCTCAAGTAAACCTCATGAGGTTCAACAAGAGCAAGTGCAGGGTTCTGCACCTGGGCCAGAACAATCCTTATTGTCAATACAGTCTAGGGGATGAGGGATTAGAAATCAGCCCTGAGGAAAGGGCCTTGGGGGTGCTGATGGACAAGAAGCTGAACATGAGCAGGCAGTGGGCACTTGCAGCTCAGAAGGCCAACCCCCTTCCTGTGCTGCATCAAGTGTTGCCAGCAGGTCCAGAGAAGCAATTCTCCCACTTTGCTCTGGTGAGACCTCACCTGGAGCACTGTGTGCAGGTCTGGAGCCCTCAATATAGGAAGGACATGGACCTGATGGAGCAGGTCCAGAAGAGGGCCATGAAAATGCTCAGGGGGTTGGAGCACCTCTGCTACAAGGACAGGCTGAGGGAGCTGGGGTTGTTCAGCCTGGAGAAGAGGAGGCTCCAGGGAGACCTAACAGTGGCCTTCCAGTACCTGAGGGGGCTACAGGAAGGCTGGGGAGAGCCTGTTTACAAAGGCCTGCAGTGACAGGTTGAGGGGCAATGGGTTTAAACTGAAGAAAAGCAGAATTAGATTGGATCTTAGGAATAAGTTTTTTCCCATGAGGATGGTGGAGCACTGGAAGAGGTTGTCCAGGGAGGTGGTTGAGGCCCCTTGCCTGGAGACATTCAAGGTGAGGCTCGATGAGGCCCAGGGCAACCTGGTCTAGTTAGGGGTGTCCCTGCTGTCTGTGAGGGGGTTAGACTAGATGGCCTTTAGAGGTCCCTTCCGGCCCAGATGATTCTATGATTCTATGATACCCGAGATGTAATCTCATATCCTGACTGCGCTGCATCCAAAGGGCCGGTGAGTAATTGCTGCTGGCGCGAGGGACCAGTCCCAGATCTTGCCTCCTTGCTGGAACGTACGTACTCGGTTCATTATGTCAGCAGCGCACTGGGTCAGGCTGATGCTTCCTTGGGTAATTCTCTGCTGACACTACTCTCTACTTCTATCGCGCAGAAACTCCCCAAAAGCATGGTGCAGAAGCTGCTCAGCCAGGGGGAGCCTGCTCCGAGCTCACCGACAGCTACGGGAGCCTCCTCCTGAAATGAACAACTGGAAATGAACACAGAAGAATTTAAATCTGAAGCTACGCCTTTTGTGCTACACGTGTAAGAGACTCGTTTCTTCTCTTTTTCCTTTCAGTCTGTACAATTGGTATGGATTAAACAATGCAAAAGCACGATCCTGAGGAAGTTAGGCCAGTTGCTAATTTACAGAGCTACCCAAGCAAGGAAGGTTTATTTTAGCTAATTAAGACAGAGCACAGTATTTAAGAAAGAGCATTTGCATTGAAACAGACAATTCAGAATTATAAATACTGTTGAGTCTGAAATTATGATTGTTAATCTCTCCTCACATAACAATGTTCTACTGACACACATTGTAAATCACTGCCTTTTGCCTGCAGTAGATGAAACCATCACTCAAAATGCTCAATTATAAACCAGAATGCAATTTAAAAGGTGAACTTTCTTTAGTTTTACTAAGGGCAGAAGGGCAAGACTGATGGTGTAATATCAATGTTAATGCATTACTTACGACTGAGATTTGGTCAGTATTCAGTAATTCACTTGTTGTGATCAGAACAGGCAGCAGTTCTCTCTCCCGGATCCTATTCCCCATTCTGTAAGAGCATTAGTTGTGCCATGGGCAGGTTACTCAGCTCACCCAGCATATATTTTTGAAGACAAAGAGCAGCTAGGTCCCAAACTTTCCATGATCACATTCCTTTTAGAGCCCCTTTTACACATATATAAAAAGTGTACTTTAACTTGAGAATGATTTCTAACAGTTACCAAGAAGCTCTCTTGAAAGAAGGTGTTAATCTATAATAAAAAATAACCAGAAAATAAAACTCAGTATCTTCATAACAAGAATATAAGATTTGTCGTTTACAAGCTGCAATTAAACATGGGTACAGAGTCATTAAAATATAAAATACTGCATCATTAATTTTCATTTTCCTGTGAAGACGAGATAGACATTACCCAGTACGTGAATACTAGTGCTAATACTCTCTACCCCTCAGCATCTTTAGGTGCCAGGGTTTAATTATCCTTTGTCCCATGCCAATCTGCAGAGATGCTTCCACTTCGGCAGAATCTCCTTTCTGTCTTTGTTGGAGTAAAAACCTAAAAATAACAATTTCTAGTGCAGAACCGTAGTTTACCAAAATGCAGCCAAGCAAGATTTTACAGTAGTGATCAGTTTGCTGACCAAGTGAATGCTTTCAGTTCAGGTCACCTATGGCTTGGTCGTTTGTCCCTATCATTGTGTCCCTGTTTCACCTCTGCAGGTCAGAACTTCTCTGCTGCTACGCCACCCATGCACCACCCAACACTCTTCCAAAGCCACCAGTTTGGTGGCACCCTTGCTCGGTGGCACCACACACCAGTGAAGCCACAGAGTGGTTGTGCCATTAGTGGGATACCTCTCAAAGGGACTCTGCAGCATCCCCAGCTGCAGCCTACAGCTGTTTGATTCCTGTTATATCACTAACCACCAGCCTAACCTAACCACCAGCACTCCATCCACAGACTGGGGCCTTCCACTGAAACCCTTTGAAAAAACCCTGTATAAAACATGCTTTTGTGTGCTTAGTTCATCATTTACTTTCATAATTTGGTGGAATGACCAGTTTTCTACCAAAATTATAAGAACTTAAACCAGCAATATTCAAAAGCAAGGTCGTATACCTTCCAGAGGAAGCATTACTGTTTGCTAATCATGGGACCTATTAAATCCCAATACATTGTGTGGAAGCACCACTGTTGTTAGTAATTGTGGGTTTAGAAATTAGGGAGGGCCTTGGTATAAATCACATAGCCATAGCGATAGTCCTGGAAAATCCATTTTATGGGCCATCAACCTGTCCTGGCATAAAGGAGGAACAATTTTATCTACCAGAAAGCTTGGAATATGATTAATAGAAGGAATAGATGTAATTCAGACAGACAAAAATGCCCCAAAAAAAGTTGCATTAAATGCTTTCCAAGAAAAGCTGAAGGGGGGCAGGCATAAAAATCAATTTTAAGCTCTTCAAAAAGACTTTAAAGCCTCCATTCCTCTGAGATTACAGTACAGTATTTTTTAAGTCAAACAACCACGTATTCCTAAGAGAGAAATATTTTTTACTTTGGGAAAAAAAAAAAAAAGTTGATCTACTGATATCTTACAGTAGCATATCTATATCAAGGGTCAGAAATGTGTTGATTCTGTGCTGGTATCCCAGAGCTAGCTGGTAGTAGTATATGGCCAACTGGTGGTGGTATGTTGCCCAAAGAGGTTGTGGAGATACGTGCTTAGAGGTACTCAAAAACTGTCTGCATACAGTCCCGGGCAAACTGTTCTAGGTGTCCCTGCTTAAGCTGAACCAGAAGACCTCCAGAGGTCCCTTCCAGCCTCAAACATCTTGGGGTTCTACAGACTGCAACTTGGACAAGGTTATGAAACCCTAGCACAGTTACGGCCAGCTGAGCTGAAAGTCACTGGGACTGGTGTTGATTCTAGTTTCATTTAGTAAAATTCAGTGCCATACCATTGCTTTACATGAAGTTCATTTGAATTCACAGTGTAGGTGACTAAGCACAGTAATTGGCCCTTTCCATTTTTTTCCGCCAAGAAATATGATCTCTATTTGAATAGCAGCTATTTTCACTAAAATAGTCTTTTCACGTAATCATAGTCTTTTTGTGACTATTTAGCATTCCACTAGAAGTCAACCATTGAGCTGGGGCTAAATGGCTGCAAATGGTGTGTGCAAAAAAAGTCTGTTACAAAATGCAATCCAGAATGTTTACTGGAGAAATACAATTTCCCCTAGAAGCGAAAAGCCAAATACTCCAGAAACGAGGTTATGCAGTTGAGGTGAGGAGGATGTGTTAGATGCTAGGTGTGAGCCAAAGGGACTCGAGCAGGGTTAAGTGTGGGTGGAGGAAAAATCAGGGCTGAGCAGCACAGGAGGAGATGGCAGGTGAAACAGAAGGGGAAGAAGTGGGCTGGAGAGGAAAGAGGCAGAGAAAACAATAGCGAGGGGACAAACACTAGAAAGGATAAATGTGAGATATGGGCTAGTACTTCATTCTTGGAAAAATACGCATCTCAGACAATTGCAATTATTTGCAAATACCTGCAAATGGCTCTTAAAGTTACTGAATTTTCCTTGACTGACTGTCCCTGCCTCCATTTTTCTTTTCTTTAAAGAGGGCTGAAAGCTTAGAATTTAAATGCTCTTTCTGGAGAATCAAAATATTTGCTGGGAAGCTTCTTGAGCTTTTCTGTCAGCAGCGAGAACTACAAAATAATTTTTTGCGGTCAATCCAAATGATTATTTTGCCTCTCAAACCTTCAGAATATCCACACTATTTTTTTTTGCACAGCATTAATAAATAAAACATCCACACACTCTGCCCATTACTGTAAAAAAAAAAAACACCAAAAAAAAAACAACCAAACAAACCATCCATCCCAAACCCAAAACCAACCATCTAGTATTTAATTCATGAGGAAAAGGAGAAGATTCTGTCTTGGCACTTTCCTAGGAATTTCTTCCAACTCCCCAACAAGATTTTGCCTCAGGGGTGCTCCACCTCTCCCCTGCAAATACAGAGCCTAGTTCCACAAACTGAAAACCAGATTAGCCCACAGCTTATCCATGGATAAGCTCCCCACCAGCATTTTAGGTGCCAGTCAGCACTCTGTTATGATGATGTGATAATGTGAACGGTAGCGTAAGCCCTCAGAGAACATCCGAGCTGAGGAACCACAGCAGTCCCTCTGTGCCTTGTACCAGTCATGTACCAGAGAGGGATGCACTAGCGCACTCCAGCTGCACTCTGGAGGAGGACACAGTGTCTGCTTCCTCCCTTTCAGGACACACCTGACCTTAAAGGGAAAGGACCAGCTGAAAGCATAGTGCTGCTGCCTCCTCTCCAGACAGCAAAGCTGCCTTTCTCTGAAAATGGAAAGGTACAGCACCCTTCTCCGGCACAGAGCTGCAAGGATGGAGGAACACCATTAGCAAGCCCAGCTGACCATCTGACTCCATGATCTATGGCACAACCATGGCAGGTAAGGCTGGGATGTAAGAGCAGATGGATCCACTTGGGTAGGTCCCATGCCCTGCCACAAAGCCACCTTGTCCTAACAACCAACATCAGCGGGCAGCTCCTGACAGCTACAAAGCCAGGTGAGTTATCCTGTCCTGTCTTCTCCTACCTGAACTCTTTCAATAGGGACAGGACAGGGACACCAGCAGATCAAGTCCTGCAGGAACTGCTTCTGGTCTTCCAGTGAGACCAAGCTGCCTGAAGGGGTGAGGGAACTACCCAGGACCCTGCTACGCCACTGGCATCCTCTGTTTCCACAGTCATGTTAAAGGCTACCAAAATCTTTTGACCGCTCCTAACCTCTGAAAGCCATAGAAAACAGCATATTTACAGAGACTCCTCCATCACCATCACAAAATTGATTTTTTTTTTTAATTGTGAAAAAGACACGTTTGTTTAATCCTTCAAAGTCAGAATAGCAACATTTAAATTTAGGAGTTAGCGCTGGTCAGGAGATGCAAACATTCAGGGAGTATCCTTATCTCGCCTCTCACCAGAAGCGATTTATAGTTTGATCTGACTGGTTACTTTGACACAGCTCCTTTACCCGTAACATCTTTCCATTCCTGCAGTAGCAGAGATTTAGCATTTGGGGCTGAGCACATATGTTGGATAAGAACATAATCCTCGGCGCCGGGCACAGGAGTTCATGGTAAGAGGATGGCTTTGCATACAAATTGAAAGCGCCGAGATACAGAAAAGAAAAATACACTAAACCCTAATATGCATATTGTGAAGGCCTTCTGGCATCAGAAGAAATCTTCCATTATTTAATTTGACATCTTTAGAAACAGAGGGACTAAAGAAAAAAAAGGAGAGAAAGAGAGAAAAAAATTTGATATGACCGACACATACTTACAGCGAAGGAATATGCCCTCATGCAAAGAGGAAAAGAGATAAATGCGACTAGACCACTTTAGCAGAGAAAAAATTCCAGAGCTCCCATTTTTCAGCCATTTCTGACAGCACAATGACAGATTTATCAGGGGACAGAAAGGGACATTCCCCTTCCCCTCTATTAGCCTTCTTAATGTAGCACGTGCATTCCTGGGTGCACGATGCAGACACAGCTCTGCAGTCCATCTGCTTCCCCTCACTCAGATATGGGCTCATCTCCCAATGCAAAAGGACTTTTTGTTATTGCAAAAATTCACAGTGGGCACCAGTCATCTGTCACTTAGTGCTGGAGGAATAAGGGGTAGCGTTTCTAGAGAAAAATATAAAGGATCAAATCCCAGGGATCATCTGACACCATTAGACTTTGTTCTTTAAACTTGTAAAAGACACAAAGAAAAGGCACTCTGTGGAAAACCCGAGTCTACGTGAAACTCCTCTATCCACACTACATGCAACTGTCAGACCACCCCTGCTTTAATAACCTATAAGCCTTCCCTGTTATTAACATCCACTGAAATCCTGCATTTAGATTGCATTGCAGGCAAGGGGCTCCGTGGCAGAGCCACTTCATTCCGCAGCCCCTTTCCCACATGCCCTGCAGCTCTGCAGTGTGTGAAGCAGACCTCAGGGTCCCCTCCTTCACACCACGCTCCCTGCGCAGTGCCTGCCAGAGAGGTTGGCACAGCTAAACCTACTTTTGAAGAGAGCTGAGAGTAGAGAAGGGAACTTTCTGAACCCACAGTCTGAGAACAGCTGATCTGCCCTAGGCCATGCACGACACCTCCAAATCCCTTCTATCCCTTTCTTTTCTACTAGCTATAAAGAGGCACAGAGGGTTTTCCTTTTCCTATAAAACTCGGCTCGTTCTGTGCAAAGCTCTGTTCTCCAGGATCTCTTCACACTCTCTGCTGACACCTTTCACTTCACAAGCGGTAAGCGCATTCCACGGAATGGTCTTTCTTTCTTCCCAAAATAAATGAAATCTGGCATTGTAGGGTCTTCAGGGGAAAAAGCACCGTTTCGCTTCGCTAACAGATGACATTTTTATTTTTATTTTTTTGACTATAAGATATGCTTTCGTGCTATTCATTGGGAAAGTCTGATTTTTTAAACTGTAAGTGGAAGGCTTTTTATGGTGATGTTGTTTGGAAATCAGAATTCATGGCACAGAGCCAGAAAAAGTAAGGAGCATAGAACAACCAACATCTTCGCAACTTCTTAAGCTTGGGGAGAAGTTATTTTGTTGTTGGGGTTTGGTTTTGTTTGGGGTTTTTTTGGGGGGGTATGTGCACGTTTGGTTTGGAGTGAGGTATTTTTTTATTATTCTGTATCCAACAGTTAAAAAAAAAAATAAATGTAAACATCAGAAGTAAACATCAGAAAGAATGAGCTAACATGTTTTCAAGGGAAAAATCTGTGAAACAAAACCCTAGTGAATCACCAAATTCATGCTACCCTACAACATTATAAATCATTAGCAATAAAATGCTCTTATGATGCAGAGTCGGGCAGCAGAAGCTGTAATCACAGACCAAGGTAACTGTTCCTTTGGAGCTCATTAAGTGTATCGAGTCCCTGTAATCTTCTACTGATTTCAGGAGCAGGGGCTCAGTTATCAATACAAAAAGCATAAAGGAAATTTCCAGAAAGGATTCTATGTATTCCCTTGAGATGTGTGTTTTTCCATCTTGATTTTTACAAGTTCCTCTAACTGGATGTAGCAGTGACTGATTCCTCTGCTCCAGCGTTAAGCCAGAGAGGAGGGAGGCCAGCCCTGCCCCAACAGCCTTTAATTCACATCGCCCACAGGTAACCCTCAGTGAAGCTTTAAGGGTTTCCTGCATGCTTAGGACCTAAGCTTGCAAAATATAGGAAGACATGGTTCTCCTCCCAGAAGTGTAAGTCAGAAGAGGGGAAAAAAAAAAAAAAAAACACCTCAATCAAAAAGCCTTCTTGAGAAATGTGAACCTGTGAAATGAATGTGCAGCGATGGCAGATAAACTTTCTGCAGAGTCAGGCAGGTAAGTGATAATTAAGGTACACTCTAACAATGGCAGCTCTAAGAATGTTATCCTTGATGTTATATTTAAAGCTCAAGCTCTAAGGAGCTGGTGAACGTAAGGAAACCAGCAGACTTCAGCAAAAAGCTTGTGGCTGTAACCCAGAGTTTTAAATTCTATGAAGGAAGACAACCTAAAATTATTTTTTAAATTAATTTAAGAACAAAAAAACCCCAAACAACCAGTCAGGTTAATAAGACAGTTTCATGCTTTTTTGAGTCTGAATGTATCCCAATTCATGATTTTTAAAAAGGTTTAATTGACTGTCCTTCCTTTCCCGTTGGGCCCTAAGAGGTTGTCCGGAGAGGTGGTAGAATCTCCATCCTCACAGATACCCAAAACTCACCCAGACATGGCCCTGAGCCCCTGACCTGCTTGGCCCTGCTTTGAGCCGAGACTCAGGCCAGATGGTCTCTAGGTGTCCCTTCCAGCCTAAATCCCTCTGTGACACTAAATAGTTACACATTTCCCTGTGTTCCTCAGGGACAAGCAGAGTCCCTGCCCTATACTACAGCATTTGCCATTCTATTGATAATCAGGGTACAATTCCGAATCACCTGCTTTTTCTACTGGTCTGTCGCAGTCTCTTGGTCCTCCCTCTCCCCAGATGCCACAGCTGGGCAATGTGCCCTGTCCACCCTCCCAGCTATGCAGTGGAGTGAAGAATATCAGCATTACTGCCAGCCTAAAGCCAGCTAGAAGGATAAATAGTCCAAAAAGTGGGCACCAAAACATCAAGCTACCCAGTGATATCCAACCAGACCACATCCAGCTTATCGCACAGTTGTGGCTTTCGCCTCACCATTTTTG
This sequence comes from Gallinago jamesoni, assembly GCA_025769975.1. NCBI lineage: Eukaryota > Metazoa > Chordata > Aves > Charadriiformes > Scolopacidae > Gallinago > Gallinago jamesoni. The sequence continues at coordinate 67,258,828 of JAOQGH010000001.1, read as the reverse complement.
AACAGAATCGTTCCCTGCTTTTGACTTGCAGACTTATCATTGCACCTACAGACAGTCCAACAGACAGTCCAACAGGCAGCCCTTGGCTTTCCTTGCTCTGGACAAGGTAGCTTGCTGTGAGCCCAGTTCTGCTGGGCCGTTGAACCTCAACTCAAAAAGTTGTTGCACAGGAAAATGGGAAAATTTGACCCTTTCTTTCTAAGCACTATGTGAGACCTTATAGGACAGCAGAAAAATGCAGAGATGGAAAACTACTAGCTTAGAGAAATCATATTAGTCTCAACATTTTTGATTCCTCCAGTTAAAACTAATGCTCATTCAAGTATCCACTAGCTATCATATGCTTTATTCATATAACCAGCACAAGGTCTAAGGACAACAATTCCCTACCTCCAGAAAAATCAAAGAAAATAAATTTCCAGATAAAAGTACCCTGCTCAGTAGGTCAGTTCTCCCTACAGTACATATTGACAATGAACAGTTGATCCTACACAACCACTGCAAAATACCATTACTAAAAGTCAATCACCAAATGGGCCACGGCTTTATTAAAGATTAGCTACAGAAAGAAGAGGGATGCAGAAATAACTCTGTATTTAAGTGGAAGAGACAAAGCCTGCAAGATATGCTCTGGCACATTCCAAAATGCTTCTGTTTCTTTCCCGTTTTATCTCCTAGCCTTATAATGTTCAAAAACTTATTTTAATTGTGTATGAAATAATGTCACCTGCAACTATTCATCATACCAGTCCTTCTGGCTCTGCTCCAAGACAAACATTCATGCACCACATAACAGACATTTCAGAATTTGTTTCCTCCACCTGGACACTTACTGACATCCTGACTTGCTACTGTCTGTCAACTGGTGTAGGAAAGTCTACCAGGAAAAATGGCTATCTGAAAGCTAGGCTGTTATGCCACCACATAGAAACCCCTCTGTCCCAGCATGATGTCTGCCATAGCCAACTAGCCTCCGGTATGTTGCTTTGAAAAAAGGCTCCTGCAAAGTTGAGGTTATTGATGGCAAAACTATTAAAAGGAAAAACCAAATACCTTCTTCTTAAAGATTATTTACAATATGCAGGTACAGATACAGATCCCCACTTAAAGATGTTGAGAAGCACTGTAGTCAAAGGACCAAAACTCACTTTTTTTTGTTGTTGTTACTCGCTGCTATTGTTAACTTCTTTGACCATTCAGCTCTAATTCTCAAGTTTAAAACCAGCTACATTCACACAGAAACAGACAGAGCTCAGTTAATCTCCACAATGGCTCTGTATGTACCTTTAAGAATACATCCAGTTTTCTCTCCTATGGAGAAGGAATTCAGATGATTTGGCCCCACCATGAATTCCTCCAAGCAAGAGCAGCTCTGCTACTCAGTATATAACTTGGACTCATTGCCAGCTCTTAATTTGTCTGTGCACTTGCCCTTTACAGAAAAATTATTTTCCTAACACCTATCTTAAATTACTTTTCAAACTGTGGTTCCTTTCTGCATTTCAGATAAGCATGTGAATGCATTTTGAAATGGTATTTCCATTTGTTTGATCAGATACGAAAGTCTACTCTTCTGTTGTTAACTGGAGGCGCATAAGTGAAAGAGTCTAGGTAATAATGGCTGTGTTTATATTGCACCCGAGCAGAGCAGGATAAGAGTTTATGTTCTGAAATTCAAAGGCCCTGGGTTTTGTTGTCACTTTTGACTCAGCCAGCCTATTAAAGACACATGGACCAGCATACTGTTCAGATCCATATGTGAGTGTGTATCTGGTACTGATGCAGAATTTGGTTTCCACTCATCCAGGTATCTGTGTTAATGCTGCCATGCCAGCCAAAGTAGCTCTAAGTTGAAACATATATAAATCTGAACTCTTATTTGAACAATCCCTGAAATACACAGAGGAAGAGAAAGAGGAGATTGATAGTTCTGCCTGGAGAAAACCACCCCATTTTTTGCCTACTTCTAGCTATAAAACTTAAGTTTCCTGCAAAGAAGCTCCCCTTGGAAGACCAGAAGCATTCAAGTGTGGTCCTATTACACTGGCTCCAGGAGTGGATTACAACACACCAACTCTTGCCAATACAGCTACTCCCTAAGCAAGGAGGTTTCTCAAGATTTATCTGATGGGCAGATTCTTTAAATGATCAGAATCTCAGATTCTGAAAATTAGAACCATCCTGTGGCCTCCAGTTTGTGCTACTGACACTGCAGTGAGCCCAAGGTCACCGGCACATCACAGATCTGTGCTGCACGTCAAACTTCACAGCCTCACCCATCTGAGACTGCAGGTCTTCCCGCTTACAGCTTGATTCAAAGCCCATTTTAAGCAACATAAAGACTTCCATTGACTTCGTTTGGACTTTGGCCCCATTCCCAGAAGCACAGTAGACTCTCTGATAGCTCCCAGCAACATAAGAATTAGAGGCAACCCATCAGTTCTGGTTCCAGCTAACAGAGGTCAGTGTTGCACATAAACAACAGGTGAGATGACAAAATTATTGTCCATATTCATGGAGTGCCCCGGTTTCACTTAAATGCTGGTGACATCATCTGGTCTCACTCTGCTGTAGCTTTCATGCTTTCCCACAATGCTGCCAAGGAAACCTGAGGGGTCTTGAGTTAGTTGTCAAAAAAAGATTTAAAAATAAAAGAGCATTTTTGGTTAAACACATGATTTTGTAACCCGCTGAGAAGTAATTTCATACTAGAGATCATTTTAAAATACGCTTAAGTAGTCACTATGTATTCATTTGTCTTTCAGAAAATGTCATAATTTTTCTTGTTGTATTTAATAACTGCTAGTTAATTATGTAAAATCCCATCCCATCTGCTTATTCTTTCACACAGCAAAATTAGAAGGCTCGATTCTACAGTCGTTACTCACAGAAGGAGAGGCATTGATTTAATGGACTTCCCTGAAAAGGGATTACGGTATAGGATCCTTTGATATTGATTTTGTGACATCATAATCTTTTCCTCAAAAGCAGACACTGATGACTCAAGATAATATCAGTACCAGATTAGGCAGAGGCAGCCAAGTTAGAGAAAGAAAATTATTAAAAACCAAACTTCCTAATTTACAGTAAGCAGTCTGTGATAACATATTTGCTATGTTCTCTGTTTTAAATAAAAGTTCTCTTAAAAAAAAAAAAATATATATATATCTGAGCGATGTTTTTCTCTTTCATCTCTTTCCCTGCTTACGGTTACTTTCATGAAACTATTGTCAGCTAGAGCATTTTTGTAAGTTAATGGGTTCTCTTTGAAGGGATTAAAGTCACATTGATTATTAATTATTTTTTGATGTTTTAAAGTGATGTAAATGTCCAGAAGCTCTGATGAGCAACATCCTGTAGAAATCAATACCAAATAAAAACAAAAGCAGCAAAAAACAACAACAACAAAAACCCCCTTCTGCTCAGCTCCTGGGGGGGTACAATCATGACTTATTTCTGTTTGGAAGGTATACCACCCCTTGGAGAATACCAGCAACTGGCATGTATGATAATCATTTCTCAGTTATCTAGAGCATCTTTATTTTGATGTGTCTATCTTTCAGACTTCAGGCAGAGTCTGCAGATATTTTGCATACAGAACAAAGCTAGGCACAGCAGTGCTAAGCAAATAATAAATAAATTAATTTCATTGCTGTTGGAAAATGTTCATTTTTTTTCTTAATTCTGCTTGCAGTACTTTGGGAAAACACTAATTAGCATATTTTCTGCAGAATTTTTTTTCCACCAATTCTATCTACTGTTCTTCACCATATTTTAGTAGGGGTGGTTTGTTTTTTTCTTACTCGGGTTTAAAATTTCTTTGCTGTCTGCAAGTGGAATGAGAACTATGCCTTTTTTTCTTGTTTGGTAGGAGTAAGGACTTTCCATGTTAAAATGACTTCCATATGAACAACGAGGAAAAGATCCTGAGAAGCTGTGGTGCAGATAACAGACAGGTGTCAGAGATCAGATGACACAAAAGTAACAAGACAATTAGGACAGTCTGTGGTCTGCTCTGGGGACTTCTCTCAGCCTTAAAGAACAGCCCCTTCTTCGTTGATTCTAGGGATGTGTAAAGGAAACCGTTGAAAGCTCTTAAAATTGAAGGAATTGATGGTCTGATCAACAACTCAGTGACTGGGACCTACTTTTCTTATCCCAAAAACACAGCCTTTGCATTATAGAGTCAGAAGTCAACATAACTAGATTGAGGACCTACTGGTTTATAGCACATGAAGGAGCCAGAGTTGTTCAAACCCCACTGACAAAACTAGATGACCCATATCTCAGCCTCCTAAAGAGCTTGAAATAATTTCAAAATCACAGCTGTTAGACCAACAGTCAACATCATTTGTTCTTCCCAAAGTACTCAAAGAGGGAGTTAGGATTTTTATCCTCCAAGAGGTTCATACCTACCAGCTACCTCATGTTAAATTTCTGGCTGACATAGAATAGCACAGACTTGTTGACTTACATTATCTCCACTCAGCACCTCTGAAGTGCTCAATCCCTACACTTAAATGTCCCACTCATCTCCATCCCCAACATTATGTTTTCTGCCCGTTCACCATGCCTATCCCACATATTCTCTCCTCATGTCCATGCTGTCACCTCAAGACCAGCATACTGGAAGTGTATTAATTGCCTGAAAAATATATCTCCTGATAACTCTCTTCCCTGCGTCACCAACTTCCCCATCACCGGTGCTTACTGTAAAACGTTTCTTCTCTAAATACATGCATAAAACAGAAGAGAAAATGCAAGGATGACCATAGTAATTTGAGCACAGCACATACTACTTTTGCTGCGGTAGAACGTGCTATCTTTATGGTGAGCCAGACATGATGCACATTGTTTTGTTTCTGGAACTCCTTCATTTAAAAGCCACTGTAATTTCCTAGCATAAGGATGAAGGAGTTCCAGAAATTAAATGCATCATGTTTGACTTACTGGAAAGACAGAACACTTCTTCCTTACGAGTTGCTCCCTTCACTGGCTGTATTCATTCAAGACAACACAATGCTCTGAAAAGCAAGGTAACCTTTCTGGTACAAGCATCTCCCATTCTCTATTCATCTGTTACACATTGTGTACTTGGTAGCTAGTGTATGTTGCCACATTTCTTCATAAAGATTTTCTCTTTTCAAGCATACACCGATGGAGGCTTAATAATAATAATAGTTATAATAGCTTTTGTGTGCAGAACATATTTAATGTCATTCTCAATTTTCTAAGTAGACTCCTATGTACTAAACTCAGTGTAAAGATTTTCATTTTAAAGCATTTTTAACATTTATCGAGGTCTGATATTTTTCTTTATATTGCAGGCAATTATATTTTTCTACAAGGATAAAACCTTTAAAGTCTTGAGTAACAAAAGTGTAATCACCAATCTACTAGAGGATAGGAGTGCTTAGGATGATAAAATTGATGAATGCTTCTCCAGCGGAAAAAGCAAATAATTTTAAACAACACTAAAAAATTAACTCTGAGTCTTAAGTTGTTCAGCAAAAGGTCCTGTTTTCAAACCATTATTTTTTTTGACATTTATCATACTGACCCATATGCTTAAGCACAAAAAAAAAAGAAAAGCTGTCTTCTCCAGAGCTGAGAATGTCTAGTAAAATTAGTCTCAAGATGGATATAGACAAGACTTTGTTCAGTTTAACATTTATTCTGAAGCTCTCTAAGGTCATTTCATGATCTGTCTGGATTGCTCTATACAGCAGAGATTAGTGGGTTTCTCAAGTTCAGTCAGCACAACATCTGTGAGCCCTTTAACGATTGCCACGGGATCACCACAGCTCAGTCTTTATTCAGCATCATCCCAGTCTTAACCCAAATGAGGGATCACCCTTAAGTGCAGCTTCTGACCGAGGTGACGCAACCTAAAAATTGCCTTATTCACCTTTCACATTTTGAGTCTAGGGCTCATAACTCCTGCAGAGATGAAAGATCTTTTCTCAATGGTCCACTATCATTTCACTGTAACGAAATCAGAAATTTGCCCAAGAGTAACAGCAGACCCTTATTCCACTGGCAAAGAGGGTTTTGCAAGCACCTGCTGCAAGGTCTGTAAGCATGAAGTGGCACCCAAGCATCTTCTTCATTAGCTTTGGCCTCTAGAATCACCCTAACCTAGAAATAATCCACAAAAATAATGCAATGAGAAAGAATGTGACTTGTAGAAGTTTTAAGATAAGGGCAGCTATTCATAATAAAAGTTTTTTTTAAGGGGAAGTTTTTTAAAGGGAAAAAAGTGCATGCTTTTGCTAGAAGGATATGTTTCTCTCCCATAAGATCTGGATAGTCTCAAACCAGTGGTAGGCAGCAAGGTTCAGACTATTTTAACTCAGTAGCTGCTTTGAATCTCGAGGAAATCTTGCATTATTTTAGCAAAAAAAAATATAATATAATAAATGTATTGGTAAAGTAGGAGATGTTAATTTTACTACTGGCAGGACAGTATCATTAGGGGGGTAAAAAGCAACCACGAACTTGTTTTCTTAATTAAAGCTTCAGCCAGCATCTCTTAGACAAATAAAAGATGCTAAAAGGACTCCGTACCAAAAATTCTCACTAAGTGTCCATTTCTTTTCCAGCCAGGAGGAAGCAGTGCTGAAGCACCGAGGCTCCCAGCTGTGAAATCAGCCTTTCTTAAAAAAGCTTTCTCTCACAGGAAGAGCTAGTGTCCTCACAGTATTGGTTCTGCTTCAGATTATTAACATTAGATGCAGATATTCTTGAAAATGACACCGATAGAAACACACGTCCTTTGTTGGGTGAGGTTGTGCCGAGTGAAGTCTTACAGAACCTAAATCTCTTTGAATGCCTTGGTCAATGTAAACCTAAACTTAGACTTCTCTATGACACCAAACTCCGTAAACTGATGTAGCAGTGAGCAAAAGTCTACCCTGCTAGACGTAAAAAGTTGTCCTTGTTAGAAGAAAGAAAAAGGGTGTTGCTGCTTTATCTGCAGAGCACATAAGACTCATATACAAAGACCTCAGTATCCTGAAAATGAGAGAGTCACTTTTTATTTGTAGACAATTTTTCCTGAGGAGTGTCATCCCTCTTATTTAGTCTATACATGGAACTTCTGTGACAACCAGTATTCTCATTGTTTTGTCAGACCCTCTTGGAGGTGTAACAGATAACAAATGACATCCCAGTACCAGGTTTGGCTTGTTTAAGATACTTTTGTCCCCTACTGAAGCTCTGAATTTCACTGAATTTCACTGAATTTTTTTTTTGGAGTTGGAAGGGACCATAGAGATCATCTAGTCCAACTCC
>JAOQGH010000001.1:67232910-67248590 GCA_025769975.1 Gallinago jamesoni | reverse complement strand
GGGCCCCCCCCCCCCCCCCCGCAAACCGCCCCGTTACCCCCTCCCTCGGCATCCCCGTTGGGAACCGGGGAACTTCAGAGGAGGAGGAGGAGGAGGGAGAGGAAGGGAGGAAGCGCCGCCACAGCTCCCCCCTGGCCGCTGGCACTTTCGGGGTGGTGGTGGGGGATGAAAGGAGCGCATCTCGCAGCGGGTACTGCCGCACCCCCCTCACCCTCCCGACTCATCCTCCACCCCCCACCAAAATCGACGCGCGGATCCTGCGCGGTTGCCCGCGGGGAGCACAAAGCGGGGAGCTGAGCCCCCTGTCTCCGCCGCCCGGAGCCACCTGCCCGCCCTCGGTCGCCGCGGTCCCGCCGGGAAGGCACACAAAGGCGGTGCGGGGGCTCGGTGCACCCCTCCCCTCCCCCCCCCCCCAACACTTACCTTCAGCAACACAAAGAGCCAGAGGAGGCAGGAGCCGGCCCCCGGGCCCCCCCGCCGGCGGCGGCGGCCGGGCATCGGGGGGGACGGCGACCGCGGCCCGCGGGGGCGACCGGGCAAGAGGGGGGGCTGCCGTTCCTCTGCCCCTCGCCTCCCTCCGCTCGGCTCCAAGCCGTGCCCGGCAATGGCGAATTGCGGCAGCATCAGGCGGCCGGCGGCGGCGCCGACCTCCCCGCCGAGCGGCGCATCCTGCCGCCCCCCGCCCTTTTATTTGGGGTTTGCGGCGGGGGGGAGGGGGGAGGAGGAGGAGGAGGAGGAAGAAGAAGGGGAGGCGGCAGCAGAGGGTGTCTCCCCTCCCAGGAGTTGGGGCGATCGCGCTGCTCCTGCACGGAGAGGGATGGGGAGAGCCGCTCCCTGGCTCCCGGAGCACCGTCTCCTCAGCGGGAACGGTCCCGGCGGATGGCGAGGGCTGGGGGGGGGGAGTCGGTAGCCACCGCCCTCGCTCCCTCCCCTCCCCGGCTCCCCGCACCGCTCTACCCCGCCTCCCCCAGCAGCATCTCCTCTCCGCGGGCAGGAAAAGCGAGGCGATGGGCAAAACCGCATAACGTGCCCTCCCCTCATGCCATTCTTCCTCCCCCGCCGCGATTAGGGGACAGAAATGTCACGAACACCCCGGGGGGGTGAGGAGGGGGGAGGCCGGTTGGAGGAGCAGAGAAAGGACGGGGTCAGACCTCGCCCCCGGCAAGCCCGGCCCCGCACGGGGGTTTAGGTGCTGCGGGAGAGGGTCGCTCCTCGGCTGCATCTCTGCTGGAGCTACAGCCGGTACCCAGGTACCAGCAGCAGCCAGAGCGTTTGGAAAGAACGCAGACTTCCTGGATGCTGTTCTCAGGAGGCAGAAAAGAGCATGTGGACAACACTTCAGAGGCTCAAGGGTGGAGGAGAACTCATCCTGTCCCACCAAGATAATCAGGTCCAGTGATTAGAGGCGCACCTGGAGAAACCCAAGGTCATGTCCCATCCCGTCGTGTCTTCCCACCCCCGCAGCATCCCACCCTTCAATCCTGCAAGTTGATCAGGGCCATCTCCAAACTTGAGGATATGCAAGCTATTCATCTTTTCAAGAGTCTTGCTTAAGATGATGTCCCCAAGGGAAAAAGGAGGGTGGGAGGGAAAAGCAAACAAAACCCCAAACCACTTATCTGTCCCTCCCCATACACCCAGTATAATAATAAGAGTCTTTCCAAAACAGGACCACTACATCAGAAACTGGTTTGTCACTGACCACACTCTCACTCACACCATTATAAATTAAGGTGCATCCTTGGTGCAGCTATTAAAGCTATAAACAATACTGATCTGAAAAAAATAGGGCTGTAAGCATAATAAAGTTGTGTCTGGGGCATTAAACTTCAGAGCAACATTGGATCTGTGTGTGGTTCCATTGCTTATAGTAATGGGCCATCACCTCGCTTTTCCTTAAAAACATTAAAATAGTGGCTGAAAGGAGACCCAGAGTTTGATTTCAAATTTTCTAATTCATTTTGGCAAGATGAGCTTTATTATTTTCTTGGGGGAATGTCCTTTAAACTGGGCAAAGTTATTTTCTAACAGTGTTACTATAGTAAACGGTAAGAAATCTGTATTTCAGAGCACTGCCTGGCTTATATGTGGCATATTTTTGATTTTCATGTAATTTGAACCTTCAGTCAACAAAAGCTTGATTTCAAAGTGGCATAAGCCAGAGAGAGAGATATGCTTATTTTGCACTGAAATGGGCCCTCGAGCAGTGATTTGCCACACTTGATGGGGATTAATCCAGAAAATGAAGGAGGAATTCAGGTCCTATGTAGCTACTGGCTCAAAGCCCAAATGTAGAGCTCCAGAGCTCTCATATCTTCATTTATAAAAAGCTGGGGACAAAAAAGATCTACTCAATGCTACCAGTGAAGGACACAGACCTCTCCTGGGTATTCGTCATTCTACTGGTGTTTGGAGTGTTGTCTGAAATTGGTATGCAAAGGGTTAATGGTACATAAATTTCCTGCAGTAAACAGGTTTAGGATGAAGAAAGAGGTTATCTGAAGGCCAGAACAGTGAATTTCTTTAGTAAATTGTCATCGGTGCCTGAAAGATGTGGATTGAATTTTAGGCTGGGAACTTGTTTACTAACTAAATTAAATTGTAATAGTCAATGATTTTTGACATTAAGATTTTACTTTACGCAGTCTTTCTTCTGCAATATTCCACTCATTTACAATATTTAGATGTTAGAGTTATGATGACATAGATAAGATTAAAGACTAAAGATACCTAAAAAGCAAAAAAAAAATAAATTATAAAATTCTAGTAGCATTTTAGCCTCAGAGAAACATTATCTGAATCTAAGAGTTAAAGTGAACAATGGCTGAAAGAAATAAGTGTTTCTAGAGTGAAACCTTCAATAAAGGACTAAGATATTAAAACATTCTGGTATGGCTGTTGCAGCAAAGAAAAACATAGCCGTGAGAATGAAAGAACTGCATCCTTTTTAAATTATGGGAGTCTAGTGGTACTCAACTTTTTCAAGTGCTTTGGAAGATTCCAACCTGCCAACAGAACCAAATCCTTCAGAAAATTAGAATTCGGTCTTTTTTTTTTTTTAAATAAAAATAAAAAAGTTGTTTTTCCAGCAGCCGTTCAGGACTGTATCGGGCACAGTTCCTGCCAAGGAAAGCCTGCACCCGAAGAGCAAAAGAAGGTACAATGTGAGCAAAGCTAAACGAGCAGAGATTAGCATACTGGAGAGGTTGGCTCCGAGCTTTTCCGATGGCAGAAACCTGGAAAGTCATACAAAGCACTTCTTAGAAATGCAAGGAGGTGGTATGTGAAGGGGGAGCAAGAGAAATTTCTTCTTTTCTGAATGGGAGGTGTGAAGAGCAAACACAGACTGAAGGGGAGGGGAAAAAAAAAAAAGGAACTATGAAAACAAGGGCGACTTTATTCCTAGCACCTAAACAATAAAAATAGCAAGTCTATTAATAAACCAGCTTTAAAAATAGTGAGACAATGAATTATCTTCCATTTACTCATGGGAAAAGGAACAGAGCAATTTGTAAGCGTTCACAAGTGGTCAGTTAGTGAAAGATACTGACACAAGAGTAGTCCAGAAGCTCCAGAAGTCCTTCAAGCCCCTATTCGACAGCCAAAGCTACTCCCACAGTCAAAAGGTTTCCTAAGGACTTTATAACACACATATCACCAACTCCAGGAGTTAAGGAAGTCTTCAGCCGCATACCTCACCAATTAATCGGGAATTTGGTTTGTTTAGATGAAAAACATGCAAACATTTGAGAAAAAATTAAAAAGTAAAAATCAGGGGAAAAAAGCACTCCAATGGGGAGCCCATTCTGGAGTCAAACATGGCTTTTTCTGAATTAGATACTGTGGTTTTGGTGATCTGAGCTAAAACTCTCCCCTCCCCCCTTCCTTTTTGCATTTCAGAAATCTGAAAAACAGAGGACAAGCACAGGACAAGGTAAAACATGTCCCCAGTTACTAAGGTGGCCTTACAGCAAGGGCTGAGCATAAGCCCTGACCTTTGCATTTGTGTAGCTTGTTCAGTGCAAAGCAGGCACCCGAGTTCTTCACTCCACCAGCAAGTTCCTTTGACTCACTTAAGACTGAGGCTTGTGAATTCCCACCAACTTTTCCCAGAATTTATGGAAGGTCATAGGTGGCCTTATGGCATGGCTATATGACCAGAGCACGCTGCATCATGAGAATTTCTCATTTTTTCCTTAGGAATCTGTTCTAAGCATACACTTGGAAGGCATCCTAATTTTTCTTAGGCTGAGCTGCAGTGGTTTCAGGGCAGATTTAAGGGACTTTGGTTCTCCCTAAACCCACCTGGCAGAATTACAGTGAAGCAGAGAATCTGGAGCAGAAGACAGCACGATGCATAACAGGGTATTATGATACAGATGAAATTCCCAGAGTCCTGTCTGTGCTCACTAGATTTACTGTAAAAACTGGGGATGAATTATTTTGTGATGCGCAGCATGCGGGAACACGAAGATATTTCGAGGTATTATAGGACACATATCCCTAGAAGACAAAAAAAATCATTAAAAGAAAATCCTCTTGTTTTTTAGGAGAGCTACCTACAAGCGGGACTCCATGTCAAACCCCCTTTGTCAAGGGCTTCTCAGGTAGCTCACCAACTGCTTGAAGGTTGTGCTAGTGACAACTCTAGAGCTCTAGCTTTAATTTAATGACCTTATGAATTAAAACAATCATGCTTGCTTGCAATCAGTGGTTTAATGAAGTAACATCCTAATTGAACCAGCATTTATTACCATATAATACCCTATATTACTAAGGGAAAATAAAAAAAAAATTTTTTTTTTGTGGCTTCAAACTTTTCTAAGTGTTCCTGCTTATATTTTACATGTATTTAATCTGAGGTTTACAGTAACTTCTCCCATTGCCCCTGAAAACCCCAAAGCAACACTCACTTGGATCTACCAAGTCTGGCTGGCCCAGAAGGGAAAAGCTGTAAATTACCATTTATTCTTAGCTGCAGCATAAACCCAGATTTATACAAAGCTTTACAGGCCTCAGCAAGTCTGGATAAATGCAGCATGAAATGAGGTTTATAAAAAAACCCAACCCAAACAACCAACCCTCCAAGTAGAAGTCCTAATCTGTGCATTTTTTAAAGAAAAGCTATTTTTCAGTGACAAATGTTTTTTCATGAAAAAAAGTGTGGATCCTTCTTAAATATATTCTTACCTAAATTCCTTTAATTTCAATGACAGGAATGGATGAAACAATAACAAAAACAAGTGCAAAGGGTGGTTAGAGTAACATGCACAGGTTGCCACTTATGTTTTCAAGTGCAAATTTATCTTAGCTTTCTTCTTGATAAGTACAGGCCCTGTGACTTTTAAAAGTATGTCCCACAGTCTCCCTAGCAAACAAGTTGACAGGTGTTTTTTTTTCTAAGATCTGTTGTTTCATAATGAGAATGATTGACACACTTCAGATGTACAACCTGACCAGCTTCCAGAGGCTTATTAGTCTTTCAATGCAAGAAAAGCAGTGAACTATACCACAAAAGGTCATTTCCCTTTAAAAAAAAAAAGGCAGAAGTCTGTCTTTGACATTGGATCTCTTCCTCATAAATAAGTCTATGAATGATTTTGTCTGATATGTCTTTCTTTTAGCACTGTGCAGTGTTCACTGAAATAATGTAGGGAGAGGGCTGGGTTTGGATTTTTTTTGCTTGGTTTCTTGTGGGGTTTTTTGGTTTTGGGTTTTTTTTTCCCCCAGAATGCAAGTAGTAAATGTATAAATAAAGACCAATGAGATTATTTAACATTTAAACAGCATATGCAACTTTTCTTTATCTTAGGGTATTTGAATGTTACATGACACCTGAGAAACACAGCAAGTTCTGTGAATGGAGTTTTACATCTATTCATATATGTTTACCTTTATTATGATCTATTAAATATTTGATCAGCCCTACCTGATATCAGGAACCATCTCTTTTATTCTCCATCAAGTTTCCACAGACACAGTTGATTAAAAAAAATGCCATAGTTTCTGGCTGTGCTTATCTTGCTTATATCTGAGCAAGACAAAGGCACACTCACACTGGAGAAAGAGGGAGATTGGGAATTTCTTACTGTCTTTAGCACCTTCCCCAGCTACATAAGATGACAGGGAAAAAAAATTAAAAAAAATAAAAATCAAGTGATCTTTTCTGCTTAAGAAGTACCCATCTTTCTGGACGTAATCCCCAGTAATTCAAATTTGCTTTATGTTGTAGAACCATCCAGGCTCTCTATCCTCCAAATAAAACTGAAAGGAAAAACATCCAGAAGAAAGATTGGGTTCCCATTCGCCCCAGTCAGCCACCAACTTTAGTACCTTTCACCTCTAAAATACACTGACTTCCTCTGACCCTCAGAGGCTCTATCGATTCACAGAAATCTGAGTCATACTTACAGGAAACACTTCTCTCCCAGAAATTTACAACAGCAGCTCCAGTTTTGCACAAATAACATCCTTCTTTTCTTCCCTGGCATCTAAATTATTTTTCTCCCCCCTCTGTGGCGTGGGGTTACCATATCCCACTACAGCTGTGCATGCCTTAAATCAGTGTCTCTTCACTCCCAATTCCCAAACGGCTCCAATAAGCAGCCTTTTGGCATTAGTGATATTTCTTTCCTAGGCAAAGATAATAATACTAGCTTCTGCATGCTGCTTCCCAACCTCAGGCATTGAGGGCATCTTTCAAAGGAAGAAGAACAGCTTTTCCCCAGCTCTTCAGGTGAGGGAGGTACATAGCTCATGCGCTTTACAGCGTCGGAAGGCCAAGAACAGAAGCACCTCAGAATCAAAGTTCTGCCTCAAAACCACAGAAAAAGAAAGCCAAATCTGCAGCCAGATTTGTTATCTCTCCTCAGCAGAAGTTACCCATGGATGGTCAGCAGTGCAAAATTCAAATTAAGACAAATGAAGCATTTCACGTGCTGGGCTGCAACACCCTGATGTTCTACTGGCTCCCTGCCTGTATCCCTGCAGCAGCAGCATCCGTGCTCTCACCCTTCTGCCCAGGGTACCTGCGGCTGGGGGTAAGCAGTCCCGACCCAGCCCGCTGTGATGCTCCTTCCAGTCCCTGGCCACCTTCCCACCACACTCTTCCTCACCTCTTTGCAATGATACGTCCTGGCTAAAGAAAGGACTCGGCATCTTCCCTCCAATTCATGAAAACCCCAGCCAATCAGAGCAACAACACGCAACTAAAGCAATCGGTCACACCGTTTGATTAATCATGCCAATTACCGGGTACTCAGAGTAAACAATTTCAAAAGCAACCCGGTGTGGAAAATGGGCCTGCAGCTATATAAGAATGGGTCAAATTGCTTGAAATCATAAATGTATTCATAAAAACCCCCATTTCATTCACAAACAATTTACTTCCTAGGGGGTGAATTTCATTCAGAGAAAAAGAGAAAAGACAGGATTCTGCAAATATATTATTGGCACCATCAGGTGTTCTAATTTCAGCTGCAGAAATTACTGAGGAAAGCAGGTTAGCAGGATTTAGGATAATTTTACTTATTATATGAAAATAGGAAGGAAACCTGTAGGTTTATCAGGTAAGGCAATGACGACGTCTTTTGAAATTCAGGCTTTAACTTTTCAAGATCTGTGGGGCCAGAAAGTGTTAAACACACAGGATTAAGGACTTTTCTGCTTTTCATTTTTCCCTACACTACACATGGGCTCATTTCAGAGTAGTCAGGAAAAATATCCAATAATAAGAAGGGAGACTATATACATGTTAGAACATCTCTACAGAATTTCCCTTCCATTTTTCAGACCCACTACACACCTACTCATAAAGTCTCAATTAAAAATATTCTGCTTTCTTTTTTTTTGATCATCTCTCGAGAAACACATATCCAGTTTACATAAATTAGCACATTAATATGTCAAATACATCAATTATGAACTTAACACACTCTCAGACTAATGGGATTTGCATTATTGACTTCAGCAGACATAGGATGCTTCACTTATTTTTTTGAAAGTAATTTAATAGAGATTGATACGATGAGTCAGCAAACTTTTTCCTAATGTGACTTTCACCTCTAGGCATACTCCTTCACAGTTCAAATAGCATATTTTCATACTCAGCTCTTTCCAAGACTATGTTTTGCTGTCCCTACCCTGACATCTTCAACAACCCCTTAAAACAGAAGAAAGCAAACAGACCTGAGGAGGTCAGGCAGGTAGTCACACTGTCTAAATGAATTAGGAGAAGCGGAGCCCTTACTTGCTGCCTTCAGCTGAAATCCGCGCCAACGCCTCTTTCTCCAACAGAGGAGCTGAAGTCTCGGATAGGATGTGCATGAGTTCCCTGAGCACATCTGCAAACTTCTTGCCCCTTGGGCCGGCAGTGCCTGCCCGTACAGGTGTTCACTCTCCACCCAACCCCACCAGGAGGATGGGAGGCAGCTTCTCACACCCCATTGACTGTTGAAGAACACCAAGGGGAAGACTCCACAGGTGACATCTCTGCCTGGGCTGTCAGTCACTTCACCGTACTGCCATATTCGCCAAAACCAATATGTATTTTCAGTCAACCTATTTCACTGATGCTGGAGGAGGGCAGAGGATGAGAGATCATTGCAGCAACATTGACCTGGGTTAGGTGGGGACGGCTGAGGTAGAAACCAAGTCCTCCCTCAGTGAAGAATATTCCTGCTGGTGTCCTTACCCAGTCTCAGCGGTAGCACACCAACAGCTACACCCACCCGATGCTCAAGGTTGGATAATATGTCTGAGGATGCATATTGCCCAAATCAAGTGCAGGTATCCAGCTAGTAAACTTTGGAGTTTTATTCATACATGGAGTTCTAGACAACCTAGGAACTGTCAGTCTCCAATGGGGCTGGCAGAGGAAAAAAAAATAATAAAAATTTTAAAAATCCAGCACTGCTAGCACTCTGCAGAAGAGTCCCTGCATTAACTTAGCCAAGGTTATCAAATCCATGACAAATACGGGGTTCACTTTCTTATGCTTCCAGACAACCCACAAATCTCAAAGTGCCAAGCAAACTAAATTGCTATGAAATTAGTGTCATGCAGAACTACATGCAACAACAAAACCCAGAACAATCTTCATTTCCATGGCATTTTCACCATAATTAAAAATATTCATAGAGCTTTACAAAGCATGAAATTACCTCAACGTTTCCATAGCACGGAGCCGAACCTCGGGGTGAAACCCTGGAGCCCCGGGAGGCTGCACATGACACATCAAACGAGCACCTCCAGAGCTGTTCAAGTACACGACGAACGCCTTGTAAAACCGGAGGCAGCCACGAAATGGCCGGAGTGGTCGATGCCTTTGGACAAGGCAGTTCTGACATTTTCTGTCAGCTCAGGAAACCCCCACAAAGCGGGAGGTAGATCAATAATGTCAAACTGACATTATGGGGACTTTGACAGGGGTAATGTGTACAAGCATAACAGCTTCGGCTGCAATAATTTAACGTGGAGCTTTACACAGGCCGGGCCTCTGAAGTAGGCCCATAGTTGCCATGACCCAAACACACGCACAGGCCTAAAAACCGCTGAAAACAAAGGCACCTTGGTAGAGGGACACTCAGAACCTGAGTGTAATCAGACACAACTGATAAAGGGAGGTCCTCATGAGATGCGATACATCTTGCATCTTCTGTTCAGCAAAGGAAGTGAAAATGTGACATTCCCCATTTGAAGTGTGAGAAGTGCTGTGACTGCTTGTTGAGGGCGGCTTGCACCATTAGAGCATCACATTGCTGGAGCAAACATCTACTCAGGTCAATGGAATAGTGTATTCAAGAAAATACTATTTATTCAGCGTAAAAGGCTTGAGAATTCTGTCCATGGAATTCATGAGGTCAGTCTAAAAATAATTCATGTATGTGCCAGGAGTATTTCGGCTTTGGGGTTCACCCTCATTTTCAAGCCATCCTGTCTTGGGCAACGCAACATGCCCCTTCTTCGAGTCTCATTAGATATTTGCTCCCAGGAGTTTCATTCAGGTCTGCTTCTAACGCCGGGAGCTTGTTGACCCTGGACAGCTTGAAATTAAGAGGACTCCATGATTTCAGTGGCACACATAAGAGTACAGATACATCCTGGGGTTCAGACTGGAGAGACACAAATTTCGGTAAGGCTTGTTGCAAATGTTTGACCATGAAAGCCCTTGTGAAAGGAAATTAAAAAACCCTCTTCAATTTCTGTCCCATCACTGAGGGAAACAAGTGATGTTCTAATATCAAGGTGGATTTGAATGCATTGCCATAAAGTAATTACATTTGACAGAGATGAGAAATGGGATCCTGTTATATATGGCAACACACTTTATTACAAAAATCTGACTGTGCCAGAAAGAAAACATATTAAGGTCAACTGAAATTCCTGTGGAAAAGAGGATGAAACTAAAAAGACAGACTACCCAGATGAAAAGGCAGAAAATGCAGTTTTTCAGGATAATTTTCAGTGCATTCTAAGACTCAGAAAGTTATCTGCAAGTTTTCTGGCTATCATCCTCATGGCACCGATCCATCCAACCTGAATCAAGGTATTTCATCATTTCAAGGTGCAATATTGATTCAACTTGTCAGCACAAAAGGAATCAGAAAGGAGAAGCTCATTACTGTGCCAGCAACCAGTTCATTGTTGCAATGATAGGAAAAAAAGTGCCTGACTGTAGCCGCAAAGGCTCAACTGAGCTTGAAAAATACCCTTTTTCTCCCAAGAGCCTCACAAGCAGAGTCAAGATTGAAGAAACCCAAGGTAGTTGTGTTCTTTTCACTGAAACGGAATTAATAATATTGTCAAATATTTTCAAGAAAGAGGACTGAATAGGACTGGAAGTGAATAGAAGACTTACTGCTAAGATCATTATCCATGCAGAATACTCACAGGTGGACATTTAATTTGATGCTTAGCATTACAAGACCTCGTCCAAAAAAATGTGATCAAGCAAGAGTCTGGCAGATAGCCTGAGGAGTAGGCAAACCCTTGACTGGAAGCAACACATTCAAGCCCTTCAGGTTCCAAATGAGACACGGGCACTGCAATAGCCTGGTGTGGCACCAGGCAGAGGGCAGAAGCACAACAGTTTGAGGTCTTGAGACCAGTCATCATCAGCTTATGAAATAATTGCTTTTGTCCCTCCTCCCCACACATGGTGCTGTAGGAATCCAATACACATACCTTAAATACCCTCTTTTGCCAGACTGTCTGTTTTTCATTACCAGTACTTCTCATTTGCGGTTACCCGTGCGTTACCTGGACAC
The DNA here is from genome assembly GCA_025769975.1 of Gallinago jamesoni. Taxonomy (NCBI): domain Eukaryota; kingdom Metazoa; phylum Chordata; class Aves; order Charadriiformes; family Scolopacidae; genus Gallinago; species Gallinago jamesoni. The sequence goes on along the minus strand of JAOQGH010000001.1, from coordinate 67,237,323 downwards.
AGCTGTGCAAATATTCCTGTTTTTTATGGATTTCATGATTTCTACCCATTTACACCCCTGATGTAGCCTTATTTTTATTCCCTATTCTTTAAGTAAGCTGACCTACTTAATCACTTTATTCTGCAGCTCCACTGAGTACCACTTATTGGTGTCTGTTAATGTAAAAACATCCTGCAATTTTTTTTTTCTGCACTTGTAAAGCAAAATAAAATCATCAAATGAGAACAGCATCAGTAACCAGCTATTCTTAGTGTTTTACATGCAAGTCTGTAAACTATTATGGCACTCATTTTTAGTACAAGCTCTCTAATAGCCCTGAAGTATTTGAATGTTAGCTTCAGTGCAATCAAATTATTTTAATTTTCAGTAAAAATGAATAAAATTAAAGCACTATCAGATTACACTTTGTTTTCATACACTTTAACCTATGCCAAGCAATATTTTGACTTTCATTTGAATACTGCAAAGAGCTCTACCATATTAATTAATTAAGCCTTAAAATTCTCTCCCCATAACTGGAAAATATTACTATCTTCATTAAACAGATAGGTAAGCTGGAGTCAAACTGTGTCTAATGACTTGCCTGACTCAATGACAAATCCAGGAATAGAGCCAAGAAGCTCACTTTCCCAATTTCTTCTGCTTTATCACTGAAAAACATTCTCTGACTCCGGGTGAGCACGCATGAACTGCCTCAATGCGTGTTGTTGGTTAGGCACATAAGCAAAATTAACTACGTTTCCCTTTTGCTTATATATAAGGAAAGACTCCATTCAAGGCATGTTCTAATTAATATACGGAGATGGTCAATATAATATTTTGACATCAAAGCTCACTTTTGCTGATAGTGTATACCATTTCATTAAATGGAAAGAATTAATTATAACAGTTTATCACTGTCAAGTTGTGAACTAGAGGCTCCCAAAGCACCCAATGCATCATTGCACCTTGTTTGATCTTATTTTCCTCTGCTGACAAAGTCAAATATGAATGTGCCAATGTTTATGAACTATAAAGCTTTTCCAAATCCATGCATTATTGTCTGACTGTATTTTACTAAAGTAAAAATCAATACAAGTGCAGCACACTAAATTAGACTAGCTATAAGCAATACAGCACACAGGTAATATTAGTGGTAGCCTTCTGAATACATTAGTGCCTTGCAGCAGAATTAATTAAATTGATATCAAAGATAACTCTATTGCTTAATATTCTACAGTGAGTAAGGAAAACTCTTCAATGAATTTAAGATGCCCTCAGGAACACAAATGTCATTGGAAACTAATAGCTCTAAAGCATGCCCATGAAAACTTGGTAAGGTTTAAGAAGAGTATCATTGAACTGGCAGGACATCTCTATTAATTCCTGCTTCTTAGGTTAGTCCATGGGTTGGGAAGGACATTCAGAGATGTTCCTCAGAAATCAGAGGAACGGGGCAAGGGCATACACTGCACTACTCGATGCAGATGAAACAAAAATACACCAGTGGACGGATGTACAACCCATTCACCAAGTGCTACAAAAATTGACACTCACAGTATAAATCCTCTCACAGCCACAGCCGTAATGTCCTCCTGGACCTTGTTTGTGGGTGAAAATAAAGCTAAGTGTGGAGCGTAATCTTCCACACCACTGTAAATGAGTGAAGTCCTCTAATCCTTTATTCCCTTAAGGCAAAATACTGCAGGAATATGTTTGGGGAAAAGCTTCAGTTTGGTTCTCCTGAACGTTGTTTTTACTTCTCTTAGAGGCAAAAGCACTGCAGCAGCTTCATAACAGCACTTGTTAACGCAACATCTCACCCTCTCCATTTTTTTAGCCTCTGTTACTCCACGGAAGTTCTGCAGGGGCCAAAATGCATAAGTGACTACTCCTGTGTGCACAGATGTGCCCACTACCTTCACACATTATTTATGTCTCAGTAGGCCTCAGTTTCAAACCTGACAAATTACTTCATTATCCCAGAGTCCTGACCAGTATGCACTGAGCACCTTCACCTGGTGGAGGGAGTGGGTCCAGGGCAGGTGTGTTTGCAGGGCCTGAGAGCTCAAGATTAGGCAAAAAGAGGAAGGAAAAGGAATAAGATCCAGGGAAAAAGAAAGGCTACCTTTGATTTTATACATCTGTAACTGTATGCCATGACACAGGACAGCAATGTTTTCTAATCAGTAACAACTTTTCCTGAATATCGTATTTCCATAAATCTGGAATTCCAGTTCCTTTACACTCACCATCAAGGAGCTGGTATACAGCTAACATTGGACAACTACAGAGAATAACTTTCAACTATAATCCCAAGGTTTAGCCAAAATCCAACTCACTAATTTTTATTTTCCACCTTAATATAGAAATGTTTCCACTTTAATAAATAAATACAGAATAACTCTGAAAGGGAATCTGGATGATGAGGAACTACAGAGCTAGCTGCCTGAGCTACAAGACTCTGAGTAAGCTTGAAGCTTGTCGGATCCAGGGGTTTGGCTGGTCTCTGATCTTTGCCAAACATGGCAAATTTGATAAATTATGCTGGCATTTATTCCTTCATAGGCATTTATCCAAGCAAAGCTTGAAACAGTCACAATTACTCAGTGCACTGAGAGATTAAGACTATATCTGTGTGAACATAGATTACTTTGTTAAACATCGGCAATAATGTTGGGAGATGCTAAACAGCCTTATTGCAATTCAGAATATTAATGAGGTATTTTTTTTTGCATTACAGGACATTTGGATGTACACCTGGGAGAAACAGGTAAGTATGACATTCTGCCCATTTTTCAGCTTAAAAAAAATAAAAATAAAAATCACCGTTTGTTTTTCCCTGTATAAAATAAATATGGTGAGCAGGACAGGAGAAGAAGGGGGGGGGGGGGAGGAGAAAGGGGAAAGGAGGGGAACAGTGGAAGAGGATTCCCTAAATCCTAAGTATCAGGAAAAGAGTTTGAAGAGCTCAGAGAGCAGCAATGCTGGTTTCTCCCATCCCAATTAAAAAGATAAGAGTTTTTGAAAATATAATTAAATCCCTCTACCCTATTGTCACCCCTAACCATTGCAATTCTCTGCTCCAGATCAGCATCTCAGTGGACTCCTCCTGCCTCTTGACACAGGTTCTTTTCCCTGCCACACTGAATTCTGCAGAGAGGGCCACAGGGAAACCCTCCACCATCATCCCACGGCTGGGGTTCAAAAAAATATCGTCAGCAGACTTGAATTAAATTTTCTGAAACACTGCCACTCTGTGGCAATTGAAAGTATCGTTTTATAAAGCCGTAAAAAACCACTTTTAACTTTTACAGCACATGACATTAAAAAGAGAAAGGTTTCTGGCAAAGAAACAGCTCCAACAACCAACCAAACAAAAAACCCTACATTCACAGTGATCTTCGCACACTGCGGTAACATCACTGAGATCGGGTACTGTGGAATTTTAAAATGAATCATTACACAAATATTACATTAACCAAACTTACAAATAGCCATTTTTAAGCAGCTGAGTCAGTGTAAGTCCTGAAGATGAAATGGCCATTTGGCACTGTTGATTGAGGGCAAGCAAGGCAGATTTTTAAATATTATTATTCATGTGACGTTTGCTGTTGCACGTTCAAAGGTAAGGCAGGCAAACAGAGTTTGCCAACACCTCGTTTGTGGACAGCAGAGCGTTACCAGGCATCTCACTGGAGGACATCAGACACATCTGTTTATCTTTTACTTTTTTCAGTAATTTATCATAAGCTCGCCAGTTTTCAGTAAGCTATGACTGAAGGGTTCTGCTGGAGTGGGCTCTCACATGGGGCAGGCACCCCACAAGCAGCACTGAGCCTTTCCAGCCCCTTCACCCTTGAGGCTGTGATTAACCCCATTCTAACCACCAAGGGCAAAACTCACTGTCAAAGAAAGTTTATCCACATGTCTGTTCTTACCAGGACACAAGCTACCTGGGGAGACATAACCCTTTGCACCAGTACAGGTTGGGGGCTGACCTGCTGGAGAGCAGCTCTGAGGAAAAAGACCTGGGAGTTCTTGTGGACAACAGGATGACCATGAGCCAGCAATGTGCCCTTGTGGCCAAGAAGGCCAATGGCGTCCTGGGGTGCATCAAGAAGAATGTGGCCAGCCGGTCAAGGGAGGTCATCCTGCCCCTCTACTCTGCCCTGGTGAGGCCCCATCTAGAGTACTGTGTCCAGTTCTGGGCTCCCCAGTTCAAGAAGGACTGGCAACTGCTGCTGGAGAAGGTACAACAAAGGGCCACAAAGACGATTAAGGGCCTGGAGCATCCCTCCTACGAGGAAAGGCTGAGGGACTTGGGTCTTTTTAGTCTTGAGAAGAGAAGACTTCGGGGGGGATCTAATCAATGCTTACAAATACTTAAAGGGAGGGTGTCAGGAGGACGGGGCTGGTCTTTTCTCAGTGGTG
>JAOQGH010000001.1:67218408-67230820 GCA_025769975.1 Gallinago jamesoni | reverse complement strand
GGCCATCCAGCCAGTTTTTTTCCACACTTCAAAAAAATAAGTGCAATTGAACATTAAGCAGCTTAGGGGAAATGCACATAAAGTGAAACGATCTGGTGCCTGTAGTCAAGCAATAAATGCGGGAAGCCTGAGGCAGGTTGCTTTTGCAAATCTGTTGGTGGAAGTTTACGGTGCATCACCATTAACCCAGGGGCTGCCATCATCACCACCCAGGCCAGCAGCTGCCCCCAGCAGTAGAGGTGTTTGTTGTTCCTTTCTGCTTACCTTGCCACATTTTTTGATCATCTGTAGTCCCCTCCACTTCACTGTAACTTTGTGGGGGGGGGTTATCTTTGTGCCACGTGTTTTGGGGATGGGGTTTTCTCGGGGCACATGGGAGCCTTTGATACAGCAAGGACCACGTGGCTCAATACAGCCAGCTGCTTATGGGAGGCTGCTCCTGGGATCAGCCTTCAAGGATGGAAGCATACACAGGTCCAAGAACAGATTCCCACTCCCACACACCACAAAACACAAAGTGTCCTAGTGTCATAGAATCATAGAATTGTTTGAGTTGGAAGGGACCTTAAAGATCATGGAGTTCCAACCCCCCTGCCATGGGCAGGGACACCTCCCACCAGACCATGTTGCTCAAAGCCCCATCCAGCCTGGCCTTGAACCCCTCCAGGGATAGGGCAACCACAGCTTCTCTGGGCAACCTGTTCCAGCGCCTCACCACCCTCACAGGAAAGAATTTCTTTCTGGTGTCTGATCTAAATCTCCCCTCTTCCAATTTAAAACCGTTGCCCCTTGTCCTGTCTCTGTACTTCCTGACAAAGTCCCTCACCAGCTCTCCTGTAGCTCCCTTCAGATATTGGAAGGCTGCTATGAGGTCTCCCCGGAGCCTTCTCTTCTCCAGGCTGAACAACCCCAGCTCTCTCAGTCTGTCTTCATAGCAGAGGTGCTCCATCCCTCTGATCATTTTCGTGGCCCTTGTGTCCACCCAGACCCTCCTCCATGGAAGACCAGAAACCCTCACCACGTCCAGCAGATTCCTATTGGGAACTGGTGTCTCAATGCAGTTGCAAATAAAATAATAAATTTAAGTGAGGGGCAAAAGGATTGTGCTATCCCAGTGTCCAATTAAAACTCTGCTTGGCATTTATCAACCACGTTCAAGTAAGCCATCTACAAGCATGTTAACCACTGACATGGAAGGATCCCACAGGTCTTCCTGTAAGATTAGGAATGCTAAATGCACCATCATAGACAAATTCTAGACCGGACAATTATGACCTAACTCTTCAAAAGTTCTTGTATAAGCTAGATGAGATACTTCTTTATTTCCCCTCCTGTAATGGAATAGCTGCCATGAGTAACTGCAGAGAGTGACCCTCTCCATTACCTTTAATTGTAATTAGCTGATTGTGGAAGCCAAAGGGAGACTATAAAGAGACATGATGCAAAATGTGCCTTAAAGTGAGAGATTTAAATCTTTTTGCTGAACCCAGTCCTAAGCACAGCTAAAATGAAGGGTGAGGGGGATGCACCTGTTTTGAGTGAAGTGATTATTTATTTCTGTTCACCAGCCAGCATTGCTGGACGGGGCACCCTGACATGGTGGCTGTAAAGGGTGTCCCAGGGGTGCCTGGGCACATTCCAGCTCTGCTCCATAGGGCGTCCCAGTCCAGCAAGTTAGGCACTCCTCCTCTGATGGCAACAGGATGCTCCTCTGGAAAAAAAAAATCCACATTACACAAAAGCACAATGTGAGTATAAGGTTGTCAGAAGGGCAGGCAAAGCATGAAATACTTCTACCAGACACAAAGTCCATATGTGTCCCTCTTTTTAGCTGGAACATATGGTTGTGCTGCTTCTACATGCACAGAAAAGGTGACAGTGACTTGAAAAAGTCACAGTAGATTCAGTTAAAATATTTTGCCAAAAGTACACACTATTATTAGATGTTGTAATTCACAAATTTTTAGTAAATTCATGCAGTTATTTTCTCACATGATTGAAAAATTTTTACTATTTCAATTTTCTTGTGATTTGTCATCTTAAAATTTATGTTTCATTTGGAAGCAAGCCTAAACCTAAAGCAGCAAGCGATCCAACAAAGAGTCCTCCCAAGTAGAAACATTTTGATCCTTCTCCTTCTGCCTTTTGGGGATTTTGTTTTATGGAACTGACAGCTTTATGTGCTTATTTCTCTAGTTCTCACAAGCAGCTAATTACAGAAATGGAAAAAAAAAAACCCAAACAAAAAAAAAAAGGAAGTAGGTTGTCCTGATTCTCCTTCATACACAGACTTGTAGAAAATACAGGACTCTCCCTGGCACTCCTGACCACACTGCTACTTTCCTGACAGCCTTGGTATTTATCCTCATATTCTCAAAATTTTCTAAAGGAGATGAGGAAAAATAAAGCCGCCTTTTAAAATATACACTACGGCCTTCCTATCTGATGCTCTACAAAAGCACGTTCGCAGAACAAAAAGCCAAACTCTTTTAACATTTCAGAGTGTAACCTCACTGATTCATTGGTATCCAACATTTATTTCGTACAAGGACTATAACAGCTGACCTCCACGTTATTCTGAAATCGGAGATTTTCTGTTCTCAATAGTTCATTTTCAAATCTAGTGAGTGCTGTTGTTATTAGAAAATCAGTGCAGTGGTGCAGCGTCGCCGTTCAGGAAACATGTCACAGATCTGGTTGACTTTATGAATCTGTCCCCATATGCATCTGCAGGACCATAGCCAAGGACTTCTCTGGGGCGGGTTCATTAGTCTGAGCACCATACTTCACTTGGCTGCACTCAGAGCTACGTTTGGAATCCACGCTGGCTGGGATCTTTGGTGGCTTGGACACCAACCTCCAGCTCTTGAGGTAGATACGCCTGGGGCTAGCGAATCCTCCCTTGGGTAGAGTAAGGCCGTTGGGCTGCAGATACTCACCCACAGGAATGAAGTTGTGGGTCCATATTGATGCTTATCTGCAAAAAAATAAGCTGGAACGTGGAAGTTTAATTGCATGGCACAAACACCCTCATGTAGCGCGTAACCGCCTATTTCCGGACAAAACCACATTTGGGCGAAGAGCTTCTGTGCATAAGGCAAACAATTTAGCCTCACTTCATTTGCTGGAACTTTGGATTTCAAAGAAGTTCTTTATTAAAATGGAAGACATCGCGGACAAAACTCTATTACATGAAGAATTCCTACTGGGAAAATTCTCCAAATATAATGGATTTCTCTGAAGCGTTTTGAAACATCAGGGAGATCCCAGGAAAGTTTTATAATTCTGTTTTGATTCCACTGGCTCGTATAAACAAAACATTTCCTGTATACTTGACACTTGTCACTAAGGAATCCCCATTCTTCCTGAGTTTGCATTACAATTAATCCTCTTTTAAGCAAATCACAACAGGCCAGATGTCCTCAGCAAAGCTTAAAAAACATTAAAATGCATCCTACCCTTCCTTTGCCTTTTATGATCTGCATTCATGCTGACAAAGCCGGGGATTTATGGCCAACAGAGGTTTATATCGCAATCCACAGGATGCAGCAGAAGTAAAATGTTGAAGCAGAGGCTGAAGCAACAGCATGGCCCCATTTGCTTCTCCTTGGCCTATGGTGGCTTAACTGGGCTCTGCATCTTTGTAGAGAGCGTAAGCACAACCACAGTTTTCCAAGGAAGAAGAGAGAGAAATTCACAGAGTTCAGAGATTTCAGAAGCACAATTCTAAATAAAACTCTCTGCAGCCTTATAGTAACATACCAACATAGACCTGCAAATGACACAGCCAACACCCATCTGATGTCTTTAGTCTGAAATCAAGCAAGAAATATTTCAAGTCCTCAAAGAATCTCAAGACACTAATGTCATGACTTTGAAACAAACCAGAAAGCATTGAAAGAGGAAGATTAAATAATTCTGAGGTCCTCAAATATTTTAGAAGAGGATTTTTCAGTTCATTCTTATTTCACCTCACATGCTTACATTCCATAACAGATTCATTAACTACATCTTTTTCATAATACATAGGTTAAACAGCAGTAATTTCAGTTAGCATCTATGTTCTATGAGCAATAGTATGTTCAAAAAACCATCAAGCTTCTAAATGGAGAAATCCAGTATTACTTTTGGATTAAAATATAGTGTTGGAAATCTAATTAATCTCTTTTTGCACAGCAGACCCTACTTTCCCATTCCCACTTGCACCTGAAAGATCAGAAAAAAAATAAGTCCACTCCTAATTAATATTTCTGAAATCCATAATGTATATCCCTCAAAACTAATCCATTTCCTTTAAAAATATTTTTTCACAGCTGGAAGAGGCACAGCAAATAATCTTTTAAAAGGTCTACAGGAGGAGAATTCCTCCTGTTCAATTTTCAAAGTGTAAAAATAAGGTTTTGGAGGTTGGTTTTTGATCACATTGTGAGTTGCACGTAACCTTTACATGCTAGAAACTGTGCGCCTGTCAGGAACAGCTTACGTGTCCTGTGGTCATACTTATATAATTCTTGGTACCTCCTCATGCACATTATTTTATTAAGATGACAATTATTTTGCATAAGAGCTTTGTAATAATTTAAAATTCACAATACAGCATTATGAGAAATCATAGAGCCTAGCAACTATAATAATAATTTGCACGTACATTTTGCTGTTTCATCCATAAATTATAAAAGACTTTAGGGTCATCTGCTAAGCAGGGGATAACAGTGAGTATCTGGGCATGCATCAAATTATATTGTCTTCTAATCCTTGTTATCTCACTATCGGCTCAAGAAGACATGAAAGGCACTTCAAATGGAGATGAGAGGGCAGATAAAGAAAGCGAAGAATTATGTAGCATCCAATCTATAAAGCATGTTTTTCTCTGTGAGAAACAAATCTGGTCCTAATGCTGATGTAACCAGTGCAGCTTCCACCCTTTGCATTCTGGTTCCCTCTCATCTGGCACAACTGGCCCGGAAAGGGAGTCACTAGTTGGACAAGGGGGCTGGGGATGGACACAAGGAGTAGCTGGAAGCCTGAGAATAACCCCCTTCCACCCCTCCATGGACTACACAGTGGGTATCTTATCAACCCCCCAAGGCAGAACATGACAAATTTCTATTTTAATTTTTACCAGAAAAACAACGTGTATGTATGTAATACTGCAAGATCTTTTTAGGGTTGTTTTCGTAGTGCTCACTGACAGAGGACACCTTTCCACCTCACCTTTTCTCACACCAACAGCTCTCCTGCTACAGCTGACCGCTTGTCATTCTGCATCCAGGCAACATGCTCTGCAAGCTTTCCATCTGCTCCCTTTGTTCTTTCCAGAAAAAACCCACCAAAACCAACCTGGTCAATAAAACACTTGCCAAGCAATACAGATTTTTATGCCAGATTCCTGCCTTCAGCTGAAAGAAGCCAGCACAGATCCAGTGAAATAGCTGGAAATATCACATTACACATATTTATTAATTTCTGTGCACACCCCCTGGAGGAAAGGTAGCAGTATACTATATATTATATATCCTGAAAAGTAGCAGTATACTATGTATTATATTTTCTACAGTGGCCCTCTCAAGTGACCCCAGCCAACTGTGGTGCATTTGCATAAATGGAGCACAAGTTAATTCAATGCTGTCCATTTCTTGAATTTGGAGTGTTTAAATGCATCGTATCCTCTTATTTTGGCTTCTTTGTAGGCATGAATACATACACAACAGGTATTTTATATAGATATACACACACAAACACATATATTGTGTTTGTATACCAGTGGAATGTTTTCTTTTGTTTTAGAATTATTTTATTTTAGTGTTCATTCTTGTATTTGATTCATAAGAGTGAAGGCATAGAAATAATGTACATACTACAATCAGAACGTATGATTAGTGAATGAAACTATGAAGAAACAGAAATACGTATTAAAAATCTGCATTCAAATACAATACCAGTGAATAAAGTTACCTATCAGCTAAATTCACCCTTTGCTGAAAGGTGGGTTCCCCTGGAACATAATTTTTAACCATGGTCAGTGACTGCACTCAACCAGAGACCTATCAGTAACTGGCAAATTCTCTTCTGGTGCAACCTACCTGACACCAACCAAAATTCCCCACAGGCATAACCCAGGGATGCCAATGGAGCTGCTGGGAACCCGACAGTGGCAAAGAGAGTGATGTGTGACTCCAAATACTCGGCTAAAACCACAAAGAGAAATTTAGCCAGATCACCGATGCTGGTTTTTTGACCTAGGGAGGGAACAGAAGATTAATGATGTCCCTCTCTTAAATCAGTGAAACTCATTTTACATTAGGAAGAGTGTTTTAATTACCAGTGTCTCCAAACAGCATTACATTTTGTGTGTGATTAGTAGAATTATACATTTGTGATGAGTAATGCCCTGCCTGAAGGCTCGTTGCCCCCCCAGGCTGGACACAGCAGGGTCCCACAGACCCTCTAGGCTTGTGCCCGTGTCCTCCTCGCTGGGACATACTGCGGTGGCCCCTCCAGCTCCTCACCCAAGCCACCCGCAGGTGGCAATGTTGGATCGGTTTTAAGGATTTTGTTCCACATCGTGGCCTGAGGATGTAATATAATTGTCTTCTCGTTGCTCGTATTTACCATTTCTTAGATCACTTCTTGTTTATTTTTATCTACACTGGGCACCAACACGTTCCAGTGTTGAATTCACTTCCGATTTGCTAATACTTGTGCCTTTTTTATCTCATTTTCCTTCATTTGTGGGCTTTCCTTAATATGTTTTCTGCAGTGATAAAGTTTTTGGAGTATGGAAGAATTAGATTTCATTATATTCTCTGTTTGATGCTTTCTGTGGCCTATACTTGGCTGACCTTGGCAGGCTCAAAGGAGATGTAAATTACCACTCCAGCTTCGATAAGTTTAAGATTCCTCCAGGCCAAGGATTTATTGCAGAAGCCTTGATACTTTAAGTACTGCTACAAGGGAGAGATAGTATTCCTAATTTTTTTTTTTTTTTTCCCTCTGCGCATGTGCAGCTGGTGGATACTAAATCCCTCTGGATTTCATTATCAACCTGTAACGTAGTGCTGATCCCTGTTGAACCGCAGATGGGTTTAGCCACCTATGAAACCATGCCAGTCGAATTAAATGACAAATGCAGCAACGTGGCCGTGATGTCTGTGCACATGTCTTATCACACCTTACCTGCTCATCCCCACCAGGGACCCCAGAGCCTCTTGTCCCCACAGACTGCAGCAGAGGAAGTACCAAGGTCAGGATAAGTGGTGGTACCATACCATGGTGGTACTCCTGCTTCTCCCTCAAAGCCACTCACACAAAATATGGTTAAAAGAGTAAATTGGAGGTACAGCTGCCCTTCTGTGGCACCTTCGGTGTGCTGGTGTGGCGGGGATGGGCGGTGATGGTGTGTGGCTCAAAGGGCTGGGAAGGCAGGCATTGAGCACCATGGCCATGCCAACGGTGGGGACCTGATGGCTAAAAGGGCATGCAGGAAGGTGGAATGGCAGCGCTTCTGCCTCTATAAGTTTCTAGGTGGGACTCCGAGGACAGCAGCAAGGAAAGATGGCAATGTTGTGAATTCCTGCAGAAATTTTGGCAACATATTGTAATGAGCGGTATGCAGCTGGAAGGTGGAAAGGAGCTTCTGCTCAGCTTTAACACTTCCATTGGAAGCTGCAAAGATCATACACATTTCTGGATTCCAGCTCTCTTGCTCGGCTAGATGAGAAAAGGAAATTTCCACCTTCTTCAGTGAAAACTCTGGAGAGAGAAACCAGCACTCGCAGCTTGTGATTAACTACCACAGGGAGCAAAAGATTATTTTAAAACCTCTTAAACCTTACCAAAATTCTCTTTAACTTAATATTACATGCACAATGAAGAGCATCAGCTTACAAATATTGCTCAGTTAAAACACCTATCTTGACTGGTAAGAGGATACAGTGCATCTTTTGCGTGTTGGTTACTTTGAATCTATTTCAAACTGTTGAAAATGTACTATTTCTTGATAGTCTTCCAGTTTCCTGGAAGTTTTCCGTTTCTTGGTAGTGGCTTAGCAGTGTACCACTGTAAGGTCCACATCCAATTTCCGGAGGGTGGGGGTGGGGGTGGAAATCAGTTAAATCACCATCAAGATTTCAAAGCGAAGAAAGTGCTAGCATTTGGGAGGGGAATAACTAATCGCTTCCAAATTTAACTACCAAATTTGAGAACCTAGTTGCAGTAGGATAGTTCTATTGTCAATGGAGAGATCTAGCATTTTTTGAGGAGATTCAGAAGTTAAGCTTTCTACAAGGACTGTATCAGAGTTGAACAATGACTATGCTTCTAACCTAGGTGTCTGAGGCAGCAGGAATTCCCACTTCCTCAATTCTTGATATCCCATTTTCATAGAAATGCAATCAAATAGCTTCTATGATTTATTCTTTTTTTATGTTAATTTGCATGAGCTTTAATCTGCATGGAAAAGCAATACAGAAGCATAATAACTAGACTAATAAGCAGAGAGTAGGCTTCTTCTGGATGCACCACACATGGATCAGAAAAAAATAATGTCATCATGTAGCTTATTTCAGATATGAAAATTATACTTTGTGAATATTGCTATCCCATGGGAGAATATGCCAACATTTGACCTTTTGCTTCACACACTCTATTAGTAGCAGGACTGTGATCAGGAAAAAACTTAACAGTAATCCCACCCTCAGAAATCCTCTGGAGAACTCGCTGCTGAGAAACTCCATCCTGAAGGCTGCCAGAAGCTCTAATCAGCTAATTCATCAAAGCTCTGGTGTAGCCTGTCTACTCCCCCCATCTCACCAAGAGATAAAAATAATTCTCATTAGGTCAAACTACAAATCTAAGAATAAGCAAGAAAATATGCATTACTACACTCTGCAAGACTGTGAATGGATGACAGTGATCAAGACAATGCTTTGATGCTGCGTCCAGTACATTCTTACATATATTTCAAATTCTATATCTCTTGAGTTTGGCATCATAGGCACAGAAAGCCAAAGGTGAACGGAGGCACGTCGCTTACTTCCATGCCAGGCAGACACACTCACATTTTTTTGCCTTTGTAGGGATTCAAACAGGGTAAACGGTCAGTTAATTTATCATAGTCTGAAGTGGCAAACTAGATTTTTAGACTCGGGAGACATTTCTTCCTCTTTCCATTACAAGCGTTTAAAAGCTCACACGGTACCAGCCAAGGAGTCACTAGCAGCATCGGGCTTAATGAGTGCATGTGACTGTTGCTGTATGGCTCCTTCTCACTGGTTTTACAAAGTTTCTCAGATGTGGAGATGGATTATACCCCTAATCACACTTTCATCTTCATAAGCCCATCTGAGTTAACTTTCTGAAAATATCAAGTTATCCAGCTAAGAGCAGAAACAAACAAAACTAGGATAAGACCTTTGTTTTGGGTGTCTTGGGCAGAACGAATAGTAATTTCAAAGTTAAATACCCAAGAGGCAACTAAGTTTCCATTTACCACCCCTTTTCCTGAAGCCATCAGACTACTGGGAGGCAGCCACTTCTGGAGCACTTGTACTCAAGTGCTTGCTTGAGGATCTTCTCCCATCCTGAGCAAGTAACAGGTAAAAGTTGTAGGATGTTCTATATGAATCCTTCAGTCTTCTTAGCCAATATAAAACCCCAAAGTTTTTCAGATAGTTCAGATTCCCTTCTTTAGGAATGCTGCCTAATGATACAGTACCTAATGTTTTTTTGTTATTTTTTTTTTTTTTTTAGCAGCTGCAGTTGGTTTCCCTTGCAGTTGTTTTCACCAAGAGAGCAGCATTGTCCCAAGTTGGACTTTTACACAGTAAAGATGACTTTCCTAAACAAGTAGCCAGCCCTACAAGTTTCACTGGGGCTACTTTTAGAAAATATTATTGCTCAATTGAGCTAAAGCAACCCTAGAATATCCTGTGTGAGCAAGTGGGACTGGGGAAGGCTATAGGTCAATAACTTTGGATGTATTTTACATAACAGACCAAATTGCTGTAAATTATCCCCGAGGTGGGCAAGATTAAGTCAGATAAGAGCAAGTGCTGTGGTCATGCAGAGCTTCAAGACTCTGTTCCAAGTCCAGGCTATTTGGAAGCCAGTGATTAAACATTGGAAAAAATGTGAAACGTTTCAGATAATTAGAACCATTTATTCAGTGGGAAAGGGCATGAACTGCATTTTCCTAAGGCAAAGCAAATATAGAAGGACTACTACCAGCTTGGTTGGGCTCCAAAAGCACATCTTCCCCATTAAGGTTAGATGATTCCCATGTGGGGTAGTAGACAAAAGGACTCTTGTGCGTTGCTTGCTATCTAGGCTTATTTACCACAAATAATGAAGTGTGGCATAAATGAAAACAAAGTGGTAAGCTGCAGAAATTTTCTTAATAGGTATTTGGGTGGCCAAAGTCTAGTGGGGGGCTTGCAGTAAAAGTTAATTCTGGGGCAACCTTTGCTTTGCATAATGAGAGCCTAAACAGCTGGAGGTCTATCTGAGATCTGGATGCAGCACTCCAGCGGCTTGAGGACCATCTGCAGTTACTTTCATTCATGTCTTCCTCTTAATCATCTTAATGATTACCCAGTATATCATCCAGTGGAAATGCTAAAATACCAAAAGCCATGGGTTCCGAATTAGCAATTCCTGCATCACATCAGTAATTTATATTTAGTTTATAGCAGTACTTTTAAAAACATCTTTTTAGAAAGATGTCCAGTTTAGATTAAGATATTATGAGGCAGTCTGTTTAAATAATTTGAGAATTATTCAAATCTCTGTCCAAACATAAATGAAACTGAACATGAACACTTTTGGAGCACTGAGGAATTTAGTCAACATCTTTACACCCTGGTTCTTTTACATGTGCTCATAACTGGAGACAGCTCAGATTAAATCTAGACTTGAACTCTATGTCTGGATTTGAATATCCTGTCTCAAATGGTACAAACCACAGATCCAAACACCCAAGAAAAAACCAAAAACATTATTGGATCTAATGCAAATCCTGGGAACCTTGAGGAGTTCTAAACCAGCTCTCTGTGAGCCAGCAAGCGTGAGCTCAAACTTGAAGCTGAACTCTGACCCACATATGAGCTCTGGATTCCTGGGTTATTTGCACAAATCATTCCTTATAAAGTAATTTTTTTATCACATTCAGTTTGGAAAGGAGGATGCAGAACCCAAAATGCAGCAGTTGCAGAGCAAGGACCAGGGGTAACTGGCTCCGCAGGACATGAAACCACTCAAAGCCCAGCTCGGGGAGGAGGCAGCGCGGTCAGGTTCACCCCCAGAGCCCGCAGGTGCTCCCCTGCCAACCTGCTTGCCCTGGGGCTCGGAGGGCCAGCAGACCTGGTCCCTTTTGCTGACACATAGGCTGGCCTTAGAGGAGGGAGACCATGGGCAGACCTGGCCACCCACAAATGCAGGTTCCTGCAAATCAGTGTCCTGCGTGTCTCCCACCTCACTTAGTGTCCAATGGTCTTACCTAACCTACCTTTAGTGCCAAGCAGTTACCCACAACCTCTTTCCACCTCCACTGACATTGCCACAGGCGTACTCGCCTTATGAAAAGAAATTCACCATTCAGGTGCCACCTTTTTTCCCCCCACAGCCAAAAATACATCTCTTTTGTCTACCCGAAAAGCTAACTAACTGTGGGACATCGTCGTTTTAAATGGTTCAACAAAGATTTCAACTCAAAGAACAGCAAACTGCAAGGACCTGGTTATGATCTAAGCTGTGCATCAGTATGCTGATGGAAAATAATTAAGAATATATTACATACATCATTTATATACATGTAGCATTAAACTGACTGTGCATCTTCAAAACCATGCAAACACAAGAGCGGTATATACCCCTCAAACAACTAGGTGAACAGCAGCGGTATTTATTTGAGAAGAAAGCCATGCAATTATCTCTATGGCTAGAGAGCAAATGTGGAGATATTCTCACACACTTCAATTCTGGGTCTAACTTCCGACGCAACAATTGCTGATGAAAAGTTTGAGGGCTAAGAAGGAATTATGCCACAGCGAAAATTTCCAGTTCTCAAAAACATTGTGCTGCTTCAAAACCTGTTTAGAAATCATTCAAATTGAAAACAAAAAAAAAAAGTTGAAATTGTTTGAATAATAGTAAAGCTATTTTCTTTCAGTAGGTTTTGCTACAACTTCCTGGGGGTTCTAATTGACAAGTGGCTGAATACAAGGCGCCAGTGTGCCCAGGTGGCTGAGAAAGCCAGTGGCATCCTGGCTTGTATTAGAAATAGTGTGACCAGCAGACGTAGGGAGGTGATTGTCCCCCTGTACTCAGTGCTGGTGAGACCACACCTGGAGTATTGTGTCCAGTTCTGGGCACCTCAGTACAAGAGAGACATCGAGGTGCTGGAGCGGGTGCAGAG
>JAOQGH010000001.1:67128663-67218308 GCA_025769975.1 Gallinago jamesoni | reverse complement strand
TTTTTCACAGAAAGAGTGGTCAGACACTGGAATAGGCTGCCCAGGGAGGTGGTTGAGTCACCATCCCTGGACGTGTTTAAGAATCGTTTAGATGTGGTGTTGGGCGATATGGTGTAGGGGAGAACTTTGTAGAGCAGGGTTGATGGTTCGACTCGATGATCCCAAGGGTCTTTTCCAACCTCAACGATTCTATGATTCTAACTTCCCTACTAATCCTTCCCCAAATGCAGCATTGATACGCCCACAGCCAGTGCCTGCTCTTGCAAGTTCAGCTCATTACCAGTCCTTATCAAGATCATTTCTTTGAGGGTTCAGTCCTGCAAATTACTGATATTCTGGTCTTAGCCTACAAAAACACTTGGGCAGACATTTGGCTTCAAGTGAAACTACTGAGGCTTTAGTGAAACTGCTGATGGAGTTAGAGTTAAGACTTGAGTACTATTTTGGATCTGGGCCAGAGCAGGTTTTTCTTTGCAGGATTAAGTCCTAAATCTCCCTCCAGAAGAGATTCAGTTCCAGTTCTTTACCCATTGTTTTGTTCTCTGCATTTCTTCATTTGCTTTTATCTTTTGGATGAAAATCAAGGCCTAAGGCCTGATTCGCTCATATATTGTTGCTCTTTTACATGAGCGTAATCACTTCAATGAAGTGCCTTAAATCAAATCTAGGAAAATGATTATCTGAGTGAATGGATGTGTTTACGCACTGCTGGTTTCAGGCAGCTGGTCACTAGGAAAAAAAAAATTTTCTCATCGCAGATCCTGCTGTACAGTTTCATAAAACTATACAGAAATATAATTTTTCTCCTCTTTGTGATGAGAGAGAAAGAAAAGCACAATTTCTTTGGCAATAGGATAAGCACAGTCTTTTCCAGACAACCATAAACCAAAAGGGTTTAAACAAACAAAAAAAAATAAATAAAGGGCAAAGAAATTAAAATCCAATAATATTCCAATAAGCTTTAGAGGCCTGCACAATTATGGGAGATGATAAACTTTTAGATGTAACAAGTCTTTCAAAACATAAATTCACAATCTTTCTGGGAAAAATCACTGGGGTAGAGATCTGTGGTACACTAGGGAACACATTCTCATTCAAGTGTGGGAAAATTCTACTTTCCTTTAGTTGAATTCAAAACATATCAGAGTCAGCCCTTCACATCGCTCTAGACTGTTTTCTCAGTTTAAAATTATTTAACAAAGTTATATTTTCCACAGGCTACTACACTTGACAGCTTCTTATTCCACATTGATAAGCAAAATCTGCTCTTTCCCTACCTCCTCAAAGGGATGCAGAACAAGAGGAGCAATCTCTTGACATCCATAGAGTTTTCCCCAGCTCTGAGAGTAACTCAGTCTGAACTTCATCGCGTGAGGAGATTTGCAACTCACAGCAATTTTTGCAGTTAAATGGAGCAGTAGAAAGTAATCACATCTCATTGCAAAGCTGGTCAAAGCTCATCTCAGACAGGCTGTGTAATAGAAAAACTACATAAGAAGTGAAGCAAATCCTTTCAGAGTCAATCATGATTTAGGGAAAGTGCATCAGCTGGCAAAGCCTCCATTCTTTATTTATCAGCTGAAATACGTCTTGCCTAATCCAGTAAACAATGCAACCAGCTCAAGTTAACTTTAAGACAGATGATCCTAAGCAGATTGTTCCCACTTTCATCTCAATAGCAGCGCTAGAATTTAAAATATTTGGTATTTTTACAATAAATAGAAATTGCTTCTAATGTAGTAAATAATTCACTAATCCTGCTTTGCTTTAATATGTTGGGCACTTAGTTGCTCTTTTTTCGAAGGATTATCGCTTGACCACCCTACCAAAACCAGGTGGTTACTGTGCAAGGGTATCTAGACACATATTTCTGCGAGGAAAGAATGCTTCCAGCTAAAGTCAATATAATTCAGGACTTTCACACATGATCCTGCAAACAAAATCTGCTTTGGTAGAAGTTAATGGTACTATGCATGTTTATTCTTTATTGTAAATATTAATATAATCTTGTAGATATTGTTCCTTCAGGGTGTGTTTTAACAAAAAATATGTGCAGTGGCATAACCTTCAGCAAGAAAAGCAAGCTGAGCTGGCCCTGGAATAGCTGTACCTTAAGAATTAGCGAGGTTGAGAGCATCTCATTGCAGACCAGTGGCACCCTGAGTAATTCAATCAGTTCCACTGTCAGTACAAGTTCCTGACTTTTGGACCAGGGAGACTACAGCTTGAATGCAGAGAAGCTGCCCGTCAGCCATGTTTACACTCATTTGCTGAGATTTTAGAAGACACACTTGGTGTTGTTGCCAGATGACTCACAGCTGCCTTTTGGTGGAAGCCCGGCGCTCTGCCGCCGCCGGGGCATGCTGAGGTCTCGCCTTGACTTGCCTCAAAATACATCTGGACACGCGCTCAGCCTGCAAGCCCCCAAAACTATCCCCAGGTTCTGGAGTCTGGGTGTAGCCTAATTTTAGCAGAAAGTAAAGGATGGATCCAAAAAGGGTGTTTAGAAGTCTGAATTTCTAGTCATGTTCTTTTAAGAACTGTAATTAAACATCTAATTGTCTTCATGTCCCTTCCTCCGGGCAAGTGTTACGGAGCATTGCTGTGGCACCTTTACCAGGTGCAACACCTCCAAAGAAAGCTGCTGCCTTTCATAGCAGCTGCAGTTCCCAAACTGATTTAAATTGTCTCTGTGTTTAGAAGGTACTGTATTATTACAGTCTTTTCTGTCCAGATTCAGATCAAACATGTATTTTGTGTGCCATTTAAATACATACAAAAAAAAGAAAAAGCAAAAAGAACTCGCACAATATGAAATGCCAGAATTAATCTATCCAAAAGCCTCCCTAATTCACCTTTACTGGGTGTATACTCAGTAATACATTTCTTAATTACGTGACGCAAACCATGATTTTCCCTTTAGAACCTAGCCTTTTCCACCAAGCCTCACCCTGAAGGACTTTGCCATTGTTGCAGATAATCCACCTAACCAGCACATTCCACCCAACAACACGTTCCCAAAGCCATTAAGATTAATTGATGCTATAAGTAACCAGTAAAACATGCCTACTGGCATAGGTGACTGCTTCAGGACTCGCTTTTTTTTAGTCCCTGCAAAAGCGGGCTCTAAATGACAGGCATGGCTAAGGAGCACTGCAGCTGCAAAAATACCGCAATCAAGGTCAAAATTCAGCCCCTCCATCTTCAAAGCCAGCCTGCCTGCCCACACACCTTCCCTTTCCCAGATGGGCTGAGACAGCACAGTGGGACCCTCTCCCTTATTTCTGCTCCTTCGATGAGCTGCACTGGAGATGGTGGTGGCCAGTGAAACTCCTGTCCTTTCCCCTGCACGTTTGTTCGCATGAGACTTGCAACTTGTGCAGGGAAAAATCTCCATGGAGCAAGAGCTCCCAGGCCCACGCAAGAATCCCATCATGAGAAAAATACCGTGTGCTCACGTTCACGCTCCTCAATATAGAGAAAAGTTAGAAACCTGATGAGCTACGAAGCTGTAGATCTAAAAGTGCTATGAGCGTTTGACTCCTGCCTTCAGAAACCATTTTTCAGCACGCTTCTGCATTATGTCTGAAATTGGTTATACAAAGAAAATAGTTTTATGCTGTTTCACATAAGGTAGAAATGAGCGTAAGGTAGAATGAAGAAGGGACCTTGCCCATCTCCTGCTGCAAGACTGGTGGAGCTTGCACCCACCCACCCACCATTGGTCCTCTGAAACACAGAACTTGTCAAACAATAATCCACACACAGCCCTTGCCCAAGCCTTAACATTTGAGAAGCTTTTTTACAAAGTTGAGATATTTTTCATAGAGGAAAAAATTGAGTTGATTCATTTTTGTGAAGGAAGTTGATTTTACTTAGTAATAGTTAAAACAAGAAGTATGGGAGAGTTAATTTATATCACTGAACAAAATCACCTTCTATTCTTTTCCACTTTGCCATGATGCACTTTTAGAAAAAAAATATAGCTATGAATTTACCAGCATTTTTTCTTTAATTTCAATAAATGTATTATTTCAAATTTCATAGAGCTTTCATGATTCTATTTCAAGCTTCAACATGCACAAAATTTATTCTTGCAACAGTATTAATAATGTTCAAAAAATTGCACTTATATTCAATTTTTGAAAGAGTCTCCCCACTATTGCTTTGTTCTTCAAGAATTACAAAACAGGAACAGGCAATCCTTTATGTAATGTACAAAAGTATATTCTTCTAATATTTGGAAAACGTCAGACTTTTCACATTTTCTAACACTTCAACGCTGCCGTACAGGTCTTCAGAATAACCAAGGGGACAATTAGTTAGTCCTTTTTCAACACTGGAGAAATGGACAACTTTGGACACACTTGAGTATCTGCCAATTTTGAAGGATCAGTGAATAAAAAGACAAATACGTCCTGTACTACCTAGGAATTGGTTTTCCAACTGAAAGAAGAACTAGTATATTGCTAGAGAAACAAGAAGCCTTAAGCCCAATGTGGTTAGAGAAAACTTTTTAGCTGCAGGTGAATCTTGGAAAGCAAAGCTTTTATTTGATACCTGGAACATATAATTTCTGTGAATTGAGAATACTCCATCCCACTCTGCTTCTATTATAAATACTCTCCTGCTTTGATAACTTATATTTCTTAAAGAGGACAAAAAAAAAAAAAGAAAAAACCCCACTTTTATCTTAAGAAGCTATGCTGCAATTATTTTTATTATTTACTTCTTTTATAGGCTGAGTATCTTACAGTCTATCATTAGCAATTGGTTGAAATTTTTCTGATGCATAAACAAAGTAAGCTTCATGGCAATTAATGCTATCTTTAGAAATATATGAAAAATATTTTTATACTCATGCCAGAAAGTATGATCTCTTTTTTAATGATACAATTATAACAATTATTGAATATTACCATTACAGTCAACTCATGTAAGCATACAACTTTATATTAAAAAAAACCCAAAAAACTAAATGCATTGAAATACATAAAATTCAATCACAGAATCCTAGAATAACTGAGGCTGGGTACCACCTCAGCAGGTCATCCAGTTCAGCCTCATATTAAAGCAGGCTCATCAATGATCACAGAGGTGGTTTCTACACATCTTTATTCAACCCAGTTTTAAAATTTTGCCAGGACAGAGTCCACAACCTCTCTGGGGAGCCCTTTCCAGGGTCTGATTGTCCTTCAGAGTGATCTTTTTTCCCCCCTTTGTGTCAAACTGGAAGCCTATAGCACCCAGAGATCTCCCATCCACATACTGAATTTTGGGGTTTGTACTGAGCTTCAAGACCAGATGAGCCCCAGTGTGTTTGGGGCTGTGTGACCACATACCAAGGTGGGGAATAACTCATAAATTTGGTTGTCATCCTTGCACAGGGGTGTGCTAGTTTCTATACTCTTCCAAGTTTAGTATATATATGCTAAAAGGAGATAAAACAGAAGCAGTCACTTTATCTGCTCTGTAACCCCAACCACGGGCTCACAGACCTCAGATACTTGTGTATGACAAATACAGGGGATGAAAATTACAATTACATTCTAAAACATTGAGTGTATAGGTTAATGCTACTATACAGCAGACTACGTAGTCTAGAAATAAAAAACAACAACTTTTCTGTATTGCGGTGACTGTTACAGTCATTGCATTGTTACATTGCAGAAAAACCTTAGAGGGAGATGTAGAATTTCACTTTTAAAGATGGTGCTTAACTGTAAATGTTGTCTGAGACCAAGGGCACCAAACAGAAAGACTTTCAGTAAGCATCATTAAAATTCAGTCACTGAAGTCACTGTTTACCTATGGTAAACAAGTGTTTCCAAAACTTTTTTCAAGTATTCCCAATTCCTTGCATGGGATTTATAAAGCTTTTCAGAGTTCAAGTATCAAACTCAGCAGACACAGGACCTGAAGGTTGCCCACCTCACTTCTTTTTGGAAATACTCACCCAGCCACAGCTATTGTCCTGAACAGCAGAGGGAAAGCACTTCTTGTTGTGGTTACAGAGCTCCAATGCTGCTCTGCTACAGCCTCAACAGTTTGAAACACAGCACCAACAGATTACAAAAAAGCCATTAATGGTCTGTTTTGTTTAGGTAGTTTTTTTTTTTTTTTCCCCCTATGTATTAAATGAAAATATCCAAAGGGCTCTGGTAAGGCCCCTATCTAGAAATTTCTTTCCTGTGCCAGGAGCTGGCTGGCTATCACATTTCAAAGCCTTACACTGCACACACACAGCATGCTATGATTCTTTTTCAATCAAGTTGGAGCTCATATGTAACAGCTATTTGTAGTTGATGTAGCCATTAATAAATATTTCTAGAAGTCTGCATTCCTACATGCCATCCCCTTACCTGGCACACAAACGGAAAGACACCTGGAGGGAGTTATAAGTCTTAACAGGCAAAGGGATTAATTCCAAAAAAATTAATTTCACATAGGGAGACTAAATGCCTTCACTCCCTTTGTAAGCAATGATCAGAAGATGCTGCTGTTAGGAGTTATATAAACCAGAAGTCAAGCTCTGCAGGTGTCCTGAATTACCTGGAGGACTCTTTCATTTTCCCCATTGACAACAGGGCAGCACTCAAAACAATGACTCTACCTTCCTGAAATAAAAACCCTCCAAAATCATGAACCCACATGCCTAGTTTTCATTTAGGTTTACAGATCAGAGCTATTGCAATGATTCTTCTTTATATTGAAGTACACATTTTATTAAAATATTAAGGTTTTTTTCAAGCTGAGTTATAAACAGAAAGCAAGATTTAACGATCAGCCACACTAGAAGTGTTGGGTTTTTAAGTTAGTTCTAGCTCTGCAAATTTTTGATCACTTAATACAACCTTCCGATTAGCCATGTGAAAAGTGAACAAAATCAGGAACACTCTTAAAAATATAGGATGGGTGTTCAACCCTTGGCACAAATCAAAGAACGGAGAGATAAATTCTCACTTCATTGGGGAAATTTCTATGCATAAACACCGTGATCTTAAGGACTCAGTATCTTTCTTCCATAGTGTTAGTCTGACAGCATTTCATTGTTTAAAGCTGCACCTACACGAGGTTTCTATAATTATCACTCAAAAGCAGCTCGCAAGCAATTAGTTTCTTTAAATTTCTTGGTACTGTCTATAACCAGTAACTTAATCGGTGTTTTAACACGATAGAAGGCCTGTAAGGAGTAGGTTGCTTTCTCTCTTGGAAGGCAATCATTTTTACCTTGGCTTGTTTTCAGGGGTTATTTTTAGTTTGGCTGGGTAGTTAGCAGAGTTTTGGTACTTACGAGATTAATATAAATCAGGGGAGAAGGTGGCTCAATGATACAGACGGCACAGGGCCAAGGAATGCACACCCTGCCTGCCTTAAAAATGACACAAAAATGCATTGGTCTCACTGTGGCATCCCCAGAAAACCTAAAAGGGAAAATATCTTTGTTTCGTTTGAAACTCAGCCTAGGAATTCAGATTTCTAAATACAGACCATTAGATTGCGCCTTTTAAGAGATGCCGCCCTGAAACCCATGTTAAATAGCTGTCTGCATCTGGAGATGGATTTTTTAATGAAAGGCTAGCAGTTGCCAGGGCAAGAATAGTGGGGTTTAGCACTGAGGACAGCAATGGACCTCCTTAAAATCAAGTTGTATCCCCCATTCAGGCTCAAGAGAAGAAGCAATCAAGCCCTCTTTGTAGCTGGAGGTGATGGGGGTGACTGCCTCAGATCTTATAATGAAGCCAGGCAGATTGCAGTTCACAAGTGGTGTCCTGGTTTCGGTTGGGATAGAGTTCATTTTCTTTCTTTCTGCTGTGTTTCAGATTTGGTATGAAAGGAATGTCAATAATGCATATTGTTTCAGTCGTTGCTAGGTGATGTTTATACTATTCAAGGACATTCTTCAGTTTCCCAGAGAAGCTGAGAAGGAGCATAGAGAGAACAATGGAATGGCCAATGGAATATTCCATATCATAGATGTCATGCTTGGTATATAAATGGTGGTTTGGCCAGGGGGCAGGAATCCACGATTGCTGCTTGGGACAGCCTGGGCAACCAGTTCACCAAGTGGTGAGAGTAACTTGTGTTCTATTACTTTATCTTCTATATTCTTTTGCCATCATTATTTTAATAATCGTTATTTTCCTTTTCTGTTATTGTTCTAATAAACCATCTTTAGCAACCCATGAGCCTGGGGTTACTTCCCTTTCCTTTCCCCTTCCTTTCTTCCTCTTCTCCCTACCCTTCTTGGGTAACCTGCCTGCAGAAGCACATACATGGAATATGAATGCCAAATTTTGAACTCCTGGAGAAGTCCGCCGCTTCCAGCTGCAGGGCAGTCAGTTCTTGGGGAATATACTTTATAGGGGCAGACCTTGAGACCTAAATCTTCAAGACTTAAGCTGGAAATAGGACTTATTTCACCAATAGTAAATGGCTCTATCTGAGCTACTGAGCTACAATTAAATCACTTTACAGTTAATTGGGAAAAAAAAAAAAGAAAGAAAAAAGAGTGTGCTAGACTCAATGCATCTCACCAAAACAGGTCACTGCAACTAGCAGAGGAGGTAGGCAGGATGCCTATGACAGGTCACCAGCTAGATGAGAAGAGTTGCTTCTCATCTAGTTTATATCAGCAGTACGTTCTTAGGTTGTATGGAAACACTAGAGCCTCCAAGATGCCTTCAGAGAGAGATAAGATGAACGGCCTGTTAGAGGCAACTCCATGGATTGCAGAAAGTTAGATAAGTAGCTTAGACTGGATGTGTATTAAATGGCTAAAGGCAGATGAAATAACCTGCCCACTCCTAGCTGGTTTTAAGAGGCTTTTAAGATGAGTTTTTAAGATGAGTACTGATTCAGTTAAAAGTAATCTTAGACAAGAGTTGTTTTTTTCAAAATCAATGGATAATTCTGGGTGCCTGATTTTCAGAAAATGTGCTTGTGAATGCTTCCTGAATATCAGGATCTCTTAAAGTCTTCCCAAACTGATGTCAAAAAATATAAACCACAACCATCTTCCAGCATTTCTACCAAAACTTTCAGGAAGCAAATGATGAACTCTTACATTTACAACCATTTATGCTATATTCATCGGAGTTAACTTTACTGAGAAGTTACACCGCCATTCCTTGTGTTGTGCATAACACTTTCAGATATGTTGACATCTCCTTGTTTTGTTGCAAGGACAGAAATGAGCTGGTTTTCTGGTGTTTCAGTCTGGATATAGAACATGACCGAGACCTTTGCTTCTTTGCTACAAGGCCTTCAGATTACCTCTGTCCTTAAACAGATGTAAACAGAAATCATCTTGACTGTCAAAAAAGGACTGGTTTTGTGTTTAAAAATCCACAGTTTAGTATAAATTTAACGAACACCAGCCAAAATATTCTAAAATTCTTATAACTAAGCTTTTTCACTTGATGTATTCTTTCTCCGTGCCCATTTGTTGCACACTTATATGCATGAAATGGCTGAACTATGGTTCTGTGTGATGTTAGAGAAAATGTGCTATTTAATTCCTAAGGCAGAAAACTCAAGTAACAAATGAAAAAAACCCAATGCACCTTTGTACAGGGTGTTCTTTAATCATGCAAAGATATTGTAGCTAGATTAATTGCTCTAAATTATGAATTTCCTGTAGTGTTTTTTTTCTGGATAAAGCCTAAACAAACAAACAAACAAAAACAACAAAAAAAGAAGAAAGAAATTAAGCTAATTTTAAGTATTAACTGTAAGTATTTAAAAATGAAACGTTAATTTTTTTTAATATTTTGTCTGACTGGAGCCCAAAACGTGTAATAGACTTTAAAAAGTCATTATTATTATGGATGATACCATACTAATTAAGGGTATAGTACAGGCATTAGTGGATAGTGTTCCTTAAGGAG
This sequence comes from Gallinago jamesoni, assembly GCA_025769975.1. Classification (NCBI taxonomy): domain Eukaryota; kingdom Metazoa; phylum Chordata; class Aves; order Charadriiformes; family Scolopacidae; genus Gallinago; species Gallinago jamesoni. The sequence continues at coordinate 67,208,418 of JAOQGH010000001.1, read as the reverse complement.
TAGTTTTAATTGTATTCCTGCTATCCCACTATTAGTGGATACTGAAATAATGAGTGGCTTAAATAAACTAGTTACTGCTGGGTTAGTTAATCTCCATAATAATGTTACACTGTTTTCCATGGGATTTGTGTTTATATGAAGATAGGAAGTCTGGGTAAAGAACTAGAGACTTAATCTTAGGTATTTCTTTCTGCTGTTTTAATTGCTGCTGTCTTATTGAATTGTTCAAGATTTGCCTTCAGTTGAACATGGAGTCTATGGGAATTTAATGGGTGCTTAAAAGATTTCTGAAATTATGGCAGTACCAGTTACTTTTTAAAATCAATCCTTTCAGATTTTTCTACCTCACAGGATAATATGCTGAGAAATTTGGTTTCATAACATCTGCTTGTTAGCATAGCCTTTTATTTCACTGGAGGGTGTCTCCGACTGCTTCCCTCAGCCTGTCCTAACAAACTTCTATGTTGGTTTATTAATCACTCATTTAGAAGGCCTAAAGCTCTTTGTTGCCAACTGAAACTTTTAGTGTGCACACATAGTCTCAGAAACTAGTTCACAGAAACTTCGATAAGTAATATGATAACAGCAATTAGTACATAAAAGCTAAACTGATTAGCAAAAATGATTTCCAGATGAGGACGGATTATCCACTAGCACCATCACCTCATGTCCTACAGTCACAGAGCACCACAGAAATGGTCAGCATCTGCTACCGGCTCCAACTAGATCTTAAAATGCTGAAAGATCTCATTTCCTTCACCAGCTGTGCCCTGAACAGAGAAGAGTCAGAGGCTATTTGAATTCCTTCATTGCCTAAAGAATTCAAAAAAGTATTTAGATGATACTAACACATCACGGGATTCAAGTACCCAAGCAGTTGGTGGGATTTTTTCCCTCCAGATTTTGTCCCCAAACGTTGTGGAGAAAAGTGGCAATAGAAATCCAAAAGAGCAAGGAATACACACACGCGTGTCCAGGCCAAATTACATAGTTCAAGCACACACTGGAGGACAGAAGGAATCATTCAGCCCCCATCGTGGGGTACATGAGTCAGAATGTGAGTTTGCAAGATTCATGGACAGCAGATGACCCAGTCCTTGACTGAAAACTGTACTTTTCCTTCAAGATGTTACGAGATGTGTCACCAACCCATTGACGTGAATTGCGCAGAGGCCATTCCAGTTGCAGAGGGTTTGGCTGCAGATGATTCCCCAACACAGGACACTCACAGTCCTGGAACACAACTGGTATGTGGATAGATGGAGAAGGGCAAAGACTGTAAAAATATTACTTAGCATGGCAGGCAGTGGTCATAACATATTTGTCGACAAATATTTGTCAAGTTGACTTTATAGACTATGGCAAGGAGGAAGTTTAAGGGCTAGATTGGAAGGGGGATAATGAATTATCTTTATATGAGGTCCTCTGAAGAACAGCATGAAAGAACAGGGGAAAGCACAAGTCTGGAGAATTTATAAACATTAACAGATCTTATAAACTCAGTTGTTGTCTCTTCCACACAGGAATAGAAATCAGGGAGAAACCCAGGAAAGGATAAAAAAAAAAGCAACCCTCATTTTCTGTTAGCTTAGACTAACCTAAAAAGAAGCATTTCAGTTCTGGATAGCTTAGACAGAGAAGTCAAGAAAATTTCTCTCGTGTTGATAATTTCTCCCCTTTTCCCCCTTTTGTCTTTACCTATCTTTAGCCAGTGCTGTGTATACGATGCCAAGTCAAATCTTTCCTTTTGTCAAAGAGTTCTGAATCCAGCTCTCTCCAGACTCACAAGACTGCCCCATCCATAAATACTATGCTGGTTTGAGGCAAAATGCTATCATTTTACCACGCTGATGTTTTCCCAAATGCAACTAAATATTCCTTGTGGCAGGGACTGCTATATTGTCCTCATCCTAGCCACGAGGCTACAGAGTTAGCCCTTCCAGCTATGTCTACAGGTGCTCTCTGACAGCATTATGGATCCCTGTCCTCCTACCTGGCTGTGCCCAGAACTCACACAGTACCTTGCCGTACACGTTATCAGGCCATTTGAGGAAGGACACAGGCTGATGTGTCTATTTGATGTTGGCCAAGGTCACGTTCCCTAAGTCTAAATATCCTCCAAAGTCCTAGAAGTCATTCAGTTTCTTGAAGATATTAACCATGGCAGCAATTTCCCCTTCCCATTCTCTTGATTAAACAGAAGGAAGGAGGTAGAAAAAAGATGAGAGACGTAAAACTCCAGATGTTGTCAACACCAATATCTGGTTCCACCGGAGGATTTGAACACTGAAGCAATGATGAATTACAGTGGGGTCCCCGTGGCGATCCAGATTGCAATCATAGCCCTTATTCATTGACGAATAATAAGGGCTAGCATTCATTAACATGAATAGCAAATGAATTTATGACAATTTCCACTGGTCCTTTCAAAGAACATGAATACATCTGTAAGAAATTAAGATGACACATCACTGTAACTCATTCATTAATAAAGTCTGGTATTGCACATTTGTTGCAAAATTTGTCGACACTGTTACCAGTGGGTTTTAATTCTGTAACTGTACTTTATTAAAACCATAACATAAATCTATCTAGCAGGAGAGCACTAGCTAGTTTGCAGACAATTATGTAGGTGATTTAATTATTAGTCCAAACTTACTTTGGTGTCGAAACTGAACTTCTTCAGTTCTAAAGAAAGTAGGTATTTACTAAATATGTACAAGAGAGTCACAGTCACCCTGCTTTCTTTAGGGCTATACAGCAATTACTTTTACATTAACAAAAACCTATTAAGGGATCCCTCTGTGACCCAAGCAAGTGTGGAGGGAGAAATAACAATATCAGAAAAGCAAATGCTAAAGAAAGACCAAAACCAATAATAACGTACCAAACTGTGATGGAGTCAGTGTCATCACTGCTGTATTCCCTGGAGTGTGGAGTCACAGCTTGCCCATTTTTAAGGGCAGACTGTCAAGATATAACTTAGTCAATAGTACTGGTGAGAAGAAACACAGATTGGCAGAATTTATGCATTTTAACTTGGGCAACGTGAAGAGTATCCATTACCCATGTGTTACAAAACATGAGTTCATGCTCTGCTGTTCTGCTTAGCAATAGTTCCTACTGAGCTGTGCCTCTCAGCTTTCCACATGTATTGCTATTAAATATACCTGATAAAAATCTTGCTACTGCAAGAAACCCAAGCTGTGTATTTACGTCTCCATGCAAATGTGCCAAATGCCTGCATAGAGGCATTTGCACATGTGAGATCCACAAGATGCTGTGAAGAGCATCCCATGTCCATCTCCAGAGCCCTGTTTTGGCACCTCATGAAGCCAAATGGAATAAAATGTCAAAGCCTGGATTCTGCAGGCAACTCCATAGCCCATCTTCAAGTGATACTAAAGGGGAAGCTGTAGCTTCCTTAACCACTCCATTAAGCCTATCCAGGTAAGGTTAAACACAAAAAAAAAATGTTCGTGGGGTTGTGGTCTTATTTTCTACATTAGAAATAAACACGTATTAAGTAACAAAGCCTGCATCTTAAAAATATAGATTTGATTTTTCTACTATACAATGAGGAAAAAGTTGAGAGAGATGTTATAAATCCTTAGTGTACGCTTAAGAAAACCCATCATTATAAACTCAGTGTTTCATGAGCCACGAGGGAAAATATGAGAAAATGTAATATTAATTTTAAACAGCAATTCTTCATATTGACTACAAACCAAACTAACAACAAAGTTCATCCATAAAGTTGCAATTTTTTTCACAGCACTAGATTAGCGTAACTGAACAGATTTATGTACATTGCCCAGAGTCAACACAAAAACATTTGGGAGATATTCTGTGAAAATGAAGAAAACAATCCGAACCTTTAATATTAGCTGCAAATATTTGTGTGAACATGCTATTTATTTGATAGTCCTTTTTTTTTCTTTTTTTTTTTCCTACTACTTATCAAGTATCATCTCAGCTCTCAGGAGAGTGCTGGAAGGAAAGGTGAAAAAGTAAACCAAGTCACTGATGGGTTCCTGCTTGAGACAAGGATCCAACTCTGGCCAGGTGTGCTCTGTTCTAGAGCAATCCTCACTGCAGGTCTTGGCTGTTCTTCTACAGCAGTAGCAAAGAGAGTGGTCATTAGCTCAATAACCCCTTCCTTACTGCAGGGATCATACCAGAGGAGTCTCTTTCCTTGTCCATGTCACCAGCGGCGCGATCTGCTCTACCGTTTGTAGGCATCTGCACTGGGTTGCATAAAGGTGCTCAGAAGATGAAATGCCACTCAATTCCATAGAATTCAGAGGACCCTAGATGACCTTCCGAAATGGGGTCTCTGTCATCTTTTCCTCTCACGAGTCTCATCAATCCCCGTCCCAAAATCTTGCTTTGGAAGTTGTTGAAAACTGCAAAATTATCACCTAAAATGGGATTTCGAGCTTCGGAAAAAAAAACCCTCCCACATTCCTTGCCCGTTCATACAACCTCTTCGTGTGCTACGCTGCCAGGCCTGCAATGTCACACCAGTCCTTTGTCCCACCTTACAGGAAGCAAACGTCGCTGGCCTTCACAGCAGAGGCATCTCCGGAAAATACACCATAAGCATCCAGAATGAAAATGATAAGCCAGTAGAAGTGTTTGATGATAAACAGGAAGCACGTCCAAACCAGACAGACGGAACGTTCTGGACTTTGGAGACACTTAGATATCACGTTAAGGCAGTAAAGTATTATTTAGTGGTGCTTAAAATAGTGAGCCTTTCTAAAATACTTCTGTCAACTGCGACTGCTTGGATGCAGCTCTATTAATCAATCCCAAGACAGCATTTTTGCCTCGATTTAAGAGTCTGTGGCTTCATCTGCATTTCAAGTTGTTCACATTCCTGTTTCATTATCCTTCATCCATTAGGGCTTCTGGGGAACAGGGGTAGTCTGACGCTCTGACTGCAGATGCTGCCTGACTGCAGGCATTTCCCAGACCACAAATGAACCAAAATTCTTGCTCTGGACCATTGGTGGGCATCTTCCTAAGCAAAAAGAAAAGCAAGAGGTGCATATAACAGGGGAGCTGAGCCATCTATGTCTCTTTCATCATGAGATGGAGGCCCACATTACAGACCCTGGTGTAACCACACAGCCGGGGACCTGGAGCTGCAGCTTCAATGTTCACAGCACACCTGGGCCAAGCTCTTCAGCAGCCACATGTCCATGCCTGGGGTCACCAAGGGAGAGGATGTTGCCCGCTCTGCCCCATTATAAGGCTCAATGTTGCCCCTAGGAGGCACAAAGCCACAGATAAACTCACTGATGACCATGGGTAGATACACCATAGAAAAGGAGCCTACAGAAAAGAGTTTCCCTCACTCCACTCCAGCCAGTAATTCCCATAAACCAGCTACTCTTTTGTGCCGGGACTGCTCCTTTTCCTGGTAAAACGAGAATAACATTGTTAAATATACCAAAGGGCTATTTTCAGAAATTAATTAAGTCTGTGAAACACTCTGACTCACCAAAGATGCAAGGGACAAGAGGGAGAAGTCTAAGACACATGGCTCTGGTGGGGTGGGAAAGGGGTTGCTGCTGACTTCTGCCGGATCAGGCTGAATTCGGGCTGACAGCCCACAGACCACCTGGGATCAGACCCCATGTTCCTTCAGCTTTGCTTCCCTTTTCCCCAGTTTTCATAAGACGGGAGGGCAAAAAAAGGCTTTTTCCCCATCATTCATTCAGTCAGTCATGTAATGGTCTTTAGAGGAGAAAACCTCGATCTTTTACCCACACCAGGATAATACCCATGAGCACACTTTAGGATCAGCACGAGTGGCAAAGCCACTGAGAAAATACCACAACTACCAACAAACCATTGCTTATGACAAAGCAAGGTGGTCCTTGCTCTACAGAACTAAAACCTAAAACCAAGCCTCATTTTGGGTAAGGAAAAAAAACCCAAACCCATCAATGTTATGTATGAGAGCACAGTGAGTACAGAGAAAACAAACAGCAACTAAAGTGGTCCTGGACTAGTCCTGTGGGTCTCAACCATCTGAAACCTTTGCCTGTGTCCATGATTGGTGTTTACTAAATTCCTATGCCCTGGCACCAGTAAGGGACTTTAGTGCAAGCAGACTGCACAGCCACTAGGATTTTTAATGACCAATAAATTATCTGCTGCTTTGGAAAAGCCAGTTATCGTATTTAATTTGACAGCCCCATGCAGGGTGAATTCCATAGACACAAAACAAATGTCAGGCCTCGAGACCAACACACATTTCCCCAGATGCAAAATAGACACCAGTTGCTCTCTTAGGAGGATGGAAAAAGCTAATCCCTCTAAATTATGTAAACCAAACAGCGAATGAAGGTTTAAAGCCTCAGCATTTATTTTTAACAAGTAAAGCATAAACCACACTGCTGCTTTCACATCTCCCTTCTAATTTTTTTTTTTTGTTTGGCCTTTGAATGATAGGCAGCACAACTATTTTAAGATCTGCTCCTGAGTGCCTGCAGCTGGCACAGCTTGGAGGGAAGAGTAGGTGCTCATTTCTCCTCAGGACTGCCAACCCACCCCCTAAACGCTTATCGTGCTCTCGTAGAGAGGCTTGGATCATGGAAGATCTTCTCCAATCCAACTTTGATTTAATTTTGCATCAAGAAAGACAGTGAGAGGAGAGTTTTTTCTTTTACTCATCTTGTATCTCATTCAGATCTGGGCTGGAACAGAAACAGAGGAGGAACATCCACTGAACTTTCCAGCTCTGGTTCACATCTGGTACTAATGTATCTTTACATCACTGGAGAGTTTAATAAACAAGGAAGTAAGAGTTGTCCGGAGAATTTGGTCCTGTCGTTTCAGGACTTGATCCCTGGCTCTGACACTGGCCTCTTGGATGGACCGATGTAATTACACGGGTCGTTTTCCCCATTTGCAAATTGACGGAACAACGCTTCCCTTTGCCATAAGCCATGCTGGGAGGTAGGGAGGAAGAGCATCATGTAAAAAAGTTGGTGCTACTGGGAAGTGGTCTGATGAGGCAGTGACTTTACTGGTAGGATTCTCTGGACAGGGAGAGACTATCGGGCTCTGCCCAGAGATCTTCGGGGCGATGCTGCTGAGCAGCCCTAAGCAGAAAATAGGGAGGGAAAGAGAGCACTTGAGATGTTAAGTTAAATTAACTTGTGGAGCAGACTTGGCCGGGCCCGCTAGCAAGCACTTGGGCAAAATTTATGCCTGTGAACAACAAGCCCATAACGTCCCCCCCGTAATTAAAGCGCTGCGTGACCGTCATAACACGCCGCAATTACGGGGCTGCCCTCCTTCCTCTCGGAGACGGCGCCGGGCTCCGGGTTAGGCTGGCGAGAGATCGGCAGCGAGGGGACGGCGCCACCGAGCCCGCCCTCCCTGTCCCACCTGCCGCGGGGCGCAGGGTCCGCACCGGCCCCGCACCGGCCCCGCCGCGGCGGGGCGGATGCGCTGCGCCAGGCGGCCGGCAGGGGGCGCCGCAGTTCCGCCCGGCGGCGGGCGCTGCGGGAGCGGGGCCGGGCGGGCGGAGCGCGGGGGTGGGGGGGGGGCGTCCTCTCCGCTCCGCATTGTGCGGCCGCGCCGCTGCCGCCGGCGGGAGCGCCCGGGGTTTCGGCCGTGCCTCCCTCCTTCCCTTCCTCGCCGAGCAGCCCCGGCACCCGCCGAGCTCCGAGGTGAGCGCCGGGACGGGCCGCGGCGGGGCTATCTCCTCCGCTGGGTGCGGGGAGGAGGGAGGAGCGGGCGGAGGGAAGGGGGCGTGAGTGGGAAGATGCGGCGTGGGGAACGCGTTCCCCTCGCTGCGTGAGGAGCCGGTGTCCGCAGCCGCGGAAAGGTGCCCGGCGCCGGGGGGTGCGGCACCTGCCGGGAGGTGGCCGGGGCAGGAGAGCCCCAGCCGCAGTGACGGGACAGGCGGTGACGGATCCGTTTCTACCCCAAAATGTAAAATATACCCGGCGGCGAGAGGCGGGCAGGGGTGCGGAGCGGTGCGGGGCAGGGGCTTGCCCCACGGCGCTGGGTTGGGTACCGGCAGGAGACCGGGGGGCTTCGGTGGGAGGGAAATGCCGGTGTCCCCCTCCCTCCATCCATCCCTCCCTCTCTCCCCGCTCGGTGATACAGCTACTGCAACACTTGGCGTTTCTAACTGTCCATGCCAAGTCAGCGTGGACTGGTATTTACTCAGGCAAAATGAATCAGAATCACCTTTCTGTATGTAAAGTGCCTTTACTCTTTCTTTTTACAAGGCTTTTTTTTTTTTTTTCCTATATATATATATATGTAGGCAAAAGCCTCAGGCATGTTGCTGTAGAGGGGGTAATATTAACATAGAGAGCATCCTACATCACTGGTGGAATTTGTATATAAAGTGGACAATTTAGCACAACAGCAAACCTTCTTAACAGGCTGCATTCACAAGTAAAGTTCTAACCCGTTGTAAAGGGAGACCGAATTTTTGGTATTTTAGTCCGGGCTGAGGATCATCGTCACTGGCAGAGTTGACATTTCTTCTCCCGAGATCTTAAAGCATTCTACAACGACAGGTACTGTTATACTTCTACTGTCCAGGTTAGGGAAATCAAGGAGATGAAGTGTTAGGTGATTTGCTCAAGGTCACGCAGCAAAGCTGGGAATATAGATAATTCCCATATGGCCTGTTAAAAGTATTACCAGAAATTCTGGCATCCCCTTTTTCTAACCCCACGCTTTGCCGAATGTTTATGTATGAGCTGAGGCAGCTTAAACAAGAAGCACTCGAGAACTTCTGGGTAAGGTTGGTTTTTTTTTTTAGCAGACTGGGCAAGGTACAAGTGCTTAGAGGTTTTTGGGCAACTGCAGCTGAGTAACAGAAACCTTCCTGGAGCTGGAGGGCTTGAGGAAAGATCAGCTGCCTGCAGGCACTCGTTACTGAGTGCTCATGGCTTTTAAATAGATTCTATAAAAACTAATTCATCGGAGTTGAGGCGAATACAGTAAATATAAGCAATTGCAGCTGAAAGAGGAAGAAAGAATAAGGAACCTTGCAAGGCAGGTACTTTGGGTTGCTTAGTACCGTTTGCAATATTACAGTGCCGGGGTGAAGCGAACAGCGAGAGCTGGAAACCTGAGGTAGGTTTTGCACAAACAGTTCCAAACGTGTCAGTGGTGTTGCCGCAATGTTTAAAAAGGGAACGTAGCATCAGTTATCGTGACTGTTTAAGACAGGAAAAAAAAGGGGGAGGTTGAGGGAGAGCCCAGCTCCTTGCAGCTCCATCCTCGTGGTGTTCTTCCCCAGGCTCTGCATTGACGTCACAATGACACGGTAAAGCCGAAGACAGGAGCTGGGAACGGGTCTTCTGCTTCACTTTTGATAATCGAGTGAATTTGTCGCCACTCCGTCCCTCCCAGCATGGCTAAGAGTGCAGAAGTAAAGCTGGCGATCTTTGGTCGAGCTGGCGTGGGCAAGTCAGGTATGTTTCTTGTCTGATTATTTTTTTTTTTTCTTCTGCTTGCCATCAGGTAACTTTTTGCTCCCTGTGTGCAAACTCTTTGTAGAAAAGAACAGTCGTGACCTTATTCTTGTCAGGGAGGTCACGTTCAGGCCAGGAGTTCTCTCTTCCTTACTTTTCCACGCTATTTTCTCCAGGTTCTCCAAAATAAAAGTACTTCCATTGCTTTAAAAAAAAAACCCAACCCAACAACAAAATAAACTTCCCACCCCTACTCAATCCCACTTCCCATGGAGGGAGTGGTGAGAATACTCTTTTCCATTGAGACAGAATTAATAATAATTAATTTGTCTCTTCACAGCTTGTGCTAGAGGAAGGTATTTGTATTATGCTCCCTCTCCCTTAAGATCAGATCCTCTGTTTAATGTTGGATGACTTCTGTAATAGCTGTAATTCTGGTTGATTTCAGTGGGAAATTTTAGACTCAGCAACTCAAAGAACTTCTTTTTTCAGTGCTCTGGAATTCACACATTTACCGGGAAACCAAGAAAATATGATGGGTAAAGTTTGCATTTGGAGAGATTTTTTTGAGAAAGAAACATAGCCTGCTGAGTTCGTATGGTAGAAACACAAGGGGGAGGCATAAATGTTGAAAACCCATTTCTACAGACACCCTTCCCTTTGGTGAGACAAGGAGCATGATGCGAGGGCTGCAGGCTCTCTGGGATGGGTCGGTGGTGTCGTATTAACCTCCCAGCTCCAGGGCCACTCTAGCATCTCCTTGCGCTACAGGGATGAGGAAATAAGGAGACCGAGTCTTATCATGCTCCCGTGCCAGTTTGGCAACTGTAAGATGCTGTTTATTTTAGAGAAAACCGCACAAGAGAAGCCAGGGGATACAATGCACTGGTAAGAGCATTAGGCTAGGCTCTCGGCTGATGTCGAGCAGCTCCAGTTCCCCAAAGTAGCTTTTGTATTAGAAGTGCCAAGGTTCTGGCCCGGAAACGTATTATAGTTTTGCTAACTTCAGAATGGGTTGTTTATAAAAGCACGTTTACCCAGAAGATATTTTAGCAGAACACTATCGGTGAAGTAGCTCTGTCAGCCTTCGGGGAAAGAATGTGAGGCAGAGGTTGCTAGAGATTATACAGACACAATGCAGAGAATAAATTCTACCTTTTTGAATAAAATACCTGAGGGAATACTGATAATATACTGGGATAAGTTTCAACTGTTCCTTCTCCCCTGCTGCACTCACCCCACCCCTCTTTTGTATTAGCATTTCACGGTTTTGCCCAAGTTTTGTGACTTCAGTGGTTCTCCTTTTGGTTTGCCTTACGTTTTGTTGACTGTTTCTGTGGTTTTCCAGTCTTTTGGCTGGATTCAAAATGATGCAAGAGGAAGTATTTGAGGGAAAATTGAAACACTTTGAAAGGCTGCTCTTGCCCTGATATTCCTAATCATTTGAAAGCTGTGTTAAAAAACACAAACCTACCGGTTAAGCGCTCAGTCAAAATGCCTAAAAAGGGTCAAGAAGAGCCTTTTTCACCTGTTGTATCATTTTTTTAGGCTTCACTGTACTAGGATTTTATGGTAAAAATGCTTTCCTCTAGTCCTGGAACTGGGTGGGAGATAATTTTTAATGAAAAGCCAGTACAAACTTCCTAGTCCTCCAGAGTCCTCCTACTCTCTTCTCTTTTTTACCCTTTGAGATGCAAGGAAACATTACATAAAATATGACTAAGGTCCTCTCTCTCTGATTGTGACCACGCATGTGGATCTGTGTAGAAATGAAGGCACAAATAAGCGGGTGGCACAACAAGGTGCGTTTAAGGGGGTGGAGAGCCCACAGAGTGCTATCACCCACCTCGACCGAGCAGCAACTGTGCCTCCCAGGATCTCCAGCTTGCTTATGAAAACCCCTCTTCTACATTCCCATAAAAGGATCTCCTTTCAACAGCTCGGTCCACCTCAGAGAAATATGTGTGCACGTCGGGTGTCTGAAAAATACCTATTTGCCTGTAGCCAACGGTGGCCATGGTGGGAGCTGTGGAAGCGCTCTTACACCTTTGCCAAAAGCAGGGCTGGGCAAAAGTAGTTTCTGGATAGCTGGGTTTGGGGAATAGGCATTCTGCTAGGTTAGAGTTGATAGTCCTTCCTGGACGAAGGGATGGAACGTACCCCCAGCAAGTTCGCTGATGACACAAAACTGGGAGGGGTGGCTGACAGCCCCAGAAGGCTGTGCCCCCATCCAGCGAGACCTGGACAGGCAGGAGAGTTCGGCAGAGAGAAACCTAATGAAATTTAACAAGGGCAAGTGTAGGGTGCTGCTCCTGGGGAGGAAGAACCCGCTGCACCAGTACAGGTTGGGAGCTGACCTGCTGGAGAGCAGCTCTGAGGAAAAAGACCTGGGAGTCCTGGTGGATAACAGGATGACCATGAGCCAGCAATGTGCCCTTGTGGCCAAGAAGGCCAATGCCATCCTGGGATGCATTATGAAGAACATGACCAGCAGGTCGAGGGAGGTCATCCTGCCCCTCTACTCTGCCCTGGTGAGGTCTCATCTGGAGTACTGTGTCCAGTTCTGGGCTCCCCAGTTCAAGAAGGACAGGGAACTGCTGGAGAGGGTACAACAGAGGGCCACAAAGATGATTAAGGGCCTGGAGCATCCCTCCTATGAGGAAAGACTGAGGGACTTGGGTCTTTTTAGTCTTGAGAAGAGAAGACTTAGGTGGGATCTGATCAATGCTTACAAATACTTAAAGGGAGGGTGTCAGGCAGACAGGGCTGGTCTTGTCCTGTCACTGGGCACCACTGAGAAAAGAGGAAATGGGCACAAACTTGAGTATAAGAAGTTCCACCTAAACATGAGGAGGAAAGTCTTTACTGTGAGAGTGGCAGAGCACTGGAACAGGCTGCCCAGAGAGGTGGTGGAGTCTCCTTCTCTGAAGACATTCAAAACCCTCCTGGACAAGTTCCTGTGCAAAGTGCTCTAGGTAGACCCATTCCAACAGGGGGGTTGGACTAGATGATCTCCAGAGGTCCCTTCCAACCCCGTATGATTCTATGATAGCGTCACTTTTTTCAGCGTAGCCAAATAATTCCCTTTCCCTGTGACTGTTTTGCAATAAGGATCATTGTGACAGGATCCTGTGGCTGTGGGTTACTAGAGTAGGCTTGGCCAGACAGCTGAAAGATAAGCCAGACTCTAGAAGCAAGAATGCAAGGCAGAACGCTGGAGCAGGCTGGATACATGCAATGAAAAGATGTTTGGTGATAAATAAGGCCACTGTGATTGCCAGGAAGTCATGTCAAAATATGGTCACTGGCTTGCTTTCTTGGCTCATCTTCATTTGCTGAGGAAGAAGAGCCTCACATTAATCTGTCAGTGGCTTCATCACCTGACAGCATCTTGTGAAGTTACAGACACATACTGTAAAATCCTGGAGAGTGTCCTCTTCCAGTTCCTGAACAGGACTTTGGATCAGGGAGTCAAAGCAGCTGTGAAGAAAGCAGTGTTGTGCTTCAGGACATGTAGAGAGTTAAAGCACCATGAAAGTCAATAGAACTGCTACCGTTACTGAGAGCTAAGGAACATCCTAGTCTTGTTAATTCCAGACATCTGTTTAACGGGGTGCAATATTCCTTGTTCTACTAAGTAGTTCCTTCTGACTAATCCAAGACTCTCCCAAGCATGAGGCGGGAAACCAGAGCACTGTTTGCAAGTCAGAGTAGTGATAGCATCTCGAAAGAGAATTAAAGGTGGGAAAAACAAAACTTTTCTCCACTTCTTGCTGCTTATCAAGTTTCCACGGCTCAAAGGCTTAAAATACAAACTGGGAATAGCAAGTCGTGAGTGTCAGCTTTTTCCTGCCCCCTCCCTGCCTCCTGGAGCAGGCCAGCAGAATTGCTGATCAAATCACCTCTCCTGTTTTTTTTTTCCTTTTACTTAATGTAGCCCTAAACCTTTCAAATAGAAAAGGAGGAGCAAACAAACTCAGAAAGGGGCATGTAGGAGTGCTCTATTAAAACAGTTCAGAATGACACCGTGTAGCAAGTCACTGACCATACTGGCTTTCTCCTGGGCAAGCTCACCGGCTACAAGCGTCCCAACCTGCTCTCGTACAGAGGACTGGATGCTCCTCCATTCACCCGGTTCTTCTTGTATAAAAGTTGCATAAACAGTGCTTTAAACTGGCTGAAAAAAAAATAAAAATAGATGAGGATCTTTTCCTGAGCCAAGGAGCACTTTGCTGCTGCTTCACTTGGGAAGAAGAGGAGATGCTCTGTGGGTGGGAAGGGACTTTGCTAAGCCCTGCTGTAGATAACAGGGCTACACCTCCTAATTTGGGCTAGAATCAAGCAGCACTGAGGGGGAGAGAGAGCTTTAAAAGTATTTTTCTTTACGTCCAAGAGGAGCTTGGAAGAAGCAGAGAACTGAAATTGAAGTAAATTACTTAAACATTGCCGTTTAAATTGTTCATTGGCTAAATCCTACAGCTTCATTCCTATGGTAACAAAATTTAGAATTTCCTAAATAGCTCCTTTTAAAAATACAGTAGTAACAATTAATAAAGACTTAAAGCCCTTGTTCTTCCATGTCATCACAAGGTACAGTACATGCCCAGAAAGCTAAAGAGGAGTGAAAACGTATGAAGCAGGAGGAGGAAAGAAGGGCACATACTGGATAGCACTGCATGGCTGATGCTTTTCCAACTCATAACTCAGTTGACTACGAATGCTCAAAATACCTCCGCTTAGCGACCTTTATATTTTGGCCAAAAAGAGAGATAATGTCCAGCTGCAGCGTGTGCTATCCAACTTGCCTTTTTGTTGTCCGTGTGCCAGGCTGAACGCTCCAGGTTGCTGTGTGTGGATGGATGGTGTGCCCGGCCACGGGCAGATGCAGTTCTCATCTGTCTGGGCAGGCTGTGCAGCTGCAGCTAGTGGTGCTTAAGTGAGAAGGAAGGTGTTGAAGCTCCCCCAGGCTCCCCCCAGTAAGCAGATGTGCAAATCATTTTCTTCATGCATTCAGGTACCCGAGACACGGGGTCACCTTTTGATCCAGCAATAGCTCAAGTGTTTGCATTTGGGCAAGAGGACGATTGATACGGTGGCATCAGTAAATATCATCCTGCAAAGAGCCTGTCCCACCACAGGACCAAAGATGTCACTGAACCTCAGTGGTCATTCTAGCGTCAGAGCTGGGAAAGCCCTGAGCAGACATAGATTTCTATGTCTAACCCAGGATGGGGGAACATGCTTGGGAGAAAGATATCTGGATTTGAAAGTTCCTACAGAAGAGTTTCAAGCAGCAGCCAAGCCAGGGAGGCCTACAACAAATCTGTGTTTTGTTTTCATTATTTGGGGATATGTCCAAAATACACTACCAGGGATCACTTCCTAATTGCAAGGTCTGGGCATGTGGGAAATAGAACTGAATTCAGCGCCACTATCCCCACTTTAAAAAAAAAAAAAGTACAGGTTACTGGGAAAGAAGCCCATTTCAAAGTGATTTTCTACTTCACAAATCCCTGCTTATATGATTTCCCCCACTAGTTTCATTTCAGGGACTTTTGGGGAGGAAACATGAGTTATTAAGGAGTGATTAGTCATCAAGCTCACAGCTCTGCTAGTAAGGCTGGGAAAGCTACCACAAAAGCTTCAAAGTCCGTGCTATACCAACTGATGTATCTAGGGAGGATTACTGTAATAAGGTGCATCTGAAATCCAGAAGTGTAGGTGGAAGGAGACTGTGGATTTTCTGTTGGTTGGGTTGTTTTTTTTTTTTACAGTGCTAGAATAGATCAGTTGCTTTTTTAACTTCCTTTGTTCTAAAGAATGGCAATGACAACCAGATGCTAAAGTGGTTATTCAGCGGTCAAGTTTAACACCCGCTACATTAATTGTCCCCTAATACTCAGCTGGCAAAGTACTCGTTAAACAGTTCTAGTTTTTGCATCCTCTAGTTTTACGCTTTTCAACTGGGTACAGGTTCACTGAAGGTACTGTGCGTGTATGCGTACACATACTAGTAGAAGTGTAACAGTAATTTGGTCCCTCTGGGTGAGGTTTTGTGATGATTTCTCCCCCAGCCAACCATGCAAATAAGTCCCCCTGGGGCGGGTAATGTTGCAAGCAACCAGTTGCTTTAACATGACCTTACCATACTTCGGTCCAGTGGATGGAGGTTGAGCCCTGGGTTCCTGGGTGAGCGAAGTAAGTCACTGTCACCCATGAACGCGTGGCCCTGAGCATCATTGCCGTGCCGAAAAGGCTGCTGTTGTAGTGACCCCAACACGTGCAATTTTGAGGCCAGGCAGGGTGTACATTAACCACGTGCAGGGCGTTCCTGGGATTAGCAGTACCTGTGGGCACCCCCACCATGCCACTTGGAAAAGCCCCCCCGCCAAGCACTACCACCCAGAACCAAGCTTTTAGTCAGCAGCCCTGTGACAACCAGTCTCTCTTGGACTTTCTCAAAACTGCCTTTGTTGAATCTTGTTAAGGCTACCTGAGCTCGACACAGAAGCGCTCGCTCCGAGTAGCAAGATGGTCTACTCGTATCTGTTATCTCCTCCATTTCCTCTGCTTATTTGTTTGCCCGTGGCCTTGCCCTTGGTGTAGAAAGCATTCAACGCTCTGCTTGATATTTGCTCCTCTCCTCCTTCTGGCCAACCATAAAGATAGTAAAGAGCGGGATTTCATTGAGGCATAGCTGCCTTCCCTCTTCCATCTCATTTAACTACATCTGACATCGGCTCTACCTGCGTCCCCCCTGAACAGCTGGTGGCAGCTGTTAGAGCTAAGACTAAGTCCTGCTGTTCTTTGTTTCTGTTTAGGTTGGGCTAAATATAGCCTGCTGTTTGATTACTGGGGAAGGAATGCCAGGGTTCAGGATTTACGTGCGCAGCACAGCATTTTCTCTAGGGCTGGGCCCGGCCAGCCCCTGCAGCACTTGCCTTGATAAAACAGCCACTCTGACCACTTCCATCTCCCATAGCCATTGCTAAAGACAACTGAAATGCTTCCTGGAATTCCCAGGAATCCTTCACCTGCTTACCATGAAGCCTTGCTGTGTTTCAGTCAGCCTGCAGTTCCCCACAGGGTCACTGAATGCACTGCTATCTCCCAAGCTGCCAACCCCAATGGTTCCTTTTAGAAATGCTAAGATTTTTATTCTCCCCAGACTTGTTCTTTGCCTCCCTGGTGGCTGGAGTCGCTGCCTGCTCCCCGAATACACTTTTTTTGCTGCCTTTCTCCCCAGCTGTCACCCTTCCCTCTCCCCTCACCAGTTCTACTACATGTTCCCTAAAGCTCGCTTACGATGGAATCACTTCTACTTTGTAATTTGCATGCAAACTCTATATTTACAGTGGCCTTTTCAGCCTCCTCACTTTGTGCTTCCTCCCATCTCTGTTTCTCATCTCCACCTCCTTCGTCACTCTTTGCCCACGCTGTCAGTGCATCATTAAAGGCTCAGATCCAGTTGAGCCAACCTAGCAGCAATGGTGTGATGTGGCAAAGAACAGACACTCAGAAGCAGGTCCTACTGTCCTGGAAACCATTCCTTAACTGGGACTTTGAGGATGCTCCAAGCTTTGACTGCTCCAGACACTCGTTGTGTGAGGCCAGCTTCACATAGGCTATAAAAGGAAGCAGTGTATACCTTTACATAGCTAGCCTCAGTCATAGAAGTAGGTAAATTCACCTGTTTTGGCTTCCTAGCAGAGCAGGAGAAACAAGTCATGTCTGTATTTCCCCAAGCAAACTTTCTTTGCCTTTCTCTTTGTGCCACCCTTACGCCTTTTATATTTACAGCCCCCAAAAATAAATCTGTGCGGAGTTATGAAAAAAACTAACACTGCCTTCAAGTAGGAGGATGAACAAATTGCTTTGGGCTTCCGCTGAGCTGCGGTTACAGGGCTGTCATTAGCTGCTGTTGAGTGAAGGTGCTTGTACCCTCTCACCCCCCCCCCAGCCCGGCAGGCACTCCCCAGCGCTGCGGTGGGCGAGGAAACTATGGGATCCTCATCCATTTGCCGCTTCTATTCCAAGACCATGTTTGTTGAGTGTTACCCACGGGCTGTTATTATACCTGCTGCTGCCAAGGCAGAGTTAACCACTCTGGGAGAAGGCAGCCCTCCGCTTTCCCTTCCCTTTCTATGCACAGCTTGTGCCACGAGGGCTCCCCATTGCCACCCTGTTGGCTGCGGGGCTCCCACCTCCCCAGCGGGCCCGTTCTTTGAACCAGCATTTCTTTCCATTCCCCCAGATGAAATCCCCTCCCTTAATTCCACTGACTTCTACCCTTCTCCTGGAGTCAGAAAAACAACAGAGAAGGAGGGGTGCATCTCTTTCTCTCGCCTTCTCAGAATTCTGAGCAGGGAAAGTACTTTTTTGTGGTTGTTTCCCTGCCAGGTAGAGCATTCGTGCTCCTGGAGTTCGGCTGCAGCTGTTACAGTTTCTAACAGATTCGCCTTGTAGGTGTTGGGAAATGCCATACATTATGGTAGTGACGCATACAGTACGCATACAGTATGAAAAGATGAATGGCAAGAGAAGCATGAAGCCCTGGGGAAGGAAGTAGTAGATACATTAAACATATGCACGGCTTTAAGATGCCATAGAAATTGGCTGGAGCCTATTCGAGCCGCCTGTTCCAGCACTGTTAGACAGTAGTCTGCGCTTGGGAAAGTGAGGGAGTATGCCGAGAACATCACGCCTGGTTTTGAAAGCCCAACGGAGCAACCTGACGTTGGCAGGTTGCTTTGCTGCAGCCGGTGGGTAGGGAGGGAGCTGCAGACAAGCAAGAGCAGAGCCCTGGGGGCAGCGATGCCTCACCCTGTGGGAACTGTTTAGATAAAGCGGCTGGAAGAGTTCTCCAGCTGGAAGGATGCAAGCGGCGAGCGCACAGGATATACTCTCCCAGGGAGGGGGATTTCTTTAGCACTTGAGCAGCACTCTAGCTTTCCAAAGGGCTGTGGGAACAAGAGCCACTGCCGTGACCCTCCCTGCAAGGCATGCCGCTGTGTCTATCCTCAAGTGGCCAATATGGAAACTGAGGCAGAGGAAGGAGGAGCCTGATAGTCTGGAGTCACCAAGAGAACTGTGACTTGGGCATTGCCAAAGCTTCTCTCCATGATTTCTTCTCTGGGCTAGGGCTGCCAAGACCCAGGCTGCAGATGGCTCCCAGGCAGGCAGTAGTTACCCAAGCATCCGAATCCCAGCCCTCACAGGCCCTGTGGGACCCTTTATGGCTCCTCCACTGCCATTAATTATTGACAGCAATATAAAGCATTGAAACAACACTTATTTTCATTGAAAACATATTTGGCAATCCTGTCTTTCACTACTTTCCCAGTAGGGCTTAATTTCATAGGACCACAAGCATAAAAGGAGCTTGTCTTTACCTTCCTTCTCCCCTTCATGTGGCTATACTTGCCATCCAACTCTCAGTATAACGATAATATAATCTATCATAAAGTTGCACAACCCTACTCTAGAGGGCTGCTTCTGTCAGTGGCTTATCTCTGTGCCTGCCATGGGAAACAAAAATCCCACTCCCCACCGCGTTGGAAGCCGGTTAGACAAAGTTGTCAGCTACGATCTTTCCCTGACCTACCCAGCACTCAGCCTGTGCCCTTGAAGAGCTTTACAAGTGAGAACTTCAAGTCTGACATTCAGAGCAGGGAAGTGCAAGAAAGACCGTAGAAGCCAAAAAAACTGGAGCGGGCTATTTATTTCTTCACTGAAATAGGGCTGCAGAATAAATAGAAATATATTGGAGAGTCACCACAGAAGAATGCCATATTAGACCCATGGGGAGCAGAAAAAAAAAACACAAACAAAAAAAACCCCCAAAACACAAAACCAACCAACCAACCAACCAACCCCCCCACACTCTGCAAAACGGAGGGCATGGGAGTATGAATGCCGAAACAAAGACCTTGTGTTAACCAGCCTCAGTGGCAGAATCCAAGACGCCAAGCACTACTGCTTAACCCAACTGGATGCTTGTGGTTACATATGCTGGAGCTGGTTCTGCTCTAGGCTGAATTCCAACGTGAAATAATTTAACAGTGATCCACAGCAGGAGTTTGTCCCCCGAGTCCACGTCTGCTAGATCTATTGTCAGGCAAAGTTGCAGGAAATTTATCTCCAGTTAAGAAAACTTGGCCTTTATCTGCATGGAACATGGTAGGTCACCAGAGAGTTTCAAAGAGGAGCAGACAGGAATATCAGCATCCTTACTGATGTATTTATTTAGGAAAACATCCTTCAGTGGTGTGTTGTCTTTTATCCATTTTATTAGCGTGTGCTCACTTACCCCAGCTGAGGATCTGGCCAAACAAGCATCTTTACAAAGACGGGAGCATGAAGCAGGCTGCCCACCTCCCACTGCTGTGCCCACACGGCCACCTCTCCCCTTGCTGCAAGAGGGAGAGGAGAGATTTGCCTCGTTTCCTCACCACAGCCAACAAATCCACTAAAGCAGGAGGATAGAGAGCTCTTGTAATTCATATCCTTGTGAGGGCAACTGCACGTGTGGCCCATTTTTATCCACCCCTCCTGTTTGTTTATGTTTCCCTTATGTTTACCTTGCTGATCAAGTGACAAGAAGAAGGACCACGGTGATTTTCCCACCAAGATGCACAATCCTGAAAGAATACCACCTGCCTCTGAAGGGCTGCAGGCAAAAAGGTTGCGTCTTAAAATTGTTTCTTGTTGTCTTCAGTAAATCGTGTCTTGGGTAGTTATCAAATATTCATATCCTGTATCCTATTGATGACTTTGTGACTAAAGAAATAGGCTTAGGCATAGGCCTGTGAACAATCCAGCTGGAGGCTACCAAAGATAGGTTTGCCATAAATGGGAAACAAAACTGAGTAGAAACAAACTCATTCCTTTGGGATTTGATAAGTGAAAAATGTAAATCAAAATTCTCCCCATTAAATATTAATGGAGGAAGGATTCATTAGTGAGCTGTACTTGTAAGACATGAAAAGTAAGTGATGCAAAAAGCAATACAGGCTCATGTTTTGCTTAAAAGGAACTGACTAACCTGACCGGATGGTTCTGACCCAGAGAGAGTCAGACCTGTCCTGGAAGCACCAGCTGACCACCCTTGTCCTTGTACAACTGATGCTGTCTCACCAAAAAGCAAGAACTGGCTGAGGCAAGAAATCCAGATCTTGCCTTTAATTAATCTTTAGTGTCCCATGGTAATCTCAAGTACATCTCACACAAGAATACTCTTTTGTCAGTCATCGGTTTAATTAAACCAGTCTATTTCTTTCCACCCCCCCACCATGCATCCTCAGTACCATTTTGGTAATTTCTTGGGAATTGTTGTTTGCAGTTTCTGAACTGGCATCTGAAAAAAAACTGAGCCCCTCTCATGGAAGCAAACTAACTCTATTTTAAATATATACAATATGACTGTTTTCTTCATTAATTTCCTAGTTAGGATCTAGCATGAAAAAGTAACCTGAGTTTTGACTCAGCACTACTCCGATGGAAACGAGAAGAAAGTCACATAGTGCTCAGTGTATGCTGGGAGGAGTTTGGGAACACGTACTGTAAGAAATACTTTTATAGTTTGGAGAGGTCTTATGTATAGCTCTGCAGACTACTGGGGCTCCAAGGAAAAGATCACACACTCTTTTGACTCAATCCTGCTTGAAAAGGTGGACACATTGGATTCTGAGCTAAGAAAGAAGCTTTGCCTTTTCTGTTTTCCCAGTCCTTTCTACAAAATAAATCGCTGAGTTATATAGGAATGCCATTCTCCTATTCTATTTTCATATCAAAGCCTCAGAAAAGCTGGTTATTTCCTAAGCAATGATAGCACTTATGATGCATATTGATCTGTAAAATCATGGGCAGTTACAGATCTGCATGGTACAAGAAGCGTCAGCTCTGGAGCAGGCTAGCTTGGCTTTCTTTGGAAGATGAGGCAAGAGACGGACCATGAAAAGTGCAAAATGACCCTAAAGTAATTTCTTAAGTTTTAGCACCTTGTAAGCATGACAAGTAATTTGCCTGCATGAGGTCTCTAGACACAGTTGAAAAAAAGCTTCAGTATCATTAGGACTAATTTCACATTCATTAATCATACATTACACCTCACATTAGGTCTGTATCTAAAAGACATTTTAATCACCTAAAAGTAATTTTTTCTGGCTCATTTTATAGCATTTCTTCCACTGCCAAAAGTTTTCTGAATGGTTCTTTCTAGTAAGCTATGAGAACTGTAATACCATCAAGTTCAAGGACCTTTGTTGCACATCAAAGTGCTACCAGTAGGACCTTTGGTTCCCAGTGCTGCAGCCTGGACAGGGACTGGCTGCAAAGAGAAGCGGGGGACTCAACAGAAAAGAATGACCTTCACAGCCAAGTTAAAACAGTACACTGCCACCTTAGGTCCTACCTCCAGTTTCTGCACAGGGGGGTGGCTGACCTTCACATTGTTCAGAAAGGCAGGAAAAATACAGTGACCAACCGCAGGAGTTGGAACAGGGCTTAGGGAGACATGTTCATGATTAAAACACCTTGAAGCTTGATCGTGCTCTATTATGTTCTATTCATTCCCATTAATACTGCTGCTCTTGGTGAAGGTTAAAATACTTTTGTGTTTTGTGGATAACAAGGCACAGCAGATGGAAAAGTCTTTAGTTTCGAGTGTGGGCAGACTGACATCATCATGCGTTAAAAGTACTAATTCATTGTGCAGTTCCAGGACCTCTCTGCTCACTTTAATAGGTGACTCTTAAGAAATCAGGGCTCTACACTCCTGTGAAACTTAAAGGCATGTTTCATATGAAATTTCAGAACACTCAGAACCTGGTGATTACAAAAGTGCTCTCAGATGCCTATCTATTCCGCTCAGGAATAACGTTTCCAGGGCAGTCACAAACATACGATGCTCAGAGTGCCACCCAGAGTACTAACCCCATGAGAGTAGTACAACTCTTTGTAAAGCATAATCCAGTTGCACTTGTAGAATTTCTGAAGAGACTTAGGGATGGTCTTAATGATGTCTCTCTTGTATTTGGAGAATAGAATAAAATGCATTACTTTTTTTTTTTAGTCTGGATATTGACCTCTAGAAAAACTTATCTGTGTGACACTTAGAGCACCGAGTGACATTCTGTAGTTTTCTGTTGGATTGCAGGCTCTCTGAGGAGCATGGCCAGTGTCCCAGTAAAAGTGGTGGTTCATGACCCAAGAGATACAAGTTTGATTCCTGTAAGCAAAATGCCTGGGCTGCTGGCTTTCAGCTATTCTTAAAAATCACAAACAAACCAGAAAACCCTCCCAAAACAAAACCCAAACCCAACACTCAAAAAGAAAATCTCATAAAAACAGGCTCCAAGTGCAGGAATGCATGGAGCCACTAGGTCACTATGGGAGTAAAGACTGTCTCTTATAAAATGCCTAATGATTGTACTACTTTCAATTTATCCCTATACCTCTCACACGAGGGATAACAAGTACTGAAAAAGCCTTATGGGTGGGGATGCCTTTTAGCATAGGACAGGAATGTGCAGTGAAGGCAACGATACTAATGTGTTAATTCCTCATATCACTCAAGGACCTTGGTGAAGTACTGGGACACGATCAAGGAATTTTCTTACCTCAGCACAACATCATAGGTGCTACTTCTAAAAAAAATAAAATTGTACCATCCTGAAGTAAAACAAGTGTTATTTGCCGCCTTACAATAGGAGGACTTACACCATCTCTATCTCCAGAAGCTAAGTCACAGCAGCTCCATTAACTCACGCATTTGGAAGAGAACACTGTTGCCTAAATATCATCACACAGGCCGTGCACTTGCCACCATCTTTCAACATTAAATGGTCCTGGAGAAACTTTCAATGGCAGAAACATGAGATATATGTATAGACTATCTTAGTGAGTCAGTGCAGGGTTCTCTAGCAGAAGTCTCGGGAACACAGAACTTGTCCAGTTTTAGGTAACTCATGAACCCCCTAGGATTTTATTCCCCAGTAAATTTCCCCAGCGACAAGCATTTTATGTCCTTCATTGCAAAAGTAGATGCCAAAAGTAGATGACTGCAGTGACCCTTCCTGACTTGAAAAATATCTTGTTGACCATGATTATATTATATTAAGAATCTTTCCCTGGTGCTTAGTTGCCTTCCACCCCCCACCCCACCCCACCCCCCCTTTAACTAAATCACTGCCGTAGTCAAGAATCTCTCCTTTGGGCCACTTGAATTTTCCTTATTCTTAGCAGAGTTTGCATTCTATATATCTGATTATTCCTATATGCTGTCTAACCATATGGAGCCCCATCTTCATTTTATAAGGCAAATGTTTTTTACAATACAGTTAGGAAATTCACAGTATTTAAGGAAAAAAAAAATATGTAACTTTCTGTTAAATAAAGCAAATATATATAACTTTACAGCACTAAGTTGAAAGCATTAGCTGAGTCAATGTTTGGACTGTGCCACAGGGGTGTTAATGAGAACTTGCGAATTTTATGCATTTGAACTCATTAAAACGAACAACACTGTGCAGCAGTAGCTTATTTGCAAGAATAGGGATTAACAGGAGCATGCGGAATAGCCAAATACAGATGCAATTTCTTCTGTAAATTCACGTGAATATCAATAAAAATACAAAGCTTTCTGCTGACTCTGGCTCATGCAAATATTTTTACCTCTGACCAGGGTATAAGATTTGAAAACACACTGGCAAAGAAACTAAGAGCTTGAACAGAGGAGATCCTGCACGTATCAGGGGGGAAAATCTAGAAGTAGGTAGTTTTAGAAAGAAAATCTAAGTTAATACTCTTGGAAGATGAAAAAGCAAAGTCACAGAAAGGTGAGCTCTGGTTAGAGCGCTTCAAAACCGGATGGAAATTTCATTGGATTATTTGCAAAGCTGAGGAACATTAGATATGGGAAATTAAAGATTATTAGTTAAATTAATTCAGGACTCCATGAAATGCTAGGCTAAATAACCTTGTACAGTACCCTGAACAAATGCTTTGTCCCTTACAGACAAGAGGTGGTTGATATATATAGCTAAGATTTGATTTACTAAAAAAAAATAAATATCAGAATTTCTGTTTGTTGGTGCCACTACTTCTGCAGTACTTTCTCAACCTTTGAGGTGATGATCTTCTAGGGAGGTCCTGGTTTAAAGGAGGCGCTCCTTATTCAGCAACAGCTCTGGGAGATTTGAAAAGTGAGGTTTCAAAACACTCACTGAGGGAAGGGTGAGAAGGTAGATGTTCTGGGATTTTTTTTATTATTATTTTTTTAATCTCTCAGTTAAGAGGAGGTTTCTTCAGCATTAGCCACTCCAGCCACTTGAACAGAACTGATCCAGGAGAATCTGCAGTGATTTACAGTGATTTCCTTTCCTCCAGAAAAAAAATAATGTTTTGTGTCTCCTGAATTTCCATCTTTAGTTTCCCTAGCAATGTTTCCACAATTAAGAACTATTGACAGACATCTGGAATCAATGCAAAGTCTGTGGAAATCAATGGAAAAGCACGTGTTTATTTCCATGGGCTTTGGAGCAGGTCTGTGGAGAGCAGGGGCAGTTGTTCCATGAATTGTGTCCCACTATGGCAGTTCCCAGAGAGGAAAGCAGGAGTCTGGGGGTGTCCCCATATCCAGTGCTAGAAGACTCCCTGAAAAAGTAGTATAAGGAATTGAAAGAGAAAATACCATTTAAAAGCAAGCACTGCATCCAGCTCTGGAGTCCTTAACACAGAAAGGACATGAACCTGCTGGAACAGGTCCAGCAGAGAGCCACGAAGATGCTCAGAGGGCTGGAGCACCTCTCCTGTGAAGACAGAGTGAAGAGGGTTGGGGTTGTTCAGCCTGGAGAAGAGAAGGCTCTGGGAAGACCTTATAGCCCCTTCCAGTACCTAAACAGAGCCTACAGGAGAGATGGGGTAGAACTCCGTATCAGGGAGTGGAGCAATAGGATGAGGGATAATGGCTTTAAACTGAAAGAGAGGAGATTCAGATTAGATACCAGAAAGAAATTCTTTAGTGTGAGGGTGATGAGGAACTGGAACAGGTTGCCCAGAGAAGTTGTGGATGCCCCATCCCTGGAGGTGTTCAAGGCCAGGCTGGATGGGGCTTTGAGCAACCTGGTGTGGTGTGGGAGGTGTCCCTGCCCATGGCAGGGGGGTTGGAACTTGATGGTCTTTAAGGACCCTTCCAACCATTCTATGGGCAAAGCCACAGACCCCAGAAGCAGAACGTACTGGTTCCTCGGTCTTAGGTGCTGCGTTGTTTTATGTTCAGAAATTGGAGCTCTTCCTACAAATTCTAAGAGGTCATAATCTGAAAAAATTAATAGTTCGGACTTCTTTTTCACCCCTGCCTTGAAACAGACTGCAAATAGCGTGGCACTAACAGACCCCGGTAGTAGCACATATTTCACATTCTGGGGACGGGCACCGGCCAAAGACATGAAGGAACTACCACCAGGCTGTGTGAGGAGTCCAACCCAGACCTCTCCAGTTCAATCAAGACCCCGACGCCTTCAACCCAAGACTCTCTTCCTGCTGTTTGAGTGGGTTAAACTGCTGCTATCGGCACATTAGAATTTTTTCAGTCACAGAAATGCAGACTTGCCACGGCCTGTTGGGTTCATCTCCTAGGTACAACCACCTAGCAGAGTGCTTCCCATCACGGGACAGCTAGGACATGCCCACGCTTACAGTGTTTTTCTGTTGAATAGAGAGAGGTGGTTGCTTGAAAGCTTCGGCAATTAAAATAACAAGGAGACAATGCTAGTTAATAGCGCACAAAGCATCAGGGTCACAGTTTCATTAAGAGGAACTGCGCCGCCTGGAGCTGTGTTAAGTGAAGGCATCACAGCTCCTGTGTTTCCTTCTCTGAGAAGGATGAATGTCACCTGTGAGGCTCAGCCTCAGTTCTCCAGTCTGACAGTCGGATCTGGAAGCAACACTATTTAAGGTAGCCTTTAATAGTAGCAGGGTAGTACCAGGGCCCCTTTAAGTTTTAGGACATTGCTTAGATTTAACTATTCAGGCTGGATATTTCCATGCTGGGTGTCTTTTTCAGGCTGCCCTTTTTTTTTTTCCCCTGGAAGATGCCTGCAGGAGTGATACAGTCATTTCTAAGAACAAGATTAGGGGGAAAAAAAAAAAAAAAAAAAAAAGGGTTGTAGCTGTGTTAAAAAAAATAACTCTTGCAGCCATTTTACATAGGTGTTCTGGTGTCATCTTTCCCCAGAGCAGGAACTTGAAATATGACAGAGGAGGGTTAACATGTCAGCAAGTTGCTATGCTTGTGAAAGGATACTTGTGTTTGGTAGGGAGCCAACGCCTCTGGAACCCCCGAGTTGTGTTTCATCTCCTGGAGCTGGGAGTTAAATTTTCCTCACAAGTTTATCCTTATGGAAAACATTCTGGCTCTGGATACAGCACTATCTTTCTTTTCAAGGAGCCGTGTAAGGGAAAAAGCGGGCAAGCTGGCATTACTGCCTTTTCCTTTTTGCTGGCACAGAGACACAGTGAAGAAGTAGCGAGGCGCATGGGAGGCAAGTCCGAGAAATGAAAGGCAAACACCAATTTAGGGTTAAGATTTCCATTAATTTATCTGAAACAGCTTTGTCCCAGGAAGCAGTTCTGGGAGCTAAAAATGCAGCTCCCAGCCTTGGGGATCAGTGGCAAAGTTTCAGTCACTTTACTTCATCTGGCACCTAAGTGTCTGCACATCAGTGTGAGCCTTCCTCTCTTCCACACTTGGACTTCCATGGACCTTTTTACACTCTGCATCTCTTTTACATCCAGTGCAACTAATAATAAAGAGTGAATCAGTCTCACCCACTTAAAGATGCTTCCCTACCAGGCAGGGTCACAAGATGTTGGCAAAGGGAGACCTCCATCCCATACTGTCCGTTATGTAGTTGTACCACAGGGATAAGAGGAGCTCTTCTGCCCCAAATGCCATCAGGCCAGCCAGCATCTCACACCAGCACAGAAAATAAACCAAAGCTGAGGCTTACATCACACAATAAATATAAATAAGCACGCACATAGGGAGATGGATGCGCATGCACACACAGCTGTAAATCTTTCTAAGCATCTTTTAGCCCCTGGGGTTTGTGGCCTCACGTTCATTGTCTTTTGAACAGCCCAGGCAGAGCCTGCAATTCCGCAAAAGAAGTTCCAGTTTTTCAAACAGTGCAAGGCTGTTTATGAATCTAAGACACTGAAGTGCTACTAAAAGAAAAAAAAAAGCCTACTGCCATAAGGCTGCTTCTCAAACATACTCCATTAAAGGTATATCAGGGTATCATTTATTTTCCTATTTTGTCTAATGTCCTAGATAGAAGCTATTATACAACAACTATTTTCTTACCCATTTCAATTGAGAGATTCATTTCTTGTGGCCTCTGAGTGATTTATATTTTTTTTTGGTAGAGGTTTTTTTAGTACAGCGTTCAAACGAAGACAGTGAGCTGCTCGGGAGGCAGTTTTAACACACCAAGTACATGCCATTGTCAGTGCATTATATTAATTCTCAGTGTTTATCTTAATTCCAGTTCTTCATCTTAGCTAGATGTCTGTAAGACTAAGAAAAAAAAAGGAAGAAAAAAAGACAACCAACCCAAATACCCTCCCCAAGATTTAGCACTCGCACAGCCACGAGGAAGCTTTGTTTAGGCTGAGATTCCAGCTGAGGCTGCCTCAAGTGATGAGCGCAGGGCACTTCGTGCATTGGCATTTACATCAGCTCAGCAGCACACTGTTATTTAACTTTGGGGGAATTTTATAGCCTGCTTTTACTGCAGCAAGAGCAGCAACGCGATGAGTCTTTTAAATAAATCTCATCTGATGGATTTGCTGGCACCTTGTTTAGACTAGGGGTGAAAAGGATCCCACCCTCAAAGCCCAACACATTACCACCACCACAGGCACCATTTAATACAATTAGCACAGTTCTGACTGGAAAATTTATATAAAAATAATACATGTACTGTGTGGGGACACATCGCTGATGAGTTTTAAGTGCATGCAGTGAACAATGCAACATTGAAACAAGCTTATATTCAGTGTTAAAAAGCTAAGCTAGAGTCCTACTACACCACTAGATAAGACATCTCTTCTGCTGAGTTTTCACCCAAATGCCACAAGTGAATTAGATGAGCAATCTGGGGTTCATCTGCTGCTGAAACAAGTTATGGGGAAAATAATCCTTTTAAGGGTAACTTCAATTTCATGTTCACTCGGTGAATTTAACTCAGTTTTTTTTAAGCAACTTCCTCTCCCTTTCCTCCAATCCCCCTGCTCTCTGCTTTTCTTGCTGCAATACAAAAGGAGTCTGTTTGAATGGTATTTTTCACCTTATCTGCAATTGCCATGAGGAAAATCTGTTTGTCCCAGAGAGAATAAGGACAATTTTGCAGACTCTTGAAAAATCAAATAATTTTTGGACAAAACCTAAAACCCCAGAAATTTATCCAGATTTGGACTTTTGTTTGGGCATTACCCAGGGAAAACCAGAAAAAATAAAAGGTATGGGTTGGTATGTAGTTCTTGATCCCATATGCCATGATATCTTAATCAAACTGTACCTTTGTTTGCTCAAGCCCTTAAGTATGTGGAACTGAAAACTTTGCTGGGACCTATTTATTGGGTACTCTCACTGGTCTACACAAGTGTTAAGTTAATCATTCTGACTGTTGCCTGGTGTATCAGCTATGAGAAAGAAAACTGCCCTCTAGCATTTGTCCCTATAGGAAGGAGTCCAAGAGCCTGAAATACCCTGTCTCTCGCCCAGGCTTTTCACACGTTGTTACAAAGGAGGTTTCCACTGTATTTCCACTGCCTCCCTCTTACCATCTCTCTTCTTTCTCTTCCAAGATTACCTCTTTTGCTGAAGGACGGCAAAAAAAGGGGGTCTTACAAGTCTGCTGCCTTTCTTGGGGATGCATCCCTCAACACTGGACACCTTGGTGTTAGATTTTTCCTGCTCAAGGCTTTGCTCAAAGGTTCCTAAAAGCTGTATTGATTTAGCGTTTCCACTGTGGCTTGCAAGGGCATGAAACCGGTATTTATATGAACCTGAGGCATATTAATTTTGCATCTATGAGTGATGAAAGTCTGATCTTTAGCAAAGATACAGGAGCTGTCTGCAAATCCATAATGTCACATTATTTGGTGACATTTGGACGATCAGTTGCACAGGCCCAGGAAGTAAGCACATGAGAACTTGAATCCTGAATTGTCAGTATTATATCTTTCACTGACAGTCAGGAAACCTTCAAATCCAAGTGAGAATTACCAAGGCTTTTTAAATATTTTATGACATGCCATTAGCAAAAGTGTTACAAAAATACCTTGGGAAAAAAAAAATTTCTTTATGGAAGTTTTCCCTTAACATATTTCTGTATAAGAAAAGATACAGGCAATTTTGAGAATAGCTTGAACCTTTTTGAGCAGTGAGCTTAAAATTTATTTAGAAAGGAAAAATGTTAATTGCTTTACTAGTTTGATACAGAATATTTTTAATGATTTTCTTCCTGTGATAGAGGAGGGGAGTATCTCCTTGCCTTTTTGCACCTACCAGAGAATCATAATCTGACCTGCGATGTGTTTCACATGAATGTTCAAGGGTACTCCCAGTGAATTTTAACTGCTAAAGAGAACAGTTTTAACATGAATAGAAATACAAGGAACACATTTACATGCACACAGAAATGAATGACATTTCTAAAGTCCAAGTGTGTCTACACCAATGGTTAATTAGCAGCCAGAAAAAAAATACACATGTTTCAATATTTAACCTTGAAGTCAGGTTGGTGTAAAGCTCTGAAGTGACATCACATTAAAAATCCCGTCTAGAATTTGTGTCTTGAACACAGTGAGCTGTGGCTGACAGCAGGAGGCTTCTGGTCCTAGTTTTCTAATGTCTGTTCTTAATTCTGCTGCTATTTATTATACATCCTTGAGAAAACTTCCATCATTTTTGGGTTCCTTCCTCACCATCCTATGCTGAGATATAAGGAGATGGCTTTATTAATCTCAGAGAAATGCTTAAAGTCCTCAAATAGAAGCTATACAAGTGCAAAGTGTGGATGATAAAGAGAAGTTGGAGGGGAGTTCCTGTACCCCGGTGATGCAGAGTCCTGTAGGTGCTTCTGCAGGATGGTTAGCTCTCAGAAGTCTGGCTAGAGTCAAAGAAATGATCGTTTGTGACCAGATTAAGTTTTGCGGTCAAGATGAATAGGAGAGAATGAGAAATTAACGGGATTCAACATCAGCTTTACAATGAGACAGTGGAAAAAGTGGGATTCCCCAATTAGAAAGCCAAAGGTAGAGGGAACATACGATCAAGATTTACGGATCAATGATATGGTGAGCAAAATGAACACAGAGCTCATTGAATACTACAGTATGAGGCCACTTGGTGAAATTAGTGTAAGACTGGCTTAGAACATACACAAGCAAGTATTTTTTTTTTTTACAGAACAGGTACTGAAATCCTGAAACTAGCTGCTAGAGCTAGTTTTAAAACACAGGTAGCATGAGCAAGTTCAAAAAGGATTTACATACGTTCATGCATAAGAGATCTACAGATACATTTTGAAAGCAGAAGGCAGGGATGTGCCCTGTAACATCCTTAACACAAGGGGAGGAGACCACAGAAGACATCTGGGCTTGCATTCTCTCCCTGAAGAGTATCTCCTGTTCCCATTGTCAGAGACTAACTGCTTTGCCTAAGATGGACTGATGGTCTGACCTAGGAGGGCATTTCATATGCTCCTGTGCCACAGGGAACAAATCACACAGTGCAGTTACTTTACGTGCTGGTTTTTTTTTTTTTCCTGTAAGACACCCTTCCTTATTAGCTCCAGACTTCCAGATACCATCAGATCAGGACTAACCACTTTCCTGAACATATGCTACTATTGCCCTTCCCTCCCAAATAAAGTTTTTTTTTTTAAAAAAAAAATTCAAATTTTTAATTAACTGCTATTAAGTTCTTTTGTTTTGTGATGTGAGGTTTCAGAACGAACCTGCTCAACATTTCCAAACTTTTCTGCATGACCAGGGTGGCTGAACACACATCTCCATAGGCTTTCAAACAGAGCTGAGGTTCTCGAGAGTGTCTGCTGCCATCAGTCAGGACTGTGGTAAAGGTAGCAAATGTCAGTAGAATTGCAGTAAAGTCATGAGAGATGGCAATGCTTTTGTGACTAAACAAGGCTGCAGCTGGCTGTCAGACATCTAGATGATTTTATATGCATTCAGCTCCCACAAATCAAAAAGACTTCTGGAATTAATCTATTTCAAAGGTCTGCATCAAAGAAAAACAACCAGTAGAAGTGGCACTTGAAGTCCCAGCACAGGTATTAAAAAAAATGAATAATGGCACTAAAAGTCTGTTTTTCTGGCAGAGCGCCCCTTTCACCACAGTCACAGCAGTACGGGGTGTTTTTTTCTTGAGGCTGAACAGATGAATTGTGTCTTAAAGTCTATCAGCTAGAAACTTCTGCAACAGGTGTTGACCACACAAGCTGAAGCTGGTGAACCAGAGAGCAAAATCTGGCCAGGTACATTTCAGCTTGATGTGATCCTTATGCTGTTGGCTTATGTTTTATTCTACTTGTGCCTAGCTTCTTTCTTTTGCAAGAGCACTTTATCCAGAAGGCACATTTCTGTACTTGCTGGGCCGTATGATAGGCAGCCACCCATGGGGCATCCTTTCCATTTGGCAGCAAGTATAGACGGCCCTCATAAAGAAGTGATAACAAACATGCATGCTTATTCAGAAGTCTTAACAAAATTTCAAGCTACAGCTATTCAAAGTGTTTGGATATCTTTTTTTTTAAAATTGGTTGGGATTTTTATGCAGGGTTTTTTTGTGTGGTTGGTTTTTTTATTTTTTTTTTTTTTTGGTAAACAGTCACCCAGACTTCTAGGAGTACTTTCTAAGGCATAGAAAACCTAATCTGACTGTAGCCAGAGGAAAATTTAGAACTAGCTCACTGTAAATAAATACTTCAATGATACTGCTGCACTTTAAAACTTCCTTATCAAAAGCCCTGTGGGATCAGACTGTTCTTCAGAAGAGCTCTACCAACCTGAACATGCAACCTTGATGTTGTAAGTCTCTCAGTTAAGAGAGCTATATGTCAAATCAGTAAAGCAAGAAGATGGGCAGCCTACTCGTGCTTAAGCACAGGTTGGCTTATTTTGAGGAGTTGAGTTGTAAGAGGAGTTCTTTGCCTACGTTCCTGGGTGCCATAAGGTACGCAGGTAGCAAGAGGTTACCTGGACATCCAGTGGGTGCATTGATGCAGTTTCCAAGTTCTACAATGGTTTATGTAGAGCAATCCTAAAGTTTTTAATGTGAGAAGTCCCATATCTGCTAACGAGAGCTGCAGACTAGGAAATAGGAGCCTGAAGACTATTGATAGTAGTTTGCTCCTTGTGTGGTCTTGGCAAGTCACTTAACTGTTTGCTACCTCAACTACTCCCAGCCCCTGAAGAACATGTACCTTTTTATCTCCTGCTTCCTCTTTCATTATGTTAAGAGCCAGCAAGCCCCAGCAGAGATCCATAGAATGACTAGAGTTGGAAGCTCAAAGCCCCATCCAACCTGGCCTTGAACGCTTCCAGGGATGGGGCATCCACAGCTTTGGTTACAGGACTGCCTACTGTTTGCCATAAGGCTAACCAAAAAGATGTGCGAGAATCAGCTGATGTTTGTATATTGTCGAGTGCCTTGTTTGCAGCGCACCATATGGATGCAAAGTTTTCGTCTGGCATATTCCTACAAGCAGATGCCTGATGGAGCAACTGCTCATCTGAAGTTTTTACTAGGAGGAACCTCCCATTTCATTTATGCCACAACCTCCTTTCTCCTCCTTCTCTAACATATGGAAGTTAAATGTAGTTATGACTCAGGGGAATGTTTGTCCTTAAAATTAAGAGCTTTCCCTGAATGCACTTTCTCTGAGGAGTTCCCTTTTGTTGCCTTTCTTACAAACCACTTCTATAGTTTGCGTGCTTCTATAGACTATATTTTATATGTCAGCAGAAAGTCATTTGCTTGTAGTAACATTATGGACCACTGATTTTTGGAGACAGGTTTGTCATCTCAGTTGGCTTCAAGCCCAAATGAAGGCTTAGATACCAGCCCAGCAGAATGGTTTGGTTCTCCCACTTTGTATCTGTAAGGAAATTTGCTTTGCAAGTGTGACAGTGCTCGGTGAGGGTTACACAGATAACTAATCATGGGGCAGACATTAATTTTACACCATTCTTTATTAGCTGCTGTGTGGCAACGGCCATATATTTGCATGTTCTTACCCTGTGCAAGATGCAAGGTAGCCTTAACGGGAGGTAAACTTCCTTCTTTATTTAGGAAAGACTGTACACACAGCAGCTGGTGCAAAGAAAACAGGATGATGTAGTGCCTATCCAAATTGTTTTGTGGCCCTAATTTGTTTGGGTTCCCCATGTCTTACAAAGAAGTTGTCATTAAGGAATAGATGTCTTACTCTGAAAACTAGTGACTTGAATTCAAGGTTCCCATCTGTCACAGATTTCTTGTGCAACCTTAGGTCAGACACTTCACCTCTAACAGGATTATTAGAATATGTCAGTATTTCAACAAACCCTGGGGAGGATAAATGCTTTCAGACCTTTCAGTAGTTGAATGTCATAGCAGTGGGAGGCTTCACACACGAACATGTCAGCTTGGGTTAAAATTGTGTAAAAATGGTTTGGAGGAAATAAAAGATCTCAGCACATATCATATAGAATAGAGTGTATTTAGGGTTGCTGAGGAAATTCATTTACTGGTGGGAAAAAACAATAAAAAAATCAGATGAGACTTCTTTTACTGCTGTCTACCTCCTTGGCATCCAGATTAGTTTATCCTCAGTATACTTTAGCGTCAAACTAATTTTCCTGTATTAAAAAAAAAGAATCTTCCTGGAGCATTTGCTAAAGAGTCAGGCTTACCTTTATGTGCCTCCCCCCCATTCTATTTGTCATGCATACAGGGCACCTTTGTTACCACTTCAATATTTTTTCCTCCATTTTTTTTTTGCTGATTGTTTTGTTTACCACTTCCAGATATCACACAAACTACCAGCAACTGAGAAACATCATTCTAGAGGCTACTGCCATACCAAAGAAATGTTTGGAGGGAAGAACATAAGAGCTCCTGTTTCCCAGGGGAGACAAAGCCAACAATCAGAATAATTTTAGCTAAGGAGGTGTTTCTTCACCTGTACCTTTACCATATTGTCCAAAGAGCTCTGGTGGTATCCTCAAAGTCAAGTTTCCTGTCCATTCACTGGGCACCTCATGGGCACCCAGCAGAGCATGTTGCCTGTGACGAATCTTGAAGACATGAGGATTCACACACATTCAACTCTGGGTGTTCCTGCCTAGAACAACTAGAGTCTGCTACTCAGGTGTCTTCACCATGTCCTATAAAACATACCCCAGTGCTCCTGCATTTCCTCCCACCTCACTGTTGAGGCATTTCTTCTGCCCCCTCCCCAGGCCCCAAATCCACTAGGCACACAAGCCCATGCATGACTAGGATGTGCTGGACCTTCACTGCAGGACATTGAAAGAACGATGCAGTCAAACACACAAGCACAAGTTACTGGCACTTATGCTACTATTTTTGTAGTCTGAGATGGATATTGCATACCAGTGTCCCAATTTAAGCATGTTTGTGTTAAAGAGTAGATCAGCACCCGTGGGTCCTGGTGCAAACAGTCTGGGTATTATACAGATTACTATAGTACAAGCTTTTGTCCCTGCTAAATCAGTAACTCGCACTGTGGTTTAGCAAGACAAAATGCCAGTATTGGCAATAATACCAAATGGTACTGCCTTGGAGCAGAAGGTTGACATGTTTGGTACCTGACCCAGGAATACCCCAGGAACCTTCTGGAAGTGTACTTCTGTCAGAAGCCAACATGCTGCAGAAGAACTTTCTGCTCTTTTATAGGGGCAGGCTCACATGCGTGCTTTAAAAAGACTGAAGGTTAGAAAATGTTTCTTAATGGAATGTAGGAGACTCAGCAAGTTGGTTTAAAGAAAATGTTTTTTTCCCCTCTTAGTCCATTTTAAACTCTCTTTTAAACTCTCTCCCTGTGTTTTTCCCATTGGCACTGAAGCACCCATCTGAAATAGCTCTACCCTGTCGAAGCTTCTGTCCCAGAGAATGATGTGGTTAAGAGAACATCTTCATGCAGTATCCCAGTGGTACTTATCAGCCCTTAGATGTATACCTGATGCCTTTTCCCTATGCCAACAAGACAGGTTGAGACATTAAGCTTGCCTGTGAGCATCAGGATGCACTGAGAATTAAGAATGCCTCCTTTTCAAGAACCAAGGTTACAGACAGAAAACTAGTCAGAAGTCAGTACAAGGCAATGACTTAGGCAAAAAGCATCCCTACTTTTATTGGAAGTGTTAAGATTTACTAGTAAAAAATACGACATACACACCCTGCTCCACATAGTTATTTGCTCAGGACAGCTTAAGCCAGATGATATAATTAAGTCTGTTGTGCAGGAAAAAGGATCTTCCCCCAGTATTACTGCCTGCATACAGAGTGGCTTAGCAGCTATAGTTAGGTCAGGGAAGATGTGCAGAGTTTGTTATCCTAGTGGACAAAGATGAGCAAGCACAACCTTAGAAATACATTAAACGTAACTCATCTTCAGCACATTGCTATGACAGCCACTCCGAGATGAGCACGTCCTGAAAAGAACTGTGCTGATGTTCCCAGAAGACAAGGAAATTACTCTGGGATAGGAAGGGACAGTGTTAACTTGGAGCATAAAGACTGTTATAGAATAATTTTCTGTACAACCGTCATAATTTTAAACCTAGTATTTTATGATTTAGGGCAAATACCTGGAAAGGAATTCAACTTTCTCAAAGTACAGCTCCAGGAGCTTGAGCTATATATCTTCTATTTCCCACATCAGAGATCCAGAAATAAAACACAAGCTTACAATACTGCCTGGATGGTATCAAATGACTTGTCTACACGTGGAACTGTCAAAGTGAAGTTTTTTGTGCTGGTTTATAAGCCGCTATGATCATTTTCCCTGTTTGGAGGGGCTTCAACGCCCAACACAATTGTTCTTAGAGGTTCTGCATCAAGACTTGCAGGGGCGGTTCAAGATAATGAGACAAAGTTTTCTTTAGCTAGAGCTAAGGACTATGGAATGACACTTCATTATCACTTCAGATATTGTCACCAAGACTGTCAAGATCAGTACTGAAATGAGCAGAGACTGAACTCAGTCGAACCCGGGGAGAGATAGTCCTCTATCAGAAGCAAGGTAAAGTGACATCAGTCTTTCAGACCTTCTGACACCAATTCACATCATGTAAAATTCTTCAGGGTTTTCCTTCTCCAGCCTATGTCTGATTGAACCTATGCATACCAAGTGTCTTGAGACAGACTTTGTGGCTTTAGGGAATTTATGTGCTGCTAAACTTCATATTTTCTAGGTGGCACGTGGTGTTTACATACATGGGCTTTTAGCGGCTGCTGTATCAAAATATAGTATCAGCAGCTAAGAGATATTAACTAGATCACATAGTAGGATACACTGGCATGTAAGGGAAGTAGGATTATCAGATCATGAAAAAAACCACACCGCTTTTGGATTTGTTGTGTATCCCATAGAAACAGCATAACATTTTTCTTGGAGAAGAGCCACTCACAAATGAGTCAAGCCAGAAGTCTAGAAGAACAACAACAACAAAAAAAACCCCACTGACTAGTTCAAACATTAAACCTTAAATACAGAACATTTTCTACCTAGGAAGGTTTCTCAGTGCTTTCCATTGATTGCGGCCAGGCACCACCTCTGTCTTCATGACATGCAATGATTCACATCCCTTTAAAAAGCTGCATTTCCTAGGATCTGCATGTTGCTTGGGTCTGACCAGTGAAGAGGGACAGTCTATAGCAAACAAGGGCTATATCTCTTCACCTGGGAGTCCCCTTGCATACTTTCCCTCACTGCCATCACACTCCTCAGCACTGAAGATTGTTCACATCTTGAGTTCTTTCCCCAGCTCCTCTATTATTGGAGTTATTGCTAACACAGCAATGGAAGTCACACCAAGCAATGCAAAAACAGGTGTGAGGCAACTGTGTACCCACCCCTGCATATTTGACTTTCAGCTTTCCCTTTTCTCTGCCCAGGTTGGAAACCCCTGTTCTCCCACCCTCCTCTCTCACTAAGACCTCATTGCTCTTCTTGCCGCTTCCCTGTGCTGTGTCTAGCCCACAGAGGAACGGATGGCCCAGCTCAGCCCCAGGGAGGGGGACAGCAAAGCATTGTCATGGTATGTTAGGGCTGCGACTGTAATCCCAAGCGAACCGTAGGCCAAAAGCCTAGTTCTTTGTATTGTGCATTTGGCCACATGATGATTTCTGGACAAGTCCTTTTTCAAAGCAAGGAACCCTCTATGGGAAACACCGTCACAAAGCACTCCGAGCCATAGATTGGATAGACTTGTGCTCCAAAGCGCATAGGGAAGGCATTGGGAAACAACTGATAAAGGAGGATATTTGGAGCCTTGGGCATGGATGAAATAAGTTAGGAGGAAAGCTAGACAAATAAGAGGAGATATCTGGTTTACATGGTGGGAGGGTCCTTTGAGGTGGGATTGCAAGAAGTCTCTAAAGGGCTGACCCTATGCTGTTCAAACAGGTATTCACATTGGGCTTTTCTACCTTAGTATAGAAGGATGGGTACAAGAGCTTCCCATCAAGGCTCAGCTGGGGGGTCTGGCTGCCACCTTCAATACATAGCTTCACAGAGCACTTGATCTTCTGAGTTGCCCTTGTTCCATCATCAAACAAGAGGGGTCTCTGAATCTCACATTTCTGACCTGAATATAGGTATAGTTTGTATATGGTGAAGTACTCCATGTATAGTCCTGTTACAAAAATGATGCTTTTTTTGTAAAAGCCATTTTTCAAGAGCAAATTTTCACTAAATTGAGTTGAAATTGATTCCTTTGCTTAAGTTAGGATAACTCCAGAAGAAACACTTTTAGCACAGGAGTTGATCATGAGTGTTAAAATTAACAAAGAACACTTTGTTCTCTAGAAGCATTTCATATATTTCATTTTCAAGGACAACAAATCTTTTAATCCTTATTGCAAGTTTAAAAAACAAAACATTCAACCATTTTAAGACCGCTCACTGCAGCTCCACCAAAAAAAAAAAAATCCCACTCCACCCTCTAAGAAATCAAAACCATTTCACTAATAGAAGACAAAACACAGCAACTGAAGCACCTGAACTTCCTTAGTCATGTTCTCGAGCAGAGACAGCTAATTAACAACAAAATTAATGATATGGTACTTTCATCACATCAGGATACATGCATACACAACTGTTCACAGAAATCGACATGGAGCCATAGTTCAGGATTTATTAAAATCACACTCCTACAAGATGTGGCATGCAAGTAATCTGGTGTTAGTATTTGAAAGGGATAAAAGTGAATTTAAGCTTTAGACTGGATTTTTCATCCATAAATCATCTCCCAAATCTTGTATACCACAGCTTTATGAAAAACATTATCAAGGAACTGCAGTTTCAGGCTTAGAAATACACAAGTGATCCAAAGTCTTCTTTTAAACCCATCAATAACAGCAATGCCTTAGTTCCTCAAGTGGGCAACCAGTGGGCATTCACAGCCCTGCCCACTCCCATTTCAAGCTCCTGCACCCATGAAACAGCAGCAGCAGATTTTGGAGCTCCACAAAAGATCTGGTATTTTCAGCATACCAGTTTCCAACTTTTCACAATTGCAAAAGTTGACTGTAAGGTGATTTTCTTATTTAAATAAATCATGGTTCATGTTTGCCTCTGCTTAAAATCTTATGCAAGATGAAATGTTAAAACTGACGAGCTTGAAATGAAGTATCAGAACATTCCTTGACCTTGTCATCACCATTCACTTTTGACTTTTTTGTGCAATGAAAATATTTAAAAAAAAAAGATATCAACATATTCCCATGAAACTTGTTGATTTGCATGAATTGGCATTTTCCAACAGAAAAAAAAAAACCCAACACATTAGCTGGAAGTTTTTCAAGCAGCTTTCTACAGAAAAAATGCAGAGCAGAAAAATTGCCCCAGCCAGTCCAGTTTGCAATCCCCAAAGGATTCTCCTTTGCTCCCTTAACTGGGGCCAGAAGATAGAGCCTTCCTTGAATTCTATCCTTCAGGATTATATACTGGAAAATCGCTCTTACTGCTTTTTTGGTTACTCTACACTACCATAACTGCATATATGTATTGCGTTAACAGAATTGATGTAAATGAGGGGAAGACATGAAAATGCCTATTGCATATCCAGGCATGAAATTGTTATTTGTTTTGGGACCAACACTATAAAATAATTTTTGTTGCTACAGAAACAGGCACCGCATATAGCAAGATTATATTTTTAAATCCATGTCAGATAAGTATATAAATATATACATGTAGGGCTTTTACCTTTGCAGCAGGACTCCTTCCCAGCTTTCTGACCCTTCATTCCCATGATGCTAGTTGTCACGTACATCCATTTCCACCCAAAGCAGAAATCCATCTTTTTAGGGGCAAAACAGGCTCCGGAAAAGTTCCGGAACTCAGGTGTTCTACTGCCTTAAAAGAGCTCCAGTCTCCACCCTGCCTCAGCCAGGCAGCTGCTTCTACTTCAGGAGAACAACCAGACACTTCATTCTTTGTCCTCGCAAACCAAAAGCTTTGCCCCTTGTTGATGAAGCAAAGTGGCAGTGGAATTTATTTAGCTGTCCCAGAAGAAGTTAGAAAAGTAGAGGTGCCAGGTGAGGGCCACAGCTCCTCAATAACCTTGTAGCACACTAGGTTCTTTCACCATGCTTCCTATTTCATCTCCAGACAGAGAATTAATTTAAACTCTTTTTAAGGAACACCACACTAATTTCTGAGCAGATATTCCACTTGCTGAAGAACATACTCTCCAAGCTTAAACTAATCTAAGCAGCCCAGGGCTTGCAATTTAAAGGGGATGCTGCAATTTGCTGATCTCCATCACCTGGTCCCCTCAGCAACAGGCTGCACTTTCCATCAGGGATTTGTCACCAGCTGTTCCCAGCCATCCCTGGTGGACAGGTTGATGGACAATCAGCTGCCCTGGAGCTAGCTAGTTTAAGTGACAGAGCTTTCAGCATGGGCTCTGCAAGCTCCTTGGTAACTCTCTTTACTTGGCAGGCAGCTCTGGAGTGAAGCTGATGGAGAGGGAAGGCACCATGCTACGAGCATACATCCCACTTTGCGGTCCAAGCCCATTGAAACAGATAGGAAGTGAACATCAGCCTAGCTGATTATGGAACAATTTGGGAGATACTGTAAGCAGTAAAGATAGTTTTGACACATGCAACAGTGGACTGTTTGGTTCCAGCTACTGAAACTGAGAATCATATACCTGACTGGTCAGCCGGAGCCTGGAGTGCATTCCTACATCCTGTGAAAAACAGCAGGCCAAGTAGTTACTATGGTGCTGAAATACAGTTTTAAAGCTGGGATGTAATTTCTCACTCTTGATGCAGTAGATTATTTAGCTAAACATAAATTTTCAAAATTACAAGTGATGATCTATGAGCAAAAGCTGCATTTTTATGATTTACAGCTACATTTGATACTGGCCTTGCTAATGACGTGATGTTTTTGTCTGGGTATCCTAGGAGTTATCCAGCAAAAACACAATCTTTCAGCTGCTTATAGCCAAAGGGGAGTTTTTCAGGGAGACTTTATCAAGTGGTGCCCTTCAACAGAGAAAAAGAAATCCTTTTTGCTTGTGCAGAAACTATGCAAGTTATCTCAGAATATGGGCACTAGCAGCCTATTATGCAGTATTTCCAATGAGTGGGAGATTTGAGAAGTAGGTTATATACTGAAAACTTGCAAGTATTCTTCTGCTTCATTTTTTCATAGATCTTCATGGTTTCATCTGTCTATTTTTCATTTTTCCAGATAGTCCTAATTGGCTTGCAGCATTTAGGTTAGATCCTACTGCAACACATGTGAAAGCAGATCTGCTTAAGAGAGTCTATGCAGAGATGTCATACACCATATGGGCAATGGGTTTAAAAAAAAAAAAAAAAAAGAGAGAGAAAGAGAAAGGAAAGACAAAGAAAAAAGAGAGGGATAAAACTTAAACTGGTGGAACATTTCCAAGATGGAGATGAAGTAGTTTTCCCATCACTACTTTGCCTATGTTTTATTAAATGTGATATTCGGGCATAGGGTTGTACAAAGGGTCATCAAATGGCCTCTGTAATATTTATCTCCTATATCATTACACTAGGAATTGTGGTGAACTGAGGCCTTAAAATTCTCTGCTGCATCTAAACAAATCTCACCTTTTGAAACACTGAGGAAGGAGATGACCTCAGAGAGACTACTTCTTTGAAACTAAAGAATCTTGTAACTAATCTTATTATAAAAACTATTCTCCCGTGTGAGAGATTTTGCTGTTAAAGGTATCTCGTTAAATATACGAAGTGTTTTGTATATCTTGGTCAGAAAGGAGCACCAAAAAAATCTATTTCAATTGTATTTATCAAAAGTTTCGGAACATCCTAAGATAGTTTGGAAGTCTTGCAAGAATATATTTTCTAATGGGATTTGTGGAGCTCTCTGCTTCTGCTTAAACTGGAATATGAAAGGGAAAAAAATGCACAAGCAGGGTTTGCTGACCCTGAAATATGTTTGGCTTGAGATGGGAAAATAGTTTTGCTTCATCTGTATTGTCATTTTAATGTACACATTTTATGAGCGGCACTTGTCCCTGCTATATCTCCGTTGCACAGAATACCAGTTAGGTATATCATGGGTACTTTTCCTTGTGTATTTTGCTACTATATTTTATTGGAAGGCATTTTGTGAGTGTTAGCACATTTGACATAGCTTTACATGGTTCATGTATTGCTGAGGAAGAAATAAGCCATGTTTAGCAAAGCAGATAGTGCAGTCGGGTGTATATTCCTTTAAGAATAAATCACAGTGCACCACAATACATTTTCTCATTTTCTGCCACGGGTATTCAGAAGTGAACTAGGAAAAGAGCCTAGGAACTTGACACCTTTAGCCACTTAGAATAACTTAGAGATGTTTTTTACATAAATATAAGTTCTTAGTATAAAGAGGTTATTGCTTCTCCATTATCTATTGAATATCAATTTAAACAAACACTGTTGTCCTTTAAAGAGTGTTTCAGCAGGGCTGGGGACTGAAACCAGCAAGCTGGCTCGTAAGTGT
The DNA here is from genome assembly GCA_025769975.1 of Gallinago jamesoni. Taxonomy (NCBI): domain Eukaryota; kingdom Metazoa; phylum Chordata; class Aves; order Charadriiformes; family Scolopacidae; genus Gallinago; species Gallinago jamesoni. Next base: position 67,165,643 of record JAOQGH010000001.1, on the reverse strand, counting down.
AAATCTGATTTAAAACTCTGGAAATGTCAAAACAAAATATATTATGCTTGAGAAGAGTTCAGATCTCTTTTGCTAATTGCCATCTGAAGTTGGAAAGTAAATAATGACTCAGACCAGCATGGAAGTTTTGATTCATAGAAACCTAAATTGAACATACAAATGCCATTTCAGCAGTTCCACACTTATAATTGTGTAAAAACAAATCCATCTGGAGGTGCAGCAAGAATAGAAAATAATAGTAAAACTAAAGTTGATCAGAACAACACGGCTAGCAATTCTTTTCTTGTGCAAAACAAGTAATATTAAGTGATCCAGTTAAAAGAGCAATCAAGAGTTTTTATCATTTCCCAGCTTTAAACCAAAAAAAAAAAAAAGCGGGTTTTGGACAGTGATGGATTTGTCTCAGAAAATGTATACTAAAGAGATGAGAGGATTTTGGATGTTAAGAGTTCTTAGTGAAGGAATGAAATCTCAGTTACATGCTCAAATTCCTTTACTGGCAGCAGGAGACTGTGTTGAAGAATGATATTTGGAAGTAAATAGCAAGTCTCAGAGAATCTATGCAAAGAATAGTCCTGAGCAAAAAGCATATTCCTGTGGGAACAAAGATACAGTAGAAGTCACTGATCCTAGCCAACTTATTGTATTTTGTGAGTAGGAAGAGAGCAGGGAAATGCATAATTTTAGATAGTGATTTGAATTCCATAGGTTGTTGAATGAATCTTTCCTAAGCAGAGATGTATTAATACTAGAGGTGGTGCTATATGACCAAACGGGTTGCTTAAGATGGTAATTTGTGGTTTTATATGGAGTCTGGAATTGTTATTGCTCAAAAAAAAATGTGAAGGAGAATGGCACACCATTAGAAAATCATATAACTTATCTAGCAGAATCATAGCGTAGAAGATTTTTCTGCAAGAGCATTGCAATATAATGTCTATTATTGAGGCAGTATCATAAATGTGCTTTGTGTTGACTCTTCTAATCTCAAATTAACTTACTGTGGTCCATTACTTTATCACTGTAATTCCATCTCTCAGAATTTGGAAGGTGTGACTGTTTCTGATTGCATAAGAAACACAAGTATAATTCAGAAGGGAAAAAAACAGGAAGGGGAGGGGTTACTTCTGAAAAAGTGTAAACTGTCAGAAGAAAAGATGTAGAATGAGAAAATACCATGTGAATCAAAATATCCCATTTTACTGTTGTCTGTGTGATCCTGGTTTCTTAAGGAAACTGCAGTTTTTTTCTGTCATGCTCTCTTGCAGTGTCTCATCATCTGTCCCTTAATTATTTGCTGACCAAACTCTATCCAAATTTGACAAATAGATAGTTAGCTGAAGCATATTATGTTCCAAAAAATGCATGTAAAACCTCAGTTGACTAAGTGGTTGCATTGTAAACTTCTCTCTTCAGACAGTTGAGCTTAATCTCGGGACTCACATCTGAAAAAAAATCCTGAACTCCATCAGTGTCCCTCCTTCCAGAGTCAGTCTCTTCCACAGTTGTAGCAGTTCAGCTCTCAGCACACCAGACGGGATTCTGTTAAGTTCTATGCAAACACAGACCAAGAAAAACACAAGAACAATGATTATCATGAGAGGACTCACAAAGCAGAAGAGCGTCCAGAAAATAGTTTCTAGAGTAATATAAATATATCTAGGCATACAAACACCAAAAGAAAGCACTGGCCTGGAAAAAAGATAGCTCTGACAGCCTCCTGGGTTGGAAACCCGTGAGCCTTTTGTATTTTAGTCCCATGACATTAATTGGGTCCATGTGTGGTTAACCTTCTGTTAATCCCAGTTATTCCTTCTTCCACACAGCTCAGTCTGTTGACTGTAGGAGAAGTGGCACATTAAAGATGGCTTCATGGACCAGTTCTGTCCCATCCATGCTGGACCCCCCAGTGTTTTGGCACACTCCTTCCTAGTGCTCCCACCTGGCTCTGTGCTCACTCTCCGTTTTCATTTGGGGTTTGTGATGATCACATATATTCTAGGTTTTTGATGTTATGTTACTGTGGATTCACATGGCGTAGCTATTCTCCTGGTTTTACACAGCATAGCTGCAGATGGACAGGCAGAGGGTTTCACTTTTCTCTAGCATAGTACCAAACAGCTCAAAACCAGCCAGGTTTTCTTTAACTGTCATGACCATCAGTGGGCATTAAAGACTACATCTGAAGAGACCTAGAAAGCTATAAATGGGAAGGCAGAAGGAAATACTTATGAATAAGAACGTTTTTTAGCCGAACGAACTTATCATCCACAAGAATTAGTAGGGCAAGAGGAGGTGTTGCTTGCTATTCCCACATTGATTCATTTTGGTAATACAAGAAGAAATGACAAGGAACTGCACTTAAGAGTCCTCCTGTAAAGGAGCCTTCCTCCTTTACAGGAGGACTCTAAGTGCAGTTCCTTGTCACTTCTTCCATTACCAAAATGAATCAAAATGTGAATTAGAAGACGTCATTTGAAATGAGTTTCAAGTGCTGAATTCAGCTGCAGCTCAAAAACTGAATTCATGTGCCAAACCAGATGCCTCTGTTGCAGATAACTGTAGTGAATTATTCATAGTCCATGAACTGCAATGATAACGGACCTGGAGATGCAAAAGTCATTTTAGGATTGTAAGTCAAATCCACCAGTACTGAGTAAGCAGGTGCAGCCCCACTGATTTGAGAGAAAGAACTTCTGCCAGGCCACCAGCAAAATTAGATCGTCGTTCAGCGTGCAGATGGCGGGAGGTTTTGGAAGAAACGGATGTGGTTGATTTGCTTTTCATAGCAGTTCTAATGTAGTGTGCTGCTACAGGCCATGTATTTACTACAACTTTTACTTTACTACAGCTGTTCTTCTATCTGGAAGTGAATGCTTCCAGGCCACGGTAACAGATGATATACAGGCAGAGGGTTTCACCGATTCCCAAAATGCTATAAATGGTAACAGCCTAGGATGCTGAAGCTCTCTGTACCCTGCAATGAATGTCATTGCTCAATATCAGGCTCCTGAGAAAATATGATAGTCTTTTCTCAGGCTAAATGAAATATTTGGTCTCTAAATCCCTGTGGGGCACAGCTGGAGCACAAGAGGGATGTGGAGCTCTGCTCTCAGCGTGGTTCTGCATTTGCTCCTAGCTTCAGTGCTGCTCATGTCCCCAAGGGCCAACCGACTAGGCAGAAACTACTTTGAGTGGTTCATTCCCGCCAAAGTAGTCACTGTTTTTTAACGTGCCCCCTCCCTCAAGGACGTTGAAGCTGGGGGAGAAGGGACAGGAGATCGTTTGCTGTTAGCACAGTTAGAGATGCCAGTATTTTGCCAGGAAAATGTTTCCCTTTTGGCACATTTGCCACCCAGAGAAAGTCCTTTTGCTTAGTCCTGAAATGCAGCCTTCTTAGGGGAAAAGTGTGGATTCTGTTTCACAGCACAAAGTAGCGTTACATGAAGTTTCTGGACAGAAAATGAAGGGCTTCTGTAGCCATCCCAGCTTCCACAGGAGAGGCTGGCAGAATGGAGGTGCCTGAGTGTGCCAGAAATAACACGGCTTCTCTCTCCTGTGAGGGTGGCCATCTGTCCTGCTCTCCTCATGCTGCCTTGGAACCGCACTGTGATCTTTGGCAACCTCCTGCTTTCAGCCTTCTCATTTGCAAAATGGGGGCTTGTAATGTTTCCTCCACCTCCAAGGCCTGCTACAAAGCTCTAAGATGGAAGATCCTAGAGAAGTCTAAAAATACCATGGCTGTTAAAACTTGGAGGGGATTTGGATCGGAAAAGCCAGTGAGAAGCATCTAGGATATATCCAAGATCAAACAAGGCGCATTCATTTCCCATTAGACTTTGCCATCTGGGTGGCAATGAGTCAATAAGAGGAGACCTTCTATGTCACATGTGCTCTAGAAAGACACTGCATTACCATTTGTAATACAAGTAAGTGTTGGATAATAACTCCAAAAAGGAGTCCTTTGTACTTTGGTGCCTCTGGCAATGGTGTTAAGTGCATAAATATTGCAGTTCTGCATTGAAAGATGATCCTGCTTAAAAGAGAATTTAGATGGTTCAAAATTTGGTATTGTTCTGAAAAGAGACATATTTTAAAATTCTCTATAAAAAGAAAAAGCAATGGGACTAGGACTCTGGAGTAGACACTTTGGCTCTGTTCCCTACAGGCAGTGCAATGCCAAGAGCCCTAAGAAACCCAGGCTTTATGCTGGCTGATCCCAAAGCTTCCTGGGTTGTGAAGGAAAACTGTCAAAAGCAAACCATCTCTTCAGAATGTTTCGGTTTTGACAAATAAGCAAATGCTAGTGGAAAAAGAGAAAAAAAACCAAAACAACAACCAAACCAAATCCTGCTGGAATTTTTCTTAGCAGTGCTAGTAAACATTAAAGTGCAACGGCTCCAGCTAAGCAAACAGGAAAGCATACCCCGCTGTCTAACTGCGTGACCTGGCAGTGGCAAAATAAAGACTAGATTAAAGGTATGCTGGAGCACAGCAACCAAGAGAGTTCTGGATCTCTAAATAACATCATGTAACGAAACACAGAAAGATGGTGCCTCTTTATGAGCTCAACCCTGTTCTGCCATGCAGGGTAAGCAAGAATGATTTTGTGATGAAGCCGTCCAGAAGAGCATACTGAAACCTGCCCTTGGCCAAAATAAATAAATAAAGACTTCAGGACAAATACGCACCTGTTCCCTCTGTTTGATTGGCAAAAGCATCACTGGTATTCCAATGCTTCCCTAATTTACAAAATTAGCCCTTAGGATAATTATGGTTGTCGTCTTTGCAAAGAGCTTTGAGTTTTGCGCAGGTACCGCTCTATACATAAAGTACAAAATCATTATTATTTCAGCACGGTTGCTGGGATACCATTATATTGCGCATTATGGGAGTACTCATGTTAGTGATATTACTAGGAGGGGGTGTGAGGAAAACCAGAAATATCTTCCCCACCCACCCTTCTTATTCAGTGTGATGGTAATTGCTGCTCCCGTTTTCTAAACTTTGTAAACATCCCAGCTGGCTGTGAAGAGGCCAGCTTCCCTGCATCAGCCGCACGCTCTCCCTCCCTGCTGGACCACTAACATGAGCCAGGGTCCCTCCGCCGTTCTGGAGCCCATCACTACAGCTCCTCACGTGCTCAGTATTCAGCACATCCCAACTAACTTGCTGAATTAGGCCCCATTAATGAAGTTAAGCAATGATTTATCTCTCTCTGTGGCTAAAACACCTGTGTATGGCATCCCATCCCATTCCCTGGGCATTTCATAAACAAATCACCATGTAGGTCCACAGTGATTAAAAGCATTAAATTTGCTCTAGCTGCCTAATCTATGTTTCTCTGCTTTCAATTTTGTTCTTTGCTCTGGGATTCACGTTTGAAGAGCTATGACTCACTCTCCATGGGCTCCTGCTGCTCAAAATTAAAATAAAAAAGCTCCTCTCTCTAACCCCCAACCCTCCATTTCCTAATACGTTGCTTTCTGAAGCCATACAACACCCTATAAATGTTTCACCAGAAGGGAGCTGCCAGAGCATTCCCATCTGTCACATTAACACAGGCAGATTGAAAATATTTTTTAAAATGTAAGATATCGTGCGGAGGGAGGGAATGAATAAGGGACTGCATCTAGGACCAGGAGGAGCAACATTAATGGGAGACTGTGAGGTGCCACCACTTCGGGCTTGAGAACCTGAAACCACCTTGAAACATCCTTTAACACCTTGTGCATATGAGAAGCCACTACCACTCTCTGCCTGCACCGTCGGTGCTTAGCACAACTGTGAGTTTGGCCCTTGCCCTCTTGCTCCACTCCCATCTAAATTGAGCTGCCTTTACTAGAAGCGAAAAACACAGTGCCTTATCATCACCAGAGTTTGAGGAGGAATGCTTGAAAATTATCTCTACCTACATTTTCCAAGAGGGAAAGGATTTTAAGATAACAATAATTAAGCATTATCTCCCATGTCTTACCAAGTGCTGGTAGTAGTTAACCAATTATACAGTCTTCCGTTTGAGCCAAACTCCTGCTCCACCAATGTCACCGAGTTTTGCCATTGCATTGGGCATGGTTGTGATGAGATTTCAACCTTGGGCATGGCAACTCTCTACAAAGTAGATCTCACCAAGCGAGCACTGCATGGGATCGCTCAGGAAATAGAAGTGAAACAGCCAGCTGGTGTATATGCCTGCTCAGAGTAATTAGCCTTGCTGGTTAGCAAAGCCGGTTGTTTTGGGCTTTGTATAGCTGTACTGCTACACAAAAAGACCTAACGATGAGTTCTTATCCTTGAGACCTGGGGGGACCAAAGAGCTCAGGGCTAACTCCGTTTGAAGCAGATTTGTCTTGGAGGGTGCTAGTTAGCATGGTCTAAAACAAAGCCAAGGCAACCTAATGAGTGAATAGTGAGACTGACTGAGAGCTATTGCCTGGTATTTCTTTCTGCCCCTGTGTCATTCAGCGTTATATACTTGTGCCGTGTAGACTTACCAATTCCCTCAGTCCTGTGGGCTTCTTCCACCGCGGGGCTGTCCTGAGCAGGAGCCCTGTCCTGCATCTTACTGGCTTGTGGAGTTGCAGTGGATGAATCTACATCACGGTGCATGAGATTCAAGCTGTAAACCAGAGTCAGTAAAAAGTTGTAATTAGTTCAGGAAAAAAACCTTTTTTTTTCCTTTTTTTTTTTTTTCCCTAGGACCTTTTGCCTAGGATTGCCTAGGATTGCTTGCATCTGAAATGCAAGCACAGATAGTCAGTCCGTCTTTCTTTTTCTCAGCTCCCTTAAGTAGGAGGAGGGCAGGAAGTGTTATATTGCAGCTTTTCCAGGAACTTGCTTAATTCTGTGTCATTATTCCCTGGGTTGCGTAGAGCAGCTCTGTCATCACACAGGATGCTCTTCAGCTTGCGTTTTAGCCAGTGCCCACCTCGCCCACCGCTGACATGCAGTTCTCACTGGACCTGAAGACGGATGCTATTTTAAGCCAACCATACTGCAGGCCAATTTGCAACAGCATACGTGGACAAGAAATGGACGGCCTGAAAGCCTGAATCCGAATTTCATTTCCACCTGTTATGCAAATGCTCTGTTGCGCTGGGGTCTCGTTCTACCTCTCAGTTTGTCTTCTGCAAAGTCACAATAGTCTTACAATAGCGATCCAGATTTTCAAAAGATCTCATCCTCCCACTCTGACAGCCAGACTTTACAAGGAAATCACCTCCCATTTAGGCACTGAAATGTAATATTCAGCCACTGAAAAAAAAAAGTTTAGCACATTGGATCCTCAGCTTCTTACACAATCTGGGCAGCAGGCACTGCTGTGAGGGTTGGGAACTTTGAAAAACTTGCTCCTTATTTAAGAACCGAAATGAGAACCCAGCTTTTCTGAAAAATCTGGCTCCAATTTAGGTGTGGAGCACTCAAAAATTTGAGTCTCAGCTCTCTGGAAAGTCTGGCATCTAACGAAGGAGTGCTGTGAGGATAAATTAATTAATGTGAGATCACTGTATGTGATGACAGTACTGACAGTACTAGTAAAGATTGTAAAGAAGTGAGGAATAGCTTCATGTGTTGAAATTTCACAGAAAATACCTAGTAAAAAGAAATTATGACCTACTGTGGATCTGCCACAACACAAGAATCACGGTAGGTTCTCCCCTAGCTTAATTCTGCCAAGATACTATAGTCATTATATCCATCCAGTACAATGGGTACCGTTGCCAGTGACAGATGTGATACAGATTGGCACACAACTTTAGAAGTCTTAAAATCACAGAATATTAAATATTCTGTGATATTCTAAAATATTAAAGTTTAGGCTTTTAATATAGTGGAGAAACACACAGTAAATCTTTAATACTGAATTCTTAACCAAGAAGCACAAAGAGTATTTGAAAGCTGTTGCTCCGTTGCTATTAGCTTCATCAGAATATTTGTCAGGTGGACTTAGATTTTCCAGATGACACTAATATCCCTGCAGGAAACGGGAAGGAGAGGAAGCAATGTCTTTGAAATGTCTGAGAGACTAGTTTTGTAAAAGACTCATGTAAATATTATAACTACGTGTTTTTCTTTTGAATGGTTACTCTATATTTAAAAGGAGGAGAGGCGCATCTAGGGGATGCCTGTTGCTTGCTCTGATGTTCTCTGTTTGAAAGCCTGCTTAGTGAAAGATGCCTGTAACCACCAAGGGTCTTCACTGAGCCTCTGAAAGACACGCCTATAGCTCTGTTTTGGGAAAGGTTTTTGAAATGAGAAATAGGAAGGGTCTTTCTTCTAATGTGGTTCTTTCATTTCCTGGTAGTTTCCCAAACGCAGCTGAAGAATAACACTAGATCTGGCACATCCTCACTGTGTAGGGTAGTTCACATCCCCAGCAAAAGCTGAGAGTGCTGTAGCTGAGGGCTAGTAATATTTATTTCATAGCTTCATGTTCCAAGGACCATCTATCTCTTTGTTTTGTAGTGAGCTAAGCAGCCACGATCTAAAAAATACGTAATTCTGATGAGTTCAGCAGAGCTACTCTATTTCACATCAACAGAGTAAATAATCTTTACGCAGATACACCAGTTACTTGTACTTACGTAGATATATGCACAGCATAGCACTCCAAGGGCCGTGGAAACCAGTAGGTTGGCATTTTTGTCTTTTCTCGGCTATCTTGCCTCTTTTCTCAACACTTATTTTCCAAGCTAAAGCTTTCTCTTTTGCCCTTGTGATAGTTAACTGTCGCGCCTGCTTCTGCTGATTTAAAAACAAAAAGGAGAAAAAAAAAGAAGTACTGGGAAAATGAAATGATTTCTGGAATGTGTCAGCAACAAGTAGAATCTCTTGGGATCTCCTTTGACATACAGGAACAATAAGTTCGAGAGAGGAAATTGGTTTCCCCAAGGCTGATGGTTTTCCTGGATTGGCTTACCCCACTCCCACAGTGTTGAAGCTATTGAACGCTCAATTAGTATTCCCCAAGGTGTCAAAACGAATTGAACCAACTCCAGAAATTCTTCAATGCAGTTCATGCATCATTTCTCAGGCTTTGAGAAAAGGACCTACTGTTACACCGAGTGCAGCAAAAAAAATTCTCCCCTTCTCAACCCTGTGCCACTTTGCTTTTTTTTACTTGCTTCAAGGGCACCTGCAAAAATAAACAGGAATGGCAAGTTACTGCCTCCAGAATGTGTGGAGCACCTCAGCTAACTGGTTTATAAATAGCTAGGCAGATGGATATAATGACTATAGTATCTTAAAGTATTTTGGGTTGGTTTTGTTTTGCTTTGGGCAGTTGCTATATTATGCTGTGTGATTCTGACAAGGATAATAGACTGCCAAAGTGCAGATGGCAGGCTACGTTTTGAGCTACAGGCCAAAGTCATATTGCCAAGCCCAAGGACTCAAAAATCATGACCTAGATTTCACCCCAAATAATGGACTTTCTTCAGAAGCTTGTGGGACTGGGTTTGTAAATTAAAAAAAAATTAAAATTCTATTTCATATTTATACTTTTGAGTGTTTGTAATGGGTTTGGCTACATTTTAATCTCATCTTTATAACCAAGAGTCATAAATTTCTTGCTTAGTAATAGAAACAGAGACCATAGTGTGACTCCAAAGCTCCAAGAAAAAAATGCTGATATTCACTAGAAATGATAAAATGGCTGAAGTTAGAAATTAGCTTTTCAGGCACAAGAAGTTTCCAAGGATGATCCATTCTGGTTTATCCAAGTTCAAATTCCAAGAAAGCTGCATTTCAGCTTGAATCACACACTAAGGTACTCAAGTATAATAGTCTCCCCAAGACTTATTTGCATTAACTTCATTAGATTTGCTTACTGTAATCATTCTTTATCCACTCTGTGTTAGTGGTGATGGCTCCATTTGTGTTGTCCAGGCTTATGTTTGTGGTCAGAAGAAGCAGAGAGAAATAAAAATAAGACATAGCGAAGCTGGGTGCTGGACAAGACTGAGTACATCACTCACCAAGGTGCTCAAAAGAATGAAAAAGCAGAAGTTATTTGGCTTTTAAACCTCAAATCACAGTTGGATTTTAATGCGAAGTAGGAAAGAAATTTCTAACAGCTTGCTATTTTATTCTGAAACAAGTGAGCTTTAGTACTTTGGTGTTTTGCAGTGAGATCAAGGACAATTTTTCAAGGATTGAGACACTTAGCCTTGAATAAGACACAAAGAACAGCTCTTCCCAGTTCAGTCAGAAATTAGTTATAAGAAAACTGCATGCACAGGGAAGTGTCAGAGGGTTGGCCTGGAAAATGATTCAGGAAAAGAACTGAACAGAGAGAGAGGAGAGAGGCAGTGGCAGAGAGACGATGGGTCAATTTGCAAATATTCTTTGTTAGTCCCTGCCCTCTGACAGGCACACTCCAGTTTATTAACTGGTGATTTTGATGATGGGGTGGAGAATATATTTATCATCCTAAGCTGGGACAGACAAGGTCAGAGAGCAGAGTAAGAATTCAAAATTATCCTGGTGAGTTGGAGAAGTGGTGTAATTCAACCATTCTTTTAAGAAAAAGACCACTTCAGTTTAGAAAAAGGTTGTAGTACAACACAGAGAAGGGGAAAATGTGGCAGTTAGAGGTTGAAGAAATTAATGACATGAACACAGCCTGGGGGATGTCTGGCTGGGCATTACTTAATCCAGCAAGGATTTGAGGCTTATAATGAATCAGAAGCTATGACCATGAGTCAGTCAACCTGAAGCAAATAGAGAAAATACTATACCGGTATAAATCAGAGTTTCATCTGTAAGAATGGTGAAATAATCACTCTACTTGGAGCTGCTTAAGACCAAGAGAGCAATGCGTAGCACTCTCCAGTATTTAAAATGTTGTTGTGAGTACGACAAAAGCAATGGCCTTAAATGTGCAGTAACAAGAGCTCAGTTTTAAGGACAAACATCTAAGAGCCAGGATGACGGACCCCTGGAACAGATTGCTGTGGGAAGGCTGAGGAATCACAGAAAGCTTTTACCCACAGGATAAACATCTGTCAAGAACAGATATAGCTGAACTTTCACGGGGCGGATTTGGTGACCTCAGTGTCCTGATTTTCAATGATTTGTTGATAAAGTCTATATAAAAGAGGAAGAGCTCAATACAATACTCTTGCCATTTCTTTAATGCTCTGGGCACAAATGAGCAACCAAAGAGTGTGCTTCCCTTTTGGTACTTGCTGATTCTGATGCCGGCAACAGCAGCTGTTCGGTGCATAAGGCAGCTTGGAGCAGAAGCAGTACAAGGGCGAGTGGAGAAGCAAGATGCGGCTGTTGACCTGGGCTGTACCACCCGTCAAAGCTTCAGAGCCACTTGGCATCACAGGATTCTCAGTAAAGAGGTGATGGTACCATCACTGCCCACCCCTTGCTGGCTTCCATCATGGATGACGGCTCAGCTTGGGCCATATAGGGCCACATAAACAAAAGCATTCAGAGCTCAACTCCTTTGGGCGTTACAGCACACACGAGGATGCAACTGTCTGTCCCGGAGAATTTATGAAAACCCCTTCATGCATCGCCTTCCATTTATTTATCCCTGACTGGCACAAAGGCTGCTACAGGAAAGTACCTTGCCCACGTTTGGGCTTTTAGTGGAATTCTTTCTTGATATGTCTGCGAGAAATCTAATGTCCTACCTGGCTCACTTCCTCCTGAAGCCTGCTGCAGAAGGTAAAATGGCTACCTTGAGCTTCAGTCCTTACCTACTGCAGACCTTATTCTAACTTGTCTCCTTATAAAGTGTGATGCATGGAAGAAATTACTTTAAAAATACATTTCAGCAAGCCAAGAGAAAGAGATAATGGGAATCAAAAATAGATTATTCTCAGGCACTGAGGGTGTACAGCTCCTGAAACTCTATTTTCATTTTAGCTTTCAGCTTTCTGTCTAAGAGTGTGAGAAAGTTCTGGGAGAGTGGGAGAATGAGTGCTTTGACATGAACACAAAGACTAGTTCAGTGGCAGAAAAAATATTACTGGGTTGGCCACTATGTCAAGAACTTTACTACCTTGACTTCAGCACATACATATTGTTTCCCAAAGTCACATTTTTCTTCTGGAATTTCCCCATCTCGTATTTCCATTTGGAAACTATGCAGTCAGTAAATAAAACATTAGATAGGCTGCTAAATGGAAATAGACCTCATATCAAAGAAGAGTAATGGGTGAAGAAAGTGGTGTCAAGTAGGGTAAGGTTGGGATTAAGGATGCCTAGAAACTTCTTCTATTTGAAATAACATTCAAAGCATTTTCTCAGCACCAAGCTAATAAACCCTGGTCAAACAGATTGCTAGTCCAGGCCAGGGACACATTTCAGTAGAAACCAAACTGGTCTCACATTCATGTAAGCAGTAAGGCTGTTTTCTGAAGGGCCAAGTGGCAGACCTGGGAACAGATGCTCAGTGAAGAACTGCTCTGTTGGATGGTGAGGTGAAACTCACCTGTGAAGACAGGCCAGAGAGAGTTTTCATTTACCCAAAGCTGGTATCAGGATACCACAACCTGGACTCCTAACCAGTTAAACTGTGGGTATTCAAGTAATCACATCTCCAACGCATATCCCCTCCATGGCAGCTCCCTGCAGATAGCCTCCATTCAGCTCAGTTAAACAGCTCCTTTAGGAAAAAAGGTGGTCATGTAAACCAGAGCATCTGAAATTATCAAGTACGCAGCAGATTATTTGTAATCTCACAGCAATGAAATTAAGTTTCCCCGAATAAATCCCTAACAAGCCCGTATTATTTTATTAAGGCATGACAACAATCTAACTAAATATTAATTAAGTGCAAATCCGGGGACTTTAATTGAAGGGGTTACCCAAAATGTTTAGCTGAATCATCATCAATTACTATCTCTGTTTTCTCCTAACAGCTGCACTGTCATCTGTGCAGAGTTTAAACAATATGCCATTAAGGGTACTTGAACACATGCTTACCTTCAAACCTCTCAGAAGATCCACTGATTCAACCTCAGTCTTGTGTATCTGCTCAAAGCTGTTGCTGACTCGCAGCCACAGTCCTGAGTGGGCATCCAACACATCCAGTTGCCATCAACAACATGAGCTTCCATGTGTGCGTCAGAAGCAAAAAACAGCACCAGATTTTTCTCTCCAAGATGCATTTATCTTGGAGATATCTTGGTGACAGCTGCTGAGCCTGCGATGGTGCTACCCAGAGCATACATCCAGCACGAGAGCTTTTGCAGGCAGCTGCCATATGCAGCCACCCCTAACACATGTCAGTGAAGGGAGATCCTTCTTCACAGCTTATTCCCTGCCCTGGAAACCCTGGCCTCCCTTCCCATGCCTGGTGTTTTGTTCTCACCCCAGGGAGGGGTTTCTCAGCCGTCTTGGGTGGAAGAAATGTTCTGGAGAGGCAGCAAGGGTGGCAGGCTGAGTCAGAGCTCGGGGCTGCGAGAGATTGCTAGGGAGGACGGCAGCTAAACTCATCTCGAGGGGGAGGGTTGGAGTGGGATTTCGGCTTGTGTGTGGATTGCTGTCGGTTTTTGCGGCAGTCTACAAGTTGCTAAGGGTCCCTGTGGGCTGTTTGGGCAGCTACGAGCCCACAGTACGTGGGGGTGCCTTGCCCGTGCCCTTTTCCTTCTACATCATAGACCCGTTTGCTGGGGAACTTTTCTGGCGCTATTTAGGTTGAACTCAGGCCTGAGCAGGCTAGACTCTAACTAGCCCAAGAGGGGAAAGAACTTGAAATGCAGGTACAAGGAGGTTCTAGCCTGTTTCTAATGTCTCCCTGGAACTGCTCTTTACAAGCCACCAAGAAGCAGCCAGACAGTAGAGACGCACATTTTCCACATGCTGTGGAGCTACAAGAATTTAACCTTCTGGTGAAAAGTTTTGTGTCCCGTTGACAGTGCCTCAGCTTTTTGTATGCTGATGACAAAAGGACTACCTGGTGTGGAGGAATCGCATTCTCAACTCACACAAAATTTTAAACCTGAAATCTTAATTTTGTTTTATTTTTCCCTTTAGGAGTTCTTGATTGTTTCAGGACTTTTGGGGTAATTTATGCCCTGTTATTTCACTTTATTACGCAAGATGCCAAGATTTATGTTAATAGAGGAAAATCCATTTAAAATGTCTCCTAATATATTTCCCTTGAAATACATGAAGATTACAGCTGCTGCAATAAACTCATAATCTCTGAATGCTAGAATGGAAATGTTTGACATTAACAGGCTGCTTTTAGAAATGAAATATCTGTGGCAAGGACATTGAAAACTTACAACTGACATCTAATTGTGAGTGAATTTGAACTTTGCGTGCTATTTGAGATTTGGGGGAGGAGGGGAAGTTAACTTTTTACACATACCTCAACACTTCTTGATGTCAACCAGAAACAGAGGCAGCAGAATTCCACAGGAGGGTCTGCTCCCATGGCAATTTGAAGCTGACAGGAACCAAGGAGCATATGAAATCCTGTGAGAAACTCTGATCTCCCCTATTTTCCAGTCTCAACAATTTCCATGGAAATTGAATGCTAGGGAATGCATACAGAGATTTAGATCTCAACTGCAGCACAAACTTTTAAAATCTGGAATGGTGTGGAACAACTTTGGGAATAATCGAGTCTAAAATAGCACAGAGTTCCTGACATGCCCTCATTAAATAAGTGACTGGGAGACCTTGAAAGTGGATAATCATCCTGCAGCTCTTCCTGTACTTTCAGAGTATGGAGGCATGTTACTGTGAAGCAGCAAATAGAGATGAAAAGAAGTGATCTCTGACCAGATTCCATACTCTGCCACAGCAGTTTCATGCCAGTAAGATTTTACTAGTTTATCTCACCATAAATCTGATGAGAAAAGATTAAGCTTGGGTTTAGAATAAATGGGCAAGTTTGAAATTAAAGTATTATCCTAGGCCTGTAGTTCATACTACCCATTAGCAATTTTTGTTGCTTAAACAAGATGAAGACCATTTTTGTATACAAGAAATTCCCACTGAATTCTGCTGGTATTGACAGGGTAGTGACTAATTGCTCAACATAAAATATGATTGCCAGTTCTGAATTCCTTTTTCTAAGAATCTAGATCTTTTTGATATACATAGGGTTATTTACATCCTCCTTTGCAAAACGAATGTATGAGTATGGGTCTAAGCATGACAAAGACCTCAGGCCTCCACATATGAGTTGGGGAAGCCTTGTCATAAGTCATTCACCTGCTGGGAAGGGTGTTGTTTACATATTAGACATTAATTGAAAAAAGTATTGCAAAATAAAATGGCACCTTTTCCTTATCCTGGAATATCCCACCAAAAGGAAATAACAATCAAAGTGGTTGTGCAACCTGAAGGAAGACAACTATTTTCCTTCTTCTCAAACAATCGCACACAGGTATGACACTGCCTGTGCCATCAGAAACAAAGAAAAACAACCCTAAACCTAATCTGCTTTAATAAGATGAGTAATTTGCTATTTTTTGTAAAGGAGTTAGTTTAGTGTTTAGTTTTTTGAAGACATTCCATCCCTGCTACACATATATCAAAATTGAAGCACGCCACAGACCAAAGCAGTTAAAGGAAAATCATACTTTTGCATAGCCTCTTCACTTTGTCATATATTTAGAATAATGACAATGGGCCAACTTCTGTTTGAGTCAAGGTCAAAGTCATTTCAAAGAAATCAATAAAATTCATCTGCAGTTATCTATGTAACTGAAAGCAGAATTTGATCCATTTAAGTGTTAAATGAACACTCTTAAAATAGGAAGTAACAGATTCTAGGCACACATATCATCAGTTCAAATTAGATTTTACCTCTTGAAGCATCCCAGCACAATGAAGAAATAGGTGTGGAGAGTAATTGCTGTCAGTGAGGTAAACAAGATCTCTTCTACTGCTTATATTATCTTTCCTGTATGTTTTCTACTGTTCATCAGTAATGAAGGTTTTATGTTTTTAATGCAAATTCCTTTTTCTGTTTGCTTCGGGCATTTTGTGTGTCTTGTTCTATAAAATTTAGAATAATTATTTCTATTAAATCTCCCTTTCTAGTCATTATGTGGTGTTACCATTATTTTGCTTATGTCATAAAAGACCTGGGACTGCTTCTTTGCCATATAAAAATACGATAGAAACCACAGTCCCATCCCTAAAAAGCTTAGAAGGAAAATACTAATATGTTTGGATTCATCCTATTTCAGGAAACTAAATTTAGCCTTTAGTATCTATTAGAGAGAAATCATGACATTATAGGACAAAAATACTTATTTGAGAAAAAAAAAATACTCAATAGAATCTTAGTTGGGGGCTTTATCTGACTTGGTAGGATTTCTGAAAATGTCATCTTTTGCACTTTGAAGGGATAAACTGAAAGACATTTTGCTATTCCAGTAATGCTGGGAATTATAATTCTCTGCTCACGAGCCTAAAAAAGCCCACAGAGTAAAGCATCTATTAGCACAATTTAGCCAGTACAGCTTGAAAGCACAGATCACAATGTTAATCAGCTCAACTAAGCTGCTATGTTATTAACAGTCACCAAAGACCTTTGTAATAATAGTAATACTAAACAATGAAGATGCAAATTACACAATACTTGGATGAGTTTTACAGTTATACTTTCTTCTTAGGGGGCTGTATTTTTTTTTTCCTTAAAGAAACATGGGATCTGTATATTGAAGTGTTTCATTTGGAAGATCACTAGATTAAGTGGGATAGAGCCAAAATTAAAAAAGCATAGGTTCATACTTGTTCATGTCCTAGTCTTGACAGTGGGAGTAGAGAGCTAGTTCTCTTAGATGAAGCACAGCATGCTGAAAAACTCAAGTTTTACTGTATAATTTTCTTTCATTATATGAACTTGGCTATACAGAGGAATATTTCATTAAAATTATGGTTAATCAAAAGCCATTTTATAGGTGAAGAATGGTATCAATGACAAATTTATGACCAGCTGTAGTCCATAACCATAAGGAATTCTTAGGTGGGAAGTAAAGACCTTTCTTTTACCAAACATATTCATGACTGTAGCATCAAATGTGTTAAGCCCATTTTTCTCAGGTGGAGATTTACAGAATCAGATCCAAAACTTAATTGCACAGCATCCACCTTCTCCATTCAATGAGGCAGGTCTCCAATATGCAGAAACTTCATTTATTATCAAGGTTCTGCCTTCTACCTCCTATCCAGCACATTGAATGTACCAGAGATCTTGAATAAAGAGTACATCATCATGTACCTAAAGGTTGTATAACACACGCAAAATAATTAAATTAAGATATTGCGGACAACCTGAATGCTAAATACTTGAAGCTTGATTTTTTTATGAACTTAGCATACTATTAACAAAAACTTATATTTAGGTGACTATGACAGCTAGTATTAAAAAACGGATATCCCATTAATTTTATGCATATAACATACTTTAAAATTTAGATTATATTTAATGTAAATAAAGCTGTTATATGTAAATGGTGGAGTGGAAATACAGGCACATAGAAATGGAAGAGAGTAGTTGGTCATTGAGTCTAATCCTTCATGTCACGAGTTCCTAGAGGGTATTTGCCTTCTACATGAATAGCGTATTAAAAAAAAAATTGCTTCATTCATAAGTTGTTTTCTATTTTATAGATTAACAAATAATACAGTATTTGAAGAAGACATTATGCTGAAGAAATCAATAGCAGATTGCTTTGATAGAGTGACTATAAAAGAAATTAGGAACATGAAAAATATCAGGAAGTACCAAAGACACTTTTTCAGTCAAAGATTAATCCCTGGTTTAAGTTATAAAAGACGAAGAAGATTGCCTCAACTCTTCCCGTGTGTTTGTCATAGTGCTTTTAAGGTGCGATAGTGTTATTAATCAAACCTAAGGAGTATTGTAATACCTTGGATACCTGTGTGTTGTCTGATGAACACTGAATCATGCTGTCTTTGCAGATAAATATTCTCTCTCAGTTTATTGAATATGCAGCAATGTGCTTGTGGATTTTAAGGGGTGCTTTGCTTGGAAAGGAACTGAGGAAAGCATGTGAGGACACGGCCATCATGCATATGTCAGGTGTTCACAAAGGGAAGTTAACATAACGCATTTATCTTCACAAGTTTGACAAGCAAATCATCTAAGTGTGCTGTGACATTCATCCGTAACTGAAGGACTAGAATGCCCACTTTAACCTCAATTTACTCTAATTGTTTACCTCTTCTACCTATAATTCAAGAAAATGGCTCTGCTTTCAGAAATGACGACTGAAAACCAGGTGAATGATACCCATGCACCTGATTTTTAGATTGTCTGAGCCGCTTTTCTGATGACCTGTGAGGCAAAGTCATGAACCTGCTATTTCACGGTGGTGCTGGATGATGTGTACCGCAATTACTGCTGTCAGAGGAACCAGACAGTTCTGTTCATAGACTGCCACTTTGTCATGTAGCTTTTGCAGCTGCACAGTAAATAGCTCTAAAAGCACGCTTCTGGAGATTAATTGTCCACCATGATAATTATTCAGACGTCACATTATGTATGCAGTCCTTTGTGCACCTAAGTATCTGCTTCATGCACATACTATCAGCTCTGCACATACATATTCTCACACAGTGCCCACAGCCCAAACTCGGGTAGACTGATTTAGTTATAGCTGCAAAACAACACTCTGTATCCAAAAATGTGGTAGTTTGGGGGAGGTAATTCACAATTGTACCTTCTCCTCTGCACACACACACACCCCCCCATAATAATTGCCATTCCTTACCTTGATATATTAAACTTCTAGATTCCAGTTTCCAGTTCAGGACACTAAATCCTACTAGAAAGCATAGGTTTAAAAAGGAAAACGTGTAAAAATGAGGTATCGCTGGCTGTTAACAACAAACTGCACCAACCCAAAGTTGCTTAGGTAATGCGATAACAATGCTCCCACTCCTTTACCAAGCTAATAGTACGTAATGGGATATACCTGTTTCGTTTCGTGCAGGTAATGATGTAAACATATGCATGTGGTTCAGTCAGACGGTTAGGAAAATGCAGCGCTTTGCCCCAGCGATTGCTGGCATTTCGCTGCCGTGTACTTTTATTTGTGGCATTAAGCGCTTCAGGACATGACCGTGGCCCTTTGCAGAGCCCGTCAGTTAGGAGTGAGAGGAGGGCACGGTGGTGCGGAGGTCACAGGATGGAGCTGGAGGAGAGTCTGAATGCCTTTAGGGGCTGGAGAGCTCAGGTGTGGGTCACAGCACCCTCCCGGCCCCAGAAATGGCGGCTGGGGGGCCAAGTGGAAATAAAGAGCGCAGCTGGGACGTTTTGTGCCATTCACAATGAAACACTGCATTTCTCTTCTTCAAGTTAGTAAAGCCTTACGTTTACACTTTTTTTACGGAATGACACCAAATCGGCAACGGAAAAGCTGTTTCCAAAGAAAATCACACTGAGTTTTCTGAAGCAATTTTCTCCTTTCTTTTGGACAACACTGCTTGCTGGCTTGACAAATGGTTTTTGGTCTCCCTAAAGCCACATTGTCCTTTTATTATTATTTTGTTTACAAACCTCCTTTCTTTGCTTTCTCTTCTCCTGTCTCTGGACTGATCCTGTCGCATGCTGCTTCCGTCCCCTCCATCCCCATCCAGCCGTGGGAAGCTGCTCAGCTCCACTTACTCCCCAAACTGCTGAAAACAAAAACTAGCTGAGTTGTTACCAGAGGTGAGGTGAGGCTTCCCACCCTCCCCTTCCGACTTCTATGTAGGAATATTGATCTCCCCTTTGATTAAGGGAGGTTTTTTCCCAATACCTGCTGGGTTCCCAGGACGGCAGGCAGACAGAGAGCAGTGGTGCAGCCCGTACTAACTCTGCCAGAGGCTGCTTCCCTTCAGCGGAGCTGCCAAGAGCTTGTCCTGGGTTGAGAGACACAGGACTAACTTTTCTCCTAATGCTGGGGAAAGTTGCACTTTTAGAAGACTCTAGTGTCTGAATTTGTGGAGATAATTTATAGCCAGCCAGGCTCTGTGGGATTCAAGGTTTTAGTGTTTTTGAGCCTTGCCAGGTGCAGGGGCAAGGAGGAGCAAGGCCTGGGCATTTGACCCAGGCTGGCCAACAGGGTTATTTCATACCATGAACATCACATTCAATGTAAATTAGAAAAGTTTGCTGTGTAGTTCTCTCTCCCTTGATGGTGGCAGGTCCAGACAACTCCTTGCCCCGGTGCCGGAGCCCTGAGGCCTCCCCTTCCTCGTGTAGCCATTGCGCTGGCAGTGTCCGCCATTTGCTGTCCCTGCTGGGAGTGCACAGCTCCCTGCTGAGAGAATGGGCTGAGTATAATTCCTGTATATTTTATATCAGTGTCAGGATTAGTATTGCTTCTTTAGTATTATTGTTAATTATCTAGTCTTAGTCTATGAAATCTATTTGTATTTCAACCCTTGTGTTTCTTTGTGTTCCCTGATTCCCCTTTCCGGGTGGGGAGGGGTCACCGGGTGATAGAATAATTGTCTAAATGACAATAGATTGTTATGGGTTTTCTCAAGCCTTAACAGGGCTCAACATTCGAGCACCAAAGGCAGCAGGTAACCAGCTTGCCTTCACATTTGCAGCATTCTGGAGACATCCCAGTCGATTGCTGTGACCTGACTGATGAGAAAAATACACTGATGCAATGGTTTTCAAACATTTGCCACTGTTTGAACGCAAAATTTCTGTTTGATTCAGATCTCAAAATCAGATATTTTTTTTTTCATTCATCAGCACACATTGCTGCACTGGCTTTTACACAAGACATGAGATGTTGATCTGAATTGCTTCACAGAAGCCATTAGCAATTCAGGAGATTTAGGAGGCTGCTGATAAGAGAAGACACAACAGCTCTGTAAATTGTCTCATTACACATCGATAAGGGTTGAAGTGGGAGCTTTCATCTATATTTTATCTCTTCCCAAATATATAGAGTAGGTGAACGTGCCCATTTTTCTGAATAATAAAACTATTGCATTAAACCTTGCAGAAGTTAGTAAGTTAATTCACCATCCTTCACTGAAGAGGTAGTTGTGTATATTTTTCAAAAAAAAAACTATTTTTTTTTACATCAAAGCTGTTGAGGCTACTGATGACATTTGCTTATTGGGGTTTTAAATAAATTTACAGTACACCTGAAGCTGTTGTCAGAAGGACTGGGTTTTTTGTATATGCTGTATCGGCAAACCTAAGTAACCACCTGAAGTTAATTAAGGTATAAATGTTAAAGGTATAAAATGTAAGTTTAGAGAGTAGTTAATCATAAATATTTTCTATGTGAGTTTTGAATTGCTCCATCCTGTTTAACAGATCCTTTCTAAGTCATGCTGGAGCCTCTCTTGAGAGGCAGTCCCTTTGACAGAACTGCTCTTGACTCCTTTTGAACGGAAGCAGCATCATGACAAAATATTCTTACAACAAATTAGAACAGAAAACGATTGGCACATTTACATGGTGGGATCTCCACATTTACAGTTTTGCTGAACCTGTCTGAAGCCATTTGAAGGCACACATCTGTGTAAGGAGCAGAGCTGGAGAACACCACCAGAATCATGCTACTGGCATGGGGTGGACTGCACAGAGCAGCTATGGCTGTAGCCTAGCACCAACCCCAGCTTGGAGCAGCAGCCAGAGGAGAAGAGGGAAAAGAAAGGAAGAAGAAAACACAGGCAGGGACCACACAGTGCAGCCAGGGTGCTCACATCAGAATTCCCACTATGTTCCCAGGGTTCCTATTCAGAGTTGAATCCTCTGCAGTGAGCTTGCCATCACTTACTTAGTGAGAAAAACAGTATTCGGATCAGAAATATTCTCAAAAGGAGGCAAAAACATTAAAATTAAGCATAGCCTTTTTCAAGGAAATTACAATCAGTGGACTGTCCCTGTGATCGAAGTTTGTAGTCTGCTAAGGTTTTGAGGGTGGGGAGGTGGTGATGTTTCGGGGTTTAAGTTGTGGAGGGTTTAGTATTTGCCAACAGGCTTTTCTAAGTAAGTTTGTTAGCTTGATGGCAGAGGCTAACATTTGCAGCTTGTAATAGCTGAAACATTCCAGTATGCTCAAGTGATTTAAGTGCTTTGGGGATTTCTACACATTAGTGAGAGCAAAACTTTAAATGTCACTTATAACAGAAGAAATTACAGCAAATATGCATATGAATAACACCATTTACAGCTAGAGGATAACTAAACATTGCTACAGATGGATATAAACCAGAACAATTGGATCCAAACATAAGCAGCCTTTCAGACAGACTGAGATGATCTGGTTACAATCTTTTAGCTGAAGCATCTCTCTAAATATCTCTGAAAGGAATGTATAACAACTTGCACTGTAATATCTGAGTCACCTTTCAGCCAAGGGAATAGAGATGGTGAAGACAGCACTGAAAATTTGGATATTAGGGGCCCCTTAGGAGCTGTAAAATAAATAGCCAGTGTTGGGATGAGTAAGGGAAAAAGCCAGTAAAAATCTCTGAAATGTCATGTGTTTAGTTCTGAAGCTACAAAGCTATTGAGTTGTGGACAAATAAAATGAAGTATTTACCTAATGTAAATGGAAAAAAGAAAGGGAGCCAACCAGATGAAAATACACACTCTTATTTGTAAACATAAGGTCAGATTCGAACTGCAGAAAAATCTGTTCAGGGTACATCCACACTATCCAATAACATATATGCAGGGTTTGCTCCCAGATCTGGTCCTTTAGTCATTTGCACGGGATGGAGTAAAACACCTATATTCCTCTATGCCCCTTCAAGTATGATTCTGGGAGTAGTTTGCTCTGTGGACTGTTCCTATAGCAGTAGGGATGAAGAGCAAGGCATCTTCTCCAGCACCTCCACACCAGCATTGCACTCTCAAAGACCCCGAAAGCATTCTAGCATTCTCCTTTTGCTCTGCCGTGGCATGCCGTAGTCACCCACGTTCTTGGGCTATAGAAATACCACTCTTTTAAGCTGTCATATAGCCTACATGAGATCTTAGGCACCCCTAAGGAAAAGACTGCAAGAAAGAAAACAACTGTCCCTTAGAACCACAAGATCTATAGGGGATCAGGGCCAAGTGCTGGGCAGTGTGAAGGCAGCTGGGTGATTCTAAGCGGGGTTAAGCCTGTATGGTAGGAGTGTGACCCACTTAAAAACACCAGTCTGGGCGGTTCCCTGGGCAGATGCTGCTAGCAGGGTACATGGTACCCTCTCTCTCAGAGACAGCACCCAAACTGGGTTATGTAAAACTACTGTTAGAAACGAGCAACTCTTTTTATAGACTAATTGATATCGTGGACTGAGAAGTCCAGAAAGCATCAGTTGGAGTGCTCAAACAAAGGAGGTTACAACAGAATTTTGTTGAGACAATTATTTCTATCTATAAACATCAAGAAGTTTGTGGACTTATTTTCTACATACTAAAAGCCTTGTTGGGCAGATTGGAAAAAGCTTATGATTACAGATACTAAAGAAGAGGTGTCATGCAGGCTTTTGGATTTGGACAGTCAGACCTGTCTAGATTAGAGATTAGGTAATTACATTTAGCTATTTAAATAAACTATTTCTCATCATGCATAAATGTATGCTGATCAGTAATTAAACTAGCTGTAGCATGATTCTCTGCAGTTTTTCTTTAAACAGGCTTAACTGTATTTTGCTGCCCATTCATTTTGGTCTCTCTTCGCAGTACTGTGCCAAATATAATAAAATTAACTTTTTGGGACACCAAGTGTGAATATATTCTAATCCAGTGATAAAGAATTGATTTGGTAGTTACAACTCACTAGGTGTCATTTCAGAAGCCATCTGTCTCCATCACTGGTACAGAGATTGGAGAGAAAAGCTGCACCTTGTGGCTGTGCACAGATCAAAGACCACACAGGGGTCTCAAAGATAAGACAATTAATCTGTAATGACAATGTTTATTAACAGCAGTAAAATGTGCAATGATCTCACATCAGGGGAAGAAAAGACTCTTAACTGCAATTTTATCCTAATTTGGCTGAGTGTGAGAGAATAAATCAATGGGATTTTAGAACAGGCTGATATGCTTTATGTGAGTGCTAGTATGAAAAGAATTGAGAATAACAATTCCAAAAGCAGTAGTTTATCCTGTTAAAATTAGGAAGATTCCAAGACATCTTAGAGGGTACTATTAATGGACCATGTTTAAAAAAATAATTGGGACTTAGGAGAAGTCTCAGAAAATACATGAGTGTTCATATTTTTAATTCTTTTGGTGGCTTGTTTTATTTTATGGTGGTTAGTATTGGAAAATGAAAATATTTTACTTCATACTGGAAAATGAATATGCTCCTATTAGGTAAAAGTTTGGACTAATCTGCAAAGTAATTAGAATCGTCAGTGAAAGAAAAGCAACTGAAATCCAACAGATCTGCATTTTTCATCTGTGCTGGTACAGAAACAAAACAAAAACATTCCCCGATATTTTGCAAATAAAGCAAAACAATTCTGTGGAATATGAAGTTTTATTTTAAAAAAAAAAAAAACTTTTTAAAACTAAAAAGTTATTCTAAAGATCATGCATAGTTGTATGGTGTGTTTGATTTATTGCCCGCACAGGACACCATAAGAAAGCAGGGCCAAATCCAGAGCAAGCATAAATCAGTTGTTGGCTTAAATAGAGCATTGGGTTAGCTGAGAAACTTATTCCACTATATTTGTAGTAAAAGCAACACATCTCATTTCTTTCTGAATTAGCTCTCACTCTTGTAAAGGTTCTACACAACTTCCAAGTTCATTATCATCCTTAGATGAAAGCCTTGTAATAATATATGGCATTGAAATATAGGGGAGAAAACAATTCTGTAGGTAAGAGTGTCATGTCTTAAAAAAAAAAAAAAAAAAGCACAAAGTCTGTCTTCCCTGAATTTGGATGATTTTCCTTAAGAAGTGAAGCCAGGGAAGATAGATGAGCCACCGGCCAAAAGGAAGAGTTATTATATAATAATAAATATTGTAGGAGACAGAGAGTCACCTTTTCACTGAACATTTTAGAAGTTTCAAGATATATCACCACTGCCATGACATTTAGCTGGGGCAGAAGAACCCACTCCCACTCAGTTATCTGGGAAACCTCATTAAGCCAAATTCTGTTCCTTGACATGTTTCCAGCAGCTGTTTAAAGACCATATGGAGCCCTGCATGCATCTCAGAAGGCCTACAGTTCTGCAAGTGCTTTACCCCTTGCAACAACTTGTGCTTTGCTGGTGGGGGAACAGAGAAACAGAGAAATCACTTGTGGTCCCCACCCACGGTGTGGCAAGGGCAAAGATAAAATGTGACCTAAAGCTCAGAGGCCATGCTTCCATCTTTAGACTGTGCTACTGCTATTCATAAATGTGTATTCATTTCATATTCCAAATATGGGTGATAGCAAAGGCAGCAGTAACATTAATATAAATGTTTTCTATTTGCATTCTACTACACACTAGTGATGGCAAAGCAGGGAGGGAAATGCTCTGTCTTCAATTTGATGGTTGATGTCTCCTATCTGATATGGAGTCCAAGCAAGTTAACAGAAAAATTTGGTACTACACATACTTTTGCACTGTAGAAGCATCTTCAAGAGTAATGATGACCCTAACACGGAGAAACCCTCTAAGACCTGTGTATCACTGTGATGGCAGAGTATGTTTTACCTTGTCCATGCGGTTTGAGTGCTCCCTTCTACACTGTGATCAATTCCTCTGCACAGAAAACATTCCTCATATACAAATTATATTATAATCTGACACAAAATAAAGCCAAAAAATTAATTGACTTGGCTGAAATGAATTAAAAATTGTGATGGATGTTTGCTGAACGCTAGTGAACACTGTAGGCCAGATTCTGTCCTCATTCAGTATAATAAATGTTTGTTAATGGAGCAAAAAAAAAAAGGAAACATATCTTCATGCTTGTGGGATTCTAAGAAAGAAGGAGGTCCAGAGGAGGAGAAAAAAAATGTAGTACTTTAACAGGAAACCAGAATGAGGGAAAACACATTCTCAAAGTGGGAATACACTAGTGTAAAGTTGGAGGAACTTACTAATAAAAATGGTCCACGAAATCTGAAACTACAGAAAATACTTTTTCATAGAAATGCATTTCCACAGTATATTTCATTATGACCTTGGGAGTTACTTATGTATATCATCTGCATAGAACAGAGTGAATTCATCTTTAGATTATTTTGCTGCTAGCTGGGAAATCAACAAAGTGTTTGTAAACAGGAGCTACTAAATGCATTTCTGATTCCTGGGGGGAAGCATTTCTAGTGGCAGCAGCTATGACTAGCCCAATTTTCTACCTTGTCAGGCTTTCAGCTACCAATGAACCGAAAACTTTGTGCTAGGACCTAATGACGGGTACGTGGGAAAGAAGCAACAAGATTACGCTCCTTTTCATCCGTGGTTTAGATCTGTTCCACATGGCTGTTGGTAAAAAGTCTTTTCCCATCCAAATGCATCTGGAGATAAGCCAGGATACTGGAGACTCATTACAGCTTATACTGCTGCCTATACTGCATCCTAACTTCAATTTGCGCTGTTGGTTTGAGCATAGAGAGTGCCATGTCCTCTCCAGGTTTGCTTGATGCAACCAGGATGTTTAAGCAAATATACCTCAAGTGAGAGCAGCCATACACAACAGTGGGATGAGCAGGGAGACCGTGCCCAGTAGAGCTGTCTCAGCATCCCGGCTCCATCCCTAGGTCCATCGTCTGCAGGATAAAGCTTTAGCCTAGTGGCAAGCCATTTCCTTCCAGTTTGGAGCCTTACGTGAGTTTTTGAAAAGCATATGTGGATAGTGATCAGGGCACCACCCTGGTCATGCTTAAGCCTGTCATGAAGATAATACCACGGTTGTTAGGTTGCATGTGGCACTGCTGTCCCCAGCATGCCAGGTCTGTGGGAAAACAGATCTACCAGCACCTTCAAGCAGGGAAAAGTCCCTTGCTGGTTTGGGAGAGTCAGGAGGGGGTGCAGTACACAGTGGTTTTAAATTGTTTGTGTTCACTGTATTATAACAAACTCTGAGGCAATAATTACTTCCCTGAGGTAATATCAACTGCACTAACAGCATGAGAAATTTGATCTGCCGGTTTCCTGGTTTTGGCCACAGCTCATGAAATCACAACTATCAAACACAGAGCCTGGATGAAAGAGCCATTCTCCTCTATCTACACAGCTATTTTTGGTCCTTTATAGCTTATAAATAAAATAATCAGGAGGGGTTTTTTTTGTTTGTTTTTTTGTTTGTTTTTTGCAACCAAACGGCTAGTGCCTTTAGAGCACCTGGGGAGGTGGGGAAGTCAAAATCACTTTTGAGTCACAACTGTGGTTTTTGAAATGTTTAAAACTGAAAATTTCTTCCTAAAAAACCAGATATACATATACTATGAGTTTGATCCTCTCCCTGGAGAAGCATTCATAGCTTCAGTGATTTCCGTGAAGTTATGTCAACTTACAGGAGCTGGATATTTGCTCCAGGCCATTTTGCAATCACAAACAGCAGCAACGTGATAAAGATCTCAGCATATTTCTGAAAGGAAGGCAAATGTCACTGATTGACTGGTTGCAAAAATGTCATTCATTAATAAAAAGGTCACGAGTGACTGAAAGGGATACAAATGAAATATTTCACCTGTTTGGAAGCTTCATTTTGCAGTCCCTTGAATTTTATTTATCAACCTAATTTTCCTAATCTTTTCAAAGGTTTAATGTCTGCGCTTGGGAACCTCAGGTTAAAAAGAGACCTCCTTTTTAGTCTCTAAGCCTGTGGAAAAGTGAGGACTACTGTTGCAAGATAAGAGGAAAACTGAGATTTGAAACCAAGGACACTGACCAAAACAGCAGGCTATGTAAACACAGATATAAGTATAGGCAGCGGCGCTATATAAAGAAGCAAGCACTGGTTAGGTAATTACAGATGGCATTTTGAAGTCATGCACACTTACTGCGTGAGCATGTAGAGACTAAAAGCATGAAGTGTGACCTAATCCAGAACACAGTAGCATCCTTGGAAAGAAACTCCAAAGAAAATTAAGGCAAAAGAGATGTAATCTCACAGCAACAAGCATGAAATGACTGAATACTTGACTTCCTCAATCACTCCTACCTTAGGCAATGAAAATAAGCTTATACTCCAGGGTGAGAGGGAAAATTTATGAGAATTAATTATGAAAATCGATCACAGTGTTCTATTTGTCTACACTGTGCAAGAATTTCTCAGAATCCAGAATAGTCTTTGGGTTTTTTTTTAAATATTTTTTTCCCCAAAACATGAATAAGCAATGCTTACTTACTTAGAGTGGAAGCTGTTAAGTCTGGTTTTCCGAGAAAATGAGCCATGGCATAGGAAAGAACACAGTCCTACGTAGGGGTCACAAAACTTTCTAATCCCCTGATTGTGCAGCAATAGAAATGAAGATCTACAGTTCTTGCACAACACATAATCCAAGATGGAATTCAATTCTAAATGAATTACGAAACACCAGAGCTATTATACTATGCAGCTTTTTTCCCCTCCTTTACCAAACGGATGCTAGTGAGAAAGTATGAATGGATAGTACTAGAATGGTAGGGATAACCCCAAAGTATTTGTACAGTTGTTCCTGTTCCCTCTCTGACCCGCTCTGCTTTATGTCAGTGTCTGCTCTAAGGGGTAGGAATTGTCTTTCTATACTGTGGTTTATGTAGTGTCACAAATGCTGATATTGATCTCTTGCAGCAAAGGTTTCTGTTTGATCTCACCATTATAAGAGCATGTATGTTATTTTCATCAGGGCCTTTCCAGTCACTTGATTCATTAGTTTTGCACAAAGCAGGATTGTAACTGGGCAGTGAGGAGGGGGAAGTTGTATGTGCAGAGTAAGATTTAGCAGTTCCTATATTTCCTGTAAGACAGAGCCTATTTTGAGGCTGGCTTGTTATGTTTGGTCTTCCTTCAAAAAAAAATTTAAAAATCACCCCAAAGCAGAAAGCAATGGCATCTACTTTTCTTATCCACTGTTTGTAAAATCTTTATTAAATGAAGTTACCTTTTACCTTCTCCCTCTTAACTTCTTCACGAATTCTGTGACATGGTAACCTTGTTCTGAGCATAAATGTCCTTCCTCTCCCAGTCTGCTATCCCAGAGATAGCAAATGTCCTTGACAAAATACTACGTCTTCATTTTTCACAACAGAGTTGCTATCCCACTGGTTGCTTAAAAAGTAAAATTAATGTTCTGTCTGTGGGAGCAATTTAAGCTGAGATAAACTGTGGGCACTAGCCCATCAGAGATAGTCCCAAGCTGACGTTATAACCTTGTTGAGTTGATACATCTGGTGGTATATGAGCTCTCCCACAGCAGTATCCGTAGAAATGGTTTAGT
Organism: Gallinago jamesoni; assembly: GCA_025769975.1. Lineage (NCBI taxonomy): Eukaryota > Metazoa > Chordata > Aves > Charadriiformes > Scolopacidae > Gallinago > Gallinago jamesoni. Next base: position 67,136,308 of record JAOQGH010000001.1, on the reverse strand, counting down.
TTTGGATTATGCCAATAGCATTATGAATCCATAACACTACCACTGTAACAGGTGAGTATTCTCCTAAGGGTTCTGACTAATTTGGCATTTGCATTCTTCTAAGGAGGAAAGTCCTTAAATATGTAAATCAAATGTATTAGTGGCAAAAAAAACTCGTGTCATCTGCAGGAAGCAGGAAAAAAAGTAAAAATCCCAATGGTCTGGGTCTGCATCATCTACCTCATAGGATCAGTTGAACATCATTATTAGGTCATAGTCACTCCCAAGCTGTTTGACATCTTGCGGATGTGAATTGAGGTGTGAAGTCCCATAGAAAGCCTCCTGCAGAGGAGATGTTGAGGGAGACTAAGGATAGGGTTTGATTTCAGAAACCATAATTCAACATGCCTGTTTGTTTATATTTACATGGGAATGAAGGGTCTATGCTCTTTATGTCCAGCCAGGGCTCTATGAAGTTGGTTAATCAGTCACCCAGTGCCACCTGACATGCCCTGCCTGAGACAGCACCTGCCAAAGACCCATGCTCTTCTAAATGGCAGCCAGAGCCACATAAAGTACTTCAGAGGATTTCAAATGTCACTTCATACCTGCATTCAGCCAACTGAATGGAGCCCTAAGTGTCTCTTCCGCTCCTTAAGCAGACAGGCAAGCAGCAAGCACAGCCCAGAAAATAAATGGCACTGGTCACCAAAGAACTGAGTGAACAGCACGGGTCCTCCCAATCAAAACATTTTCCAAGGTAGAAATTTCTCTGACAGGAATTAATTGCCTCCCTGCAATTGCCTCAAAATGGTGGAAATGGTGCACCTCTGTGCCCGTCTCTTTTCCTGCCTTCCTGCACTTTTAGATCTTTGATACAGAGAAATAACATTTGAAGTTGTGTGAGCAGAGAGAGTCCAGCTCAAGAAAACAATTCAATATCCTGGGATGTTGAATTGTAACAACTGAACAACTTATTTGCTTCTCCATTCCAGTCCTTGGTTCTCATTGCTTGTCTCAGATACTGTTTTAGATATCATCGGAGGCTGTATTTAAGTAGCAGAGACATTTTGGACATTATTCAGGAGGAAGAGCATTATTATTCTAGTGTTTTGTAGCCCACAAACACCTCAGAACCTACAGGCGTGGTTGTTTGCTGTACAACGGGTCCCCGGTGTTTAATCTCCCAAGTAAATATGTGACTCATTCATTCTACAACAGTGTGGGACCATAAATATCAGACGTTTAATCGCTCAACAGAAGGCCATGTTCATGTGTGATTGATGAATGCAGGTCTCTAGATAGTAAACACTCAGGCCTAAAGCAACCCGAGCCTGCAACCAAGAATAAAAAGCTTTGCTGTTTTGTAGAATTTCACGTTACAAGGTAGACCTTGTAGTCAAGTAGATCAAGAGTAGTCCCTGCTGAGAATTATGCTATCTAACTTTAATAACAAAAATATATAACAACTATTAACTCAGTTTTGTTGCTTTTCCTGTCTTAGTATCCTTTTAAGGCCAAAAATATGTTCATTGTGTTATGAACTGTTTCCAGTCAAAATATGCTTGACAGATTCTAATTAATACATTCAAAGGGACAGTTTTAGTGCAGTTTCCCACAGACACTTCTGTAGCAATTGTGTGTCAAGGGGGCAATAAGACCTCGGGGAGGTTTTGTGCTATAATAACACTTGGCTGTTTATCTGGGCTCAAGGTTACTTGGGTGCTACATATTCCTTCCTGGTGGAGGAGAACGATTTTGAGAAGGCAAATAGCAAGCATCATTCAGCTAGGAGCCTGCTAGAGACTTTTTAGCAAAACTAATTCAGTGGTCTTCGCCCTAGCAGAGCTGGAAAGAGCTCGGGGACACACACATGCTCCTTTGCACTCACGTAGTTTCCACATCAACTATTTGTTGCTGTGGTGCAGCATAGAGATAATACCATTACAGAGGTACCACCTGGGACTCCAGCATTGCAGGTACATTGACAACTACACTTAAAGCAACATTAAAATCCTGCTAGTTCACGAATTAATGGTAACTCTGGAAACCAAATTCTAACACAATAGCTCTTCAGGGGACAATCTGGAGGAGGAAAAGAACTTTCATTTGGCTTTGACAATCTCACTTGTTTTCTTGGCCCTTTTTTTTGCTATCAGCCGCTTTGAACCTGGCACTTGCAGAGTGCACTCACACTTCAGTACACGTTTCAGGATACATGGCACATTTCAAACTTTTAGTCGCAGCCACTGATCATTGTTCTTCATTACCTAATTTAGTTCTGCAAACAAGACAATTAAAATGTCAAGCTTCATCAGTCACACTGATTTCTCCAGAGCAGCCTCACGCTTGGCTACAGCCTTGACTGGAAGGCCTCCCTACAGGCGCTGCTCTTTCCTTGCCCTATTCAGGTAACAGGACCAATCTTCAGAAGCAGAAACTCTCAGACCAAAAGACTTGATTAGTTGCATGCTAATGCATCCAGAGGGTGCAACAGAAATTGGAGTAACCTTTAGAGCAAACCTGCAGGCTCTGCTTCTCAAGAAGATACAGCTCTCTACTGTAGGAGCTGCCGGTCCTCCAGCCCTACTAGTAGCAGCAAGGCAGCTTCTCCCTGTGACGGATTTCCTACAGCGCAACAACTTCTCAAGATTCAGTTTGTAACTAGAGTATGTACTTTGATGAGATCTGAAGCCGATGGCAGGAGAAGGAACAAGCAGCAAGACTGGCAGAGAGTTCAGCCTCTTCAAAGCTTCCTACATTCAAAGAGAAATAGCCACTTGTGCCTTAGTGCTTGGGTTCCAGAGTAAGTGTTGAATGGCTACATTAGACAGATCTAGGGTCTAATGTGAAAACTGCCATAATAAAATTATACCGCACAATAACTCCTCATCATTCCCATCTAATGAACTCTAGACTGCTTCAGTTGTACCTTTAACTAAAAATTGAGCTTTGAAAAATTCAGATGGCACTACAGAAAATTAGAGTTCACACTGGAATCTACACAGTGTGGGATAAAAATTAAGTACAGACAAGAAGAGAGAACATGTAATTATGAAGGGAAAGGTGAAATCTAGTCACTTCTTCCTGTTTCTCTAATGCTACAATGCCAGAACATCACTCTCTGCAAAAAATAATAGCTGGTAGATGTAGTTTAAAGTAAAATAAGAGGAAATAATATTCCAAACAGCAGCTGTTTAACCTGTACATTGTACATCCAGAAAAGATCATAGCATAATTTTCATTGACAAAATGTTTAAACAGTTTATGGTCTTCAATAAATATCTCTAATTATAGGTGGTAGGATATCAGAGGGCTTTATGAAAGCATCATGGTTTAGACATTTAGAGGATCACCGCCAGGCCTGAGGTTTGTTTTATCGGGGATATAAATGCTGGGCTCACACTACCAGGAATGTCTAAACCATGACTAACCAGAAGGATCCGAGTCCACAGCATAAAAAATAACCCTGAGGTCTCCATTGGTGGGTAGTCAGGAATGTTAAGCACTAGAAGACAGTAATCAAGCATGTCAGAATTTACAAGATCAAGACAAGATTTACTCCTAACCCGACTCCTAAAAAGACTGGATAGTATATGCATCCTAATCTGCCAAGGCCTTTGAGCATACTTCACTTACAAATCAAACTGGGCATCTTATGGCAGCACACTTTCGTGGAATACTGTCTTTTCCAAGTTGAGATGATAGCCACCTTGTGAACCACACCAGTTCTTATACCTCCACCCCTGATGCTCCCCAAAATCCTTGTTCAGTTAAAAAATACTAACAGTAGGAGATATTTTTTGGCAATGCTTTCTTTTTACATTCAAGTCAAGCCAGTGCTCCTGGACCAACTCTTCAGCTGGTGTAAATCAGCACGATTCCATGGGTTTCACTGAATCTCAAATGAAGTTCAAACTCATCTCTTGGCTTCAGTCACGCTCTTCTGGTCTGCACAGAGGGTTTGCCGTGCTGTTCAACGTACTTCATGCAGGTCATAGCTCACTGCCTGCTTTCCCTCTGCTTAGAGCCAGTGAGACTTTTGAACTGCTCTCCTTAGGGCTTTCACGCTCCAGGAAGGAAGCGGGCAGAATGGTCACTCTCTCCTTGCCACCTCTTTGCAGGCAACTGAAGCATAGAGTGGTGCCCAGAGTGCTCTCAAATTGTGTCACTGTGCTTCTGGGTCTCATAACTGAGAGAAAGTCCAAAGAAAACAATTCCAGTTACCATGGAATATCTGGTATGCTTCTAGACTTCAGTTTTTGAGATGCTACACATTATTAAAGATGCTCATGAGACATTGCTCATGTCAGCAATGAGGAATGAACTGGGGAAGACAGCTTGTCAACATGGAAACGCCCCCTTGTTGCCTGAGCTCTTCCAGCTCTGTTGCGTAAAGCTCTAGCAAGATCTTCAGTTTTCCCATGCAGTCCAACCACCTGGCCTGCAAGTGTATTAAGTGCACATTTTCTCTGGCATCTTAGAGCAGCGTCCTTTGCAACTCGCAGCTTAAAGAACCACGAGTCAGTTTGGGACTTAGCGACCATTAAACGTGACCCATATGTGCAAATATGAATAGTGTATGTGACTCCAATTTCAATTTAAAAAAAAATAAATCACTAAACCTGCATCTTAAAGATACATGTGAGTACATCTCAAGGGAAAAACACAGAAAAAGGTACTCGCAACTTCTAGATAGACCACGGGAGGCACAGAATTATGATACTACTGGTTTTCCCTTACCTGCTCTCTGAATTTTTGGTGTACCCTTGCCATCATATACCTTGCATTATTTGTTGCTTTAAGCAAATGCTAATGCTAGATAGAGACTAATTTGATGGCAAATTGAAAGAACATTTCATCTGATCAATGCTTGCTTTGAACTTCTACAACGCTATGAAAACTTGTCAAATTACTGTGTTTACCCAGTGCAGCTGCCCGTGGGACATTATTTAGTGGTGCGTGAAGGTGCCAGCAGAGCCCAGGACTGTGGTTGCATGTGCAGAAACATCTTGATGCCTTGCTGCACCTTATCTGTGGCCGCACTAGTAATATCAGAACCTTAAGAGAACCGTCTGTGAGGAAAGTTCAGTATTTTTTCTCCTGGTCTTATTTGGAATCAACCAGAACAGAAGCAAACGAAAAGTTAACTGAACTATCTCAAACTTCAAAAGTGCTGAGCAATTCACTTTACAGGGAAGCTTCAGGTAACAGAAATAAATAAACTGATTATTTTGGATGAAATCAAGACGGTATTCAAAGTAAATCTGAGCACTGTTTTCTTCACAGAATTATTCTTAGTGAATGTAATATACTTTATATTTTACAAAAAAAATAATATAATAAAATACAGGCAATAAAGTCTTGCCTTTACAGAAAACTTTCAGCCAACACAGGAAAACATCACAGAGTAGCGTTACCTGATGGAATCCAGAACTGAAGATTTCTTTTTATGTCATCATTGCAGGGAGGCTCTTGGAAAGTTACACCATATCTGCCTACCTTGTGTTTATCATAAAAGTGATCTTCTAGTGATCTTGCAGAACTGTGGGTGAAAACAGAATTGCATAAGAGCTAATACCAAATATTTATATTAACTTGCGTACACAGCTGAAAACATCACACGGCTTGAAGCTACATGCAAGTATGTAATTGGGAAGCATTAACTGGAAAACAGGAAACATCAATTGCTTATCAACGATAAATCGGCAGGACTGGGAAAATATTCTGAAGGCTGTTAGATACATAGGCAGGATTTAGGAACCCAAAATTTAGCCCATATAAAAAGTCAAGATAATGGCTGGAGAAAAGTAATACAGTCACCAGGTGAGAAATCTGGAAAAAAAAATAACAATGCCAAAAGTGATCTGGAAGCTGCACTGAATTACAAACAAATCAAAACTTGTAATATTACGTGATTGTAAAGAACAGCAGCATGTACTTGGGTTTTGTGCATGAAAGTTCACATCAGTGTAGAAAGAACACAACAAAAGTTTTAAGTGTAAAAGCTGTTTCAGTGCCTGAAACATAAATACATCTACACAAGGCTTTCTTTTATTAATTTTATGGCATGCTTTAGGCAAAGTGGGTATGGGAGAGGAAACGGGAGAATAAGCAACAAAAAAGGACAGGGGCTCAGTGGGTGAATATGTAACCAAAAAATTTAAAGGATATGTATAATCAGGAAGGCAGCAATACTGTAAAAACCTAACGGTACTCCCTAAGTCTTATTCTTGCAAAAATTCATTTTTAACCAAGAGGGTTTTCTTTGCTGTTTTTTGGGGTTTGGGTTTTTTTTTTTTTAGAATATCTAAATGCTAATAATTATCAAACACCCCTATGTTGTTTGTGGAAAGCAAGTACAAGAATGCAAAGCAAATATGCAATAAACTAATAACGAGCGTTTATTCAATTACTGTTTAGTATAAACAAACAGAATGTTTTAATATCAGTTTGTAAACATGTCCTTACCCAAACTGCATGTTCAGTCAAACATCATCTACATGCAAGTCAGTTGAAAACAAACACATGCAAAAACCAGGCTAAAATTCAAAGGAAAAACCCCTTAAAAAAGTGCAATAAGAAGGGGTGAAAAAGGATAAAGAAAAGCAAATTAAAAATAAATGGTCAAACTTTTTACTTGATAAACAGCCTTAGAAAACTGTCAGCCACAGAGAGAGAAAAAAATATCTACTCATCTTGCATAGACTCAGTTGTGGATTGGCAAATGGAAGATTTTAAACAAGGCTGTCTGCCAAGAAGAGAAGAAGCGGAAGTCCCAGCTGTAATTAAATAGATTGACTCTTCTTCCTCTGGAAGCAGCAGAGTAAGAGCTCCTCTTTGATGTCTCTCAGAACGTCCCCCCCTTTCTGTGGCTACAGCAGTGAAGACCACCTGGCTGAAAGCAGGCTGAATTTGGAACAGTGGGAGGACTGGAGGTTTTGGGAACTTTCAGCCTTTTCATTCAGGTGTTTGGAAGAGGAGGTAGAGAAAGTATTTTGGGAAAGGAGGATTGCCCCAGCTGAGAGTCTCCCTTCCTTCCCACCAGGGGAATTTCCATCCTGCCACAGGAATCACCCTCAGCTGCCTCCCTTCCTCTGCAGAGAGGTGCTTACAGGGCAGGTTGCTGGGCTTTCTCCTACAAAGGAGGTTAAACCAGAGGAGAACGTGCTTTTCAAATGCAGAGGTTATTAGCTTTGATGAATAAGCCATACAAACTGTAGACCCCAGTTAGGTGTCCCCCTCAGCAGATCCACACCCTGCCGCACTGGGACAGTTAAATTATGCATGAAATTGAGGACATTCATTCTTTACTGAAACATCTTATTCTTCTCAAGCTAGTTTTCCGGTTTTTGAGTTTTTCTAACCCAACAGATAGTGCTTGAGCAACCATTCAGCTTTCCTTTTATAATGAGCTAAGGATGAAGAATTTCTAGGTTATGATGGAGAGTTGCTGGAGTGGCTGGAAAGTTGGCCAGCAGAAAAGAACCTGAGGGTGTTGGTGGACAGCAGGCTGAACAAGAGCCAGCACTGTGCGCAGGTGGCCAAGAAGGCCAACGGCATCCTGGCCTGTATCAGGACCAGCGTGGCCAGCAGGAGTAGGGCAGTGATGGTGCCTCTGGACTGGGGCACTGGTGAGGCCTCACCTCGAGGGCTGGGTTCAGTT
>JAOQGH010000001.1:67110327-67128563 GCA_025769975.1 Gallinago jamesoni | reverse complement strand
GTGAGGGGTCTGGAGAACAAGTCCTATGAGGAGAGGCTGAGGGAACTGGGCATGTTTAGTTTGGAGAAGAGGAGGCTTGGGGGAGACCTCATTTCCCTCTACAACTACCTGAAAGGAATTTGTAGAGAGGTAGGGGTTGGCCTCTTCTCCCAAGGGAATAATGACAGGACTAGAGGAAGTGGTCTAAGGTTGGGGCAGGGGGGGTTTAGGTTAGACATTAGGAAGAACTACTTTTCTGAGAGGGTGGTCAGGCACTGGAACAGCCTGCCCAGGGAGGTGGTGGAGTCGCCATCCCTGGAGGCATTTAAGAAATGTGTAGATGTGGCACTTCAGGGCATGCTCTAATGCCCGGGATTGTTGTGGGTGGGTGTGGGTGTTGGTTTGGGTTGTGGGTGGTTTCTTTTTGGTTTTTGTTTTTTTGTGTGGTTGAACTCTATGACCTCAAAGGTCCCTTCCAACCATGAATATTCTGTGATTCTGTGATTCCGTGATGTAGTCCCTTCCATATGGGAAAATCAGCTTAGTGACTTGTTTTTACAACTTCCCTTCAGCTACACTTTTCCCATACTCTGTCCTCTTTCCTGAAGTGCACACCCCGAGAAGCTAGTGTGACCCTGTGCCATGCCAGCTGCTCAGAACCCCATGGGAAGCAGCCCTTGAAAGGTGTCCAGGTGTCCACCTGGATGTGACCAGCCGCTCCTCTGAGGAGGCTGCAGGTGTGGTTGGTTTGTCCCACAGCTCAAAAGGCAGCATCTCATGGGAGGAATCCAGGCTCTTCTTTCCCATCTACCTTGTTTTGGAAATCTTCCCAATGTTATTAGATTCAGTAAGACCTGACCTTTAAAAGTCAGGGGTGCAATTAACCAATCTGGCCAGCTCCACATCAGCAGCTCACGCTAGTCTAGGAGAGGCAGGAACCAGACAGTTCACTTCTGACTAATGTTATTACAGAGGAACAGGAGGTGGACCCAGACGCTCTAATTAAACTGCAGCAGGTCTGCTCAGCAGGCTGTTATGATTGAGTGCAGAGCAGAGATACTGTGTAACCCATGCGTGAATTCCTGGGCTTTGTCTAATTACGCGGCATAGCCATTTTTATGTTGGTTTGCTGGCAGTAGCCTGTCATCCAGCTGGCTAAAGGTAGGGAAGGCATTCAGAGAAACAGGGTTACTCCACTGGTTCGGGGTGGGGGGGCCTCCGTGCTATCTCACTTGGTCAAAACTAGTGCATTAAAGCATGGCTAGAATGGAAGGGAAGGCAGCATGGCCAGGAGATTGCCTTCATTATCTGGGAGAGTGACTCTCCGCTCTGCTTTCATTTATGTCAGAAATAGCCCCGCGTATCAGAGCGTCCCTGAAGATCAGAGGAGTCATTTGCTCAAGTGTGACTCAGTGTTTCCTTGGTGTGGGTGAAGATCCAGGCTCTAGAGCCTCTGGCCAGGGCTAAATGGTCACTTCTCTCTCTCCCCGTCCCATCTACTTTAGATACGGACTTAAATGGCAAATTTGAAATTCTGCTGAAAGGTGAACCTTGCAGCCCTACACGGCTTTTTTGCCTTTTCTGGTATGTCAGTTGGCTTGGATTGTGGACTGCATTTCTCTGTGTCAGCGTTTGCTGTCCTTTCTACTGGGGCTCAACTGACATTTCTTGCCTCTTTTTCTCCTTCACCCGCTGCCTCTGGTTCCACGCCGCCCTTTTCTGTTAATACACAGAAAACCTCAAGCTTAAGATAAACTAATTTTCACCTGGATCAAATGTGTCAAGCCCAATTTCAGCTTTTATTTAGGCAAGTAACCAACTCTCCAGTACAAACATAAGTCAAACCTGGTCTGTTGGTGCTGACTGTTTTGGCCCCTTGTTTCTCTTATCTCTTACTCAAAGCAGGTGAGTTTTCTTAACAGTTCACTGTGGAAGAACCACAGGCTCTCCATTTATTCAAAGGGAGCCTTGGGTTGTCCCAAACCTTCCTAGCATATGCCAAAATGACCCTGCATACTGAAGGAACTCAAATATTCTTAACATTATCAGAAGCTGAGGATGTCATGGGAAAAAAACAACAACAAACCACAACAGGGAGGATGTTCTTTAATGTGGCATTAGCTTCCTGCAACTCTGTACCCGAGGGACAGAGACTATAATCCAATGCAGGAGCCTAATCTATCCACTAGAGAAACGGCTTGGCTAAAGCCAGCTGTTCAGAGTAGGTCCCTAACAGAGCTCAGATCTTAGCCTAAGCCTCCAAGTTTTCTTGCATTTAGCTGATTGTGCAAGTGAACAACTTCATATTTCGTGTCTGTTAAGTAAGCTGGGTCTGAGAGTTTGGGTACTTATTTTTTTTAGGCTAAAGAGCCTAATCTAGAATCATTTGAAGCTTTCTAATGATTTCTCAGTGAAGCCTCTGAATTGCCCTCTTACTTGTCGTTCTTTGTTTGAATATTGCTGGTAGAATATGCAACTGAAATATATACTACTTTGACTTGCAGAAAAACATTGCTTGTTAGAGTGATTACCTCTGAGGAAACAAAAAACCCTCTTAACACTTGTATTCGTTCCCGATTTATGTCTTTGGTTTTTTACCTCTACTTTGCCTTGCCATGTGCCATAGTAATGTTCACCCAGTTCCATATTAATGCACAAAACTTGCAACTATTTAAAAATAAAAGTTATAGGAAATATTAGAGGTATTGCTGATATAACCTGAGAAAAGTCTAACCTGGCACAGGAGCATTAGTACTTGCAAAGCTAATAGCGCTTGTACCTCTTCTTGGAAATAATTAAAATGACAGAAATTGCAGGTTATAAACAGGGATTGATGGCCAAAATTTTAAACATAAGTGTGTCCCTAGAGCTGCAAATAAGTGCCAGGGAACTTGATGCTTTGTGAAAATCTGATTAGGCCCCTATTTGCATCTGAAGAGCTTAAATATTCATATGGCAAATTAGAACAAAGAGGCTGATTTTGGATCTGGGTCTTTGAAAAAATCTAACCTCTCTGAATTGATTGGGAAATCTTTAAAATGCCTTTTAAAGTTTTCCCAATCTTTTAAGTTGGGCTCATGGAAAATTTTGACAACCATAGACTAAATGATATTATAGGAATTTTCTCAGATTGGGCTTCTGCAGACAAAAATACTTTATAATCTTATAGAGCAGTGGAAAAACCTTTATGCCAGGATTAGGTGGAAAAGACCCATCAACTGTGCAGCCATGCACCAAGTTTGTGGAGTGACTAGTTACTTATTAACCCCTTGTTTTATGATACTTGCTATTTTCCTGATCAAAGGAAGAAAAACCCTCGTACTTTCTTCAATTCAAGTCCTACTGGACAGAAACATAAGAAAGTTTGTCTGCTACGTTATCTTTTCAAATTGAATTAAAGTGAATTTAATTTGGCTTAAGTCATAGACTTTTCCTGTGTGTTGGTGGATCACAACTTACTTGCCTATGTTTAAGAATCAATCAAATAGTATCTGAAATTTAAAGACTGGTGCAAAACGTGGCTCATGCTACTTGGATGAGTAAGGGGAAAGACAAGGTATGGGAACGTTATTACTAACAACTAGTTTAAAACATGTTTAGCTAAGAAATTATCACTTTTTTTTTTTCTCTTAGGCTCCTTCCAGTGGGAAAAATAATAATAAATTCCTTCTTAAAAGGGCAGGAAAAGAAAGATAGAGAGATCAAGCAGATGGATGGAAAAACCTGCAATGAAATTTTAGCTAAATTTGAAGTATTTTATGTTTCCTTCCAGAAAATGGGAGGTGGGGATTGGAGGGGCAATAGCCTCAAATGGCAGCTATTTCATACTCCAGTAAAATCTCCACCAACGAGGGCAAGGTATGATAGTTGTAGCTATATTAATTTTTTTCTACATAGTTCCCCTTACATAAATTTAACTATCCTGTTCCCCCCTCAGGCCTATGATTGTACTAAACCAGCGTTTTTACCATGAACCCCTCTGGCACACGACCCTGCCATACCTCTTTGGATTCATTAGTCTCCTGTTGTGGTTTACAGTGCGTCCATCTGCCATTCATTAAGGCACTCCGGTCACGGCTAGTGGTTACCAGCTTGGGTCTGGTGGAGCAAGACCATAATGAACCAACAGCTGAGTCTCATCCTAGCGAGCAGTTATTGTCCACGTTTCATTAGCTGTGTGTTTATGGGTTTATGGACCTTTGTGGCATGTTATTTTCCTCCTCCTAGGCTACGTGCTTTTTTTTAGTAATTAGCGTAGCTTGAAGGAAGATCTGCTGGAATAAAGAGGTGAGACCTTTGGTTTAGTGAGAATGGCACAAAGAGATAGGTAAGCACTTGAAGCGATGCCTTCAACCAAAACTGGGCACTTGGGAAGCAGGCACTTCTTAGAGACTAACCCTACCTTCTACAGCAAGTGTCTATACCACACACAAACCACCTGGCAATAACTGGTGTGTGGCTGCAGTTCTCCCCACCAGTACCATCTAGACAGTTGTGGAAGCCCCAGGCAAGCAGGCGAACGACTAAAGAATAGGGAGAAAAAATACCCAGCCCATTTTCAAGCAGCTACCTGCCCAAACAGTCAGAATTTGGCCTAACAGTCCTTTTCCCAATTATATTTGAAGTTGATGTAGTTCAACCAAGTTTTCTTAGAGAAAGACCGGGAGTAAGCCTATCCACATGAGAGCAGTTGAGAAATAGCAATGGTACTTTAATTTACGTGTGAGATGATTTTCCCAGGCGCAGACAAACTTTTCAGAGCCATGAATAGCAAAGCAAACATTCACCTCTTCAGATCAGTATCTCATGAAACATTTGCGAGAACCTTCACAGAGCAGGAGAGATGAGAAGCTCTGTCTTCAGGACAACCCTCTACGATGCAGGAATCCAGCCTAAGCCTAATTTCCAGATATTGCAGGCATGGGAGTGCAGTCATAACTTCTGTTTTGTAGGAGTGGGGCTGCTGCTGGTATCAATTTGAGAACATTACTTATGGCACCTAAACAGCTCCCCAGAGGGATGAGCTTCAACCTACAGAAAGACAGGCAAAGCTGTTGATAACTACAGTGGGTTGTGCCTGAGGCTCCATGCAAGGAAGGAAGAATTTGGTACAGAAGTCATCCCAGAAATATACAGCTTGGGTGAGCAGTGGCAGGGCATTTCCCAGCTGTTGAGCAATTTAACAGCCCAATCGAAAATAGCCTCCTGATGCATGTTCCTCTAGGAGTAATTTCAGTGGCATGTGAGTTTTCTGCCTTTTCGTTGTCAGATTTATTTCCAGGAATGTTTTCCCCTTTTCCAGCCAGTGTTTTCTGTCAAAGTGGCTTATCTGACAATAGGTTGCAATGAGCCTGCTGCTTCTCTGCTTTCCCAAACACACAGTCCTTCCTGGCCGCCTTATCTCCTCTACCAGTGAGCGACATACCTTTAAACGTTTTACTTTATCTAGTTAAAAGAAGAGCAAAATGTGCGCCCTTTTTTTGAATCAAACCATGCTCATTCCTTTAGAGAAGTGAGTGCTTCATCTCTTCTTACCACTTCTCCTGCTTTTTTTTTTTTTTGGGGGGGGGGGGGCAACCCCGGAAGCCTGGGAGGGGAGGATGGGGAAAAATAGCAAAATTCCTCCTCCAGCTCTGACCTGGGTAGCAGTGGGGAGACCAAGAGCTGCCACTCATCCTCCAGGGCAACAGGCAGAGCAGACAGAGCAGCTAACCCTGCCTGGAGCAGGAGCACGACAGGGCAAGGCTGCTGGGAGGCAGAAGCAGGGTCACTGTGGCTTTTATTGCCTTGCCCCGGGGGGTCCTGTGTCATTGGGGCTCCATCACATCTGCACCAGGTGGATGGGCAGGAGGTGCCCCAGCCCTCCCAGGTGCTCTGCTGCCTAAATGGTGAGCCCACAGGGCAGGCCAGGACCTGCAAGTGGGGATTAGAGACTGTATCTTTTCTCCTACATGAAACCAAGAGGGGATCAGACTACTTTTAAAATAACCCTTGCTCCTGTGAGAAAGGTGAGCAAAGCTCTCACCTTTAGCTGAAGTCAGCTGGAGCTGAAGAGTTCATCCCATCCTGCAGCATAGTAATTTGTAAAACCGCAAGACTCACCTTTATCTCCAAGCAAGGCTATGTCAGGCAGCATCAGAGAGGTTAAAAATGCCAGTAAATTGACCTCTTTTTTTAAAAAGCAGTAAGGAAATGATGGTTCTAGAATATTCTTGCTATCTTCACACAGCTCATTGGAAAAAGAAGCCTCAAACAAACAATAAGAATAAATGTACGCTTTCCTTAAAGGTACCTCTGTGAAAGCATTGTTTAAGCATCCAAGTAAAAAGCACTATTTATGTTTCCAAAACACTTCTGCTTTGTCAGCATCATCCTATCTGCAGTGATAACCCAGTGATTATCCTGGCAGCAACACCCAGGTTCCTGATGAAACTGAGGAATGAACAGAGAAACCGAAGACCAAATTTTCCAAAAGCTGACCGGGGCCTGAAAGAGGAAGATAGGTCACAAAATAAATTTCTAGAAATGCCCTAGTGTACATGAAATCACCCAGTGTAGGTTGTGTTTTCTCCAGCAGCAAAGCCACTTCAAGTATTCCCCACCTTTCCCACCGGACCACTTGTGCTCTCAGTTTGGCCACTTAGGCACAGGGCCTCCAACAGCCATTCTCAGGATCAGTGGAACGATCAGGGTTAACAAAAAAAAAAACAACCAACAGCCAAATAAAAAAAAAAAACACAACAAAAAAAGACAACAAAACCAATCTTGGGGAAGGAAAGAGCATCTTTTGAATCAGGACAATTTCATTAATTCCATGTAGAGCTCATTCCCACAAATACCTAATCAGTAAGGCTGGCTGGGTTGAGTTGGAGAGCTGCAGACTGGGGAGTGACAACAAGGGATTTGGCTGGGAGAGAAGGATGGGAGAACACTAGGGCAGGGCATCCTTAGAGCCCAGCACCATTTAAATGCTTTTGAGCATCACGCCGGCTACCCCTCCGCCCTGCCGGGCACGCTAATAGCTGTGAAAATGTAATCACCCATTATTCTGGGCAAAGCCAAACAAAAAACATGGTGAAGGAAGGAATGTAAACCACGTCTCAAACTGGCTCCCTCGCCACTGCCTCCGCCTTCATTATGAGAAATTGGAGGCTTTCTTACTTGTCAAACTGTAGATTCCCAGGGCTGTGTTTCCTCACGGCTCGTATGATGTCATCGTGAATGGCTAAGCAAACGCAGATTGCTGCAGTCAGTATATGGCACTCTGCAGGGCAGTAACAGGAAAAATAAATGTATGTTGCTTTACTCAAATGCTGGCGGAGGAACTGGAATTGTTTATATTCTCTCTGCTCACTCTAAAAAGATCACGAGGTTAAACTGAGGAAGTGTTTTTTAAAAAAAAAAGCATTAAAAGAAAAACTCAGCAATGAGAGGTTTATCACGCTGGCCTGAGAAAAAGAATAGAAGCTAATATAATTGTCAAACTTCCTTAGTCCTGAAGGATCTCTGAGGACCTGATGTGGTAGCCTGTAGCTACTGAACCTCAGGATAGAGGAGAGGATCTTAGCAAGGCACAGTACATTTGCAAATCTGCTGTGGGATCTTTAATGTCCCCCTAGAGCAAACAGGAACTTGGTGTTTGCAGCCTCATGTAGAAGGAATGAAGAACATCTCATCAGTAAGGTCACTTTAAACTGGGTAAACCACTGAATGAGATAATGACTGGAAGACTCCTGAGTCTATGACTTTCCATCTTTGCTATCTGTGCGATTTCTGTGGACAAGAGAATTTCACACAGATATCACTTCGGATTTTTGGGGTGTAACTCATTATTCAGCATGAATAAATGTAGCAGAGCTTCCTCTTTATGTACACTTTTAACTAAGTATAGCTAATTAGCTAGCTGAGACCAGAAGAACACTCCCTGTAGCTATTGCACTCTGGGGAGGCAGGGCCAGGTCTCCTGGCAGCTGGGATGAACATCATAAACTAAATCATAAACCAAGTTATGTAAATCCTCCAAGTTTCAGACTTTAGATAAGTCAGAGCGTTTTACAGCATCTGTTATCTACTACTGTGTTTTTTATTTTGTTTGAAGACATATGATGTTTATTAGCTGAATGCCCTTAAGCATTGAAAATGAAAGCAGAAATTTGCCATTTAAATTTAGATCATGCTTTCCCCTTGCCACACACACACATAATTTTAAAGTTTACTCTGAACAGTTCCCAGGATCGGATCGTGTGTCCAGATTCCAAGCAGAGGGCTAATAATAAACCCTACATTATTATAAGGCACCAAATAAGTGCTTATAAAACTGTAATTGCAGCCGAGATGGGAGACGATAATTGTTTATCAAAACAATGAATTAGTTTAAATTCATTTAATACTGTCACTGGTACTGGGAACCAAGCAAACCACACTGTAGCACACTGTCTGGACCACTTTGCAGTGTTCATCTTTGCCCACCATAATATGCCATAGCTCTGATAGGAAATCATTACCTCCAGATTCTGGGATGATTTAATCTTCATACTCACAACAGTCGTATGGGATAAGCAGCGCCGTGAGATCAGGCAGATCACCAGGTAGGCTTCAGATTTAAACAGGCTTTGGTCACTAGTGATTTATGAAAAGCTACTCTCCACCCTCACCTGCTCTTCCAGCCTGCTCCACAAAATAAAGATGGTGATGCTGCAGGTGATGCTGTTAGATACCACTAGGTACCTACTAGTCCCATCTCCCTTATGGTCATTTTTTGCCTCTAGAAATGAACATCACTGCAGCACATTAGAAAACCTTTATTCAGATTGAGCTTTCCTCTTTAGCTAATAATTTCTGCACCATGGAACATACTTCTTTGTTATGTGAGAAAAAAAGAATGTGGTCCACAGCGTTTAACTTACATTTAACTTCAGTTGTTGATCACAGCCTTTCTGTCATTCTCTTTCCTTGTTCTTTCCTGTTGCAAACCCTGCTGTGGAAATGATACCCGTGTCTCTTAAAGAGCTTCTCTGCTCCTGCTGCTGTCTGTCTTAATCCTCTGTGTGTAATGGCAGAGCTGTTTGCTGTAAAAAAAAATATTGCTGGTACAAACAAAAGTTCAAGATTCCAGGTGGCAAGCAAGTAACAGGAGCAGATGTCTTAATAACACAGAGAAAAGGAGGGAGAGTTAAAAAAAAAAAAAGCGTAGATAAAACATGAGAACAGCTGTCAGGACATTTGCCACCACTTTCCATGAGATGTTAGAAGCAGTTGGAGGATTATACAGTGTTGCTAGTAACTAGTCACACAAGCCTGGAAACCATTGTGGCTTGTGTCACTGTCTGATATATCTGTTCTCACATGCCTTTCTCCGTTCATTTTTCTGGGAACTTCTCCAGGTGTCTGGTTCAGGTACTTGGCAATGAGCCCGTCCGAAAGAAAACAATTCCTTATCTTCTGCCTTTAAAATTCCAGGTAGGAAATTCCAGGCTGCAATACAAAAATCAGCGAATAGCACCATTTGAAAAGAATGGGTTCCCATAAATATTGTATTGTGCACTGTATTAAAATAACATAACATTTATCAATGCTTATGTCATCGGGCTTATAAAAAAAAAAGGGATCATGAAAAAACCATGAGTCAGTTTTCAATATATTTTGTTGCCCTAATTCTTCATTTTCCTGTGACACAGGCACCGTATAGACATGCATCTATTGATTGATGAGCCACAAATCAGTCAATAGGACTGATACGAAGCTGCTTTTGTCAAAGAAAGCTGGAAATTGCACAGGACATATGATCTTTCAAGATTTTCCCATGTATCCTACTCCAACTGGATTGTAATAGCCACATAAAGATTTTTCCAGGTTATCTGACATTTCCACGGAGCCAATCCCAGAAAACAAGGGTGCACATGCAAAAGAGACGAAGGATTTCACAGAAGAAGCCAGGGAACAGCTTGTTTTTCATTTGATGTGAGCTGTAGTCTCATCTGATAAAGTATACCAGCACTTAAAATTAGACGAGAACATGATGACAGTCAGGCTGCGGAGAAGAGAGTGGTAGTCTGTTCAGACTCTGACCGCACAGAAACAGCCAGTACTGTCTCCCAAAATGAAATAGGGAGCTCTGCCTCCCTTTATATCACTAGGTTTGCGGCAAATGAGAGAAGGTGGTACACTTCATGCCATTTCCAGTTACCATTTGTGCTCGTCTGTACAGAGTTAGTGGTAGCAGAGGAAGGCACTTTCACAAAGGTACCTTTTGCCACCACAAAGGTTACAAATACAGCAGTGATCAAGCATTAATGCCAGTGGCCTTGCTCACAGCGTGGTAACTGCCCTCTCACCCAGGCTGACTCACCAGGGTCTGATAAAGTGTAACTATAAATGCTTAAAAATAGGGCTAAGTCTTCAGCCTAGCACAAAAAGAGTATGTTGCACCCTTCCCAAAGGGGTTCGTCAGACCAGGAGGTACCACATGAAACAAAATGCCTTTTGCTCCTGGCAAGAACAGCAGTCAGTAGGATGGTGAAACACCAGTCAGCCCCCAAAACTATCAAGCGGTAACCTCAGCATGAGGCAATTTGGTTCAGTGAGCTCCTTACCAGCAGCCTCCCCTTCAGGCAGAGGGTAAGGATTTATGGCCAGGTTGCTGGTGGCAGGCAGGATCTTCTCTCAGAACAGCTGGGCCTTGTAGACCAGTCCTTACCCTGAGCAAGGATTCACACAGAACTGGTTTTTCACTGCGTCGGAAAAAATTTCTTCATCTCCTTCAGGCGTGAGACCGCGCTCCCTCCCCTACTCCCTGGGAAAGGGGCCGGTAGCTCTCCCAGGACACACAGACCTTCTCTAATAAGGCAACTTCACTTCTCTCCCCTTTCTTCCAGTTCTTCCTATTCATCTCTTGCCTTGGAAGCATGGGAAGGGAGATAGCAGGGATCAGAGCAAGAGCTGAAGGAGAGCCTTGAAAAAAGGCAAACAAACAAAAAAAACAACAACAAAACAAAACAAATGAAAAAAACCCCACACCAAACAGAACAGCAACAAAAATCCCCACTCTTGCACTGGTCACTGCTTCCTTCTGTGCTCATGTACATTCCTCCCTCTGCAGCGACAGGGGCTGGGGCAGCAGCTCCACACAATCCTAGGAGAAGCTCAAGGCATCTCCAAAACAGCCAGCCAGCCCTTCATTTCAGGATCATGGAATTGTCAGAGTTGGAAGGGACCTCTAGAGATCATCCAGTCCAACTCCCCTGCCAAAGCAGGGTTGCCCAGAGCACATCACTCAGGACTGCATCCAGGCAGGTCTTGAAGAAGTCCAGAGAAGGGGACTCCACGACCTTCCTGGGCAGCCTGTTCCAGGATTGCCATCAAGTAACTCATGTTGCCTGCACCTTTAGCCAGGCTCAGCACCAGCAGAGTGAAACCAACTTTGCAGTTGAGTAGCTGATGGATGTTACAGCCAAGAAAGTGCATCTTTGCCATCTCGCTGTAACTGTGGTGTCTGGTTTAAAAAAACCTCACCATTCATCCCAGCCTTTTCTCCAGTGCAAGGCAAAATAACACTGCAGTGAGTAAAAGAACAAAATGGAGGCTAGCGAGGATGGGTAGGTTTGTTTGTTTTAAATCTGCATTTCCGAAATTACAACTTCTTTGAAAACAAATGGTGAGGTGTTCAGGCATTTCCTTTGAAATAGAAATTGAAAAAACTAGCTTCCTTACAAAAATGGCCTCTCTGTTCAGAGGGCATTTTCCAACAAAAATTCACTCATACAAAAAGATCATCCTGCCATCTAAAGTATTATAGAATTCCCTCCTTTATTTCTTTTTTCCTTCTTAAAGACAATGAACATATTTGACCAAAAGAAGGGAGCGGGATGTTTTCTAAAGTCTAACACTGGGACAGTAAGGGAAAAAAAAATACAAAAAGCTACAGCCATCTGAAGATTTTGTCATCTTGCAATTGTCTCAATGAAGTACCGGGTTTTTTTAAAAACAGCTTTCCACCTCTTCTTTCTTCTGAAAATATTTTCTTTCTTCTTTCAGTTCTTTCCCAAAGAAGTCAACCTTTTTTATTTCTCACCTTGAGATGGTAGGTGGGCATTATATCAAAGTTTTATGCTGAGAAACCTAGTATACTTTACTTTGCCCTATGTCTTTCAAAACAGCAGGAAAATTCGAACCTTGCCTGTGTCAGTCATCTAGAAAAGCGAGTTATTTGTGTGATTTCATCCATGAGACTTGCTCTACAGCCCCATCACAAATGTACTCTGTCTCAGACACACAAACATCTGGAGGTGTTACCATTAACTATGTTTTGGAGAACCATATGTGTTAGTAATAGCACACCAGAAAATTTAGTCTTCACAGAGGGGTGAATTAACAAGTTATACAATGAAGACAAGAAAGGAGAAATGGTAGAAGTATGGATATTACACACTACATTCCTAAAACGATCAAAACCATTAGACAACACTAGTCTGATCATTTATCTTTTACATGAGGCGAGACCTGTGAAATAAACAACCTTATACTGGAGCAATATATATTATAGAATAGGATAACATAATATAAATTAAGCCTCCTGCTTTTATTCCATTTGCAGCAGCTGTTTAAAAAAAAAAAAATGCCTCCAGCACTGAATGCAATGGGCAGAACATTACCACAAAAATCCTCCCATTCAGTGGTGATGGGAGGAATGACTACTGTATCATGTATTTTGTGAAATTCACAGTAGACTACTCCAGAAGAATGTACGGGAGGTTCTTTTATTGTGAAATTACCAATTCAAGACAAGAAACACTTCCTGCTATTAACATTAGGATGTGGTTATAATCGAAGAGTTTTGACAAACGACTCCTGTAGTTTCCATATCCAGTACTGAGTAAGGAAACTGGCCTTCATTCCGCTAACACCCCTCTGAAAGATTGCTTTCTTCCCAGCCTCAAAGTCATTCCAAACTTCACCTCTAAACCAGGGGCCAGACATCTCTGTCAGCGAAGGGAGATACTGACCATTCCCTAATACTGAACTCCACTCTTGTGGAACCTGCAAGCCTACAAAAGTAGGACAGGGCATAGGTAGATGTTGCAGAAGAGCTGGAGCATCCACAAGACCCCATGCCTGGGCGTAGGGGGGTAGGTAGCACCCCAAAGCCTGGGGAGCCCGCGCGTGGTCCGGTTGGTGAGCAAGAGAGCAGAAACACCCAGGGAACAGAGTAAGGGGTAAAGAGTTACCCTGGAAATAAGGGTGAACATAGGTAGCACGATTACCCTCGGACAAGTCAGAAAAAGGATGGCTCACCTTTCTGTTCCATGAGCGTCATCAGGCTTTGTCTGAAGCCAATGATTTTTATGTTCATTTTCAGTGGCGGCAGAAGTAAACTAATGTGCTGATAAAAGCACCAGCTATTGTTTACTGCATTCCTTAACTGTGCTTAATTTTTACACTTGAAAGTATGTTAGTGTTTTAGAAATACTTGAACATGTGATGTTGGTTTACTCCATGATCCTGCGGTGGCAATTAAGACAGAGATTTAAGAGGTATTCCATTGCTTTTACACCCCACCAGACCAAAAAAGACATTTCAGCCATTTTTGATGTTCAGATTTGGGTCCACAGAACTGAAGCCCACATCACTACCACTGAAGAAAAAAGGTTTACATTACACTCAGCAACATAACCTCCTGAAAGGCAAGAGCAACACATTTCATCACATAGCTGTTCAATCCTAGTCTGTATTTACTGTTACTGTATATACTACACAGTTTTATATACATACTGTTATATATACACGCTGCTTATATACACTGTTATATATATACTGCTATACAGTATATGTAAGTATTTTTAAAGGTGTATATGCTTTTGATATTTCTATTATTTTGATGTTTATATAAAAATAGATATAATCTTTATAATTATATCACCAGTCAGAGGAGGACCTCATTGTGCTGTTACAGGAAAAAAATACAAGCACACACAGTAATTTCTCTGAACAGTTCACTGTCTAAGACGGTGATTAAAATATGCGTAAAATATGCAGAGTTTGAGCCAGCAAGGCAGTCTCAAACCAGTATAAAAACAGATCATTTTTATACTAGGTAGAGTTCTCTCTTTCCTTTCCCCCTACTTGATCTCATTGTTCTCCATTAAATTTACCTTCTAGTTTAGTAAAAGAGCTTTAGGTCTTAAAGTCAGAAGTGACCGCAGTGAACAAACCAAGAGAGGAGGGAAGGCACAGTGATGTCTTGGTGATGTCTCACTCACCGCTCACATCCCCCCATCACTGGATTGCCAGAAATACTGTCAAAAAACTGAGTCAAGCCCAGACCCAGGGACGCAGAGCCAGAAGCAATAACTACATGCTTGCACCCCTGACATCCCATGACACACCCTGCATTATATTTTCATGCTTTCCCCCCTCACGCACAGACACCTTCAAATGACCTATGCTTTTGGGAACAAATTAAACTCTTATGCCAGTGCCTTTGAAACAAACCATTACTTCCTCAAAGCTGTGAAAACAGAGCTGTTTAAGGAGGCAGCATATTGCATGCCAGAATCCAGCGGCACCGCCATCCCGGGGTCTGGAGCTCACCACGTGCTCCAAGGGGACGGAAATTTTAATACATGAAGGGTCTCTGAGAAGGTTAATGGGGGGTGAACTCTCTAACAGAAATATATGTTTAAAAAATTATGAAATATTGCATTTGTGAAAGTGCCTTTTGATCATCGTAACCTCTGGTTTTAACCACTCCGGTATCTCCTGCCAAGTGTGGTTTACTGGTGACACATCATCATGGCACCAGGAATGGACTTGTTGATAAGTTAAATAATGGGACTACTTTCAGACCATTTTTATAGCTGAAAATTCTAATGGCATAAAAGAGTCATCATACGGTTATTTCACTGCAGAGAACTGTTATTTTTCTTAGAATAACTTTGAACTCTGTAGCTTTTGGGGAATGGGGATGTTTTTCATATAAAACCTTGCTTCCATTCTTCCCCCAAAAGTTCAGCTTGTATTAGCTGAAACGATAATAAATTCATGAAGATATGTATTCAGGCAGATTGTAAATTTACCCAAAGCATTTAACATTAGTATATCCACACAAAGATCTAAAGCAAGATGCAAAACACAGCCACGAAAAAAAAAAAAAGAAAAAAGAAAAAAGAAAAGTTCCAAAAAGATATGGACTGAGATTTTTAAAGCTGAATAAGGGACTCAGCCACACAAGTCCCAAGGAAAAGGATTAATTATGCGGTTGATAATGTCAGTTTATATGCCAAGTTAATTCTTGATAGAACTTCATTGTCTTCAGTGGAGTTATACAGCAAATGTATTTGACAGATAGTCATGGTTCTTCTCCAAGAATAACTTCTAAGGCAGAAGTTTTAAACATGAGTGAAAGTCCTGGGCCAAGTTCTACCCTAATTTAAACCCTGTACAAAACAGCTGACTTGGAAATGAGGGTGAAAGGAAAGGCAGAAAGAGACATGAGTCTGTTCTTCCCTTGTTGGGACATTACATCAATTCCCTTAGGTAATGGTCATGTCTCTGAAAAACACAGTGGGAATCCAAATTGCAGTTTGTTGGAGATTCTTTCCTTCTAAGCCTAAAAGTTCTTGTATTTTACAAGCAATAAGTGTTCAGGGAAGAGCTTGGACGAGTCTCTGTGGAGGACCACGAATTTGCCTCCAATTAGGTACTGCATCAATCTGAATCCTGCCTGCTTCAAAATGCATTTCATCTTCTTTGACGATAGGCACTGGAAATTGTAATTTTAATATGAACATTGGAATTAGTCACCTAATTTAAATCAGAAAATAATGCATTTCAGACATTCTCAACCTCAATGTTATTTTGAATCAAAACCCAGCATTTGGATTTTTTTTTAGCATGTTGGGTTATTTTTGGCTTATACTTAGTATTAGAGTTAAGCATGTCTGAATAGGGCTGACGGGTCAAATAGGGTACACACAGTTTTGCTAAGGTGACAAGGAAGTAATGCCCATCTCAACTCTTTCTGCGCAGAATTGCTAAGGACACCAAGAAGTTTTATTGCCTTCCCAAAGCATCATTTGGGCCAGCAGCAGAAACCTGAGTGCTACAGCTCTAAGTTTAGCGAATTCCTTATGTCCTCACATCTGATTCTTCTGCTGGCAGAAGTCATTTTACTAAAAAGTGATGTAATTTGGCAGGAAGTGAGCTGAACGTATACAAAATGGCTCCACAGTAATACTCCTGCTCTAGAGGGATCATTGCTAGGGCAGGCGGTGAGAGCCAGCAAGCCGGTCTCCAGACTGACAGCCCGAGCACTTGGATGCCCTTCCCAGCTCTCCTCTCATTGACTGTTTTCAGTCAAATCAGATAGCAAAGTCACATACATTGTTTTAATGCTCAACGGGATGTCAAGGGCCCTTCCGCTAAGTACCCCTAATGCAAAAGCAAAGACATTTCCCATCCAACAGAGTTTGCAATAGTTAGAAGTTATCTAAGTGATGCTGGACCAAGAGCATCTCATGTCCCACATCTGTGAAATGCAGCTGCTAATCTTCAGTCTTGTAAAACCGTATGGAAGTGAAAAGCTCCATAGAACGGGGCATGAGGGAGAGCAGGATTATTTGGAGGGAACTGGCCAGGCAGGACCAAGAAGGCAGGAAGAGCAGCTCTGCACAGCCCCGACTGTGCGTGCCCCCGAGAGCGGCGTGGAGCACGTGGCTCTGAAGCTGACACCTCCCCACTCACACAGAGCTGTGCTGGGGTGGAATTTTCTTTCCTTCACTGGCCCCAAGCAAGCCTATTTTACTCCCAGCAGCTCACTGGGCTTGCTGTGCTCCCCACTGAGACCTGCCAGCGAGGGCGACTAATTGCCATCTGGCCCTGTGCGTGGCAGCCACCTCCCACCTTTCTTCTCTTTCTTTTCTTTTTGTCAGCTCCCTCCTGCTTATGTGGTTGGTTGTTATTTCTGCAACACAGGCCTCCCTGCTGGAGACTTAATACAACCTACTTTTTACCTTCACCAGAGTTCACATCTGCGATATCTAATTCTTCACTTCTGTAGCACTCGTTGCCTGTGCAGTTTCATCCCGGGTACGCAGCCATACCACCCTCCTCCCAGCCTCATCTCAGCTGCTGCAGTCCAGTCCTACCTTTCCCTCTCATTGCTTCTCACCTCCTTTATTTGGGCTGCCTCCAAAATCAGCTCTTCTTCCTCTTTTCCTTCAGAGCTGCTGCTCTCTCAGACATTAGCACTTGACAGACTTTTTTCCAATCCCTTTCATCACTTTGACCCTCCTCTCTGGCAATTTCCATCTACAAGTACAAGGTTATCGTAAGTTAGTGGACCGTGTTTAAATGTGAAAATAGCTCGACAGGTTCCCTCAGACTCTCCTGCCTTTTCTCCCTCTTCATTAGCTACGCCAGGCTCAGGGTAGGGCACTGCAACCCCAGCAGTGCATCACTGCTTCTGCTTCAGAGTACGGCTGTGAAAGAAGAAAGTATTTTTAAAATATGTTCTTGAAAAAAGAAGATGGTAAGGAGTCTTCTGAAAGTATGTCAGGAGAACTTTTACCCTGTATCGCATCCCCACTCAAAATGGAGACATGAAAGAAAAAAAAAATAATAAAAAAAGAGAATATGCTGTGTATTTTACTAGCAATTAGAGAACCTATTTCCAGCAATTAGAAAAAACTCAATGACCAAAGTCATTTCAAGATGTTTAAAATATTCCAGCTGAGGTAAAAGGTGGGGAATTTACTTTGGCTTCCTAAATCTTAGAGAATCAGTCTAGCTTTGTCACATAAATAAACCATGTAATAGGTTTTCTAGAGACAGGTAACGTAAGTGGACAAATCATAGAATGGTTTGGGTTAGAAGGGACCATTAAAGGTTATCAAATTATCTCAAGCTTGATGACTTGTATTCTATAAATGCCCCTCTGTCTTTCTGCTAACTATAGGGGGAGACTAGATATGTAACTAAAACTTCTTTATATGGCTAAAATTGGGTTAAATGAATCCTATCTGACTAGAATGAAAAATGGTAAATTGGTGGACCAAAAGCTGGACATGAGCTGGTACTGTGCACTTGCAGTCCAGAAAGCCAACCACATCCTGGGTTGCATCAGAAGAAGCTTGGCCAGCAGTGAGGGGTCTGGAGAGCAAGTCCTACGAGGAGAGGCTGAGAGAACTGGGCATGTTTAGTTTGGAGAAGAGGAGGCTGGGGGGAGACCTCATTGCCCTCTACAACTACCTGAAAGGAAACTG
>JAOQGH010000001.1:67020594-67110227 GCA_025769975.1 Gallinago jamesoni | reverse complement strand
TTGTTTGTTTTTGTGTGGGTTTTTTTTTGTTGTTTGTTGTTTTTGTGGTTTGTTTTTGTTTTGTTGTTGTGTTGTGTTTGGTTTTTTTTTTTTTTTTTTTAAATGTGGTTGGACTCGATGATCTCAAAGGTCCCTTCCAACCACTAAGATTCTGTGATCAAGGGAGGTGGTTCTGCCCCTCTATTCTGATGAGACCCCACCTGGAGTACTGCAGCCAGCTCTGGACTCTGAAGTACAGAAGAGAGGTGGACGTGTTGGAGTGGGTCCAGAGGAGGGCCATAAAAATGATCAGAGGGACAGGACACCTCTTCTATGAGGAAAGGCTGAGAGAGTTGGAGTTTTTCAGCCTGGAGAAGAAAAGGATCCAGGAGAAATTATTGTAGCCTTTTGGTACTTAAAGGGAGCCTACAGGAAAGATGGGGACAAACTTCTTAACAGGGTCTGTTGCAATAGGATGAGGGGTTTTAAACTAAAAGATAGTAGATTTAGAACAGATATAAGGAAGAAATTTTTTACAATGAGGGTGATGAAACACTGGAATAGGTTGCCCAGAGAGGTGGCAGATGCCCCGTCCCTGGAAGCATTCAAGGTCAGGTTGGATGGGGTTTTGAGCAAGTTGAAGGTGTCCCTGATCATTGCCGGAGGGCGCGGAGAGTGTGTGTGTTGGACTAGATGACCTTTAAAGGTTCCTTCCAACCCAAACTATTCTATGAGTCCATGAGAAAAGCCCTGGTGCAGACATCATCATGGATAGAAAATAGGCTGCACACACATCTTCTTGTGGTGTAATGACATCCACATGAGGACTATGACTTGAAAAGTTACTTTGGCTAAGAAATGCCACATTCCCTCTGAGGGCCAAGGAGAGCATTTCTGCAAAGGCTAAAAAAAAAAAATAATAAAAAAGTAGGATTTCCTAAGGAAAACAGAAAGTTAAAATAACACCGATTTAAAATAGCTTCTTGCGCAGTGAACTCATTTCCTTAGGATCAGCTTCTTACTACCCCTCCAAGTGTGAAGCATAGTTAAATTTTCCTGAAAACTACTGTTCTGATTGTATTTAAAAAATAGGTTCTGATTAAGCAAAGTGTAATATATTATATTTATACTGCAGAGTGTTGCCTTGTCTTACTCTTGGACACAGTAATCTGGGGTGAGGGGGTATTCTCTTTGCTTTAATTTTGAAAAGGATCAGAACTGGGTTTAGCTGTCACATTTCAGTGTCTGTCTGCAACTGAAAGAGGAATGGAACAATCCTGTAGGGCTGACAGCAAGGAAGAGTTTCCTACAGCTGAAATCACTGCCATCACAGCTCGCACAGCTCTAGCTCCATTTCGGAAATGCAGAGAGGATTCTGAATTGTTTGCAGTGGTGAACACTTAGTTTACACCACTACAAATTCAAGGCACTGCTTAGTTTTAAGTTATACCATAATCAATATCCTGACAAAGCCTTTATGATTTTAAAGGCCATGGAGGATTAGAAAAAAAAAATAAATAGAAGAATGTCAGTAGCTAGATCTTAGCTCATAAACCGAAACCGAGAACTAGTTACAAAGTGATCCAAAATCTGGAGCTTTATTTCCACTGCAAATTCATTAATATTGTTGAACATTCGTTTAAAATATTATAGCTGATTGCTTCAAGTGACAAGTAGGCAAAACATGGACGATAAATTGGTGCAAGGAAGGAATGCCAAAATACAGAACAAAGCTATTTAGCCAATTATATGCTTACCTTCCAAGGTTTAAAATCCAAAGGGAAAATTTTCAAGAATTAAATTATTTTGAATACCCCAAGTTTTGAAGCTTCAAAGCATCCTGGTTCAAAAACTGCCAACCTTTTCCCCACTGGTTATAGGGAATCTAAAGCATCCAAAATGTGTTTTTTTCAAAGGTGACCTGCTCATAGCATTGTAAATAGGGTTGTTTTGGCTTTTTAATAGTAGAAGCTATTATGACCAAAAAAAAGGCGGGAAAAAAGAGAGACTATCGTTGAAAAATCTCTTGGTATTCTTCTGCACTGTTGCATGAGTAAATGATTAATTCCATAAAGAGTTTTTGGGTTTGCCTTCATTTTGTTTCCCCCCTCCAAAGTATAAAGCGCACCACAAACAGTGAAAGGTCTTGACTTCCCCAAGAAACAAAGCTGAGTTCTGCTCACAGTTCAAGGGAGCTGCTGCATGACTGTTCCTGCACAAAAGTTTTCTGGGAAAGCTTTAACCACCACTTGAGTTGATGGCTTGTGGGTCTTACCTGGAGTCTTTTTGTTCCTCCAGCTCTTGTCGTACGCTTCCTGACAAAACGGTTCATCTGGGAGTACGACCCGACGCTAGGTAAGTTGCATTTCATTCTATACACATGGCACACTGTATATAGTAGCAGCGCTGAAGTAATGGAAAGTCAGAGTTAAAATTCCAAGCCTCACTCAACCTTTACATTTGCTGTAAGAAGCTTCTCTGTGGTCATTTAAAGCTGGAACAAATTATTACCTAAGATGGTAGAAGAAAGAAGCAGTAACGCGCTCAAACAAAAGCAGAATTAATACGCGAGGCACATTTCTGCCCACACAGAAGTCAGTGGGAATTTTGCCATTGAAAGCAATTGTGTTAGTATTTCACTCTGAAAATTATTTAGCATGTGATCAGTTTTCTGCTTGTGGACAACCCAAACATCAGCTGCTCCAGAAGGAGATGGCTGGGATATCGCTCTCAAAAAAATTAAATGTGAAAAAAAATATAAAATTGTAGGCATTTACAGTCAGTCTACCTATTATTAGGTAAGTTATTTTTGTCCTCATTTTCAAACACACATTGCATCTCACTTTTTGGGTGACCAGATAGGGACACCAGTCATCAGAAGAGCATCCACACCTCCTCTACTGCTCCCACTTAGCTGTGTTTGGTCTGGCACTTTTGAGAAACTGGTACATATATCTCAAAAAAACTTGTCAAATAATTACTTAGTATTTCCTAAGTTAGGGTATATTTGAATGTTCTGCACCAGGGAAAATCCAGGCTAAGAAGTCTGAGATGAGGCATTCGCATCTTAGAAAGCATCTTCAGTTCCTCAGGACTAAGGGATTTGCACATGAAGTCAGGGACTGGGAAATTTCCTTTTCTCCTGAAATCTGTTGGCATCTCCTTCCTAACCTTTCTCCAGAGGCTTAAATACAGACCATGCATTTAAATACTTATTTCTTTGTTAAGGTTCTTTCTCTGAGACATCATGCTAAAGAAATAGAGAACACCATAAACTTGCACAGCAGAAACAAAGATGAAAGTTTAATACATTTTACTGCAAAACTCAGGCAGCACTTTCAACAGAGCAAAGCATCCAGTATCATACTAAGTATTTTCATCTGGTAAGGTGAAGAAATGACAGATGCCAGAAATCTCATCTTGGGAAAATAATTCTCAGAATAACCTGAAGTCCAACACGTTCTTTTATGTGCTAATATTAATATATAAATCAGTGAATTATACATCACCTGCCTTGTAATGCACAGTGGGATGTTTGGTATCATGTTTTATTAGTATTATTAGTACTTTATACAGTCCTATCACTAAATATCATTTTAAGAACTTGACAATAGAAGTATATCAAGTGGTTTGTATCAGTATGGTCAAAGTTCATCAATGTCTTACGGGGACACTGCATGCAAAACTATCCTTGTTGCCTAGCTCAAGCACAAAAACTAAATTATCAGCAAGCTGCAAAGTTTATTATTTTTTGCCCCATTAGGAAGGCCCTATGTCCTTTTTGGTGTACAAGACTTGAAATTTGTTTCTGTTTTGCAAATGAATACAACTGCAGATTAACTATGCCCCTTAGGAATCTAATCATCTTCTGTTTGCAACACTGGAAGCTTTCATACAGACAACAGTCCTATCTCAATAAAGCAAAAATTAAATCTCCTCTGACTTAGTGAGTTCTCATTCAGTTTAGAGGATAACAGCTTAAATCATGTCTTACAGTTATTGCAAAGCTAAGTGCTTTAAGTTGCTCAGAGAAAAAGTTTAAGAAATGCAAAAACTAATAAACTGTTATCAATAAGTTACTTCTCAATCACAGTAATCTCTGTTGGAAGCTACCCACCAGAGACTGTTTTTTAAAGTACTGTTTTTTCAAACTATGTATCACAACAGGAGTCAAAGGAGGCTGCAAAAAGTTAGAAAAAAAAACCTTCTGAAATTCTAATTCAGACCCTTTAGAGATCAAGCAGAAAGGCACTGTATCTTCAAAAGCTTTGAGAAACAGTGCTTTAAAGAACACATTTCTGTCTTTATCATGATCACTGTGCTGTGATTTAGTGGCCAGTTACCCGTAAACATCACTGAGCTGAATTTACTGACAAGTTTTAGGTGAATAGATTCATTTCTTCTTAGCAGTCATGGACTGGCAGTTGGGTGGGAAGAGGAATATCTATATATCCCAATATAAAAAAGTTGAAGTTGTGTCAGTGAGACCCATTTGCCCTGCAGGGAGAGCAAGTAGCTTTGTCAAGTAGTTTTGAAAGGGCAGGAGTAACACAGATGCAAACTATCTGGCTACTAAGGAACAGAAGGTTTTGCAAAAAAAAAAAATTAAAAAAAAATCACTGGAGCTGTGACAAAAGTGTCATTTTTATAGTTTATTTTTTATGTCAAGTTTTCAACCACTCATTAGCCCTCTGATGAAAGGAATCCCCAGATAATTCCTATTTTTAGGAAAGCTTTCAGCAAGCTGTCTAAGGCCTGATGGAAATTCAACGTTATCCTAAACTAAGCATCAGGGTTAAAAAAGACCTCGACCACGTAATTCAAGGGTGGCACATTTTAACTGGAAAGGAAAAAACACACCTTATAAATATTCTTTAGTACTCTAACCTGCCAGAAGAAAATGAAGGACCATATTTTTAGCAGCATCTGGATGTACTGCTGTATCTCCACGAGCCAAATTACAAACCACAAAATAACATTTTCTGGTGGGAGACGCATCACGGACTCTTGCAAGCTTTGGCACATGGAGCTGCTGCTGAAGTCAGGGCTTTGCAGCTCTGCCACTTTCGTGCATGATGTCGGATCTGTGCAAGCACCAGTACAACAGCTGCATCTCTGCAAAAATACATATTGGTGGGCTTTTTATTTTACTTTTCTCACCCAAGGGGTAACAACTGCAGCAAAGGTCATTTTCTGGGGAGTGTTAACTGTCAGCCTTGACTTCTCTGTCATTTCTGCCTAACTGGCAAGTCAACATCTTGGCATGTTTTTATTTTGGTTTTGCTTTGGCTTTTTTTTGTTTTGTTGTTGATTTGTTTTAAAGCACCCAATTCCTCAGGCTAGGTGATTTATAGAATCATAGAATGGTTTGGGTTGGAAGGGACCTTAAATACCATCTAGTTCCACCCCCCCTGCCCTGGGCAGGGACACCTCCCACCAGACCAGGTTGCTCAAATCCCCATCCAGCCTGGCCTTGAACACCTCCAGGGATGGGGCAGCCACAGCTTCTCTGGGTAACCTGTTCCAGTGCCTCACCACCCTCACTGTAAAGAATTTCTTTCTAATATCTAATCTAAATCTCCCCTTTTCCAACTTAAAACCATTGCCCCTTGTGCTGTCACTACACGTCCTGACAAAGGGTCCCTCCCCAGCTCTCCTGTAGCTCCCTTCAGATACTGACAGGCTGTTATAAGGTCTCTGCGGAGCCTTCTCTTCTCAAGGCTGACCAACCCCAGCTCTCTCAGCCTGTCTTCATAGGAGAGGTGATCCATCCCTCTAATCATCTTCGTGGCCCTCCGCTGGACCCTTTCCAACAGGTCCATGTCCTTCCTGTGTTGAGGACTCCAAAGTTGGACACAGCACTCCAGGTGGGGTCTCACGAGTGCAGAGAAGAGGGACAGAATCACCTCCCGAGACCTGTGGCCACACTTCTCTTGATGCAGCCCAGGATGGGTTTGGTTCTCTGGGCTGCCAGTGCACACTGACGGCTTATGTTAAGCTTCTCATCCACCAACACCCCCAATTACCTAGCATTATCAAGACAAATGAGTTTCCATTTTCAATCTATATTTACAAGGCACTCAACTATCCCACATGTGCATCATCATCAAAGGAACTGGTAAGTTTATGTTTTCCTGGGGGACAAAAAAGAAGGAGGAAGCCCCGAGAGTCATCAGAGCAGTAGAGGGACAGCACAGATGGCCTCCAGAACGCTTCACGGGCAACAGCAAATTACCTGCCTCTATGTCATGACATGCAGGGAGAATCTCCTGGATCAAATGATGAAAGAAGAAAATTCATCATAGCTATGGCTCAGTGGGTGCTTTTCAAAATTAGTTTTGTGGTATATTTCTGAGAACACATTCATTAATCTACCATAATCAGGACAATTGGCTTACATAGAAACAGAGCTGGGATCCAAGTTTTTAAAAAAGAGAAGATTATGAACTGTGTTGTGCCCTTTGGTCTCAATTAGCATTTTTATGTACAATTGGGAGAATCAGGTGCTTTCTGAGGTGCAAGGACTTAAAACATACATTTTTCCCAGATAGGGCAAACAAACCCCCAAGAACATGCAGGAGACAGGTTCCTCAGTTCTCTCTTGATTCTGTCACTGGTTTGTTGCCCACAGTCTCTCTGCCTCTGATTCTCACCTATAAAATCCTTCGTGTCCCATAGAAGTGTTGTAAATCCTTAAAGTGACTGGTGCTTATAGAGTTAAGACTCACATATAGGAACACCAAACATTTCTCCAAGGGCTGCATTTTAAACAAAAGTCTACATATAAGATAACAGCAACCAAAGCAATAATGTTTTTGTTGACCTTTCTAAAAGTCAGTGCAAGAAAGGCAAGCATCCCTAGATGTCTTTCTGTGGCTGTTCCCATATTTCATACAACTTCACTAATCCTCTGAAAGGAAAAGTGTCTCTGAGCAGATAATCAGCAGAACCGTGCCTGACAGACTGGCCAGCCTATGAAGGCAAAGAGAGACAGAAAGCATAGGAGTTAATTTAATTTCAATGGGTTAGAGAAAAGACTATTCATTACTTTGAAGGAGCAGAGGTAACCGTAAAGAAACGTGACTTTTAAGAAAAATTATAATTTTGCTAGGACAACTAGATTAATAGTGACCTTTTAAAGAGTATTTCTCCCAACTCTGCCACAATTCCTTTAAGTCACTTGGATTTTTGCTCACTCTTTTTCTACTGGGAGAGGAAAAAACCCGAGTTGGTGTTTCTATAAAGTCCTGTCTAATGCAACAAACAGACAGTCCATAAGATGCCACTAAACATTGTTAAAATGCGTGGGTAACAGTAAAACAGCAAAGACAGGAGATAAAGTGGTACAAGTTGCTGTCCCACTGGCTTGATTATGAAAGGGCCACGATAGCACTGATCTTCTCAAACGTAATGTGAAACAGCCAAAGGACTGCAGAAAGGTAAACAAGTAAACAAGTAAACAGTAGGTAAACAAGTGCTTGAGGGAGGGAGACGGACACCTCAGTTAGAGCCCTGAATTATCTCACAGAGCATTTCGTCTCCTACAGACCAGCTCAAGGCTTTTAAATTTCACAGCCGCGGCAGGAACAGCAGAAATCACTTTGCAAGGGTTCTGTTTACGTTGGCAAGAAGGCTCTTCCCATTGGAAAGCTTTGCTGCAAGGGAGATTATTTTTACATTAGAAAGGTAGCTTTTGCCCATATAACCACATCTGTAGCTGGCGGTTCTGTGAGCAAAATGGCGTCATTCAGGGACCACGAGGGAAGTTTGCACACACTGTACATAATGTAATTAACACAATTGACACAAGCAAATATTGCTAGCCCAGGTTTCTCTTCTGCACCTGATAAATACACATCTGTACAAACAACAGAGTGGAGTGGGAATATATCCAAACTATCTTCCATCAAAAATGGTCGATAACCAGAAACAGCTGGTTATCAGGACCTCACTCACTGGGAGCCAAGACCTCACTAGGAATAATTTCCACTAGCAAGAGAAGATGCAAGAACTATCTTTCTGGGCTAAGTTTGTGCCAGTGCAGCCATGAAGAAGAGTTCAGGCCCTCGGGTCCAAATGCAGTTCTCAAGGACTGTCTTTCCTCTCTGGTATATTCAGCTAACACATTGTGCACTGTCTGAATATAAAACCTTTGCCCCAGGATTGTTTTCCCTGCTGCAGATCACAAGTGGAAAAAACACACACCTTTGGATATTGCAGGCTTCTAATTTTCTTGACTTGTGGCTCACTCAGCAAGTTTGTCTCTTAACACTCCTGAAGGTCTATTACCTGCCTCTACCGCGAATCTACTAACTCCTAGTAGCACCGCTGAGAGAGAAACTGCCCAGATAGCAAACAGAACTTTTAACGAAGGAGCCCATACTAAAATAAACATTAATAAATCAATAACTGATGCCCCCTTCAGCCCTGGGGTGTAAAGGTTGACAAGAGCAGCAGCCCCAGGAGGATGGCAGCCTGAGGAAGCCTCTTCTCACAACTTTCTTTTCCTCCTGCAGTACAACAGGATATGGCAGGCTATAGATCAGATCATCGATATGCTCAAGATTGAAAAAAATAACTATTTTCTGTAGCAAGCAAAAGGGAAGAGAGTTCCACCATCATCTTGCAGAACTTTGGCTTCTGGGTGTTTCATCTGAACACCCATGTTGACAGCTACAGTTTATCCAAGCACAAGCTAGGAATAACCTATGTGGTCCAGCATGGGCTTTCAGCCAAAGGGAGATGTAACGGCAACCAACCATTTGGGGCTAGGAGGAATGGCTGCCAACCTATGTTTCAGTCAGTACCATGACAAATGTGTAGACGCTTAATAAATTGCTGGAAGACAGTATTATTTTCAAGCCAGACTCTAGCTATTAGTATCTTCAATTTTTATTAACAAAATTACTCATTTCCTCCAGTGCTTAAGGGATTCAGTCCCCAATAGTTCAGATTGCACCTTGCTAGGTATTTTCCTGGGCTTCTCTTTTTCCCCCACTTCAAAATGGTAGAAACATTACTTAACTTGATATACATTTAATAAGCTGTATTGTTTTTACTATATTCCTCAACAGCAGGAATTTGTGCTGAATGTCATCATTGTGGCAATGAGCCATGAAAGTATTCCTGATTTCTCTGAGGTGTTTGTGAGGAAATGGACTACTATGGCCTAGAGCACCTTCAACCCCTGGCTTCTAAAATGCTTGACAGAGACTTGAAATGATGAGCTTGTAATAGAGAGCAGCAGAGGAAGATGCTTAAAATAACAGGGGAAGCAGTTATCTGAAAATGTGGTTTGTTTTCCTTCATATAGAATCTCAAGATGAAGATATTCCTGATGCCAGTAATAAAAATACTGCCTTTTTATGGTAGCTCAACGGACAGCAAAAAAAAAAAAAAAAAAATCAAGAATGGCAGTTGCTGCTCTTGCTGTAGCTACAGCTGCAAAATATGTTGCCCCAATTGCTCATCATATTCTGAAATGTTCTCCAGATGAGCAGAAGTTTCCAGTGCTTGCTTTTGCACCTTCAGGAGAGCAGGCTTTTGTTTTGCTTGTTTTAGGTGTGAAAAAAGTCTCACTGGTTAGTTTTCATTTATATTGGCAGGAATACGGTGAAACTCACAGCTTTGCTAACAGAGGCTTCTCGCCACAATCAAACAGAAAAATGTAGCAAAATATGGTTTATTTAGACTTAAACTCATCACGGGCATAATTCACACCAGGAACTAATGCCTCTGCTTAGTGTTGTTGGGAAAGTTTAAATCAGAAAATTAAAAAAAAAGAAAAAAAAAAGAAAACCATTAAAGCCTTGTTTCTTATTGCCTACTATTTAGGATTACTCCAGGTTTGTTGGTTTTGTTTTAGCAATTGTTTTAACATGCCTTAATGAATGCAGTTCTAAAGTATCTGTACAAATATTCTCTGCGTATCTCAGCAAAAACTGGGTAAGGACAGAAGCTATAGGAAAGGAAAAGTAACACTACCCCTCTCCTCCTCAAAAGAAACCCAGTCTTTGCAGACAGAAGAAGAAATTATATGCAGCAGAAGCCAACAAGTAGGCATACTTCCTATTATTTTTAGAGTTGTCTTCAAGAAAACTGTGTTCTAGGATTTCTCTTTGGAGGCCAAAATATGTTATTGATTGAAAATATCAACAAGAAAAAAAAACGTTTTGCTGTAAACTAGTTTTATATCTCCCATCTGTTCTATCTAAAGAGCAAACTTTGGGGATGCAACAAATCCTTTCATACTAAGATGAGAGTTTCAGAGTCCAGGGGGCCCCATGTGCACTAGCCATTTCTACTCCTCCTCACTTTATAATAAGAGGAAAACATTATAAGAACTTGCTTCTCACTGAGCAGGAAACCTAATGAAGCCTCATTTGTTCTGAACTTTTTCCTCCTTATTTCATATGGCAGTAGCTGTTTGCACGAGTTCCCCAGGAGTCCCCGTAGCACCTGAACCTTCTTCTAAGGTCACCTGCTAATAGTCTTTGCTTGTCTGCATGGGTCAGGGACAGCCCTGCAACCTGGCTCGCACGGGGGCAGGTGCTTGCTGACCTCCCAGAGCATACACTGGCGGCTCTTCTGCCCTGTGCCTCCTTAGGGGAGTTATATAGGGTCTCTACCCTCCGCCCCACCTGCTTATATATAGGATATAAACCTGTGAGAGCATCGCCTTGGACTGAAAACAGCAAGTAAAAGCAGCTCAGCGAGCGAAGAAACACTGACTGCAGTGCCTCACACATCACTTTTTTTATGTTGTTGTCAGCTTTAATCTGACTAGTTTGGGAATACCTGCTATACTGAAATCACAACTAGTCTTATAGAAGGCAGCCAAAAGAACCAAAATTGGAGTTAGAAAAGAAACTCCTTTGCACATCACCGTATCAATTCCAAACCCAGCATTCACTACGGCAGACTGCACGTGAAGCTGACTGGAGCCCCTTGAGTTGAATTAAATGTCACTGCAAACAAATACCTCCTTTCATACACATTTTGGTTTAAATTTGTAGCTTGACATGAATGTTTGTGTAGTATGATAGATATAAAGCCCATCACAGGTACTGTACAACCTCCTGGATCTTTTCCTTCTGTATTTCCTCACTCTTGGGGTTACACATGCAAAAATACAGCATTGAAGAGTCCAAGTCCAATTATCAGATTTGTCAGAGTTTCCCTCCAGTAACTTTCTTTCTACTACTTCTTTCATGTGTGATAATGATTGGAGTAACAATGCATGGCATATCATCTTATGGTATTGTTGATAAATAACCCAACTATGCTTAACTTTGCGCCTGTACTATCAGTTAATAAAGAGACACGTGAGGATACGCTGTATTAGCATTAGAAATATGTTCCTAAAACACAAGGGCAGTACTGTACTTACTGTAAAACCACTGATAGTTGCAAAATAAAAAACCTCCTGTAAGATAAATAGTGGGTGGAGTAAGTAACAGCCAGATGCAAGCAAGAAAAATACATTCAACTGAGTTTTGAGAACAGTCAGGGAAGGAAGAAGGTGGGAGAGACTTTACAAGCCAGGAAGGTACATTCAAGTTAGAAAAACTTTCTGAAAGGTGAAGCATTCCTGAAGCAGCAAGGAAATGTAGAGGGGACAGATTTTACAAAGGTAGCTCAAGGAAGGGTCTGGAGAACATGTCAAACAGCACCAGTCAGGAACGGAGGTGTATTTCTTTCCCAATGGTCTGTTCATGTCACTATTCTCAAATGTGGTGGTGAAGTGTCACTGATGGATATCAAAGATCACAGGAGTCTAAATAAGCAGGGAGTTTATTAAAAAAAAAAAACAAAAAACAGTTCCACAACAAACAAAGAGAACCTTTATTATG
The DNA here is from genome assembly GCA_025769975.1 of Gallinago jamesoni. Classification (NCBI taxonomy): domain Eukaryota; kingdom Metazoa; phylum Chordata; class Aves; order Charadriiformes; family Scolopacidae; genus Gallinago; species Gallinago jamesoni. Next base: position 67,098,396 of record JAOQGH010000001.1, on the reverse strand, counting down.
TAATCAAATAATTATGGGAAATTTTAGTCTTTTAAACATATTTCTGTATTGCCATTCAGCAAGACCTTAACCATAACTTAGAAGTTCATGCCGATTAGCTGAAGCTTTTTGGTCTGGAAACTCAGCTATAATTATAACACAAAAGCTCTTTCTCTAGGTCTCTTGCAGTTCTCAGATCCAGCTGGCTGAAAGCCACCATAAGACCAGAGTTTCTTAAAGCATTTTTATGTGTATTTATTTTGTTAACCTTTCTTGACAAAAAAAGGAACTAAAATTCTGAATGGAAGCAGGGTTTGTGTCCCTCTGTGCTTAAAGGCAAACAAAAGAGACCAGAATGTTCCTTAAATGTGCATGTAAAGTGATGTATGTCATTGCTCTCTCTCAGCTAATTTTCCTACTCGTACAAGTGTTTTCCTAAAAGCAATGAATCCTTCCGATTAAAATATGTCCTTCCAGAGCTGCGACATACCCCTGATATATATTGCCTGTTCAAAATAAACAAGTACTGAAACCAGCTTTTTGCATCACTACGGCTTTTTACATCATGGCAAATACAGACCAAGCTCTAGCAATTACTTTTCAAATAATAGTTTTTCCTCTAGAAAATCTCATCTTCTGGAACAGATATATTTAGTAGATAAGGATAGTCCTGGACAAATAGGTTTGACAGATGACCAGCTAAGTCTTATAGCACAAAACTCTCCTAAATATGTCACAATAACCATGGTGCAAGGATGTGATGTGGTCAAGCTGTGACTCCATATCACATCCATAGAGACTTGATGGGTCACGAACCTCAAAGTTTTTTCTCTATACAAGTTTAGTAGGCTTTTATTCTTGCAGTTTTTTAAAAAAAAATCACATTGCTTAGAAGAACAGGGAGGTTTGTATCAAGCTTATCAACACAGAGAGCCCCAGGGCAGTTTTTAATTTTTTTTTTTCCAAAAACATTATTTCCATAATTACTCAGCTGCTGTGGTAATTTGAACATTTTATCCAATCCCATTAATGACTTATTGCGGCAATATAGAATAGGCTTGAAAACAAAGTAACTGCTACCACTTCCCAGCATGTTCCTCGGGCCTTTTGACAGCTCTAAACATTTCTGAAATAAGCTTAAATTTTCCAAATGGAAAATTCTTGTGGGAACCAAGAGCGCCTCGCGATTGCTGCGTTAGAACCGCGTGGGACCCTCAAATCTGGCATCGGCTTCCAAAGCCACGCAGCCAGCACCACCTTTGAGCTTGTCATTGGGGATATGAAGGAAAGCATAGCACACCCCCAAACCAACAAGAACGGGTCAGATTTATTTACTTATATTGAAGTAAAGCACCAAACACGGCTACTTCCAGCCTCGGGAACACCGCGGCTCAGTCAGCAGCAGCCTCTCCCTGACTCTGCTTTGGGGCTAACGCTTTTGATACTGAGTCTATGAAGAGCAAAACATAGCTCTGGGGGTTCTTTTCTGTCTCTGAAGTTTTAGTGATCTGGCTACAGATATAATATACAGGCACCACCTGCTGCAAGTGGCAACCTGAAGCTCAAAAAGTTGCCTGTAAGTCATCTTGGGAGCCACTGGTACAGCGTTACACTCTGCTCTTTCTACTTGACCGTGATGATGCCAGCATAAAACATTTACAGCCTGGATTCATCTAACCAGTTTTAGACTCCTAAGAGCTTTTCAGGTGTGGTTTATCCCAGGAGAGAGATCAGACAAGCTATATCCAGGCCCTATTTCAACTCTAATAGGAATCAAGGGTGCTTAGCTGAGACAGACACCTGCGTGGTTGATGGTTTCAGTTAGAGATCCAGCAATATCTCAAGTCACCTAATTTCTTTCTAGCTGCATGTCTCAAAAAAAAAAAAAAAAAAGGTGCCACAGCAAAAATGATATTAATAAATTCCAAAATAAAGCAATGAATTTGTGAAGTACTGTGGGATGGATGTGAACAGACTGGAAATCACAAGTTCAGGACTCATAACTTACAAGACAAACAGATTCTTCAGATGTTTCTGTTTCCTTGAAGGAGAAGCCATGTCTGTAATTACACTACAAAAATGCTTTAAACATCCAGCTGTTTTACACTCCTCATTGAAATTCACCCAGCTACCACACATTCCAAAGCACAGGAACAGACACACATTTACTAAGATATATTTGCACTAATCTGACCCAAACCAGTGCTACTTGTCCAGGATTAAATTCCATCCCAACACAAGCAGCCAAAGCGAGTTAAACTTGCGACATAAAGCGCTGCCAGAGTCCTATTTTGAGAACTCAAGTATCATTTAGGAATCATGCTGCTTTTCCATGGCTAGCACAAGTCTGCTCCTTGAGATTTATTTGCCCATTTCACGGGGAAGAGCCGTACCGTATGGCCCATCACAGCTTGCCTCCTGAGGAGGACAGTTCACAGATACATGCTGCAAACATGGTTGGACGAGCGCTTTTTGAAGTTGTGTGGGCCAATTCTCAACAGCTACTTGTCAACCAGGGCCAGATGGTTGAAGGCATTTCAACCTTGCAAGGCCTAAACAAATAAGGAGCTGATATCCCGTTACTCAATCCGAGATCCATCTCCTTCACAGCACTCTCAACCTAGCCCTGAACATCTCAGCCACCAAGATAACTTGTTCAAGGTGCATCACTGCAGCTTCCACACTGAACTAGAGCTCCTGCCTTTTCTGCAGTCCCCCAGGGGAATTGCTGTATCTAGGAAGGTTTACAGAGGGGACAGATAAAGACATACCACCAAGAGACCTTAGATATCTCTTACCCTGCTCTGTAGGTGTAGCCTCAGGACCACAAAGGTAGAACTCCAACTCCTTCAACAGCCTGATGGTGCTAAACAGAAGGGGTATTTACAGCCTTTAAAAAACCTAGTCTTCACTGCCTGAAACCCTACAGCAAGATTGCTTGCCATCTGCCTAATTGAATTGACCATTTGTCCCTGTTAGAGGCAGCTGTGCTGCTTAAAGCAATTAAGGTGGCAGAGGAGGGAAGTGACATTTTTGCTTTGGGAAGGGAGTGTTTGCAGCACTGACAGCACTGAAACATTCTTCGCTATGACATTCTTAAGTATGTAGTGGAAAAGGCGTTCACCAAACATGAGCCCTTTCAAAAGTTCAAATTTAAGAAACGTGTTTCCTTAAAGATACCCTTCACTCCCATTGAGGAGATTTGCACCAAATAAAAGAGTTGCATCTCTGACAGCGCAAAGCATTCATAGTCACTGGCCACACTTTTACAGCATAGGCATTTGCCTTTTGATACAGGACATCTGTGAGCTAGCAGCAGTAATAAATCTGAATGTTAGCACAGATAATTTTCCAAGTTTTAGGTCAAATGCTATCAAATTTAACTTATCAGCTCATTAAGATAAAGCAAGCCCTTTTGTCATTAGATTTCTGATTACTTGCCTGGTTCCAGAACCTGGGACACAGTAAATAGGTTCCATTTTTTTTTCCCTGTAGCATGGCGTGAATGCCTAATGCCCACTGGTTATCGTTATAAATCATACATAGGGAAATCACGGCTTGAGCCCTTGCTAGCAGAGGGGAATGTGATGATTTCAGCATGTTTTGAAGAGACATTCTTCAAATAGCTAACTGATCTGTAATTTTATCACAGCATAAGGCTTAGTGGTCAGGTTCCCTCATCTGCAACCGTGCTGGTTTTGATCTTGTCAGAATTCAGGCTAGGCAGTGACAGGCTTTGGAGCTGGGTCCTCTGAGAGTAGCAACGTTTGTGTTTCATGGGTGGCAGCCTTCCCTGTGAACGAACGTGAAAAACGGACTGCAGCCTTGCAGAGCTCTTCACTGGGAGGAAACTCTGCCCTTTTGTTGGGCGCCCAGTGTGGTGTCCACCGTTGCATCTCTTCGTAGGTACAAGACATGAGAAAGAAAGAGTTAGTCATATGGGGAGAGGTAAAATAGTCACCATTGTAGAAAGGGGGCCTTGACTGTGCACCTGAATGGCTGGAAGAGCTCCAACAAATAAAATTTAGTGAATTCATACGTCACAACTCAGGTCTTGTGCTAGGGTAGCTAGAAGGAAGATTAAAAAAAAATAATTACTTTCTTTTAATACATTTCATAAAATGTGTTCTTATTTTAGAGTCTACATATCGTCACCAAGCTACCATTGATGATGAAGTCGTTTCCATGGAGATACTAGATACAGCTGGTCAGGTGCGTGGGTACATGTTCTATTATCCAATACCTTGGCTCAGACAGGCAGCAGGGAAGGGGAGTGCGGTGGTGTCAGCAGTGTGGTGGGTGGCAGGTGTCCTCTGCTTCTGGGGACAGAGGTTTGCTTCTGAGCAGAGCCTCCCCTCCTTCACCACCATCAGCTTGCTGCCAGACCCAGCGTGCTGGATCCAGACCCTTCTGCAAGGAACCCTGCTTAGAGTCTTCAAACACTGGAAGAACAAACAAAGTTAGGGTTTACTCTGGAATTAAAATATTTTTTTCTCATTCCTTGGTTCAGGGCCAACCCAACAACATGTTATTTCCATGCACAAAGTCACAGTCTGTTTCTGCAGTCAAGTGATGAGGCTCAACAGTCTCAGTCAATGATTCACACCAAAATGAAGAGCAGTTTTGTCATAGCCAGGTCCCCCCTCCTTTCAAAATGTGGCCGATGCTCACGCTGCACAGTCCTGTGCAGTCTGTGAGCTGGGTATCGTTCCACAGAGACCCTCTTCCAATTGCCTGCCACCAGCCTGTCCACAGGCAGCCCATGGCGCCTTGGCAGAGTAGATCTCCTATGCCATATCATAAAATAAGTGATGTGCATCAAGTGCAAAGTCAAGTAGATATACATGGCTTTGCAGGCTTCGGAGGACCGATGTCTAGCTGAAGACCTGATGTCTTTTTCATAAATCAAATTCCTAAGGCTGGTGTCTTGTTTTTTCAAAACAGGAGGATGCTATTCAGAAAGAAGGACACGTGCGATGGGGTGAAGGTTTCGTGCTGGTTTACGACATCACGGACAGAGGCAGCTTTGAGGAAGTGCTGCCACTTAAGAACTTGTTGGATGAAGTTAAAAAACCCAAAAACGTCACCCTGATCCTGGTGGGGAACAAAGCAGACTTGGATCACTCCAGGCAGGTCAGCACAGAGGAAGGTGAAAAGCTGGCCACAGAACTGGCATGTGCTTTTTATGAGTGCTCTGCTTGCACAGGAGAGGGCAACATTATGGAGGCCTTCTATGAGCTCTGTCGGGAGGTACGGCGTCGAAAGATGGTCCAGGGCAAGACTCGGAGACGAAGCTCCACCACCCACGTCAAGCAGGCAATTAATAAGATGCTTACCAAAATCAGCAGCTAAAAAGAGCTGTACTAAGCCAGAGAAGCATTTTAAAGCCTATTAGCTTGAAGTAGGGATGAAGCAGGCTGAGCACATTTAATTAAAAATGGTCAAAGCTTGGCAAATAAAAAAAAATAAAAATAGAAAAGACAAACCACACCAGTTTTTTGAGTAACATGGGGTCAGACTTTTTTCCTGTTTTGAAATGTATTTAGCCACACTGCTTCTGGCTAACGTGGGGGTTAAAAAAAGAAAAAAAAAAAAGAAAAAAATGAACTCCAAAGGACTAGATGATTGTGGGGATTGGCACTGACAGAGCATCTTCTGCTTCTACAAGGCTGGCTCCAATCCCCTGCAAGTCAGTAGTGCCTAAACATCATTTCCAACCAGCCAGCTGCTCAGTAGCCATTGGAGAGTAATATTCATCCCTTGATCTGTCAACAACCATCACAACCAGTGTTCTCAAGGCCTGAATACACGTAGAGGCTGCTGTGTTGTACCAGAAAGTTCATCTGACACCTTTCACCAGCTCTAAATTGACGCGTTGTGTGCTTTTACTCCAAACTGTCTTTCCTTGTTGTTATTTTTGTCAAATGTACGAGTGCGGATGTTCTTAGCAAGGTATGCAAAAAATATAGGAAAGGTCTGTTTCATGGAGCGTTTAGCCAGCAAGACACACATTTCAACAGAGCTGAAGTTTGGCTGCTTTCTGAATCCTCTGAAACTGCAGAGTTCATCAAGAAATAATCAGCTAGTCCAGTGGCATTTCAGCGTTTCCCCCTCAAAGTGCAGTACGGTACTTGGGGAAATGAGAGTATACATGTTGGGATATCAAAATAAAAAAATAACCATATTCGTATTGATTTAGTTATGGGTAGTTTTTAGCTTTTGTTTACATTTTTGTTTTGGTCTTCTTGCAATTCAAGTAATTCCTCTTTTCTGTCTTGTACTGAACAACTGAATTCATGGGAAGGCAAGTATTTAAAGTCTAAGCCCAAATGCAAATCAGATGTGAATGGCCTCTACCATATCAAAAGGCTATAATTTCCAGCTGTTTAAACTTCCAGATGTTGCTTGAAGCACTCTGTGGTTTACAACAGCACAGGTTTTTTGTGACTCTATCTGGCACATTCAATCGAAAGTGCATTTTATCAGATTTTGGTGCCTGGGATGAAAGGTGTCCAGTTTTTTGTTTTTTTTTTTTTCTCTTCCCTCATGCATCTCTTTTAAGCCAGCTGGCTTAAAAGTTTTGCCTTGTTACTTGGCTTGTTAACTGTATGCTAAGAGGTGCAAGAACCAAGGCTGAAGAGGCTTTTGTCCCGATTGTGCTCCTCTCCCACCAGTTGTGTTGCACCCCTCTAGGCAGCGGGGTGGGCAGCTCAAAGCGGCATCGCGCCGAGCCGCAGCCAAAGGTTGGGATGACAAGCGGGAATCTTTGCAGTATTCTCCTTTGAGGAACAGCCCTCTCGTAGCAACTGCTTACAACTTTATTCTCCACCCCTTTGTACTTCATATTTGCCTCTGTGAGGAAGCAACCCCAAAAAGGCTGTCAAACCCAAATTGCCCCAGAGGTAGGAGAGGGAGGATATGCCGTTGGATAGCACTTTATACAGTTATAGGTAGCCATAGAAGAGGTGTAACTCACTGGAGAATCAAGCTTGGATATCCCCGTGGACAGAGAAGAGTCCCAAATCAGGACTTTCCAAAAGCATTTGATTAAAGATGCTTTACCAAACTAAATTTAATTTAAACATTCTCTCACCCGTACCTTTTACCCAATCAGCATCAAAGAACATCACGTTCAGGTGTATATTTTATTTGTTGTTCATTGTCTCTGCTTTCCCCAGTCTAGCGAGTGAGAATTCATTCCACTCTTCTGGAATCAATATCTACATTTTGGTCCTCATACTCAGGTATGTTGCCATACAGCAGCTACACACACTGCAGTGGAAAATTTGCCAGGTGCTTCTGGGCAGAAGGTTCTTGCAACAGGTGATGTCGCTATCTCCATCACCTGCTCTCAAACTATTGGTCATGTCTCTAACCTTTGTTTAAAAAAATATATAAATAAATAAAAGAGAGAACTTTTGTCCTTCTTAGTCCTATTAGTAATAAAGAATCAATATGAGTGTAAAAGAAAGAGGTAGTGCCTGTTCACACACAGGTAGTCATTAGGTGAAGGTCTAATGTGTATGTTACAACATGAGGAGCCAGAAGTGAGTTTTTCACCAAGTCATCCTCTTATCTTCCAAATCAGTGTTGTTGCACAAATCTGAAATAAACAGAATCCTTACCTACAATCCCATGGCAACATAGCTGATGAGGAAAGGGATTATGTCAGTATTCTAAGCAACTGCTTTATCTCTCTCTTAGACAACTTCAACAGTTCTTTACTCTGAAAAAGCTTTCTTGGGTTTCAGAGTAAGGCTGCATTTAAAATAAAAAAATATATTATCTGAATTACAAGGGAAAATGAATTAATCATATTTCTATTAGGAGATTTGAAAGGAAGGAGAGGCTAAGTTATGGCCCAAATACTTTCCCAAAGAATCCCAGCAAATTAGATCTTCTTTTATAATGTCTGTATGGAGAAGTTATAAAATCCCGGTGAAAGAACACGTTCCACTGTGCAAACATGACTTGTTACATAAAGAACCCCTAATAAAAATAGTAACATTCCTTTGCAAAGACTGAATTTGGAAACTGCCGAACATGATAAACACTCGGTCAGAAAAGAGGCTGCTGTTTTGTGACCTTTCCTCCCACAAAACCACAAATTTCTTTACTTAATTGCTCTTTTTTTTTTTTTTTTTTTCCCTCGGTGTAATGGGCTGCTTGTCAACCCAGTTATAATATGGATATTATAATCTGTTGATACATATTACATAGTATTAAATGCAATCAGATTTAGTGTTGCTCACAATGTTGCAACATATTATTGGCTATGCTATTATAAATGTGCCATATTCCTACAATGCCCAAATTGAGCCAAAAAAGGGCCCAAGCAGTGAAAAGGCCAAATGCAACATGAACCCACATTCAGTAGCCTTTCGGCAGCAGGCATCAACAGTTTCAATTCTGTTTCTACTGCTGCTATTAAAATGTACATATGACACTAAATTCCTCTCCTCTGTTGTCATTTTTGCAGAGAGGGGATGGGAAGGACAATAAAGAAAAAGGGGGAGGAAAGGTGAAATGGATACTTGTTACCTACAACAAGTTGATTGTCATTTATGAAGCTTTTAAATATTTATCTTCAATTGATGAAGAGTTAGTTGTGCCCATGCTGCAAGACCTGGATCAGGAGCCAAGACTTCCCTAGAACTTTGAGAATCTTCGTATCTGGGGGTTGGGTGCAACCACGGGTGGAAGTGAGGGTCAGCCACTGGGTTTGCACCTGGATCCAGACAAGTTGTCCCCAAACCTGGGGATAGTTGCATCTGGCAGTTTGCTAGTTGATCAAGGCTAGTTGATTTTTATATATATAATGATCTGTATGCATTTTTACATTAAAAATATGAAAGCTTGTGCTTGTAGATAATATATAAGAAAAAAAATAAAAATAAAAATAATAAAAAAGTGGTCTCTGTACTCTTATGCATTGATCTTCAAATAGTTGTCTCCGAATTTATGTCTTCCACGAGCCCAGGGCCAGTTTCAGAAGTCCTGATTCAGTTTTTATTCAATCTTTATCTAAGGGAAAAAAAAACAGTGAATTTTGCCTGAATAAACACTTGAGCATTTAGATCAGTGTATTTGAAATTATTTGGCTGCTAGGCCTGTAATTGAGAGGCCTTGTAGCATCTACGGTGAAGCACAGAATCGCACACCCTTGCTGACTGTTTCAAGGCTGACCAGAAAAGCTAGAGTGTGGGGTTATTAAATGACCTCAGCGAAAAACTTCAACCAAACTCTGTTCTGCTGACTAAATAACAAGAATCTTGATTCCAAACTTCTCTGGTAAAATCCTGGCTCTGGGAGAGTCTTTGGGAGATCTATGGCAGTGATCTGGACAGAGGGAACCTTTCCCCTGCGGACAGCTGTGCCCATTTTCCAAGGATAAATACAATATACTGTTGCTCTGAAGAGAAGGTACATCATAGGTACCTTATGCAAGGTATGTTATATCAGTAGTTAAGCAGAGAAAGCTTCATCACAGAAGAAAGGAACCTTCTGTAATCCACTGTCTTCTTTTCCTCCAAACCTTGGGCCAACCAAGTAACCCAATAAGAAGCTGAAAACCAGTGGGAATATGAGAACACCAGCTCTGGCAGATCACTGCATAAAAGCCAGGTGCAGGATCTATGCCGTGAGCTAAAACCTCCCAAAACTAGGTAAGGCATCTTTCCAATCACTGGCTGCCTCTGGAGCGCTGCAAAGTAACCTTGAGTTATATCAAGCTGCACTGTAGCTTGCTCCAGTCAAAACAATGTTTCCTGCAAAATAAGTAGCTGCAGTCATAAAGGCTATGTATAAACAATGTTTGGGATTCCTTTTATCTTCCTCTTTAATGGCTCAATCTATTTGCATATCTTGAGAAGAAAATAAAAATAGTTAAAAAGACTCTTTGGCATTTTGATGTGTCTGCCTTTATGTTCTTTGAAAAAATTAAACTTCTAATGAAAACAGTGTCATCTTAGAAACTCTGATGTTATGCACCTTATTTCCATTACAGATGCCAGGCGCTAATTACTGCAGGGTTATGAAGATACAGAGCGAGGTTACTGTACTTTGTGAGGTTACTAGGAGGTGTTAACGACGGCTTTTGTGAGGCCGGTCTGGTCTGGGTTCTGTCACCACGGTTGCCCATGAGGAAAGCCACCGCTGCAGCTCACAGCAGAAAGACCCAGGCTGAGCTCCCTGGGGCAGGACCCCACTGACTCCAGCAGGGTTATACACAAGACAGGTCAAGCCTCTTGCTTCACAGCCTTGGTAACCAACATGTGGAGCAAACAAACACTCCAATAGCCAACTTTTCTCCACTCGGGGGTTCTCTCCTCCATTTTTGGTCTGAAGCAGACAGGTAGGAAACTGGGAGGTAAGTTCATGCTGCTGACTGTCATCTAATAAATTGGAAAATATGGTGGGAATTTGGTCTCCTGCCTTTTTTTGGACTGGTCTCTTTCACATCCACTGGATTCCCCAAAGCAGCATTTTCCCTTTTCTCACTGCTATTGTTTTAAAATAAGTGGGTTTTTTTTAAACAGCAGGCGTCAATATATTCTGATATCCAGTATGTTGTATGGGGATACATGTTTGCAGAGGATCCTCTCACAGGAATGCAGTATTTACAAATCCCTCTGGGTGTACATTCTTAAAGATGCACACAGCTGCTCTCAAGAGTTGGAAACCAATTTTTATTGATAAAGGATCATCTAATAATTAAAGTATAGATCCCTTTGTCAATTAGCATGGTCCTAAGCCATGTTATACATTTTATGTCACTAGGAGAAGCTGCATCCCCCCATGAAATAATAACACACAGGATAATAAAAAAATTAAAAAAAAAAAGAAGAAAACAATTTGTATACAGACCTCAAATTATACATCACAGAACAAATTTACACTTTTTTTTCATTTTTTATTTTATTTATGTAGTATCGGGAATTCACAGAATCTCATTTCAAAATTCAGGAAGTTCTATTTACTAAGAATACATCAGTAAAGTAAAAACATAGTGGTTTATTATCAAACTACTTTGTCAGCATACATTGTTTAACTCCATCCAGCTTCATGCTTGCTCGGTGTTTCAGGGTTCCTTTTAAGTTATGGAACATAAATACCTCTGAAAAACTTAGTGTTATCCCAGCTATACTATTCATGATTCATCTTCAACAGAAGTAGCTGCAAATAGAGGAATAGAGAATTTTTCTCAGAAATCCAAAAGCATGATTTTACTTGAAATCTTAACAACTGACACACGACGAATGAGTATATCAAGTAATGCCAGTGACATAATGCATCAAAAAGCACCTAGGTTCTGCGCGAGCCTTCACAGATCAGTCCCACTACAACATTCCCCCCCAAAACTTTCAACTGAGCATGAGATCTCTGGATTGTCACATACAAAGGCATGTACCTCTAAAACCCAAACTCAACAAGTAGGGTTTTTTTAAGGCAGTAAGAAGCTCATGTCATGGAGAGGCTTCACTGCTGTCGGGAGACATGATCTCTCATGTAGCATGCTATATCAGTGTTTGCAGGCAGATTTCATTCTATTGGGTTTCAGCTGCCCATCACTTTTGCAAATGAGAACTGCATAATTTTGACCCAAATCAGAAGTCCGAGAGAATCAGTTGGCTACCTAGAAATATTTCGCAATAGCCATTTCTCACTCCCAAAGAGCAGCAGTAGAGCAATGAGCAAGGTCCTGTAAGAACCAGAGAAAATGTCAAAATCATGTCCCCTGACGTCTTTTTTCTTTTCAATAAATGAGGACACTGGGCATAGAAAAGGTATATCAGTTGCCTAAAGTCATCACAGTGGCTTGTGAAATGCCAGCTATAGAATACATCCTCTGAGTCAATGATTTCGTCTTTCAAACATCCAGAAAATGAATTTGAATCTTTCAGTTCTATTCATCTTCTGTTTTAAAAAAAAAAAAAAATTCAAACAATTTTTTTTTCTCTGTGCAGAGCTTTTTGTAGTTCCACACAAAAGCCTTTGCTAGAAAACTGAACATTGACACTTGGTATCCACAAACCTTCTAAGGACCGATATAATCACAAGCACATTGGTTTAAATGTTCAATTCAATTCAGTATAAATCTGGGACAGAGGTTTATATCTACTGCAATCTAAATTATTTCATTTTTGCACTCTGAAAGCAGGGAATATTTCCTCTCTTTAGAAGCAGAGTGTTATCAACAATATTAAGTACATGTAGTATTATTATGCCAAAACATATTTAACAGAAATGTGTAAACAAAAGAATGATATGTCTGCATGAACTGAAAAGAACAAAGAATGTTGGATGAGTTCTATAAATACCAAATTTCTTTTAATAGACCCATGAGTTGCCTTTTCCTACTTTTCTGTGTTTTTCAGTATTTGAAATAGTCACAATAAACGCAAAAAAAGCTTGGAATTTTCTTTAGGGAATTTATTTGAAGAACAGTATTTCTCTGGTGTGAAATTAAAACATTCAAAGTTTAGAACTCAAAAGGAAACATATCAGGAATGACATCAGAAATGGCAAAATACCATTTTAGATATAAAGAAAGGTAGTGAATAGAGAGAGATCTTCAGACTTCCTAGAAAAGAAGCTAATTACAGCCTTCTGGAGGACTCTGACATTTACACATTGTGATGAGCTGTTATATGAGGTTTAATCTTGGCTTGGTTTGAAGTAATTATTACTGCGGGGAGAAAAGAAGAGATGGATGAGATGGTATGTCTTGGTAGCAGGCCATCAGGTCTTCACAGGTTAGGTTTGTCCTCATTCTGAAGGAAAGAGTTAGTTACCAGCCTAGTTTCAGACAATAAATCAGGGTGAGTTTGGTTTTGTTTTTAAATTGAAACATTTAGGAAACATTTACCAAAAAAAATCTTCACCACCTTTTAATGTAGATATTATTGTGATGAGCTCAGTGAAAATATCTAGATAGCTGCCCAAGACAGCTATTTCTTAAAAATATATTAAAAAGAAAGTATCTTTGGCACAACAATTCCAATCTTTTTTGTGAGTTGATACACAATTTGATATACTCTGTCGTTTTCTAGTGTTAATTTCTGATCAGTAGGCATCTTATTCTCAGTCATTCTCATGGACTCCCATAAACCTTTGTTAAAACAAGTTGCTTTATTAACACAGTTGAACCAAGCATGTCATGATCTCACAGATCATGTGAGTAGTCTGAGGGCACTAACCACTGGTTCTAGTCAATTTTCCATATTCAAGGATGAGTAAAGGGAACAATAATTTTCACATCAAGGAGAAAAAATATTTAAAAAAAAAAATCTTATTTTCTAAGAGTCTGAAGATTAAGATATTTGTTATTGAGTTTGGGGGACTTTTCTTAGCATATTGAAATGACTCCTTTAAGCTAAAGGTGGCTGTAGAGATGTATTGAATGAGATTCAACTTAACTTGGAGGAAGGCTAAATGAAATACAGAGGTCAAAGCCAATATAATGCACTTCCAGCTCATACTCTCAGTGACCAGGAGGCAGAAGCAGTGTATGGTTCAGCACCAACCTTCCCAAAGCAATCACTATATTTCAAATGGAAACATGCCATGTGCTTTGGGTTCCGTGAGTTGTTCCTTCTGCTTGTCTAACCCAGGTCTCAAGTCAGAAAACAATGTCTGTGTTGTCCAGAGTTCATTTACTTCCATTCACACGTTTGGATGTCTGTTTTCTATTTAGATGGCACAGAGATCCTTAAGGCTGTGTGTCGCTCTGTGCTTACTTGGGGATCCAGTGGGGAAAGCCCATTGCTGACATCTCCATTACCCTCCTTGAATTACATGGTGCTGCCTTGTGTTAACACAGCTCAGGCTGGGCACTCCGCCTCATTAGTCACTGAGGAAGGGGTGGAACAGCTCCCTGAGCCTCCAGAAAGATATTTCAGACAACCAGTGTCACTGTGTCTCAAAGAAAAGTCTCTAATGCAAACACTTGCTGACAAACAAAGCACCACCTCTGTGGGGTTTGCAAGCCTCAGATCTACATCATCACTGCGCTTTCATGTGGCTTGACAAGACATGTACTTGACCACACCACTCGGTTGACCGACCATTCCAGCTGCAGATGATGACTCTTGATCTATCATCTGTGCTTGATTTGATTGCCACAGCATGCTTTTCAACTTAGAGGCAGAAAGGCTATGCACTCTTCACACATGGTTCCTCATGGATTTGATCCAGTGGCTTCAGTGACCCAATCTGAACTTTGAACAGAAAATTCACAAAAAGCGTGGTGTTTTCAACATGCAATTATTGTGGCTATGAAGTTCCAAGAAGGAAATAAGCTGCTTCTAATCACTTGAAGTGAATGTGTACCGATGGCAGACATCAGTAGTAGTCAGGGAAACTTTCCAGAAAGTCCCAGAGACTGGTAAATGTATCAATAAGACTGCTGAGAGGCACTTTGCTGAATTAATTTTCCTTTTCAAAGAAAAAGATATACAGCAGGGCATAACTAGAATACATAGCAATTCACTGCCTAAAGACCTGCACAGATACTAAGTTCAGTTTTCAGATTGCCTCAGACTTCTTTCTTTTGATCCTGAGTAAATAAATTAGTTGAGACCTGCTTCATAGTTTACTGAAGTTAATAAAGTCATTCCCTATATGCTTTCAGGAATGTTGGGATCTAAATTTTTACCCTTACACTTCTGTTCCCTCAATTAGATGCAAGGGATAACAGGTTATTGAGCCCTAATCCTTTTTCATGTTTCTGTGGCACATCATGTAAAGTATGTATACAACTCCTGGCATACTGGGAGCCCAAACTCCGCATCTTGGAGACAGTAGGCAGTAAAATGAAAAATTAACATTGATCATCTCATCTAAAAGCCACAGTGAATCCATATCAGACGTAGTCATGACCAAGCCTATCTAATTGCCCAACTGTCTTAAAAGAATTACTGCCTTTATCCTATTAGTGGGTAGGCAGTGATTTGTAAAAGCTGCCACTACAATTTTTGTGAGAACAGCTTCCTATCAGTCTCATTGCAGAGGAATTTTCTTGAGGTCTTGTGTCCTGGGTCAAAAAACACCAATAAACCTTTCATTGCCCCAGGGTTTAAGTCTTGTGGCTGCAGAGAGAGAGATAAACATGACCTAAGTATGCGTGAAACCACACAGTAAAATTGCCAAGGTGGTTGCTGAGAACTATCTAATGAGTTCTTTGAAGCTTGTGTTAGACTACTGCATGGATATGCCAAAGACTAACATTTACAGGACACTCCCAAACATGGAGATTCAGTTCAGGAAGAGATCTTGTGTCACATCTTGAAAATAAATCTTGACTTCTGTACATCACCACTACTCTCAAAGCAAAGTGATGGTATTGCTTAATTTAAACACACAGATGCACAAGTAAAAGCATTTTTAACTTGTTTCTTTCTTCTACATGGGTAAAGAAAACGTAGCTTATAGCACAAGAGAGGAAAAGGAACACCCTTTTCTGGAACATGATGTTATCTTTCCCTCCTCTGAGTGGGGAGTAGATTAGATAACATCCATAGGCCCCTTCCAACCTAGGTTATCTTGCCGTTCTATGAGGAATTTTAAATATTTGCCTGTGTAGCTCCACTCACCCAGAGATCGTGACGTGGAAAAGAGGTTGGTAACCCCTGGGATTAAAAGAAAAGAAAATAAAAATCAGGAAGCAGCTCCTATCAAAAAACTATATTCCCTTCCTCCAGACTAAATAAATTGAAAGAGACTGTTCCTACCGGAATGATTAACTAACATCAAGATGCTCATTCAAAAGCAACTACTCTTTTTCTCTAGTTTTGTTAATTAAAAAGTTTTGTGAACATTAATAATACTTCAGTTATTTATTGGAGGTGGGTGGTGTTGACGGTTTTTGGATGCATTAAGTCACAAAAAGCTTTTTGTTACAAATCATCTCCTAGTTGTTCCTCGTCCTCCAAACATCCACACAAGCTATCTCCACTTCCTCTTTTAAGCCCTATGGTTGTGTACTCTTTTTGCCTACTTCCTTTCTCAGTAAAGCATGGGCTGAAAAGTACATGTTCAGCCATTCCTTCGAACTAATCACATCCCTTTTTAAAATTCATTTATAAGCTTTCCACTAGGGATAAGAACAAAAACTGCCAATACTGACTTCAAAGGCTTTGGCAACTCATGCTGAGCTGCTTTTCCCCAAAGCCTGCTGCCATCTTGGGTCCATTAACCTGTCTCGCACTCTTCTGACTAAACTAATGACACCATTTAAGGCCTGTATATTTTCTTTCTCTACCCTTCTGTGTAGGCATCCTCTCCCTTCCAATTCAGTCAAAAAAAAAAAAAAAAGTCACCTTCTTGCCAAGTCAACAACCATTCTTTCCAAGATACTTACCAGAAGAGTTCAAAGTATGTTACTTAAATCAAGTTCTTTGGCACTGAGAGATTTATTTTCTCTTCCATATATTCTATCCAGTGTTGAGCAAATACCTAGCACCAGGATTAGAGTAGTAATACTTGGCACATCTCAAATTTTGGCCTCTACGCAGAAAAAAAGTCTGAAAGAAAATATCCCTGTTGCTTATTGCTCACAAAAATGACAATTTATCTTAGAAAGGGCTGCAGAAAAGGATAGATCCATATCTATCCTTTAGCATATTCTCAGGACTATAAGTTGAAAGGAAAAGGATTGACTAGACAATGAAAACATATTATATTCTTACTTCTAATGTCAGCTGTTTCTGGTAAATAGGAAAGCCAAAAGCACACAAACCCTCTTGTCTCCAGTCCCTAGCTTTGCTCCTTTCAGCTCCTCTGACAATTGTTTCTTGTAGATAGGAAGTCATCTACTATCCTGAAAAGATCACCTTGTATAATGCTTAAAACGATTTAATATTCAGAGCAAAATTCTTTTATATTTTGGGAAAAAATACTTAACTGGTGATAGGAAGAGGGCAAGCCAAGTGGATTTTTAAATATAACATATTGAAACTAAGCTTTGTAGCTTTCTCGCTGAGATCACAGTTGCTCCAATGTTCTTTTCCTGTTCTTGGCGGATGTTTGCCCTATGAAAAATCTCACAGACAAGACAGTGCACATAGAGAACAGAAAATACACCCAAGAGATGCTGTCATTTCTCTGTCTTAGTTGGCAGTGCTGGAAGTCATATTGAACTGGATCCACAACTTCATCAGGGAAACCATAATAATGAGAATAGTGATGGCTTGTCCCGGAATGACTGATGTTTCTTTTTTCAATTTATATACCTAAAGTGATCTAGTAGATGAAAACTACGCCAATGATGGTTTACAGGGACAGTTTCTCAGCAGAAGGGAATGGATCTCTTTTCAAGTTCATCTAAACCTCTAAGAAATGTTAAGAAATATATCTAGGAATCAAAAGATAGAAGTCTGCTTTGGGCAATGTCTACATTGGCATCAGGGTCTGATTGCTCATTTGAAGAGAGAAGACAGCAATGCTTATCAATCCCATCAGGATTCCTAAGCCTTAATTTACTAGTGGAGTTGACTTGCTTGGTTCAAGTACACCTCAGTCACATCCTCTGACATCTTCTGCTATTTTTCAGAAATGTACTCTCTACATTGTGATAAAAAACAGGGAACTTCACCCTAGAAGGCTGAGGCTGCACGGTTATCACACACTGAAAAGAGGACCAGATTGCATAGGACCAGATTATTGAGATGAGGAGACCATAATAGGAGACAATATGATCTGCTGCCACGCTTCTCAACCACAGAGCTAGGTCACCAGAGGTGAAGGTAAATGATAAATGTGTCTGTGTTGTAGTTACCCTGGCAGCTGTTTTTGATACACAAGGCCTTGAAAATTTTACTAGACAATAAAAAAAAGATAAACAGTCCCCTCCTCTTACTCTTCAAGGTCTACTATTGCTTTTGTAACCCCTTGAATCCCACATTAAACTGTATCATAGGCATTTTTTCCACCACCCCCATGTATTTAATCTATTATTAATTTGAAGACACAGTGAAATGTTTAGATTGGGTAACTAACTTTTGGAAAAAAGGAAGGCAGAACCCAATACACTGTGCTGTACAAATTCTGGACACTCTCCAGCAAGAAGCCCTGGAATCTTTTTCCTATCGTGTAACTTAATAAAATCAGTTCAGCTCTCTGAATCTGTTTTTTATTTGTAAATGGGGAAAATGGCATATGACCTTGTTTGAGATTCATATGTGAAATGTGTTTGATAATGGGTTAGAGGTATTGACCAAAGCAACTCAGCAAAGGGAAGAGCTACATCAAAGAGTGGACTATAGCTGGAAGAGTGACAAATACTTAGAATTTCAAACTTTGGTCTTATCTCTGGGAAGTCGTTTGACAGATATATTTCCAGAAAATTTAATTTTAGAAAACCGTTAAAAGAACAACAGATAAAGTAGACTAATCTGAATTTAAGATACTCACACAAAGGGATCTTTATGAACTTGGAAGTTTCTTCTCAGAAATTTTCTTGTAGATACTATTACTATGGTTTCATCTTTTAAAATAATAGAATAGCATGGCCAATGCTTTGATATATGGTAAAATAAAATTTACAAGAATTCCTGTCATCTTGAATATTTTCTAAAGGAAACAGCAGAAGGAATTATGTCTTGAAGAAGATGCTGACATAATCAACCTACTTTCTCTTTTGAATTTCAAAACAGCAATGAACAGATTCTATGGGGCCAACACTCTCCTCAGTGTAACTCCAGTGAGGCCTAGAGTGCTGAACATGCAGGATTTGGCCAGAAAAGTGTTATTGGTCAATGTATATGTTAGTGGGTTGATGCAAGTTTCAGCCTTCCATCAATGCAAGGATTATGTACCAAGTGTGCTCATATCATGGTAGAAAGGGGGCTAAAGAAACAGATGAATATAGAGTTGGTGATGCTTCTGTTCCAGTGTCCCTTTGCTGGAATTTTATTACTGTCAGAGAAGGGTTCAAAACTATGGAAAGAAATTGGAATATAACAATTTTTCAAATTCACAGCTGGAACATATATCTCCCATGAGCTGATCTGAAACACTGAGTCTGAAGTTCCCTCAAATTTGGATTCTTTTCAGATCTAAATTCTGTTGCAATATCCAGGTCAAGCAACACTGATATTGAGATTCACGTGCCAGCAAACATGTAAACTAAGCAGAGTTTGAAGTCCAGGTCAGAAAGTTTCCATACTCCTATCTTAACTGACCTCTTTCTCCACTAGCTGTTTGGGCAACTGCTCTTATTTTTCACTGCTGAACTAACACAAAATAACACAGAGATATAAAACAATCATGATGGAGGGACTGGGGTCAACAAGCCGGTTCCCAATTTTAAGAAGAATTGGAGAGCAGAGAAGGCACACCCTGAAGAAAATAATTGGTCGGGAGAAAGTATTTTTGCTGGATTGTGGGAACAACCTATAATGTTTTTTCCTCTGGGACCTCAGTTGCAGTGGCATTGCTGGCTTCCCCAGACGATTGCCTTACTGTCTTTGGGTAATGGAGCTGCCTTCTGGGAGACAATTTCAGGAACCAGAGAGGAGAATTAACCACAGGGAGGATGAAGGTGGTTTAAAAAGCCTCCTTGCAACCTTTGCAGAGGAAGACAATGCAGGGGAACTCAGCAGACCATATAAATTCAAATCTTGCTACCTTTGGAGAATAGGATGTCAAAGTAGATTAAGAAAACAAGTTTCACTGTATACGCTATTAGTAAAAAGAGAAAAGAGATCATGGAGCACTGCATGAATGGACTGAATGCAGAGGGGAAGGAGAAGGGAACAGTCAATCATTCTTGGCAGTGCCTAGAAAGGGGAAAAGAAAACTGACACTTCTTGATAAACAGTCTCAGGCCTGAAGACGCCTTTGTTTTTAGCCAAAAAAATGTTAAACAAAGCAGAGTGGTCTTTTCCCCCTGCAAGATTATTTTTTTAAAAATGCAGAAAAACCCATGCACATTCCCACATGCCCTTTTGCTGACTTCTTTCAGAACTAGTTCTCAGCAAAGAATACATTGGAACAATCTATCTCTGGTATGCACTCAAAGAAGTCAATAAAGCAACCCAGAAGAAGAGAATTTTTCCATTTTATGTAATCTGAAATATGTGAAATAGCCTACTGGAGAAAATGGAAAGAGAGGAAAGATCACCCTTCACTTTTGATAGTTCATTTAGATTCCCTAAACAAATATTTGAATACTTGCCAGCATAGCTCCTGGATATATAAATAATTTAGAAAAAGTAATAAAATAAAATTGAGGGACACAATAATATTCTTTATAATTTGTTTCTTAAATGATGCGACTTAAGAGAGTTAACTTACAGATATATCCACCTATATTTGACTAGTTATGCTTTTTGAAGTTTCAGAATATCAGTTCCAAATTTCATAGGGCTTTCAAAATGCAAAGCAAAAAAATATATCCACTTCTTTTTGAGGCACAGGAGGCTGCTGGTGTATTAAAAAGAGTACTCTCAGTTTGTAACAGGTATGAGAGACAAATTTAAAATTGGGGCGCAATGTTTATGGACCCTTTTAAGTTGTTCTTACATGGACTCATTTCCACAAATGAGAAGACAAGATTACATTGCTTGATTTTGTGTCAGATAAATTTACGGCTGAAAAATGTTCATGAATTTAAAATTGCTACTTTTTTTTTGCTGGGAACGCCCTGCCAGTAGCTGTCCCTACCAGTCGGTATGTCTGGCAGCACTACCACCTATTGGCATGGCCTTCCCAGTGGGCACATGACCAGTCACCAAAACCCTATAGACCAAACAGTCCTCCTACTGATGTCGGCAAACTCTGGGGTGCCCAGTAGACAGTTCCTTCTGTTACAAACTGGTCCAAAGACCAGTGACATCAATTTGTCAGTCTGGACATGGACAAACCCCAGAGTGCTGTACATTCCAGCAGGTTCACGCATCTCCTGCTAGGAATAAGGTAGGTGGTTCTCTCCTGAGAAGGAAGTGAAGATGAAATTTTTGTTAGTATCCAAAATGGTAGTATATGACATCTATACCGCAGGTGGTCCTGTAAGAGGCTACGAAATTTTTCAATGTCTTATGAGGGAAACGCAGGCCTCTAGACTCAAAGCACTCAGTGCCAAAGAGCATAATGTCTGAGAGTTAAGCAGGAGGGGAAATGGGATGAGGTAATCACATCCCAAAAGAAAAAAAAAAAAGGACAAGATGCAAAAGAAATAATCAATTTATAAGTAATCCACGTAAGGTCCTGCAAGGGTGCATGAAACACCTAAACACTACTATTTCAAAGCTGGGAGGTAGAAGCAGGAGAACAAAATCTAAACCAGAAAGAATGAATTTGCAAACCAAAACCCCCCCTAGCCAAGTGAGGGAGTCCATGAGTGGTAGCCCAGAGGCAATGCTGAATACAGGTACATCTTTGAGATCCAAACGCTCTTCATAGCACAAGAACACATAACTACCTCTGAGAGTTTTTAACAGACATTAGCAACACTAATGTGAATTTTGATCCCCTTACCACTCTACCAAGAGAAACACAGTTTCAGAGCCCTCTTTTACTCTACATGAAACTTGCGCTCTTTTCCAAATAGTTATAAACTTCAGCAGGAAGGACTTAGATGGAGGAATTCACAGGCCAAGCCACACACAAGGATCTACAGGGAATGGAGCCCAAACTTCAAACAAACCAGAGGTAAATGGCACCCTACTGATCCACACCACAAGTAAAGCTGGATGCATGAGTGAGGCATCATACTGCAGGGGATTGTAACCAGTGGGACATCTTCCCCAATGGATGGGAAAGAAACTGGATATTCTACTGCCATGAGTACTAAGATGTTGAACAAAGAAATACTTAGTATTTAATTCCATTTACCTTTTGTTGTCATTCATACTACCTTTCCTAAGACCCAACTTTGAGACTGTAAACCCTTTCCCCAGGATAGGTTTTTTTGTTTGTAACACCCATGACAGTGGAGAATTTCTACAAGCTAGAGGTCTTCAGTGAGAGGATGTATAGTCTGTCTGAGCTTCACAATGGCATGCCAGAGTGGTTGTTTTTAAAGGCACTAAAGAGAAGTTAAATACAGTTATTTGGTTAGATTTAATCAGCTCATATAAGGCTGACAATCTGCATCATAATACATATTAATAATAAGAACAGGGCACCCATTTTTCTAGGAATACAGAAAAAGCCACAGAGCCAGCCACTGTACGGTGAGAAATATAAGAGAATTACCCCTATGCACATTTCAAAGAGCAATCAAGAGGATATGGGGGTCACAAAGATAATTTGTTCCACAGCTGGGAACAAGAGTCAGTTATCTCAAGTTTAAACCAACAAGGTCAACCTATTCTTAACTCCACAAATCAGATTAAGTAAGGGCAGCAGAAAAAATAAGCTGAAATAATTCCAGCTGAGCAGTAGGCCATAACCTAAGCTTTTCGTGGCCTCCTGCTATTTAAAAGAATACGCAAATAGAAGATGAAGCAAATCAAATCAAGGTACAAAATACATCTCAGAACAACTGAGCTGGATTATCTCTGCGTTGAAAACTGAGGGGAACTTTATGGACTTAAAGGGCATCAGAAGGGGAAATGTTTGCTCTGACCACAGATGTAGAAACAGAGAAATGAGAAAAGTGTTCACATCAGACCGACTTTGTGAGAAGAATGGGAAGGATTCATGACAGCAAAAGGCCACTGTGTGTTGTCATCTCACCAGTTTCCATATGGCACCTGAGGTCATGTCTAGTCAGTGTATGAATAAGAAAACCCATTGAAGAAAACGGATGAAGCTTCCATCACTGGTGCTCTGCAGCTTGAGACAACACTCACCTCATTGTGGGGGAGTTTGTAGAGGCTGTTTCCTGTCCCATCCCAAAAGCAGAGTGCTAGAAATTGAGATGAGTAGTGTAGATGACTGGTTGAACTGCAGCCTCAAAAAGGGTAGTTGCTTTGCCAGGCTTTTCCTTCTCACATACGCAATCCATGCTGCACCTCTGCAATCTACAGTTTCTCACTCTTTCCACAGACATATTTTCCTCTACAGCTTCTACAGTATGAAGAGCCTGGAAAGTAGTTCTGCTAAGAAGATGGTCTAATGAGACAGTCAGCAAAGTTCTCTGGAGAGCTGAGAAACAGTGACAAACCCAGTGAAATGAAGGGTTGCCACACATCTTCAAAATAAGAAGTCAGGCTCATCAATCTTTCACTATCAAAACACTCTCTCATACGTACAAATCTCTTCACTTGCTTTTGTGAAGCTGTTTCAGTCAAGCATAATAAATGTTAGAGAGTAGATGAGGATAACAGCAGGGACTGTGTGGTGAATTCAGATGGTGCAAAGCACATATATAATTCACAGAGCCCCAATGAAAGTACCTGATCAGAGTTTGGCTGGAGTACAGACTGCAAATAACTACCATGAGAGATCAATACCATGGATGCAGCTATATAACTGCTGTAGCTTTGTTTTTCCCATTCTCTCTCCTTAATATTAAGGAAGGACTCCAACACTTCACCATTTTATAGGCAGTATGGATACAGCCTCGTACAAAAGACATACTTCTGTTTGTTTGGCTTTGGCTTTGGCTTGCCTTCAGCTAACCAAAAGCTGTTTCAGCTGGAAGCACATGGCCAGCTGTTGATGTCACGAAGAAACAGCTTAATGTTTACTAAGAGACAGCACCTCTAGCTCATTGAGCTGCAGCAACTCTGAGTGTAGAAAGACACACGTTAACCCATCAACACCACTTTCCTCAGCACCTGGGTGATTGTTGGAGCTGTGGATTGGACCAGCCCATCTTTGTCTGTTAAATTGTGATGAATTCTCCTGAATTCTCCTGAAATGCGGCCTGGTTTCTGGCCAGTAATAATCTGCATTTCTACAATTTAATTGCACTCCTCCAGTGCTTGGGGTCTAAATTACAAATGCCTAAAGAGATAACTACAGATAAGTCAACTAAGTGGGTCCCAATGTACTCTCATTCAGAAGACAGACTGGGGGATAAAATATTGCAGAACTAAATAATTGAAGTGCAGAGAAATGAGAGCATTGCTGAGTAATAATGACCCTTGCGTGCTCTACATAGTGGTTTTACATACATATAATTTTTATGCATTCATATATATGGATATATAAATACATAAAATTTTGAACGTACACAGACACACACATACTTAAATGGTTAGAGAGAGAATATTGGGAAAACTTACTACGCCTCTCCAAAAAAAGAAAGGCTAGTCTAATTAAAGCAGATTTTTCACATAGGTCATTTTCATGAAGATTAAAGTAACTGTTGTGTTTGCCGTATCTTTGAATAGTTTTGGAAAAAGGAATTGCTGGGAAGTCAGGTATGTTCTGGTTTGAAAAAATACAGGAGCGTTTTACACAATCTCTCCAATTCTGTGTCTATAACTGTATCAATGAAGATTTTCACTGCAATTTAAGTCCTTTATTTATTTATTTATTTATAATCTGTGGCGGTTACAACAGATGGAGGAATCATGCAGAGCTAGAAGCACGTAATTGCTATATGTAGTTATGCACAAAGCTAAACTTTGTTAATTCAATACTAACCTTGCAGCCTGGAGGATATAGAATAACTTTTGTCCCTCTGCATCCTGACACTGGGCCATTCTCAAGTTGTTAAAGAAACACTACGAGGAAAACACAGAGCCAAATGTTCTCCCGCAATTCTCTCAAGCCTCAACAGCTCAAGTCAAGCTAAAGGAGGAAAATTCTCTGTGGTTTTATGCTTGTGTGGTAAGTACACTTCACACCATTCCCAGGGTGATGCTAAAGGATCCTTCTCAGTAGGGATGAGAGAAACCTAGCAGCCAATGTGCAGGATAAAGACTCTGCACATAGGCAGGAGTCATCCTAGTCCAGAAATAGGAGAATCCTCCACTCCTCCCCTCAAATTTGCTCCACTGTTCATCTAAGGCAGGTTAAGGGATATGGGAGAGGTGGGCAAATACCTAACTAGACATCCTGCCTCTGGCACCATATGGCTTCCATGATCTTCAGAAAATCTGTACAAATATTAATGTGAAACAGACATTTAAAGTCATCTTTATTCCCCATGCACCCTAGACTCTGAGCATTTTTGAAATAACATCTTTCAGAGGAATAGATAGAAGCTATATAAAACCTACAATTATTTCTTTTTAAGCACGTCCTAATGAAATACCGTTGAGCAAATCAACCATCCCTGACTCACCTTCATAGACAGACACCAATTTCCTGCCTCCACAAAACAGGAAACAACACACTCTGTCATAAAATCACTCAAGGAAGAAGTATTTCCACAATTTCTGTTTGGAATCTATTTCTTGACAGTCAGTCCAATCGCCCTTTTCCTCTGCTTCATCCCATCATTTGAAGACCCACCATTCAGGCCACCTCAGTCACCTTCATTGTTGCTCTCGGATGTTTTTGTCTTAGTCACCACCTCTGCCAGATGGTCATGAAGAACAGCCCTGATCAGAGAGCTCCCACTCCCTTTCCCAATGAGCAGAGAAGACAGGTTTCCTTTTCTAACAGAAGTCCTCTGTAATTTCAGTCTGACTATGGGCAGATTTAATTCTCTGCTCCTACAACTGAGGACTCCCTGGAAGGAGAAACGCAATCTTTTCTTTCCAAGTCAACATGTAATTACATATAGTCCAGTCCAGAAACCCTCTGTAGCATCTTCACAGTTATTTTTGTCCCAGAAAAGGATTAGGCTGAGAGCAGCACGATACAAAGCATTCTAACATTGAGTAACATAGTAAAGTTATAGCCAAAAAGCTAGAAGTCTCTGACTACCCTTAGCCTTAACTGTAGCCTGGAGCCAATGGTGCTTTTGCTGTTCCTGTGCTTGAGCTACCTGGGCACCCAAAACTACTGGGCATTGTTTTGGTGCTTCCCTGTAAGATAGGAAGTACTAATATCCCTCTTTTGGAAACAAGCAACCAAGGCACAGCAAGAGCAGGATCTCCCCATGAAACCGAACGGTGATGTCTTTACCCTTAATGAGCCATCACTGGAGTTAAAGTCCAACTACTTCCACCACTGCACTGGAACGGGAGTCCTAAATAGTTAAGTCTTGTATTTTCATGGGTACTGCATCCATAAAAATAAAGCAAACCAGCCACTCCCCTCTCCCCTCACACTGAAATGATTAACCAAAGAGGAGAATGCCTGTGTACAAAGCGAAGTACATTTTGTGCTCTTCTTAGCTTTGCATACAGATTTGAAGACATTCAAACTGGGAATAGGGTCTGAAAAGGAAATCAAAAGATTAAGTCGAAGCTCATAATGTCTCATTCTTAAAAACAAATTAATAAGTGAGGAACAATGCATACCAATTTCTTGAAGTATGGGAACTTGTATATTTCCTATATTCTCTTTTGTTTAGAAACTTTCCCATCTCCCACCCCTTCAGCTTTTGCAGTGTATTTTCAATTTAACCAGCCCTGAAATGTAACATCTTCCCATGTCTTCTAAAATAGTCTTTTTGATTCTTCATATAACCCTTGATTTCAAAAACTTGAGCTGGGCACTAGTACCAAGAATATCAACTCACTACCAGTCTGGTGTTTATACCCAGCATGACTGGAAAATCATTGAGCGTGTTTTTGAGTTACATCCTCATTTAAAATGACAGCACTGCAAACTTAAAATAAATTCTGTTTCTTCTATAGAATGGCTGAAGATCTGAATGAAGTTACTGGGGACATTCAACTGTTGGGAAGATGTCTGCAGATCTGGCAGCAGGAACAGAAGAAAGGAAATATCATACACATTTTTAAAAAGGGTAGAAAGGAGGACCCTGGGAACTACTGACCTGTCAGTCTCACCTCCGTGCCTCGGAAGATCATGGAACAGATCCTTCTAGATGCCATGCTTGGGCACATGGAGGACAAAGGTGTGAATCAGGACAGCCAACATGGCTTTACTAGGGGCAGGTCCTGCCTGACTAACCTAGTGGCCTTCTATGATGGAGTGACTAGATAAGAAACGGCCTATAGATGTGATCTATCTGGACTTCTGTAAGGCCTTTGACATGGTCCCCCATGGCATCCTGCTTGCCAAACTGGAGAGATACAGATTTGATGGGTGGACTGTTCAGTGGATAAGGAATTGGCTAGATGGTTGCATCCAGAGGGTTGTTCTCAATGGCTTTAAGTCCAGTTGGAGAGAAGTGACAAGTGGCCAATCGCATACTGGGATGCATCAAAAGAAGTGTTGCCAGCAGGTCCAGAGAAATGATTCTCCTACTTTGCCCTGGTGAGACCTCACCTGGAGCACTGTGTGCAGGTCTGGAGCCCTCAATATAAAAAGGACATAGACCTGATGGAACGGGTCCAGAGGAGGGCCATGAAAATGCTCAGGGGGTTGGAGCACCTCTGCTACGAGGACAAGCTGAGGGAGCTGGGGTTGTTCAGCCTGGAGAAGAGGAAGCACCGGGGAGATATAATAGCGGCCTTCCAGTACCTGAGGGGGGCTACAGGAAGGCTGGGGAGAGCCTGTTTACAAAGGCCAGCAATGACAGAACAAGGGCTAATGGCTTTAAACTGGAGAAGAGCAAATTTAGATTAGACATTAGGAATAAGTTCTTTACTATGAGGGTGGTGGAGCACTGGAACAGGTTGCCCAGGGAGGTGGTTGAGGCCTCTTCCCTGGAGACATTGAAGGGGAGGCTCGACGAGGCCCTGGGCAACCTGGTCTAGTTGGGGGTGTCCCTGCTGACTGCAGGGGGGGTCGGACTAGATGGCCTTTGAATGTCCCTTCCAGCCCAGATGATTCTATGATTGTATGATTCTATGAAATAACCTAATCCTGGCAAAGAAAATAAGACTAATAAATGTATATTATTGGTTACCGTTCATTGCTGTCTGGTCAGGCAGCAATTTCACAAAGAAATGACCCCGCACTAAACTGGTTGTAAAACATGGGTGGAGCAAGTGCTCCATATCTTACTACTGGTGCCAGGCTTTCATTGCTCAGAAACTGCCTCGGTGAAGATAGACCTCTCCACTCATCAGGAGATCTAACTGCACATAGAGTCTTTTCCACCCAGAACTACCAGATTCAGCAAGACCATGAAGCCCGTATTTCTTCAAGACGTTTCTTTCCCCTTTACGCCCCTCACCCTCTGCTTCTCTTCTCCCTTTCACCCTCTTCCTGACTCTTGTCCTCCCCACTCTCTGACCTCCTCCTCCTCTAGGTATCAAAGCACTGTTGAAGACAGCAGTTTATTTTGCTGACCAACTTGGCTTCTCAGTTTATCACTTCCTCTGGAGCTGCAGCTCCAAGACTCTCTTTCTTCAGTGGACAGAAAGTGGTCTGTTAGACCAAAGCTTGTTTTTGCAAAAGCAGTATAACTGATGTGTTTACCTCACCAAGGGAAATGCCTCCAAAGTCTTATTTCCATAAAACTTCCACCAGGAATCCTGCGTTATTCTCCCCAACTGAAGCAGGTCTGTGATGTCATCAACGACAGAAATCATCCAAGCAAAATTAAATAGGACTTGTTTGAGTATACTTTTTCTTCTACAGTACCATTCAGGCACATAGGCAACAGAAGCTGATAAACCTGCAAACCCACAGGCCTGATAGCATCCTAAATAATAAGCTATATTTACCCTTTGGTCACAGTAGCAGCATTTTCAGAAAATGATTTTGTACTGGAATTCAGAATTTGTTTCATATCAAGTCTGAGTTAAAGCTCCAACCCAAGCATCCTTAGACGTTGTGTTCACAGCTTCTTGTTAGTGTCCTCTCTGATCTGATCATTTGCACTAAAAAATAAGGATTAACCGAAAAGAGCCACAACAGAGCGTGGTGGTTGGTGGCTTCTGTCACTGCAGAATCAACGAAGTATTCAAGGAGTTAAAACACTTTAAAGCTGTCTTTGCTGCTGCTTGTTGCCATTTGGCAGCAAGAGCTCTGTACTGAAAGAAATGTCCAGAGCAGCTTTACAGTGTTGTTGATGAAGCACTGATTTCCCCACACAACAAACAGTGCTTCGGCATAAGATGTGTTTGGGAGTGCAGTTTGAATCTCATAAAATTTGCTTCTATCAGGAGATAACCAATGTAAACTGAAAAAAAGACAGGCTGTCTGTGTGGTTCCTGGGAATCCATTCAAATACAGCAGCCACTGTTGCAGCAAAGGCTCAGTACTTCACCAATGGTTTCATGTTTTACTCAAACTTTTCAATAAATGCAGAACATACCAAAACCAAACCCTTGTCCTATCCCATTTATTAGCATTTCATTTGGATTTCCATTTACTCACATTTCTAGACCCACTATAACCAAACCTGCCATACTGTTTGACTTTCTGCAGCATTTTCTGCAGAACACACATCATGTTATTGGGTGACAGCTGGCTGAATATGAGTCGAAGTGGCCAAGAAGGCCAACAGCATCCTGTCTTGGATTAGACATAGTGTGGCCAGAGGGACTAAGGAAGTGACAACCCCCCTGTGCTCGGCATTGGTGAGGCCACATCTCAAATACTGTGTCCAGTTTTGGGCCCCTCACTACAAGAAAGACATTGAGGTGCTGCAGCGTGTTCAGAGAAGGGCAACAAAGTTGGTGAGGGGTCTAGAGCCCAAGTCTTATGAGAAGCAGCTGGGAGAAGTGGGATTGCTTGGAAATGGAGGTTGAGGGGGACCTTACTGCTTTCTGAACTACCTGAAAGGAGGTTATAGCAAGGTTGGGGTTGGTCATTTCTCGCAAGCAACGGGAGATAGGACAAGAAGAAATGGCCTCAAGCTGCACCAGGGGAGGTTTAGACTGGATATTAGTAAAATTTCTTCACAGAAAGGGTTGTCCAGTATTGGAACAGGCTGCCCAGGGAAGTGGTTGAGTTGCCATCCCTGGAGGTATTTAAAAGGCATGTAGATATAGTATTGAGGGACATGGCTTAGTGGTAACTTGGTAGTGCTAGGTTAATGGTTGGACTCAATGATCTTAAAGGTCTCTTTCAACCAAAACAATTCTATGATTCTATGATATAATGAGAGCCTTCTCACATGCGAAAGTAG
This sequence comes from Gallinago jamesoni, assembly GCA_025769975.1. Taxonomy (NCBI): domain Eukaryota; kingdom Metazoa; phylum Chordata; class Aves; order Charadriiformes; family Scolopacidae; genus Gallinago; species Gallinago jamesoni. The sequence goes on along the minus strand of JAOQGH010000001.1, from coordinate 67,068,416 downwards.
TTAATAGTGAAGTCAGGCTGAAGAGCTGAAATACTGGATCTTGTGCAGAAAAACAATTGTATTCATTGTCAGGGGCTTCCAAGAGTTTATTCTGAGACTCATCACAATTTTCAACTACCAGACATCTCTTTGGATGAGAAGATTTCGCTACCATTTTAAAAATAAAGGCTAAGATCTATTATTCTTCCTTGGAATTTCAAACCAGATGTTTGGCTTATATCCTTTAATGAAATTAAATATACAATATAGACAATATTACTGCTACAGCCTATCCAAAACAGGCTGCATAGTCAGAAATACAACAGATCACATCTATTGTATTGTCACTGCAGTCTTCAGGGTAGCCCCCCTCCTGATAAGAAAAGAATGAGGATTGAAACACCTGGCAGTAAGTGCACCTCTGGAACAAAGCCCCCAATTCAGAAGTTCTATGACTTCAAAACTGGTTAAGAAATCTGCAGCTTGACCTCCTTTGTAGCATCAGGTTGACAGCATTCTAACATACTGAGCCAGCAACAGGGAATCACTGATTACTTTCTAAGTCACCTGTTTATCACAGAAGAAGCCACTTCTAGGTAGAGTAGGATGTGTGAAGCTACTGAACAGAATTAACATCTGAGTCAAAGCGAATTGGAAAAGATTGATCCAAAGTTCACTGAAATCAATGCAGAAAGTCTGAGAAATGTGGGCATTCACATTCTGATCCCGTTCAAGGCAGAGGAGTCTCATGCTCTGAATTTTAGCTCTTCTTTATTTATTAAGTAACTACAGGGCACACATATTCAAAATACTTTAGTAACCCTAACTCTCAAAAACACATTGCTGTTAAGGATCAGGCCATTGCTGTCACCTTGCTTTAACAATAGTGCATCCTGCTGGTTTAATGGCTGGTCTTGACTTTGTTGGAACCGAGAAAATGTCAAAGTTCACTTTCAACTATATTTTGAAGGTCAGTGGAATATCTATGGTTTCATCTATACGCTAATTGCCACAAATCACCATGTGTTACCTCAATTCTAAGAACACCTTCAAGGAATATGCTACAAGGCTGCAACTCTAATTATTTACACTGCATGCTTTCTGCAAGGAGTTTATGAGGAGAACAACGCAGTTCAAAAAGCCGGTTGATAAAGAGAGAATGTAATGCCTTCCAAATACTTGCAGAGAAACAATTATCCTTTGGGTACAGCAGGTGCTAACCCTGGACAGGAGTTTGTTTTTCCTATGTACACCCATACCATCTGCCCAGAGCACAGTAGAACATTTCCATTCATTTCCCCATGGGATCTTCATTACTATACTGACATTGAAGTCACAGAAAGAATCTTTCATGCAGAATTGCTGGAAATAAGGCATATATTTTCATAGTTTGCCTAACTGAAGCAATATAAAAGGTCAGAGCAAGCAGCCAAAACAACAGGCTTCTGGATGGAGGAGGAAAAAGGAGGAGTTGTGTTAATTAGATGGCAAGATTATTGCCAGTCTTTTTAATACCAACCAATTACATAATCAGAGGTGGGAAAACTGTAAAATAGCCCTCTGTGCAAAAGGAACAATCTCTGGCCTAACAGCTTGAATTGATGTTTAGAAAAAGCGATTGTTGCTGAGCCACCTTGGTGACATGTAAGTCAGCACCAGTTGTCCCCAGGCTAATCCAAAACCAAAGTTGTGTTTTACCACATCACCACATAAAAGCTGATAGTTTGTCCATAAATTTCCATTCTGGCTAAGAGATAATGGTGTACTCCTCTGTTTCTCATGTGATATGCCACTCACATTTAATTTCAGATTCAGCAACTAAATACGTCAGTGGCTTACAACAGTAGTAACTAAGGTTTTATATATGGTTCATTCTGTGGGTTTTTCCTTTTCCTTCAGAAGCATTGCTTCCTCCACTGCAGCTGCTACCACGACCCAGCTGAAGCCCTGCAGCCACTAATATAGCTTCTGGAACCATCTCATTTTCCACCAAGAGAATAAAAAAAAAAAAAAACCAAACTATAAATAACCTATAAATAAATAAGAAATAAATTAATTTTCCAATTCAAATTCTGACTCATGCCACACATTTTTCTATGGCAGAAATAAAACACCTGAGTGGTCTCACAATGCATACTGCCAAGCAGACTGCAGTTGCCAGACCAAAGTGACAGAGGAAACCAGTTTTTAATATTAGAGGCTTCTATCATCAAGGAGACAACAGGAGAAATCCAAAGGGTGGAAAGGGAAAAAAATAAAACTGGCCTGGGTAGCAGATATTAAATGAAAACAGTTACCTTCTTGGATTCTTTGCATTTACTAACATCTCTCTAAAATATATGGGTGCTAACTAGGACACGTCAGTCATGCTGTGGAGGAATGGCACGTCTCCGCAGTTCTTGCTTTGCATTACACGGTTTGATGCAATGCACATCTGCCAAATTAGATGACATTAACGAAGATCTGCTATCACTCCATCCTTCTCCCTGTTCTTCACTAACATTGTACCTACAGTTACTTCAGCAGCAAGGCAGTAAGTTTGGATAGAAGAGTAAGCAAATAATTGTCATAGGTTAAAAAAAATAATAGCTTAAATTGTGAACACTAGCAGGCAGCAGATAGTTGAGCGTGTGTTAGTGGGTTAGTGTCCAAAACTGAATTTTTGAACTCACCAGCAGAAGCCTGCTACTTGCCAGCTGCAACAAGTGCAGGCTGTTGTGGATTTTGAAAATACCCAGACTAAACAAAAGTGGCACATCCCAAATCCTTCAATTAGGAAAGAGAAACAAGACTGAACACAAATTGTGCTTCTTCCTACACACTATTTGGATTGGGATTATCAGGGATTTATGGCTTCAGAAAGGAGTTCAAAAAGAAAAGTTCCATAGAGAAATAGTGGTCTTGGAGTGAAGAGGGCCTGGAAGGAGGAAGGTGAAGATCTGGAGGAAGATCAAGGAGATCATTGAGCTGTATGCTGGGGGAGGCCAGTGGAGTTGGCCAGTAGCTCCCAAGACTGGCAACTGAAAGCAGCAGCACTGTGAAACACCATGGCTTTCTGCACAAACTTCCCAGATCTACAGCAGCCTCCTCAAGGGGAAGGGAAGCTGAGACCCAGGGAACGTACCACTGATGAAGGGAGAACATGAGCGACAGAAATAATCAAAGAAAGTAAAACTTGTTTAAAGTTTGTGTTGTTTCTGTGGGGTTTTAAAGTTTTTAAAAGGTAAAATTTATTTGGGAACCTTGAGAGTTCTTAAGCAAACCACAGTGAAACTCAGCTATGGGCAGTCACTAACTCTCTGTCACCCACGACAGTGATGTTCAATGTTCACTGTAACGTAGAAGAGACTCATCCATCACAATAGCTCATACTGGACACACAGGTCATACCACAGGGCTGCTGGACACAATGCCATCAGCACTCACAGCACTAGAGAGAACTTGACCTCAATTTCCTTCCCCAAGGCTGCTCTGCTCTTCTTCAAGGCCAAGGTGTTCAAGGCCAGGCTGGATGGGGCTTTGAGCAACCTGCTCTAGTGGAGGTGTCCCTGCCCATGGCAGGGGGGTTGGAACTCGATGATCTTTAAGGTCCCTTCCAACCCAAATGATTCTATGATTCAGGAATCTCAGGCTTACAAAAATTTTCCTCTCACATCAACTAGTCAAGTGACATGCCACCTCTTGAAGTGGCACTGACCAGAAGAAGGAAGTTTCCAGGGCAGGAAACTGCAGCTATCAGAAGAGATGAGATGGCTGCTCCCACCCCTGGCACTAGAGACTTCCAGGACAGTATATGAGTAGAGGAGAGTTGGAGGTACAGAGGGAGTTTCCCAATGGGGTGAGAATTCAAAATCCTATGAATAATCCCACCTTCTCTGGGGTGAGGAGCAGGATGAAAGCAGATCACTAGCTGGAATTGTGTATGTTGTTAACGGCATGGTGGAGGAATGTTAAACAGAAAATTTGACCCATTTTTATCCTTCCCTCCTATTACCCAGGGAATCTGTAGTCAGTAATGGTCATTCTCACTGTAATCACAGGGAAAGATGTCGTGACAAATAAGTGTGACACAGCTACAAGGGGACAGTAACAGAAATGTGAACAGCTCTCGGGAGGTAGAATGCCTGATTGTCTGTTCCAGTGGTAAGATACATACGTGGTAAGAGCAGACATGATCCAAAATCTCTCAAATGTGAGCAATTCTCACACTCCTATAATAAACCCTTGCTCAGCTCAGCTGGAAAAAAAAATAGACAAATACCAAAACTACCAATGCATTTGCAGTGAATCATCTGATTACTAGTCACTTTTTGTATGGTATAATTTGCATGGTATTCATAAACTGTTTTTTGTTCTCTGATGTTTCAAGCCATCAAACTTACAACGAGCAAAGCCTTCTGACTTCCACAGAAACCCTGCAGGGAGAAAGCTTGCAGGGCTGTGCTTCACTTCACTGGTTGGGATGCACAAGCCAAGCTGCATGCCTGGAGGTTACTAGAGCAGGGCATACCAACATCCAGCACAAGGAGCTTCTGGAATCCTCCATGTGCCAAGGAAGGAACTTCCAAAATCCCTTGCTCCATGAGGGATCGCATTAGGCAGCAAGGGTCAAAAAATCACAATTTGGCTAGCATCCGAGACTGCCTAAACTTTCTTTTCAACCTGAAAAAAAGGATTTTGTGCCAAAAATATAAGGATATTACATTGCCTGACCTTCTAATGAAACTTAGCTGCTGAGTACACACGATATTCTCTTTGCATAAGTTAACACGGTGGCAACAATAAAGTTGAATAATAAGCAATTATGTTCCTTGCTGGGAAGCAGATCAGCAAAAAAACGACTTCAAAGCAAATTTCTCTGTGACTTCCAGGTACTTATTTTCCTATAAACCTATTTTTTAAAAAAATAGCATTTGGATATTGAAAGATTATGGGGTTAAAGATTAGGATTAAAAATACTAAGCTCCCAAAATACAAAGTTTGACAGATTCACTGTAGATTCCTTCACTGAAAAGCCATTTAAAAAACACCCAGAGAAATAGGGTTAGATATTAAATTTAGCACTGTTATATAACTCTGGCCACTTGCAAACTGAATTTGGGTATCATAACTAGTTACGTAAGTCCTAAGACAAAAGGTAAAAAAGTCAGATACTTTTTTTTAATAACTCAGGATACATTTTTGATACGGATGCCACAAGATCAATTATTTTATAATTTTACAGGAGGTGTTACCAACCAGCACATTGACAGACAGTTTTATTTTAGTGGAGGCAGAACTGCCTTATTATTGGGTTTGCGTGCTCGTTTCATTTGAGAAGCCATAGCGCTCAGCAGGGAATTTAATTCCTTCTGAATACTTACCTAGAGTCAATTTTTGGGACACTGGCTATCCATAAACTGCTAAATAGAGCGTGATCGTGGGCTGACCCAAGGCAAAGAGTCACTTTCTGACTTCCACCCACCCCATGCAGGATGAAACCACTGCATCACAGAGTTGCCTCTGATAGAACTAACTGGAACAGTCCAAACCAGAGCCAGGAAGAGAGAAATCAAGGGGTACTGGGACTCAGAAGGCTGGGGCAAGGACTCTATCTCTTTTATTTAACAACATATACATATACATAGCCATATCCTAGGACTCTCACACTGGTGCTTAGGTAGAGAGTGCTGAAAAAAGGTTGCTTGCCTGCATTTCACTGACCATTCTTGGGCTAGCAATAATGAAAATAATAAAAAATTATTTCAATACATGCCCAGGTTGTATTACCAAAGGCTCCAGAAGACAATAGCTGCTGCTCAGCAGAGTTATGAATCAATATAATCAATATAATGTCCAGGGCATTCACGTCATGTGGGCTGAGGATATTAACAGAATAACCCATTTTGCAGAACGCCTTTATGTGGCAAGCTGCAATTTGACCACTGTTGCAAATAAGAGAATTGGCACAAGGACTTTAATTTCTTTGCCACTGCAGAGAAGGGGAGTGCAGCTACAACAAGACATCCTGCTGGATTAAGAATCTTTCACTTTAGGAGTTAAATGCTATGAAAGAGTATTGGTGTCATTTTACAAGAAAATCTTAAAAACTCTTACTGGAGACTTAAAACTAAAACCTAACAAAAAAAAAAACAAAAAACCCAAACCAACCAAAGAAATAACAACAAAATGGCAAGTTCATTCCAATTTTTCCTTTCCAATAACCAAACCATGACAAACTACTCACCCTGTGTATAATTGTATTTTATGGTCCGTGCATTTATTTGTACTCTTACGTGAGATGAAGAAGAAAAAACCCACTTTTTCTGCAAAGCAGTCACTTCAGAGCTGTTAGCTATCCTCTGTCAAACTGATAATGGCATTGTTCTGTCCACCTGCAGATATGGGAGATGCTTACCAATTCCCCCCGCTGATTTCTTTTATTTGGCAGCCAAAAACATTAGGGTTTAGTCAAGCTTCAAACGTAGCCAACGACAAGAATGCCACTGATTTTCTGGGGAATGACTGAACCATTAGAGAGATAACTATTATAGCTGTCATAAATACTATGTTCCTGCTATGGAGAGTTCCTTGGAGGTCATCACAAATTAAATTACCCTTGGAAATGGAGGGCTGTTCGACTGCAATCGGCCTAGAGTCCTTTGAACAAGAAAGGGATTCACCTGCTGGTAGGGTGTAGAAAACCGATCCTCTGAGCTGTTTACACGCCAAATCTCTGAACAAGAGACCAACAAGTATGCTGATTTACCTGAACTGTAGCACTAGTACTCTTTGATGTCTCTCTTCTCTGATTTTTTTTTCCCATACTTGATGAAACATGAAAGCTCGAGTCTTTTTACTGAGGCGAAAATAGATGCTTTTGTGACAACCATCTGTAAGATGTTGGACACTAAATGCTTTCTCACTCTCTGTCCTAAATTGGACTCTTACAGCTCATACATTATTTTACTGCTTTCTGTAAAGCTACAGAAGCTTGAGTTAGACAGAATTCAGCTTTTAATTTTTCTTCATTTTAACCAAGTAAGAATAATTGTTGCTGAAGGAGAAAATACGTCACCTATTTAAGCTCAAAAACTAGGTAGAAAAAACATGTTCTTCTCCTCAGTTAAAATAAAAATGAAAACCTGAGTTTCAATCTGGTTTCTGGTGGCCACTGAATATTTGGAGGTAATTCTACCACGTCTGCAGCAGTTGTTGCTGCACTAGCTACTGTTTATCACACTCTGTGACTTCAGTCTTAAGACTTCATATCTTAAAGTATTAATAGATGGATGGATGAATAGATAGATGGCCAAAGGGGCTGGGTAGAGGGGCAGTACTTCTGCAGTTTCTGCCATGGGTGACAATGTGTTCATTCCACATCAGACATGAAACTATCACATAGGCACACTCCCCCTGAAAAACACCTCTGTAAAACAGACCTCTCTAGATCCATGGCTCTCAGAAAACTTGTTTGATTTATAATTGCAGCACTCAGCTTATTTATAAAAACAATCAGTTTTCTATCTATATCTAAATACATTTAAAATTTTGGAAGTTGAGATAAAAAGAAAAAAAAAAAGGTATTTAATCTATTCCTTTAATCTATTCCCTGCTAATACATGCTGTCTGTGCTGTCCTCCCAACTTCCAGATGGTAAGCCATTTCCAAAAACATATTATGCTTTCTGGATGCCTTTCTGAAATACAACCCAACCAGAAGCTATAAGTTTGATGCAGCTATTAGTGGCTGGATTCTTTGGCTTGAGTTATGCAGAAGATCTGATTAAATTATTATAATGGCCATTTTTGGCCTTAAAACAAAAATAATACAAAACAACACAACACATAACATCTAATTCCCCTTTTCCCCTTCCAAAGACCACAAATAGCTCAGGACTAACTTTCTTTTGAAGAAAGAAACCGAACAGTATATGCTGTGGGTACACCAACCCATGCCAGCAAACTAATCTTATTTGTTTCATCCTCGCAGTGATTGCATAGTATTTCTGGGAAGCAGAGCTCTCAGCTTACAAATCAGGAGCCACAAATGTTATTCTTACTGTTACGTGAAGCGCTGTGCAACACGTGGTGTGCAGAGCATGCAGGACCTGATGCTTGGGGACTGGTTTACCTGCTGCACCTACACCTTCCCTTCTCCAGGAGGATGTGAGTTAGTTTGGGCCACCTTTGGGTTTGACTTCAGGTGTGACACAGCCAGATGTTTTGGGATTAGCCCAAGAATACAGAGTCTAAAACTTTGGAAGGGGATACTTTTTGGGAGATGGGCACCTTTTCTTTCTGCCAACCCACCTAAGATGAAGTGTAAAAGGCTGCTAGCTTCACCCCTATCTTCTTGGCTTAGTTTTCATTAAGTCCGTTTGTAGATTCAGAAAGTTCCTCTGCCTGGTGTTATTTAGCATCAACAGTATCATTCATGTGGCTGTTGTGCTATCTAGGGATTAAACTAGAATATAGTGCTTTAATGCATTCTATGTGCATGTTGTGTCGCAGACACAACTATTTGAGGATCTCTGGAGAGAGAACCAAATATTGTAAAATGCTGTTAATAGCAACAAGCTGAACTTCACAGAGCAAGTCAAAATGTAGCCATTGTGTAGTGCAACTGGATTTCTTGATTCAAATGGCCAGATTTTGATTGGGTGGAAACCAATTAGACTCCACTTTCTGGCTCAAAGCCTCCCAAAGACAAAATCTCATCAAAGCATTTGCCTCTTGATAGGACTGAAAAATGCATCCTGGCAATTGTAACACTGGGAGAATCCCAAACAAGCCTCCCGCTCTCTCCGAGTCCAGCTCCGCACTCTACTCCCGACACCGCACTTACTAATCAATGTCAGTTTGATTTCACACTAATATCCCCGTTAATCTTCATGATTTCAGCTGCTGCAGACTCTTGCTACAAATCTCCAGTGTGCATACAGTGGCTGCAGAGGCATGAGATTAATAAGAGTATAAGATAAAGACAGGTGGCCATTTATTATCCTTCGTTTTGCTGTGTGCTTTATAAAATACTTCTTGCCAAAAGTAAACGCGCATACCAATATGTTTTATATATCCTGCATCTGATTTTGTTTTTGTTAAGTCTTATGATCAAAACCATTCTGCAAGAGAAAATTTATTACTAAAATTTATACCACAGGGTAAATTTCCTTTTTTAAGGTGGGTGCTGACTAAAGGAACTGCAGGGGAATGTTAGGAGTGGAAACGTTTCTTGTTGTAGCACCTTTGCATCCAGCACAATCATTTGACTGAGAAACACAGAAACACAGATAATTCTTAGTTCATTTTGGTCCCTGATGCTGAGGAAAAAAAGAAAAAAATTAAAAAAAAAAAACAACGAGCTCTTTGTAAGCTGTCAGATTTATTTAGTCAGGTCAATAGATTTACTTTACAAATGTTCATAAAGGAAAAGCTCTTCTTGCCGTTCTCCCCTCAGTTTCTATGCCAGCCCTTTCCTGTTACCTGGATTTGTCAATTCAAACAAAATTTGTTAGAGGCTGAGGGAGTATTTGCATGCCTTTTACACACAAAGGTGCTAGTGGATGCTATGATTGATGAAAGCAAAGATAATAACTCACAACCTCAGAGAGGGGAATGAAGAATTGGTTCTTTGAATCATAGTGAGGGAGACCAAGGGACTTTCCTTTCTTGCTGAGAAAAAGAGAGTCTTGCTCAAGTAGAGAATCCAGACCAATGGGAAAATTAAGTGGACAGCAGATAAACTTTATAAAATGAGAAAAGGAGTTTAAAAAGGGAATCATAGAATCATCATGTCGACACCATTCATTGTATTAGCCAGTCAGATGCAAAGAGAGAAAAAAGTAACTTAGAGATAATGTCCTTCAAGGCATCAACATATTAGCAGTAGCAGATCAAGCCAGCAATTTACATCAAGCAGAGCTGGTTTTCTCAGCTGTGATATATAGGATTAGTTGTATGTCAGAAGATGAAGTCATTAAACCCTGAAGTTCACCTAGTTTCCTAGTTAATTTTAAATAAAGCGCAATATATTAGGTTAATTCTCTGCATGTAGGTCATCTTGTTGGTTATGGATCTTTGTTGGTTGGATGGCCTCTATGAAATATGTTGATAATTTGCTTACTTCACCAGACCCCTTCCAAATAGTGTTGTTAATATACTCAGTCTATCCTAGTCCCAAATATCTGTTTATAATCTGTATTACGTTTACTGATGCAGTTGACAACATTGCAACTAGAAGGAGAAGCCATATGCTGCTGAAGTGAGTATAAAAAGTTTAACATTTAGCAAGGTCACTGGTGAGAAATGAGCACATCTCTGGTGGTGAGCCTGTTGACGTTAGCAAAGCCCTAGGAAGAGCTGGACCTAAGCAGATGCATTCAGGATGGAACAATCCTTTTTCTCATCCCTTTCATAAAATCCAAGATGAAATGCTTTTAAGGTTTGGTAAGAGGGACTTTGTTATTCTTCCACACACCCCTTTCATTTTCACATGCTTCTCTTATTTCTTGGCTCTGGCTGGAACCAGGAGCAAGGGCGGGATGCTCTCATCTTTCCAGCCTGACTAGAAAAGGGAAGTATTAGAAATCTAATGAAAAGCACGTCCCCTAGAGATTTCCAGCCCAGTTTTGCAGATGCAGCTGTAGTTCAGATAATCAACGGAACTTCTCAGTGCTTGCTTGAATGGAATTATTTGATTGCTCTGCAACACTAAATAAAGCATAGATGGGATAAGGCTGTTGGTGTGGATTAATAGAGTCTGTCGCTACCTACAATCTGTATTTTCAGCTCAGTTTTATGAGGTGCTAGTACTTAACACACTGATGTCCTCAGCTCTCACCAGCATCACTCATTTTCTAAATGACCTGACCCCCAGGGAGCAGCACTCCAGTAAGTTTGTTTTGCTTAAATAGACACACCATCAAGAGAAATTGCTCTTTCATTTACAGTCACAGAAAAGCTGTTCAGCAGGCATTTAGCCTATGCCATCCAGCTTGTGCTTTGCTACAGTTTCCCACTTTCCTGTCCATTTTACTACTGCCAGCTTGAGTAGCTCGTTGCCTGGCTAGATTGTACAAGATAGGCCAACATACCAGCTGTCTCTGGGAAATGAGACACATCCCCCTTTATAGAAGCTCAAGCAGCTCAGTATCACTTACACAGTCCATGGCTGCATCCCACAGGGGTCTTCCACTGATGTTAGGACACGCGCTAAAGGCAGTGCAGAACAGAGTGGAGAATTTTGCCCTTATTTAGTGAAAAGAGCTTGGACACATGTTGAACTGATGAGCTCAACTGGGTGTACAGCAAATAGCCACAGTCATTTGCCAAGCTTTATTTAACACTCTTAAATAGGTTTATTTTGTTAAAGCTGAGCCATTTTAAAGCCTTTTGACTTCAGATCCTGTGTGCAAACTAGCTCCAAGTAGAGGAATGCGTGAAGGAGAAATCCATACAAAGTGTCTGCAAACAGATAGTAGTGATTACAGTGTGATCTGTGATTATTTAAATGGATTCCCTGATACATTCTTGCTTGAAATAGTTAACTGTACTTGTTAGTCTGTTACGTTACAATAGCTAGCCATATGGTAACTCACCCATTCTTGGAGTGGTTTTTCAATTAAAAAAATTAAAAATAATAGTAATCTAGTAAGGAACATACATCACATGATAAATTACCCACATATTACTTAATAAATTGATATTTAGATCTAGCCAACACACAGTAATTTTACTAATTAAATGTCAACATGTCCCCCAGAGTGCAGCTCTTCAACGTTGTAAATGTCACAAATTAGCAAAGAGGCAGAATGATCTACAACTGTATTTCTCCAGAAATATGGGCAAATTCTGCCACGTATCTCCCGTGACACAACACGGGGAGAGAGAAGAGGAGGCAGAATAGGGAGAGAAAGTGGGTGGCAGGACATGCCAGCGGGGAGGCAGTAGCTGTGGGAGGCTGTTCCTGCAGGATTCCGTGTACACTCATTCCTCCCCTGTTATTCCCTGTTGGTCATTTGTGTTGCCAATAGAGAGGCCAAAATTTGAACGTGAGCATGCTGTTAGAGGACATCATCTTTGAGCTCAGAGAAATTAGCTGGTGAGATTGCCCAGTATTAAAGGTCTCACTTAGTGGTCCCTAACTCTAGCCACTAATTTTAGTGGGCTTGAATTAAGTCTCCGGTCCTGTTGTTTTGAGTGGTTTTGACAGAGTGAGGTCTACAGCAATGAGAAAAGCCTTCGCTGTCTGTCCCTCCCTAACCTGAGGAAAGGTAGGGACTTTCCTAACAGGGTTTGTAACCTCATGCACTGGAACCCACTGAAGATTTTGCCAGTAAAACCTGCTATTTTTGTTACATGCTTTGCTGCACCAATTCTACTATCTCATCTTCTAGAGATTATCTGGTCTCCATTCCCTAGGGTAATTCAGCTACAAAAGTTTCTCCAACTTCTCTTTGTACCTCTTGGTCTTAAGCTTCCTGAATCCACTGACGTTAAATACCAGCATTTTAACTCCAGTCCAAGATGATATAGCAGCCCTACAGAATTCATTAATAAAGATTGCCAGTTGCCAGCTCTAATAGGATTAATTGATATGTAAATACCACCACTCTGTGGTGGTATTGGGCAGATTTTGCACTGCCATTACTGCTGAGTTTCTGCTGGGTGTTGGTTTTTTTTTGCCTGCAACATACCTGTAAAATTCTGCCTATAGCTATTTTTTTTAAAAAAAATAGGCTTGCATAAGAATAATTTCATGCTGTAACTGTAAGCTTGAGAACTTTCCAGTTCTCAAGACTGATTCTGAGGAAAAGCTGGCATCTGAATAGTGACCCAGAAATCACAAACTTCTCTAGGAAGAATTTGCCCTTCAACGGTTAGGAAGGGCTGTCTCAGCAAAACTACTCATCACTGCCATCTTGTGACACAAAGAAGTTCTCAGCTGGAGTCCTGGCTTTGTGGGCTCAGATCCATCGTGACAGCAATTGTGAGAAGCGATAGGTATTCACTCCGAACACCCCAAATTAAATGCCTGTTTGCATATTTTGATGAGACAAAGGCACTGCACGAAAAGGCTCCATTTCTCAGTGCAGTATCATCTTTAAAAGGCAGTTACAGAAGGGCATGCAGTGTTACCAGGGTCCTCTTTCTGATGTTGCTATTAGCTATTATTAATTTGCAAAGCAAACCTCAAGAAAGTCACCTTTTGACTGCGTCTGTCCCCAGAAAAGGTAATGACTCCAATATACATCTCTACAGAAACTTTTGTCAGTTGTCGTCTAATCCCGTAGAAACCAATTTCTCCAACCTCAGAACTTCCATGCTCTTACAAAAGCACTTCAGCTCCCTGCTCTGTATTCATCATGTGTTTGAGACACCTCAGTATCTGTAAAATAGGTTTTCTTCTACCCATAATCCAGGTCTTTACAGAGGACAAAACGTTGAGTGAGCTCTGTTTCATATAGTTTTGAGGAAGAGACAGAAGTTAACATTCATCCTCTTGCCCCATGCACATGGGGAAAATTCACGAACTTCTGTTTAAACTCTTCTCCTTAGCACAATTTATTTGTTAGGAGAGACCGAACATGACTTTTAACCATTGTTTGGAGAACTTACTTGGTACATAGGCTGTGCTGTAGTTCCCTTAAATAATTAACCCGAAATAGCAACACCAGAAGTCTAGGAGAACCACTCACTCAAGGCACAAGTTCAATCATTTCTCTCAGCTCTAATTCAAGAAACATAAGAGAAATTCACTTCCCTAGACCTCACATAGAACTAATTTATCTTCATTCTTTCAAGAAAGCTATGCAAATCTACCAAAACTTTTGGTAGTGCCCAAAACTAAAAAATAAAATAAAATTATAATGGGGGGAGAGGGGGAAAGCATTTAACTTTCCCACATATCTGGTAGCATAACATAACAGCACCTATCTAGTTTCTTTTTCTAAATAACTAGTGTTATACTGTTACTTATACTGTTACAATTTATTCTTATTTTTCTAGGAAGCTAAAATGTCTGATTCTGATTTGTGGGAAGCCTTCACACTGAATTCTGGACTACACGTTCTGCTTGACAGCCAGATGACTAAGCACTGACCATCTCAATACTTAATCATTTTTGTGATGTTTGCCAACTCCCCCAGCTATAAAAGTGACCCAGTAGTATTCTCTAACCACATAGGAGTATAATGAAACTTATGCCTTTTCTCTATCAATAAACAGGCTTTGAAGACTTCAATGAAAGGTACTGTTTTAATGCAAGTCACTCTGCAGTGTATGAAATCAAAATTAGATTTTATTAGGAATGATCTTCAGGGGGGGAAAGTTTATGAGAGAAATGCTTTAGTGCTTGTCTGAAATAAAATGACAGGAATATAATTAAGGTTTGGCCTTTGGAAGGCCTTCCTTGGCAGAATCAAACTACAACAATGAGATTTAATATTAAATGCATTCTAGAATAAATACTCATTTCCTCATTATGATTTCTCTAGTTACAGGAAATAAAACTATTATTGATTAGAGAGACTGAAATAGTTTAATAGCTTCTCTTCTCAAGAACAAAAATCATCTAACTCTTCCTTTGCCATAATTATTTGACTAAATGTTAGCCATCTGTGCTCTGGAGAGAGAGATATTCATGCTTGTGATTAAAACACTCTTAAAATAAAGTGAATAAGAACTGGAGGCCTGACACTACAGTTGCTGGAAGAAGAATGATTCTACTGAAAACCTAAGTCCACATCAACGCAAACTATTTCTGGCCCAGACTGACAAACAAGTGGTTGGCTACCTGTTCCCTCTCACAGAGGGCCAGAAACTAAAAGTGTACTTTTTCCAGACAAAAACCCTTAGATGTAAGGCACGTAGTTTTCAGCTGTGCTTAGTAAGGCTTTATTACTCAGCTCTACAAATATGAGTAACAGAGTCCACAATTCAAATGCGTTACGCTGCTCTTAGGGCTACATCATCCTTTAGGTACAACTTACCCTTCCATGTCTGCAGTAGCTTCCCATATTTGGGAAGCTGGAATTAAATTCCAACTACTTTTGCTACTATTGACAGAAAAAAAAAACCAACCAAACCCAGACCACCCCTTCCTTAATTCCTACAAAATATCAAGGGGAATCATCTCCCCCCAAAAATGTTCAGCATTTGATTTTTCAGATGTGAGAGGGAATACCACACAACAATTCATCTAAGTAGAACTCTGAGCAGAAACATTTCTTCTTAAACAGGTAAAAATGTAACATTTGTGTGGCCTGCTCTGCCAGTTTTATATTTAGTTACCTTGGACATAAAACATTACTTAGCTCCAAGATTTATGGTCCTCCATGAAGGCCCTGACATTTCTGGCATCTTAAGTTCAACTCCTCACACAAGTTTGATAGTCTTAAGCAAACAAAACCTCACATAACAGTGGGGTTGCATAAAGGAACCGCAATTTGTGATGCTTCACTCTGTATGTCAGAACTATTCAGGGTGGCCAAAAACAGCTTGTCGAGCAGTAAAATATAAATAACCTTAAAATTCTCTTTACTTGCAAAAAGAGTGCAGAGACAAAACTATGCAAAATTTATTTGAATTCTTACCATTTCATAACAGAAGAACACTCATCTCACACTTTAGGCTGTGCTGGCAGTCTTAAAACTACCTGTATAAACAGACAGAGGCATTAACTAGCTTAAGTTTGTCTCAAACAACCCAGCAGCGACACCATAAATACAAGAAAACCGATTACAGAGTCTCACAGCTCTCCACCACTGCTCCAACTCAGTTTGCAGCCCTGTGGAATTCCCCATCCCTTACGGACCTGGAAGAGGATTCAGATTCCTACGGCTGCATACTAAAGGGGACACAGGGATATAAAGCTAGTCCATCCTTCATCTGAGCCTGTGGGGGCTCATCTGAGTCTCCTGGTACAGAGAAATGATCTCTAACAGATCTGTAGAGATGTCTAACAGATCTTCTGCCAGCTGCTATGACTATTTCTAAAGAAACAGGATTTTTTTTTATTATTTTTATTTTTTTTTAGAAGTATGAATCTCAGGTGTTCATGCTGGATCCTAGCAAGTTTTCCAGTATTCCCTCCTGCTTTATAATGCAAACTACTTAAATTAGAAAGTGACCGTGGATATTTGATGTATTTTGCAAACAAATTTTCGCAGAGGTTTAAAAAGAAAATTCTACCTCTTGACAGTTTGAGCAAAACAGGAAAATTCAGGAAAGTTTAAGAGTAGTTCCAGTTTGTCAAAAGCTTTCCCATGTCCCTGACACCCTTACTGTCTTGAGTTGGTTTGGAAGCATGGTTTTCATCACAGAAAGCTTAGAGCTTGGCTTTTGCTCAGCTTCTGTCTTCCATATTAATTTTATGCTCAGATGTTTCCTTTTCCAACAGTCTATGTTGTATTTTCAACTTGGATTTCTTTTCAGCACTTGGTAATATTCCATCAGAAGTCCTAATTCACCCACTCTTTCTGCTGGTGTTTGTCATCGTCAGGAGACTGCCTTCAAAGCTTTAAAAATGCAAATGCAGAAACAAGTGTAGAGACAGGGCATATCCCGGTGCCATCATCTAAGAGAAAAATGGGTTCTCCACTGACACTGGAGATATGGTAGAAATTCAAGGCAGGTCTTTCTACTTTTATATTTTTATGAGGAATGTTAAAATACCACGATGTAGGGAAAAATCTCCACAACATAAGTCTGAATATTAACAAGGTAATTTACAATGCATAATTATTTTTGAGTTTTGCTGTTTGTTTTTTTTTTTAATCAAATACTGCTTTTGCTCTTTTTTTTAGGCCTTTGGGATATTTTTGAATTCTGCCTCTTTACAAAAAAATTGCAACCATGCTATTCACCTCACTATGCCTTGGAGCAAAACCCAGCACAGATGAGCCTGTGTCAAACGCTAAGCTCAGGAGAATTTGGGATGTGGAACTGACTTTTTGTAACTAAGACCCATTTTGCAAACTACTTAAGATCTTCCAAGCTGATGTCCGTCATACTCAGAGTAAGTCAAACCCTCTTCCAAAACTCTTAGGGAGAAAAAACATTTGCCTCGTGGTTTACACCAAGTGAAAGGACTTTTCCCTCTTTTAAGTTGAGAAAAGAAACAAATAATTACAGTGTGTAGCCTACTGCCATTTTCCTTTAAGGATGTTTTGGTTAACTCATCCCCATTGGAAATAAGTCTTTCTGTCTATACTCTCTAATATCTTCACTTGAGATTTTTTTTTAAAAAAAACTAAGATGCGGTCTCAAGAATTATTCCCCGTTTATAAGCTTTTCTCCCTGGTGTATCAAAGCATGTATGGATTTTTTCGAAAAAATGAAATAGTAAACGAAATGAGATATTTAAATTCTAGTTTCCCAAGTCACAGACATGACCTGTATGTACGGGTTTCCAGTATGTCCTCCTACCTCCTCCAAAAGCTGTCAGGTACACAGGGCTTGCACATCACACACAATTTTAAATGTCAGAAGAGTGCAGTATTTAGAATCATAGAATGGTTGGAGTTGGAAGGGACCTTAAAGATCATCGAGTACCATCCCCCCTGCCATGGTCAGGGACACCTCCCACCAGACCAGGTTGCTCCAAACCCCATCCAGCCTGGCCTTGAACACCTCCAGGGATGGGGCAGCCACAGCTTCCGTGGGCAACCTGTTCCAGTGTCTCACCACCCTCACTGTAAAGAATTTCTTTCTGATATCTCATCTAAATCTCCCCTCTTCCAATTTAAAACCATTGCCCCTTGTCCTGTCACTACACTTCCTCATGAACAGTCCCTCTCCGGCTCTTCTGAAGGCTCCCTAATTTCCTTCCCTAATTTCTTAAAAGTGATTAGCTAAAACAGGAAAAAATGTGTTTATCTGTGCCCTTTTGTCAGGCTCTCTTTTACCATACAATGGTTCTTCGACCCTGTGAAAGAGTCCTGTGCCGTACTCAGGGCCTCAGCAAATGCGATGGGGCACTGCACCGTAAGACCCCTCCAGAAGAGTTCGGGGCACCCAGATGGTTAAAATCTAAGCCTTTAGAGGCAGAAGACAGCCCAAATCCCCGAGCCCACTTCCTTATGAACAAGAGCAAGACCCCAGCCAAATGATTTACAGAAGGGTGGGGGAACAGGCCATATGTCCCAGCTGGCAGGCACAGAGGACACTTTGCCCACGTACCAAATGTTGACTTCAGGGTCCCAAATCCTGATTTTGACCTTAATTTGGGGTACTTGGTTACAGAATATTATATTTCATTGTTTCAGATCTCCATCAAGCACCTCTGTCACCTTATACCTTCAGACAGCAAATTTTCTCTCCTCCCGTTTTCACATAGAAACTGAAGTAATTTCCTTAGGAAAGAGGCAGCATATGTTCTGGTTGCTGATCACACAGCTCCAGCAGCTGATGCTTAATATGCAAAGTAATTCTCACAGTAACTACTCATGAAAAACTCCTTCCTGGCACAAAGCTCCCTAGCAAAAGATTAGCACCATGCTGACCTGATGCTAAATGAGGATGCTTGATAATCAAGTTAGAGCAAAAACCGTCTCTCTCATACACAGCAGCAAGAAGTGATGGATAAAATAACGGGCTTGACAAATTATGCATTTTCAAGAAAGACTGAATTTAAATATGCCTGCACAATATAAATATAAATATGCCTTCCTCTTTACATCTAATGTGAATGGGATTAAGATATGAAAGGTAAAAGATAGAAAAACCATCCAGGCACTCTGTAGCTTTCTCCTTTTAATACATTAGAAGACTATTTAGAAGACTTAAGTTATCCCTTTGACATTACTAAAAAGTTTAGAGTAAATCCAATAAAACAAAAAGGCAGTCTACATCAGTCCTATTAACAACTTGATTCAGTACGTTTAAAACAGTCTATTTCTGACAAGATTTCACTAGAAAGTGAAAAACAATTAGGAAAAAAAATACTTTTTTTTCCCCAGAAGAAACAGAAAATGGGCTTGTTTCTCGATACTGATAATTTAATCTTCCAGAAAACCACATAAAACTGTCCAAAATTCACATCTTGTCATTATTTTAGCAAACAAAAAGATGTGAATCTTTTTTGCAGGTTTTTCTTTTATTTTTTAAACAAAGAAATAGAAATTTCAAAAAAGAGCAATGTTTTCATTAGATATCACCAGATTTAAATTTAAACAATTTTTTAACTACTCCTAAAACCAGAGACTTACAATTAACAACTTCTTCCAGGAAATGCTCGAGGGTTTTCCAGCCCAAAATTTAAAAAGCCAAAAATCAATAAAGATAATGCCAATCAGAAAACTAGTACTGCTAAAAAAAACCTTTTATCAGGGAGCAATAGAAATACAGCAAGGTATATTTACAAACAGGTCCAGATAGGCCCATTCTGCTAGATAACCTTCGAGGAAAAAAAGCAAGGAATTTTTTCCCACACTTTCCAGCCCTGCTCCTCCTCTTCAAACCCCAAACAGTTGCAACTATTCAAAATAATCGAAGAACTTACATGGGATTCCTGCCCACGTTTCATTATCGTGTGATTATAAAACTGGGAGATGCACTTTATGGTGTTGGCTTTCAGCCTATATGGAGAGCAACTTCATTTTACAATAAATAAACTGAGAATAATCCTTCCCCGTTTGACAGAGTTGAAGGACAAGGAGAGAAGGGGTGACATCCATCCATCAAGGGTGCAAACCAAGGTATGCTGATAAAAGACCTTGTCATCTCTACCCGGCACTCAAGTGTTTGGCTCTTCCTCCTCATAGGTGCCTGCAGGGCTGCAGTATCTGTACCCCAGCACATTTGTCTAAGATTTAAGTAGATTGACTTACAAGTAGGACTTGGCTGCAACAGCTTATTTGAACTGAAGCACATTAGAGGACAATCATATGAGCCACTTCAACGGCAGCAGGCGATGGGCAGATGGGCTTGTGACCCCTTCCACCGGAACAGCCAGGTCCTCGAAGAGGCTGTTTGTCCACAAGCCCCAAGACGAACAGATGTCAGGCCTGGTCTGCAGAAAGCATGCAGGGCTACAAAAACCCATTAGCTTTCTCCTGTGCTATGCTCTCAAGAAAGTCCACAAGCCCCAGCCATACGCTGATCAACCACCCCACAAAGTCATATGGTGCATATGTTAAATAGCAGTCCGAGGGAATTAGTACAGTGTGCTTAGAGTGAGGTTAAAAGTCTCTGGTAACTACAAGCATGAAATGGTGTGCAACAGTGATTTGCCCGAGGTCTGTAGAAAGCCTCCCCGCGCACGCTGGCAACTCACAGAAGTGTTGCAAGGACCCTAAATGCAAGGAACAGAGTGGCATTCTGAGTTTTAGCTATTGAGGGGGACAAGTCAGATTCAGTGAGTGCTCCAGAGAGGTCTCCACCTTCCCATACTCACCTCTGGGTTTCTGATGAACCCAGCAGACAACAGGACGGTGTGCCCGAGGCCATGCTAGATGCCAGGACCACGTACCTGCCTGCAAGTACACACTGGATCTCAGCCCCAGGAGAAGCAACAAGATGCCCTTATTGGCACAACATGTCTGCTGGCACGCAAATAAACTAACATTATCAAGTCCATCCCACGTGCTGCACTTCTTTCCGCTTTCCCAGCTTTTGAAACATGCAGTAGCAGAAGCGATTGGGAGAGTGACAGTGCTGTAAGCAATTCAAAACGTTGGATACATGATGAGGTGCAAGGCGCAACAGAGCAGGGTAACAGCAGCAGACAAATGAGCCAGGAGAACAAGGTCCCCACGCGCTGCAGTCAGGGTTTGGAGTCTAAAGGAGCAAAGTCCAACATCAATTTGTTTCAATTGCTTATTCTTCAAGTAGTTCTCTAAGCTTCAATGGATTTTGATGCTGCCTAGAAGGCAGCCTTGTTCACATTTTTTTCCTCTTCAGTTTTGGACACTCAAGCTTGAAGATACACGAAGTGCATTTTCAAAAGTGAAAATACATGAAGGTATATATTTTTGGCCAAATCCCTAATCATCGCTCACTCAACATGCAGATAGCCTTATTTCATGTGAGGTGGAAGGAGTGGAGCAAGGGATGTTGGCTTCAAATATATCTGGCACGGCTCTTGTTCCTAGCATATGGTTATAGTTTGTGCTTCAAATAATGAGAAGATAGAGGACAATGTGAACTATACAGCATTATAGAATCAGTTACCTTCCTTGTTTTCCTATCATCTCCTGAAAAATAGTAAGATGCAGTCAGTTAGAAAACCATCCCTGAGAGTTCATGAATTAAAGCAAGGCAAAACACAAGCAATTCTCTCTCAGGATGCACAGGTTTTAAAGTACCATTATCTCCATTGGCAGATGAAACACTGCAGATAGAAGAATTCATAGATGCTGATGCTGGGCAATCTGAAGAATCACAAGTGGGTTAGAAATACAGTTTTTTTTTAAAAAAATGCTTGTGCATCCTTTAGGATACTGGCCACAAAAAATAAGAATGATGTAATAGGTTTACAACTCCTTGTGTCATTTTATTGTAAAAGCAACTCAAACACTGAGGTTTCACATACCTATCTGTTATAAATGCTGCATGACCCTACCTAAGGTTAGGGAAATTTGCTGATCTAGCCCACTTCTGGAAGAATGAACCAGAGTGAAGCCCCTTTTCTCAGCTTTCAAAAATACTTTCTAAAAACAGGTTCTGAATTTGTAGAGAGTCAACTGAAGTTAACAGCCTTTGGAAGTGTTTAACAGCTTTTGGAAGCCTTACAGGTTTTGCATTCTTTCAATTCACTTAGACCTAACTTTGATACATAATGATTTTTAACTTTTATTAAACATTAAGCATTTGCATATAAGATTTTCCGTTTCACTTGCAATGTTAGAAAGAACATTTGCACCAATTAATGCCACATCTGCAAGTCAGGAAAGGCTACAGAAGAAAAGAAAAAAATGTAAAGAGCTTTGTATACGACAGGAACAGGACTGGGCCTGAATTAGTAAAATCTCTCTTTCTGAAAACATATTGAAAATACTGAACCACAAGTATTCAATGACAGTCAGGTTCTGACTGGTTGAATCACACCAGCCTCAAGAGAGGTACAACTCTCTTGTACAAAAGCTGATGTTAAAAATGATCTTGTATTTTCCCATGTCCCACCTTTAAAAAAAAATATGAGTACTTTCCTTCCTTCAAAATAATAACGATGACCAAAAAAACTCTAAGCTCAGCAACACACAGAGTAACATAATTCCCATCTAAAATAACACCGGCTGAGCTGTGAACCGGGAAGATGCACCTCTGGCTGGGAAGCAGCAAGGTGCTCATTGTGCAATCACGTCTATTTCTAGTCCAAATTCTGAGGGACAGAGATTTACAGCAGCAGTCTCCTGATCAGGCTGCAAGATATTAGCTTGCTCTGGAAGGAGATGCTTTTTTGCCGACAACCAAGCCTGCAATAACAGCACGGAGAAAGCACAGGAAAGCTTCTGCCTATGCCAAAGACACTTCTGGTACTCCAGTTGCTTTTACCAGAGGAAATAGCCCTATAACAACATATCACTATGGGTTTTCATTTTAAAAGCCATTCACTGAAGAACAGCCGCCTTTTGCTCTAATGCCTTTTTAAAAGCTTTGCACATTTAGAGAAGTTTCTGCCTATTTCATCTGGGGGTCTCATTGAAACGTAAAAGAAACTTTTGAATGCAGATCCTTACTCACTGTGAAGCAGCGTGAATATTAACGCTAGAGGAGTGATACAGACAGATGCAAACTGATTGGTGTCATTGAACAGAAAAGCAAGGAGACTATTTTAATCAGCCTGTCATCTCCAAGCCAAATGTGACATTTTAGCTGTAGACATCACCTAGAAAACACACAGCCTTGTTACACAGCACCAGGTACTGGGTTCAGCACTCACTTGGGAAGCAATGGGAGGGAAGGAGATGAAAGTCTAAGTGGGAGAAAAAGCAATTGTTTGGAGGTGGATGTTGCTTTGTTTTATGGGCTTCAAGGAACTAGAGGATTAATATTTACTGTTGATTTCTTTCTTTTTTTTTTTTTTTCTGCGCAAATCATCATTCAAAATACTACATGAAATGCCTTATACAAAAAGTATTTTTCCCTCTTAATTTTGGCCCCAGACCCCTTGGTAGCATCCTGTTTAGGCACAGAAAGGGTTTTGCTTTGAGAGTTCAGAGCTCAGTGACATTTTTGAGGTCTGTGTTCCTTCTCCAGTTATGCTCCAAAGAATGCCTAGGTTTTGGTGGTGAGATTATGAAGTCTGAAAATATGAACAATCTGTTGAGGAGAAAAAGGAGAGAGAGAGAGAGAGAGAGGATTAGCTGTAACAGTGACTCCGCAAACTGAGACCCTGCTGCAATCCAGCATCAGGGGAATGAAAATTAGAGTGGAAAAAGGAGCTATAGGAGAACTGAATAACAACCTAGGGAAACATTTTTTGTTTATTGAAATAAAATCTGGGAGGGATAAGAGGTAGAAATTTCTCTGCAGAGAAATTAATAAAACATAACCTTGCTCCAAGTTAAAGGGAAGGAAAATGCAGGACCTGTGAATTCCAGAGAAAATTATATGTCTGTATTACTTTAGCTGCAAGCTTGGTCTCTTTTCTCAGGGCACCAAAGTCTTTGCACTTTTACAGTCTCCATCCGCCTGCATCTCTGTTCTCAGGTGTTTTTCACTAGTGCCACAAATCCTAGAACTAACCAGAGAAATCAGGGAGGGGAGAATGGCACCAGTTTTGCAAAGGGCCATCATAATTCCCTGATTCACTCCTTTTAGAGCACTGAAATGCTGCCATCATCATCATCATCCACTGAGGCATTTCAGACCTAGTAACTAGTTAGCTCATGTCCAGGGGGTATGGGCTATAATCTATAATCGGAGGCCTATTGAGAGATGACCAGATGAGTCACCAGGTAGGGCATCATTACCTCCTCACAGTAAACCAGCAGTTACCCCAAGATAAAGGCTAATTAGGTCCCGGTTTCCCCTCCCGTTCCCCACCTATCAAATCTTGAAAATTAGTGTCATTTCCTTCAATATGTATTTGGCAAAAATTTAAGGATCATTGCAGTAGTCTTTCCTGTTCTCTTGGTTAAGAAAGAGCCTGAATATTTTGCCTGTTTCCTACTTCAGAACTATAACAGCTTTCAGGAAAAGGTCTAGAAACACAATTCAACACCGTCTTCCATAACTAAAAAGCTCAAAGCCCTGAAAATGCTGACTTCTAAAAGAAGAACAACACAGCTGATTGGGGTTTTATTTACATTGTCAGAAAAACTGTATAAAATTCACATTCCTTTGATACTGGTGAGGCTTCAGAGGCACACAGCAGCCAAGCCTATAACGTGTTTTCTACAAGTAGCCAGGAACTTTCATATCTATTCCAAAACTCACTTCTCCAAATTACAGAAAACCCTGCCAAGCTTGGAATCACTTCGGCTCCAAACGCTAGGCTTATTAACTGTGGTACTAAACAGCATACAAAATGTGTGCAATGAGATTTACCACACAACTCTTCAAATCACGAGAGATTCTGGAAAGGGAAAAAAACCTCTCTTCAAAATTATTTCCTTTCACAGTTCAACTCACAAAAGCTAGCATTGGCCTCGATCTTTGAATACCAAAAAGTCAATACCAAAACTTTTTTTTAAACAAAAATATATGCAATTTATGTTTGGATATAAAAATATATGCCTTTTGTAAGGGTCTCCCAGAAAACAATCAAAGGCAATCTTACTGAAATAAAGACAATAACAGGACTGTCTAGACAAGATGCTATCTGTTCCCTCTGCTGTGGTCATCATTCCAAATGTAATCACTACAGTCGTCTACTGACAAATAATTCTTGATAAATAACTGTAAGGAAAAAATGCCATCTACATCTCTTACAGGAGAAACACAACACTAAAAAAGAGGGAATGTGGTAAATTTTATATGATTTTGAGTAAGGAGGAAATAAAGTATGAAATAAAAAATAAAATGAATAGAATAATACAAAATAGTAATTTTCATTTGTATCTTTTTCCAAGCCAAGGAAGAGATCTAATCCCTAACCCCAAAGCTAAACGTGGTGAAACTTCAGTGTCCTGAAATTTAGAAACTGTACTCAAATACTGAGCCTGTTTCTGTTCAAGGAATAACACAACACAACCCAACACTGATAAAGAGACTAGCATCTTTTTGTTTTGTTTCTTTTGCTTACTTCCCCCATTAGGGATTCTGGACTCTTGCTCTACTAAGGTTTGTTACTTATTTACTGTTGGAAATACAATTTACTTTGATGGGCACAAGCCCTTCATACCGCATTGGGGCTTCAAAACAGCCACATCCACATCGAAAATTTAAAATACTATCACAATTAAAAACAAACAACACCCACCCCCCAAAAACACCACCCCAAACCAACCAACGAACGTGCCCCACAAAAATTCTTGGTTGCCCACACCCAAGAATACATGCTTTGGAATGCACCATCGCTAGAGTTTTCCACAGGAAAACCTCATCTTTCCAACTCCTTAGACACGTGCAGCCTCTCCCCAGAAGAGTGAATATAAGCACATGGAGACTGACAGTCTTGCCGTGCCCCTTAGACACGTGGCACAACCTAGGGTCCTCAGCAGCAGGCTCCCCACAACCCTTCAGGCACTCTGGTATTTTCCCAATTTTTGTTTTTTCCAGCTCAAGTTTGCAAATTTCCCACTGCTAGATTTTCTCCAGGCTTACATTAGTGTCCCATCAGCACCAGGCATGAGCCAAGTCATCCCACAACCCTCTACTTGGCCTTTCAGGTTCAAAGGAAGCACTGTCCTGCTCCTTCTGTATTGGCTGGGGCGAAGCCAGTGTTTCATCCCTTGGCCTGTTTGCAAAATGCCTCGATAACGTGAAAGGAAATGAAAGTGTCAGGAAGTTTTGCAGGAGCTGGAAAATAGAAAGGAAAAGAAGTCAACGCACAGCCACAGTGAAACAAACAAACAAAAAAAAAAAAAAAAGAAAAAACCCCACTCACTGAACTGCTGCATCCTTCTGTAAAAAAGTCATTTTTACCAAGCATAGAAAAACTGAAGTAAATCAAGTACAAAGCTTATGATTTTGGATATGAAATTCACTTCATCAACTAGATCACTGAGCCAAAAAGCAGCATAGCCAGTAGCAGAATCTGATTTGTACTTTGGATACAAAATTATGAAAATATTACTGGACAGCCAACAGAAACACTTGTCTGCTGTGCTGGATTTCATGAAATTAATTTCATTTCCTTGTGATCAAAAAAATAGAAGTTGGAAGTTTAGGATAACTAGAGCTAAATAAAAATACCAGTGCATGGTTGATTTTTTTTATTGGAAAACACTAATGCAGGTGGGCACACCCAAAACTGCAGAGCCCTCATGGAGTTAAATGTAGCAAGGATATAAACAATGCCTCCTTAGACTTTTTCCTCGTCTTAGGACCTAAGAGCATTCTGGTTTGGAAACTACAAAATTATCATCAATCCACAGTATCCTAAACTCTCCCTACAGCAAGCTAACACTGGATAACCCACTGAACTCAATGGAAATTAATTAATTTTCTAACTGTTCAAATTTCAGTTTATGGCTTTGACTTCAGTAGGCTCATCTCTGCATACCTGAAAAAGGGTAATAATCTGAGGGGCTTACCAGGGAGGGAAGTTTTCTTTTTAACCCAGGCCCTAGGGAGGCAGCAGACCTCCCTGAGAAGTGGGTCCAGTCTGCATATGGGGTCTTCCACTCCCTTCAGGATGGGGTCACCTACAACAACGACCCATCTTCTTTTCTGCACTGGGGATTTTTTGAGGCTGGGTTTAGTGTGACTGAACCCTGGAGACACCTCCATAGACATTGAATTATCCTCCTCATTGTGATTGGGTTCCTTTCGCAGAGCCTCATATCTGTGTTTTAAAGGTACCTGGGGAGGTATGCCAGCTTCATTGGGCAGGAACCTGTTCCCACAGCTCCCTATCCTCCGAGTTACCTTGTTCAGCCTGGCAGAGAGAGGACAGGGAGTTCTCTGTAGCAGGGGCTCTGTCTACCTGCTTGGTTCCTGTTACAGGAGGCAGGGTACAACTCTGCCAGTCTTTCTCCCTCCTGCATCCCCCAATTTTCCTCAACTTGCTTACCTCCTCCTTGAGCTCCATCACTGATCACAGGAGCTCTTCCACCTGGGCCCATCTCCCACAGATGTGCCCACCAATGCCATCTGACATGGGCATAAGAGCAGGGGACACCCCACAGCCCGATGTCCGAGTGGCAGCACGTTCCCACCAGGAGCTCCATCTGGGAAGCTGCATCACAACTGGTGTGTGCAGAGCGCACAGATGCCATGGTCCTCTTCCATGTGAATACCATCGCTATTCTGAGGCCAAGTTGGCAGTCCATCAGTGCTCTCCAATGCAGATTCCCTTGGGGTGCTCCCAGGTGACACCCACTTGCTCCTTGTTTGCTCAGTGCACAGCAACCCAGCCCAGGCTGGACATTTCTCCCAACTTCAAAAAGACTCAAAAAACGAGCCCCTTGCTGGCTCTCCTGGTTGCAATTTCCTTGTCCAGTGTGGATTTACCTGCACTGGAGCTGGTTTCTTCAGCAAGTTAAAGGGAGGGCAGGCAGAGATGACATTACAGTAGGGGTCTGCTACAGACCCCCTGACCAGGAAGACCAAGTGGATGAGGCCCTCTATAGACAAATAGAAGCAGCCTCACGTTCACAAACCCTAGTCCTCATGGGGACTTCAACCACCCTGATATTTGTTGGAGGGACAACACAGCAGGACATAAGCAGTCAAGGAGGTTCCTGGGATGCATTAATGATAACTTCTACAAGTGACAGAGAAGTCAACATGGAGTCATGCTATTCTGGACCTTGTTCTCACCAAGAAGATGGCTGGTGGGTAATGTGAAGCAGTGACCATGAGATGATTTACTGCGTGCATAAAACAGTCCTACTTATTTCTACGATGCCTGGAATTGCAGACAATCGTTCATTCAATTTTTGCTTCCTTTTGGAAATTCCAACTGGTGCATCTTTCTGTCGCCAACTGAAAATGCCATGGTCGAGCCATCACAGCTATGGGCAGACAGGAGTACACTGCAGATGGGCACCTTTGCTGATGCCTGCATCCCCTCCCATCTTCCAGTGCTGGTCACCAATGTACTTGACTACATACCTATCGTGATTACTCAGTTGCATTACTCTCAGAATTTTGTATAATTCAAATATTTGTATGGAATAATTAAAAAAAAAAAAAAATTTAACAGAAGTCAGATAAAATTATAAAAGCAGGATGTCTAGCTACCTAAAAAGTCAAAACATTTCAAAGAAATTAGCATTAAAGTAACTTTTAGACAGAACTTACAATCTATGTATAATAATTGTTTTTGTCATTATTGCTACTATTTAATGAGCTTATCAAAACGTCATTGAAGTCAATGGGAGTCTTTCCATTTGCATCAACAGGTTTTGGATTTGGCCAGCAATTTGAGGAGTACTCTGGGATGCAAGCATCTGCATAAATGAAACCTTAAGTATCTCTAGTGAAACACTACAGATTTAAAGTTACAAAGAGTCCTCAGACAAAGGATAAAGAAATCTGATTATATATATATGTGGAGGTGTAGCCACTTTTATGTTTTTCAAAACAAAAATCTTGTCAGGAAATACGATTATTTTGTTGAGGCAGCAGTATCTCAAACAGGAAATTGTATCCACAGATTTGGAAAGAGAGAGGAGTTAAGTGACAAGTACCAGCACTGATAGGCTTTGCTAAGCTTGCATTCCCAGGCAGAGATATATTTATGCAAATTTAATATCTAGTAGCTTCAAGTATGAGCGTCCCCCATTGACAAAGGGCAAAACTGATTCATAAGTCTAAGAATGTTCCCACGTAACCTTTTAAAAAGGATTTGGTAATGCTTGTCTGAATCTCCAAGAGCCACAGAATTCAGTAGAGTAACATCATCAACACTTTTCATTGCTATTCACTGTGACAAAGTGACCTTCTAAATAAAACAGGGAGATAACTAAAGAGTGTCATGGTTTATATAATATGTTTTTAATTGGATTTCCTTTGACATTCATCCTTTCCCACAATTAAGCAGATCAGATTACTAGAGGTTCGCATGTAATGAAGGTACCACAGAGAAATTTACTTTCAATGTTCTTTATCTGTCAACAGAATCTGTCTCCTTGATGTTAAAAATCAAACATATCCACATTTGTTTTCTTCACAGTAAACTTCAGAAAATACTGTGAGTAGAGCCGAGTCACACAACGTGATTCTAGGTTACATTTACATTAGTGCATTAGGACTGGATTAGAAGATCAAAGCAGCCAGTGTCAAGAACTGTATACATGCACTATATACATCTCAGAAGCCTTACTTCAGAGTAGCTCTAGTGTGGTCTCTGAACAATGCTATGCATGCGTTTCAAAGGATAATTATGTTCTAACCCTTTGTTTTCTTGGAAATAATCCCCTTCTCATACAGAGAACACAGCACATTGCTCGGCCCCTGACACTGTCACCTATCTAAGGCATCACAAATTAAATTTCTGTTCCTGATTTTGTTGCTGTTCTATTTCTTTCCCTCTCTGTATAAAATATTACTGCTTCCACTACCACTACTAATAATAAAAGAGTATACACACTGAGAATCGTACTATAGCTATGTGACTAAAAGTATATCTGAAAAATCAGTAGAATTTGTAGTTTAATAAGAGACTTTATTAGACTAAAAAATAGCCTTTTAAGATATACAAAACAGATTGATTCCATGGAGTCCCTGCATATTTGGAAATACTTAAACTGCCAAGAACAAAATATGAAGGCTTCAGCACTGGGCAAAAATATCAGGTCCAGAGAAATTCAGATCACAGATCTGAGGAGTCCCGCAGAAATTCACTTTATATTTCATAGAATCACAGGTTGTATATTTCACAGTCAAGGTTGGAACTGACCTTTTAGGTAATTGAGTCCAACCACTAACCCACCACTGCCAAAACCCACCATGTCTCTGAGCACCGTGTCTACCAGTCTTTTAAATATCTTCACAGTTGTCAATTCAAACATTCCCTGGACAGCCTCTTTCAATGTTCGACAACCCTTTCGATGAAGAATTTTTTTCCTAATATCCAATCTAAACCTCCCCTGGTGCAAGTTCAGAGCATTTCCGCTTGTCCTATTATTTGTTACTTGGGAGAAGAAACCAACCTCCACCTCACTACAATCTCCTTTCAGGTAGCTGTAGAGGGTGATAAGGTCTCCTCTCAGCCTCCTTTTCTCCACACTAAACAGCCCCAGTTCCCTCAGCTGCTTGTCATAAGACTTGTGCCCTAAAATTTCATGACAAGAATTAAGTCACATAAAGATTTATCACTCCCAGTGAAGTTGGGACTCTCATTTTCCTGGTTAGCCTAAAATATCCAGAATTAAAACACTTTTGTGCCAATAAAGAAAAAGAACCAGGAACTTCAAGGTCTTTCGTTTAGCTTTATTTTCCCCCAGAAATTAGAGGTAAGTTATTTTGGCCTTCTCAATCTGGAGAAGAACTTCTTAAGACTTCTTCACATAACTTCTTTCTCAGCTGGAGCTGAGAAAGACCTAACTCATTAGAAGTTCCATCACAATTAAGTTGTTTCAAAGCAATGCTGAATGTACAACAAAATAAGGCTCCTTACTCTCATTTGGCGGAGACGTTACCTAGATTAAGAGCTTTTAGAGACTTGCTTTCCACTTACCTCAGCAATTTTATCTATGTTTTACCAGCTGTTAATCTCTGTAGTGAAAAATATTGTATAAGGAATTGATTTTTCCAGCTGATGACTGGGTGGCAATTTGTCAAAACACCCACGTGCTTGACAGAGGAGAAGATGAGGGGAGATCCAGGTAGTACTTTCTTGCTAATGAAAATCTGGAATGTATTAGTGCTAAGGAATGGGGGAGAAAGAAATATTAAATAGCAAGAGGATGGAGACATCTTCAGTAATCCTATCTTCTTCAGAGGTTATACAGAAAGACTGAATGCCTAGAACCAGGGAAAATTGGCTCCCTCTTTGCAACAAACTGCTTGAGCATTATACCCTTGAGCGTGCTTCGGTACCTCCCCTTCCAGATGCAGCCTTGGGAAGCTGCACCACGCAGACTGATATTTGTATCATCGCAGTTCCCCAGACGTTTCTCCCCGTGTTACTCACTTTACCGTCTTCCTCTGCTCTTTCAACACTCTCTCACTTTCCCACCTGGCCGCCTGCTGATGTTCCCTTGCGGAGCCATGCACAGCAGCAGCCCCCTCCTAATTGCTGTCCTGGGTGGCAAGAAACTTTCCCACTTTTCTTTTGCCCCACCACAGCTGAAGAATGGTTAGAACCCCTGCCAGGAGGTGCCAGTGAGCATGCTTCCTCAGCCGTTTCCTCACAGGATGCTCCCAAGGTTTCGCAAGGGTGGAAGAGCCAAGCCAGCCAATCCTCCTGGTGTGCAGCAGGGGCAGATGCAAGGTCACCTTAAGCAGCACTAGCCCCCACTCCCCCACCAGCAGCATGCTCAGCTGAGATGTGGATATGCCTGCCATGCCAACGGGACAAGCTGTGATGCCCAGATTACCACAGTGATGGCAATCTGTCCTACACTTAACCCTTGTCCACCACACACACTCACTGTCACTCTTCTGTGGGTTTATTTCACCCACAGAAGTCGTCATGCTGGTGCATTCACCTTCATTCTTTGTAGAGCCCTCTTTGCTGAGGGCGACCTGACACCCACAGGGGAGAGCAGCACTGCTCGCTGTGGTCCACACATGGGAGGAGGCTGATGGAAAGCGCTGACAGCAGAGTGGGTGGGCAGGGGAGGACGTCAGTGGCCCCACTTCTGGCCGGCCAGGGAGGGAACCAATTCCCACAACCTGCAGGAGCAGGTGAGGGCCAGACCTCCCTCTACAAACACAGGATGAAGCAGCTCTCTGAGGAATTCACAGATGCCTCAAAGGAAGTGAACTTGAGCAGAGAGAACACAGATCTTAATACACCTTCGCAATTCATTTGAAGATACTCAAGGGAATTTAGAGACAATGTGTGGCAACAAATCTTGTTTTAGTGCTAAGAGCGCAGCTTAACATTCCTTCCCACCATTCTGTCCCCTAGAGCGTAATCATATATTAGTACAGATGCTGATGCATGTTCATTCAAAGGAATTTGGAAAAATAAATAAAAAAAAAGGATAAGAGTAGTGTTTGTTGACTGCTTCCTTTTAAGACCCTTCGTACAGACTCTTCTTCTTGTCGTTAAATTGTCACTTAAATTCAATAGGAGAGCAGAAGGGAACGCTGCATTGAGGAACTGGATACTACCATAGCTTTCAATAATTCAGGTCATCGTCATTTCCTAAAAGGTTTTCTTACTCTCAATATTTTTAATTTAAATCTGCTTAATTTGATTATTGAAAATTGGCCTCTGATCAAATAAATTTTAAAAGCAAATACATTTCTTCCATTTTTTCTCTCTATAAGCAGTCAGATCTAGAGGTATAACCAAGGTCAACTGCAGGCATAGACAAGGTTGGTAATGAGAAGGGCAGTAACCTGCTAGGGACAACAAGATGAACATCATCCTGGTGCCCATTTTGTCTCTTGCAGAAGGCAAACTTGCTCTGGTTGCTCTTCATTCAGACTCCAAAGCAGGCGAGTTGCTGTCTCTTCCCAGAAAGGGCAGCTTCACCCAATAGCACCCACTGCTGTGACCATCCCTGTGCAGGCAAAAGAGCAGTAAGTCCAGCTCTTCAGCATTTTGTCCTTTCCTGTAATGTGAGGAGCCACACTTTAAGCCATGATGCTTGACACTGAGAAGTGACTAACAAAACCATCATGTTATCTGGTACCAGAGCAAAAGCAGCACACAAGAGCAAATATGAAAGAAAGATGAAATCTTGCCTTGCATGAACCATCTCTTCTCAAGCTCTGCTTGTACTTCCTCAAAAGAAGCCATGCCTTTGGGGTTAAACCTCTCAGTCTGCATTGAAATTCATCATCCCTGTGCCACCATCTGAAGATTTACTTTTTGGTGCAAGTGCTGAGGGGTCATTCCCTGCTGATAATAGCTCACCACAGTGGTTATGCAATGTTGAAACTGTCTTACAGCAAGCAGGGAGAAGAACCTTCTGCTTTACTTTGTCCAAAAAGCTAAATATCATAGAATCATAGAATGGTTTGGGTTGGAAGGGATCTTAAAGATCAACTAGTTCCAAACCCCATGCCATAGGCAGGGACACCTCCCACTAGAGCAAGTTACTCAAAGTTCCTTCCAACCTGGCCTTGAACACTTCCAGAGATATCCACAATTTTTCCGGGTAACACGTTCCAGTGTCTCATCACCCTCTCAGTAAATAATTTCTTCCTAAGATCTAATTTAAATCTACCTTCTTGCAGTTTAAAAACATTGCCCCTCACCCTGTCACTACACTCCTTGATAAAGAGTCCCTGCCCAGATAGTTCTGTCGCCTCAATTTGTTATATTGTATGTAGTTGGTCAAAGGCAAAAATTTGTCATGAATTGCAGCAGATACTCATCTCATATAGTATTTGATCCTAATAAAAATAGCATAAGTCCAGGCAGGCTTTTTCAAATCACTGACCATTTGAAACCTTTTTTTGAACCTAAGTAAGTCTATGTTATGTATTCATGTTCTCCATGTGTACCGAGAAATCATTGTGGGTATCTCAAAACACAAACAGCACAAAGAACAGAAGCGTTTCAAGGTTATGCTTTTAACTGCAGCTGAAAAAAAACCCCAAAAAACAACAAACCAACAACAAACCCTCCCCACACCAAAATATAATACCATATGCTGATAATACTACACTGAAGAAACTTCTATTCTTTAGGGTTATGAGTAAAGTACTCTTCTTCCTTTTTTTTTATTAAGCAATTTTGACTGTTTCCAATCAAAACCAACCGTTACCATAGTTATATAATAAAACTCAAGAATACAGTTACCCTGGCCTTTCTCCATTTCCAAATTATATTTTATGTACTACTCCTAGCCAAGGACAATAACACACCTTAAGATCACAAATAAAGTCAGGGAAAATCAGGGAACATAGCTGCGCTGGCATTTATGCCTACTTTACAAGAAAAGGGGAAGTCAAGGCAGAGACAAACAGCAACTCTCCTGCTGCCACCCAGCCACCAGATTTTCCACATGGAAGACAGCACACGCCGTTCCTCATCCTTGGTTTCAAAGTTTGCCCAGAATCCAACCCTCTGCCTTGGTTTCCATACCAGAGGTTGAAGCACAAGTAAAACTGATGTAGTTGTGTTCAGAGGCACCGCAGCCCAGGCCAGTGAGAAAGCAGAGGGATGAAGGGGAGAGCTCTGTGGGCTGCTTCAGGTGACTGACATGTTATAAACAAAGATGACAGAAATTCCACGTCTGGGTCAACACATGGGTGTTAGGAACAGACAAACAGGGAAATATCTGTCATGAGTCATTTTCTGTCTGTCACTGGCAAAGCTCTATTGTGTTTCCAGATGTAAAGCATCTTCACAGATCTGAGGGAGTGTATAAAGGCAAAAATACATAGATAAAAGATTATTTGTTTTTTGAGTCTTAAAAATATCAGAATGCCAAGATCTATCTTCTTTGTCATACTGGGAAATCTAATGAGATGACAAGGCATTGAGGACGTGAACCATGTACAATTTAGCTGGTGAAAGAAGTAAAAAAAAAATATATTTTTAACATTTCCTTCCTCTTGTCACACTGAGAATCCTGTGCTTGGGAAATCTCTTTCATTCTCAACTCTAAATCAAGACCAGGCAAGGATTTCAAGAAGTATAAACTGTATAATTTTTTTTTTTTTTTGAAAAGGATCAGAAGCCCTAATTACTTTGCTATTACAGTGGAGATAAAATTGTTGGAGGCAGCAAAGGAACAAATGAGGGAAGCGGAAGACACAAAGTGAACATAAGCACATTCCCACTTGGAAAGTTGCCTCTGCCTTTAGAAGTCAGGATACTACACATGAATACCAGAAAATCATTTGGATTAGGCTTGACCACGAGACTTTCAGAAACAACTCTTCAGCAAAGCTTATATCTGCCTACAGATTGCAAAGCAGTGCTGGGTCAAGATGTCAAATCATATTATAGCATTCATCTGGGTAGAGGTATTCAAGTGAAGAGTCAGGATAACTGCATCCTCCAATTACTCTGCACCATGCTATTGAGACTTAACCCAATATTTTGCTTAAATTTGACTCTATGTAACATTTTCTCAGTACTCTCTTCCTTCACATCAACAAGTATCTGCCTCTCAACTTTGGCTCTATTTGGATGACAAAGTGCCATTCATTTTGAACAGTCTCTCAAATCCAAGCATTTCATGGGGAAGACTGTTTCTGCAAGTTTCCCGTGGAAGGTTTACCCAGTCCAAAGCTCCCTTGTCATACAACCATCATACAAGCTCCTCTACTGGATCTTTCAATGCCATTCAGTTTTGTAAAACTGCATCACAGGTTTGGTTTCGTGTGGTTCTAATGCAAAATAAGCATGCTAAAACCATTCAAATTCCTGCAAAACATTCAGTTCCTAAGTGGCCAGTCCTGAGGCCACAACTGCACCAATGAGCTGGGTAATTGGAATGGTTTCTACTAAAGTATTAATACGCTGTGCAGCAACACCATTTCTGGCTGACACTCAGAAGTTCAGATCATTATCTCCATTTCTAAAGCCTAAGTTTCATCCGAAGGTAACAACCTGCTTCAATTTTATATTCCTCTGCAAAGATAGATTGTGGGCAGATACTGCTGAAAAACACGATTAAGAAGCACAAGGTCAAATAGCAGAATAAACAACACCATCCTACATCCTACAAACTAAACAGCAGCACAAGAATACTAAAGCAGCATTTTGTGCTTATTATCATAGCATCTGCAAAAAACAAATCCCAGCCTGGTTTAAATCAGGCTGCCAGAGAGGTCTAACAGAACCAAAATACAAATGATTAAGGTGATGATTTGGATAAGACAAAGAACAAATATCAATCTTTATTCAGAATTTTTGTATTTACACCACATATGGTGCCTGATATATTGTGAACATAACAGAGCAAAGTGACCCAGGGGATTGCTTGCCTAGCAGGGTAACTTTTTTTTTCCTCACATGCACCCCCCAAGTCCCCATAGCATAATAACAACTTTTTCTCTATAAGTTTAGAGCTTTCTTTGCAGCTGCAGAGACACGGAGGATAAATATTTCACACTCTTTTCACAAGAGAGAACAATTTGCTTTGTATTTTAAAAAAAAAAAAAAAGCAACCCCCTACACATTGTCAATTACATGTGTACTAAATAAGGAAACTGTTCAAGTGGTTCTTGTTATAAAAGCCAAATATAATAACCCCTTTAATTATAAATTTAAAATGCTGAAAGCCTCTGTAGCTAGAAGAGCTAAAAACGCATTGTAAGCCATTGAGACAACAATGAGAGAGTCACAATATTTTGTAGACATTGCCACTTAGAAACAGCTCTCTCCCTGTCTTATATCAGTAATCTACTGGGAATGTAAAAAGTGCAAGAAAATGGTGATTTGAAGAAAAAAAAAAATAAATCACATGGAAGTACTGATAAAACAGCACTCTACAAAGATGAGGGGATGTATTGGCAGGCAGAAATCCTAAAGACTAAAAAAAAAATTAAAAAAACCCACTGCTAACTCCTCATAGGACATTTCACTTGTCTACCTAATAAATTAATTCACAGCAGTCCCTCTGTCATCCAGAGGCTGCTGAAGTCCACTGTATGGCCTATATACGCAGTAATACTTGCTATTTTGAGCTTTATCCTGCTGTCTCACAAAGAGCAGGCACTGAAGGAGTGGCACTGGGTAATTTCCCAGATAAATGGCTTTGCATGACTTACAGGTAACCGTAATCAGTTGCAATTCAGGCACCTTTGAATAATGACTTTGAATGGTAGCTGTAGCAGGGCAGGAATACAGAGTATAGCATGATACCTAAGCCTAATCCTACTGAACCTTAAAACTAGCACTACACAATTTACCTATATTTATTGACACACATCCCCATCTCCTCAGTCCCATTCATGGCTCCAAACCTGCAGGTATTTGTCATCCAAAGGGCTCCTTGGGTGCACGCCTAATCGTTGGCAGAAGTCTTTGCCTGTGCTTAACAGAAACAAAATTATCTATGAAGTTTCACGGGAAAAATCGGAGGCCACTTGAAGAGAGCGAGGAGTTATACTTGGAGCAAAGAGATGCCATTTCATAACTAAGTGGTTTTGTTTGGGCTCAAACTTGTAACTGAAACACCACAGGCATGGTTACTTGTGCCAGCAAAGGGAAAAGGCTAAGAACAGAGGCAGAATGATGTTTCTAGATTAAAGTAATAACTCCTATTGAACAAACTGTAAGACTGGAAA
The DNA here is from genome assembly GCA_025769975.1 of Gallinago jamesoni. Lineage (NCBI taxonomy): Eukaryota > Metazoa > Chordata > Aves > Charadriiformes > Scolopacidae > Gallinago > Gallinago jamesoni. The sequence goes on along the minus strand of JAOQGH010000001.1, from coordinate 67,031,034 downwards.
AATTAGACCGTTTTTCAGATATGCACACCCAAAATATAAGTAGCAGCTTTCAAAGCTAAATACAAGCTGAGAAATTAGTTGCTCAGGGCTTAGCTCAAAGGATAACTGTAAGATTATGTTGTGAGAGCAAAGGTAGTTAGTGTCCCCATGAAATAAAGTGAGGTGATGAAGGTGAGGAAGAAAGAAAACTGATACAGTAATCTTACCCTCAGGAGAGCAAAGGCTGGTCGAAAAGACAAATAATGTATCTCCTGTGGATCACATAGATTTTAATGTGCTATAAACCACTCAATAGAGTCCATACTTCTGAAATCTAGTAATGCCATGAATTTTAGCTTTTAGGCTCATCTTTGGGTTTTTCTTTGTAGTAAGGGACCTACAGGACTGATGACTAGGACCAGAGAGAGTGATTACTTTTGTACAAAACATTTACTCATTGTCAGTAGGGGTTTTTCTTTGCCCTTAATAGATTGCCAGTGCGTGCTTGTTCTGCTGCAGAATGGTTGCTTAGCTTCCCACCTACTGCAAGAACACTCTGGACACATTCCTGGAAGGGCAAATGTAGAATATGGGGATGCTGCTAGTTTTCCCTGTAAGGGGTATTTTCTGTTGTAGGATAGCAGAGATAAACATAAATTTTATGTGTTTTTCCTCAGGCATGTTTTAGGTGTGTTACGACGTATAGAGAGCTTTGCTTGTGCCTAGGTTAACACAAATGGGGATTTGTGCGATGGTTCTGGGAAGGTTTCTTTCAATAGATGGGCTATTCTAGTACCATTGCTTAATGAATTTCCATGCAAGTACTAGAAAAAGATGGCATATGACAACCAGGGCTATAAGACTAGAACTTCTTTTGTACTGAAGCAGTTCCTTCTGACATTCAAGTGGCTCTCTCAAAAGCATGCATCTTCCTCTAGGGAAGCAATTCTTTAGGTAAAAATCCTCTTCAGATTACATATTGATGACTTTCCTTACAACAAAGGCAAGGGTTTCTGAACCTTGACTGTAACTCAGTACCTATCATTATGGTTGTTTAATTTTACAGCAGCAGTTGTGTTAGTTGTCAATCTTTACAGGTAGCTGCCTATACTTTTATATGGTTGACTGTATCAATGAAAGGGACATGGATATAAAACCAACTTTCTATCCCAGATTTAGCAGTAAGGAAGCTCCAATGTCTGTTCTTATTATGTCACTATCTTCAGGTGGTGTTAGATACGCCGGGGGCTTAGATATGTGTGGGCTTGGCCATACGTATTATAACACATTCTTCCAAGCCAGCCCATGACAAAGCTGATGATGTGGTACTGGTGAAGAAACAATTAGCTACTACAGTGTAGGAAGGAAGATTGAATATTCTATTTATTTTTTTTCAGTTGCCACAAATTGAAAATGAAGTGATTAAGATTGACAATAGCTTTAACCCAGTAATCTGAATACTGTCTCAAGACACACATACATTGGGTCCAATCTAAACACAGTGAATTTTCTTACTCTTGACAAAATCCACAGTAATTCTTCAGCACAGAAATAAGATTGGAGAAGTGTTCCTATCCTCCTTGGATTGATTAAGAGATTCCAGGCATTGTAGCATGTTAGTCATGCAGTTGCCTTTCCAGTTCTCACAGCAGAAAAGATCTAAAACCCAGGTGCCAATGAGAGACACTTCAACGTGAAGGCAAAGAGAGGGAATGTAAATAGAATCTACTAAATGGTAAAGCATTGCTTAGTTCAGTAACATGCATGTCTAAGTCTTGACTTCACCCTTGCAGAGTTCCAGGGGAAAACAGCCTGAGTATTTTCAAGCAGCTATAGTTTAGGGGCTTAATGTTACTGGTTTCTCATCTCATAGATCTCATAGACTCACAGGCATCATGCTGAGCTGCAAGTCTTGGTGCTTAAGTAGGATTAGTTACCAGAAGACATATTTGAGTACTTTGTTTGAGTATGAATGCTGATACTGAAAATGTTCCCATACTCAAAACATACTATTAACATCTGAGCTACGAGCATTTTTTGTTTCATTACTAAAGTGCATGAAGGGCTATACCCAACTACTTCTTAAGAAAGTCACGCCAGAGCTAGACTTGCCTGTCTGTGCAACTGCTCAAGCAATCACTTCTCTAGATTTTAAATTCAAATTGTGAATCAAGAGGAACATTTGACTAACATTGCACTTATGTTATACAAGTCCCTTTAGGAGCTGCCTGTGACTGCAGCTTCATTTACAACAGCAATATCTCTGTCTAAGTGTACTATTTGGCATCAGAAGCCATCTGAGTTGGACTTTAATAGTTAGCCTGAGAGGACAAAACAAGACTTGAGCTTCATCTGTTAGGAACTAACTTCACCCTTTTCCTTGCTCTGTGCAGCTGCATAATTTTCACACAGCTACTATAAGAACTGAGCCTATAATTCAAGCTGCAAGCCCTATGTCACATACACCAACGGCTTAGTGTATTCCCATAACTTGATGACCTTCTCTTGACTTTGCATTAGGATAGTGTTGGAGAAGTCTTTAAAAGGAGTAGGCAATGGGAAGGTGAAGGAAATCTCCTCCGTACAAGTGCTTGAATTCAGGTTACTAGTCCAAGACACCACAAACATTTGACACAGTGTCTGCTGAAAAATAGTTACTCATTCTGCTTCTAACTCTAGATTAGTTGCTTCATAGTTGGCCTCCTACAACTACACCCTGTCTCTCAGCGATAATTACATGAAAAGCAGATTCCAGCTGACAAGCCTCTTCCAGCAGAGGTTGAAGAGGGCTTAATGAAGATGTGGATCCTACCAGCAAAGGATCTGTGTTTGTAAAGTTAGGAACTAGGCTCAGAGGAAAGGAAGTGCTTTGATGGAGATATTAAGAGTCCAAGTTTGAACTTGGAGGCAGCAGAGCTTCCCTGACACTCAGCAAACTACACAGCAGCAATATCCTCAATTATACTGTTGATACTTCTCAGTTATTAGTTTCAATTCTTGTATAACTCTGCCCCCCACACTCCTACACATTACAGAAACACTAAACTTTCATTGCTGCAATGAGAGACCTATGTTCCTCTTGCATTTTGGGAGGCTTCAGTAACATTCCTGCCATCTTCAACTCAACTTACCTTGATCATCTTCCAGTTCCTCATTGCCTACTTCGAAGCTCTGAGGCAAGATGTCGTTATGCAAGAACAAAATTAGTCTCTACCACTCAATTCTATTATTAAGCTGCCTTCTACTTCTGCCCATATCTGGGGGCTTCCCAGATGATGCTGAACATATTAAGTTGATAGGCCCTATTCTTTTGAACAAGGTCCCATCACATTTTATAGGAAAGTTGCAGTGACAAAATTTTTCCTGAAAAATAAGTTGTTGGAGAGAGGTGAGCATTATCTCCCTTGTAGGTGCAAGCTCATTATTAATTTTGACCACTGAACTCTGGCACTATGGAAGAAACTAGGGATTCAGAACCAAGGTAAAGATACCATGAAAAGGAAACCGATGCTCCAGCCGGTACACCTGACGAATAAGATACACCATTGAATGTACTGTTCAGCCTCTCTCACTTGGACTATAAAATACTCAAACACACTGACAAATGAAAGGGAACCAAGGTGCACAAACAAACCCTTCTGCTTTTGTACTTGTACCCAAAATCCTTCATCTCAGATTGCAGAAGCTTAACTGAGGTGACAGAAAAAAACATTGTCATTCTTAGTCCAAAGAGAGAGGTAAAACATGAAGAAAAAAGTGATTTGTACAGCATTATCTGTCTATCACTATCCAAATATTTTACTGCAGACAGATTTATAGCATATATCCAGGATCATTTTACTTCAGTCTTATGACTGTAACTGCCTTTCACAGGCAAGCCAGTTTACCCTCTCACACACTCATTTGTGCCAATGTGACTCCTTGAAATCACGCACAATCACCTGTCTTTACCACCCTTCTGCCTATCATTACTGCAATAAACGAGAGGATAATATTATCCTTCCCTCCATCAAGACTTTCCTGTGTCAAACTGAAGATGTCACAGAACCAGCCTATTATAGGTTGATGGAAGCCAAAGGAACAAAGAATTTGACCTTAAGGAGCATCAACATTGCCTATGATGGTAGACAACATAATCCAAAAGTCCCCGTACTACATTCTTGCCTAAATCTTCATCTTTTTTGAAACTAGAAAACAGCAATTTACCAGCTATTTTTAGTTATCTAATGCTGCTCCCTTTTCACTTCTGGCTACTTGTTCCTGACTTTACAATCACACTTATGCTGTTCAGTGACCAGTTTGGTTACCTTCACACTGGCCTGCACAGCCTTCTCTTGTATCTAACATCATCTTCCCCACTATTTATCGGTTTATGGCATAGAAAAAGCAACCAGCAGCGAGGATGCAGGACAGTGACTCAGAACACCAGTTTACATTCCCCAAACAAGGAGATTCATGGCAATTAGATTTTAAATAGCATCTCACCTCACAGCACAGAGGGCATGTTTTTTTCTCCCACAGAGGGAGAGCGGCTCCGTCCTTAGATATTAGACCACAAACACTAAAAGCCAGGCCAGTCAGCATACAAGCTGAATCATAGTCACTCCCAGAAAGCACAGCTTAAGAGACAACCTTTCCATCCACAGTATTTGACTCACATCATTGTTGTCAACAAGAGATGAAAGAAATTACCTTATCAGGCCTTTGCTGAAGAACTGGCAGATTCTCCTGTTTGCTTAATGAAAGCTAAGCCATATTTGATCTCCATAGTAACAATAGCAAACAAATATGCTCAGAAAGGGATGGACAATCTACTACGGGAATCAGGTTACATTTATACCTACATTGTAGACACTGCATTTTAGCACTAACCAAGTCACAGCTGGGCAATAGCAGCTATAAATCTATATCCTTGCATTCCACACTGCCATTCTCTCAACTTTCCATCTTTCTTCTTGAAGCTTGGTCTCTGTTCAAGAGAATTTCTACAAAACATTAGAACATATCTCTGCATCTCAGCTGGATATTTTCGCCTGGCATTCAAGTTAGGAACCTAGTTTAAGCCATAATAAGGCCTCAGCTGTTCTTCTCCAGCTACACTGCTTATTATGAAAAGTATCAGCCATGTCTACCAAAATAGTCTTCTTACCTGAGATGGGCTGCTGCCTCCTCACCCCACTCTTGACCTTCCATAACTCTGAGAAGGTTCCCATCAAATCTCTTGTTTTGTGGTACCAAGAGGTTGTCCTGAAGTCTCCTTAATACCTTATCTACAAGTACCAGCACATTCTTTTTGTGTTTTAGCAGCAGGTAAACCTTCTGTCATCACATAGCAGAGACACCATGTCTGAACTTACAATCCTCACTGAAGGGACCCCTAATGCCATCCTAAAATGCTTCTAGGGATGACCTTTCAAGTCATATTCCCCTTATATCTGAAAGAAGTGGCATCCTAAGCCCTACCAGCTGGCTAGGGCAGGTCAGACAACATGCAGTAGCCAGTAAGGTCTAGAAAACCTTTAACAGTTCTCTGAAAGACACTGATAACAGGGCATGAAACCATTATTCAAAGCAGTGCTGCTTGCAGCAATTATCATTATGGATATTTCCTCATTCTGACGGGCAATAAGGTACCAGAATAAGCTCTGTAGCTGGTAAACTATTGCCACATCTTTAGAAGAGTGTCTCCATGATATGCTCACCCTGCAGATCTAACCTCTTTGGAACTGGCAGTGAAGAGCCTTTCTGCACTACATCGCAGGGGGACTTTACAAACAGACTCTCCCCAGATGTGTAGGTAGCAGCAGCCATATTATAAACTCTGTTTACTAAAGGTAATGTAAGGTAATCCTTACTGTAGCCAGTCTAACAAAACCAAGGACAGACAACAGCAAAAAGATAGTGCAGACTTGGGTGCAAAGCACTGCTTTTATGGATAATTATTTCTTAGAATATTTTACATACACTGTGGCTTGTAAGACTGGTGAGGCTACAAAATCAACAGCTCCTTGCAGGACTATTGCAAAAGAGGTTAAAGATATTAATTTAACTGTCCAGAAAAAGCAAAATATAAAGTCAACAACAGGGCTTACCCGATGCATCTGTCCACCATTTTCAAATTAAGCCATGTGCATTTCCTTCCCAAAGAGTTAATCCTACAGTACAGGCAAAGCAGAGGTAAAAAAGAGAAGCTGAAATTACACACTAGAACCATGCCTGTAGGGGCCCAGTAGCACCCAGTCAAGACAGAAGCCAAGCAATCTCTTCTCATCACATACACATTCAAAGAAGTTATTTTAGATGAAGCAAAATCACCATCATAATTTTTACACTGCAGTGTTGTCCTCCAAGTGGTGGCTCTTTCACACACACACACACCCTTTTATGCCTTTTATTTCCACTATTGCCATTTAAACATCTTTCTGTGAGTTCAGGATAAAGAAGCCAAGTCACATACAGAAAATATATTTTAAAAAACACCCACACTCACCTACACTCAGTTAAATGCCAAGCTCTTTTCCCAGCCAAGGGGAAATGAATTTAGGAAAGACCAGCTTCCAAAGACTGGCAAGCATTATCCTAGCTACAGCTTTGCAAAATCACATCTACATCAGATATTCACTCACCTAAATACTACACTGACCACTGAACCAAAACTTCATGAAAATGCAACTTAAAAATACAAACTACTCCTACAGCTTAAATGAAACTAACCCAGACTCTCCATTGCATCAATCTGGCATTTCTGCTTTGTTTCTAGCTACTGGTTCAGAGTTTACTCAGCCTTGCTGAAGACTGACATTAAATTAAAAGTTTAGTAAGGCAGTAAAAATAAGATACCTCCTGTCCTAAGCATTAAAAGAAAGCAATTAAGGTCTCTTTATAGACTTCATGGCTTAGAGATAAGCACTTCACGGGGTCTGATTCTAATTAATACCTCTGATTCTTTGATTAGTAGCAGCATGTCATTCAGGTGACTTCACTTGAAAATCAACATTTTGGTAGTTAACACTTGTGTAAGAGGGCTTCCAAAGCCACGTGGTTATCCTTGATCCTTCACTTAGGTAAAAGGGCGTGGAGTTAAAAAGGTATGGGGACAACATGGAAAAAAAAAACACCAACAACAACACAAAAGCTCTGGAATCAGTTTTGAGTCTAACTTGAGTATTTTTCCAGGAATAAACAAGGTCATCAGGGAGAAGTCTGTCCTGTTTACTTGCAAATGGGCCATATCACATTTTTGTGTGCCCTGGGGAAATCCTGCTGCCCTATTTTTCCATGCTTTGCTAACAAAATGGGCATAACGGTACTGCCTTGATTCATGATCTTAGAGTAAAGATAAATCTACTTCTAAATGTAACCAGGCTCCGAAGTTTTGATCACAGACTTCAGGACAAGATCCTAAAGCTTTTGTTTGGAGCCAAGAGAATTAGAATCAGGGAGTTAAAAAAAAAACACACCACCACAACACAAAACTTAAACCCTGGCATCTGAAATAGCCAGCAACAGCCCCTCTGTCCAGCCGACTGCACAGATAATCTCCCTGGACTTGCTTCCCTTTCATAATGATGCAGAACCACCAGTGAGCAGAGGCAGATTATGACAGGCTCACAATAAACATGTCTGAATCCCAAGCATGTGGCAATGTCAATGTGAGAGCAAATTTAAAAATACATTCAGGAGAAAAAAAAAAAAATGAAAAAAAAAAAAGCAAGTGGGAAAAATAAACCCTGCCTGCAGCATAGCTGCAATAGGCACATCTGCGGCTTTGCACAGGGGCACAGGGGGCAACCCTAGGCAGAAGCGAGGTGCACTGCAGTCCCAGGATACAGCATTTCCAACCCACCCCTGGCTGGAGACCCTACAAACTGCGAGAAAACCCATGTTGCCTTTCCACAAAGGCTAAAAGAAGCTTGGAAATGTTTAAGGCAGCCTAGCCACCACAGAGGAACAAAATGCAATAACACGTTGGCATGGGCTACTCTGTCCTACCAAGGTTGATTTTATTCAACATGTTTATTGCCTGGATTGTCCAAGTCTTGAAGCATTCAAATAACTTTCAGTGATGGAAATCCATTATAAATGTTTCAGAAGTACAAAACCTTCAGTGAAACCTCAGAACCTCATCAGGAGCAGAAGGGGAAATTTGTTTGTAATTTGAATTGCACAATATTTCCCAGAGATAGCAGCTTCTTTAGCCCAGTTTTCTCACACATGTGAAGTCATTTGCAGTCAGAACTGACTTACCACCACTGACAGGCATATCAGCCATGGTCTTTGCTCCTTCTTTACCCAAACAAACATAGATCTGATGTCTGAATGCTTCTTTTTCCTGGCAGTATGTTTATACGCAACCAAGCGACAGACTGCTGATGGAGGGCAGACCATTCAGTCCCTTTGAGGTGTCCTGGTAGGCAAAGCAAAAAAACCTCATGTTAGACTGCTGCACCTGGGAAAATGAAAGGATGGCATGGAGTGACATTATCCCAGGCCATTAGAAGATAATGTGGAATTTCCAGAGCAATGGCCAAACACAAGTATCCACATGCCCATCATGTGCTTGACAAGAGTCATGAAAAGACCAAGACACTACAGACATGGCTTAGGGCTGGACAAATTGTCTGCTAGTGCAAATTTTCAGGCCCTCACAGATAAGTGAGCTAGTTTACATGAGCTGCCTGCTTCGTAAGTAGTTGTCTTTCTTTCATTTGGGACTCATTTCAGAAGCAGCATCTCAAATCTTCTGCTTCTGACTTGATTGTTAATTAGGACATGCCGGTGCAAGCCAGAGTACTGGGGCTAAGCCTCATCCCCTCGTCAATGGGACCATTTGTTTTTCCTCTCTCCTAATAATCTGTGGAAGCCACAGTTGGGTCTGTCTTCTTAGAAGACAGGGAGCAGTCATTTATAATTAAAAATACAATGAGAAATATAGGGAAAATTTAGATTAGCCTGTTAATGGTGTTAGGTAAAAGAAAAAATATACTTTTTACAATGAATTATGGCATAAGGTGACTTCTACAGAGCTAGAGTCTGATTTTACTTTCAACAGAAAAAATAGAGTAACTTCAAACATCTGACAATCTCCTTCTCCCCTTCTGAAAATGAGAGGACTTTTTTTTTTTTATTTAGAAAAGAAGCAGCAAACATGAGGAGGACATGAGCAGACAGGAGAGGTCTTACCTCTGACACTGAGAACATTCTTAATACTCTTTGTAAGTGACATCCTTCCATCACCCCTATCGATTCAAACGATTGTGCATGATGAAACATCACAGAAGAAAGCAGGATTTGAGAAGGATCTTGTACACCAGCAGGTGGTTTGTTTGTGTTTATTGTTTTTTTTTCAATTCAACAATCCAGGTAGTTGGAGAACAATTGTGAATTAATCAGCCTGGTTAAGTACCCTGAAAAGCATTATGGCCCCCTAACCTGCTGTGTACAGACACTTCCACGTGCATCACGGCTGCCCGAGATTAAAGTACAAAACTAAATGAACACAAAAGGGTCTCTGCCATTTCATCACCCAGGGCCTGCCATCCTGGAAGGGCGTCCCAGGAGCTGGATGCAGGCCAGCCAGCACAGAGAGAGAGGGCTGTGCAAGGCAAACCCAAGCGAAGGAGCTGGGACACGGAGGGAGCTCCAGGGAAGCTGATCTGCTCTAAAGTCATTATTTCATGCCCAGTCATTTACTCCCACCAAAATGGAGTGAGGCAAACGGAGGTGAAAGACCGAGGAGGGGAATATTTAAGTAAGTGTCTATTTTTCCATGCTGACTCTCACTCACATTCCTGGCCTCCAAGACACCATTATTTCCCACGTTTTCCCACATCTCTCTAAGGAAAAAGACAGCAGATCCATGAAAATGATAACACACGCTTCTCTCTGTCTCCATTATACTCTGAACCAGAGCATGGAAATCCACCTTCCTGAGGCCAAACCACATGCTTACTCACACTGTCACCCCCATGCGCCCCCACTTATGAAAAGGACCAAAATTTGTGGCAGCCTTCCTGCTTGGGCTGGGTCGGTGCCTGGCTCACCCCAAATACAAATCCTTCCCCCTTCGCTGATCCCCGAGACGGTGCTTTTGATCAGCAGACATTAATTTAGCAAGACATTGATAGGGAAGGTGTTGCCCATATCCCCCCCACAGCCGCCCATTTGCCCAGGATGGATTTCACAGAATCACAGAATCACCTAGGTTGGAAGGGACCTTTTAAGATAATCTAGACCAACAAATGGAGAAAAAAAACCCCAAACAAACAAACAAAAAAACTACACACACAAAAAAACACAAAAAAAACCAACAAATAAAACCACACACCCCACCACACCCAAAACCAACACCAATCCACTAATAATCCATACCCCAAGCACTATATCAACTCATCTCTTGAATACCTCCAGGGATGGTGCCTCAACCACCTCCCTGGGCAGCCCATTCCAATGTCTGACAAC
>JAOQGH010000001.1:66983971-67014134 GCA_025769975.1 Gallinago jamesoni | reverse complement strand
AGCAAGGTCATCTCTCCTAGTTTTGATATCCGCACAGTAGGCACGTTCCATGAGCCCCAAAGAGTTAAACGGCATCCACATCTGCAGCAGTGTGATCCATCCAAGGCATCATAATGTTTTGTGGTTCAATCCACGTAGTTGGCTCTGTGAGTCATCTATAATGTATTTTGAAAAGGAAATAGGCTGAGGAAGTGGTGGAACAAAACATGTTAATCCCACAGAAGTTCAATATGAGCAGTCAACAATTAGGTAAGGAAGAAAAACCAAAGAAAACATTTGGATCTGTGTAAGAATACACAGACAAATACATTTTCTCCATTTCCTTTATCCTGTGCACGCTAGTCCATATTTTAGACTGGTTTTACATTACTGGTAATACCTAGCTGGCTTAACTAGTTGTTGAAGGCTGCAGGTATATGAAGAGCCTAAAATACTGTGAGCCAAGCCTCCCAAAGAGTATGAGAATAAATGTATCAAAGTTGGGTTGGTTTTTTTTAGGAGAAAGCTGTAAATAAACATATGTTGGTCAGAATTTTCCGCTCAGGAACATGTATTTGTTCAGAGTGAAACATTTCACAAAAATATATTTCCATACTGTTTTTTTCCCCAGGTATGGGGAGAGAAATATTTTTTCAGCATACCTAAAAGGCAAGCAAATGATGTGGTTATCAAGTTTGCTGAAGCAAATGTTTCAGTCTTACTAGTTGGAGTAGAAAGTTTTTGGATTTTTATTTTTTTTTTTCATTTTGCAACTCATTTTGAATAACAACATTGACAGGATGAAAGGAAACATATAAATATTACTAATTTACCCAGTTATTGTAAAATCTTGTTTTCTGAAGTAGCCTAATGTTTTGGATAACTTTCAAATAAAATAACAATTTAAAAAAAATTAAGAAGAGAACTTGAATTTTTTCTGTCTGTTGGAAAATTTAATCTATCAGTACTTTGGGTGGCTTATATAAAGTGAGCTCATCAAGTCATAGTACTGCATTCCAAGTGAATTATGAGGACTTTCAAGTATTGTGATATTTGAATTCTGTCTATATTAATTAATTTATTTTTTTAAAAAAAAAAGACAAATATTGTAATTTCCAGAAATCTGCTCCATTTCAAAGCTAGGCTGTGTATAATGGCAACAGGATGAGAACTTGACTGTAATGCACATCTCAAAAAAAATACTATGTAAAATGCTGTACATATCCAAGGATACACATTCATTCTCTGAAGGTCTCATGTAATAATATTTCACGTATGACACACGCTTGCTTGCACTAGCAGACCAACATGTTTTCACAAGATCAGTTATTTTCTTAAATTTTATAAAGATTTTGGTTTTGGTAACTGAGCATGATGCACAGCTTATCTCTGTGTATTCAGTAACTCCTGCATAGGCAATGCCAATGAGAGTCCATCATCCCCCTTGGTCCCCAGCACACCAGAACTTAACACAAGCTCTCCACAGTGGAGACATGTATCTGCGTAGAGTTTGCAGGTTCCACAGGCAGACTGGGGCCCAACGGCCAGTACAATTTTACAAGTGCATAGAGCCTTTAATCAAAAAGCAGAGTAAACAAGACTTATAAATCCTTAGGCGTACTCATTTTTATTGTCAGGTCCCTCACCTGCTTCCATCTTTTTCTGATGGTATGTACTGTATATTTCCTCCTCCAGAGTCCGTTGACTCATTTAAAACGTGCTTTTCATCATACATCACAAATATGTAAACAATTTGCCACACCAGATTCCTTAATAAATAATCCATCGCCAGGGCTTATTGTCCCTTTGACAGCTGAATTTCAAATAAATGACAATATGAAAACTTACAGGTAAAATTAATCTTTTGTCATTTCCCTTCAGTTCCAGCCGCAGCTCTAGAGGTGCCTGTGTTCTCCTGTGAGGTCCGGCGTCAGACCATAAATCTGAAACACTCCCAGGGCGATCACAGGGGAAGAGAAGCAGTTTGTTGGCACGAGTAAGAGGCTTCCATCAGCCTCGATTCTATGACTCAGAGATGCCATCTTCAAGGAGATATCTCTGACAGCTTTTTCTGAGCTGTAGGAAGACGTGGAAGTAAAAGGTTTCCAAATACAAGTAAGGTAAACATGCTTGAGTACTTTTTCAAACCAGCAGGACAAGTGAACCCAAAACATAACCTTTTCAGGGTGTCCCCTGTGGATGCCAAATTTTTCTTCCCTACATTTTCCTTGTATGTTATAGTTAGACTTGCAGAATGAGGCCAGATGGATTATATAAGATCTTTTTGGTGTTAGTTCCTCATGCCTCTTTGTCTTAGCCTCTGTCACACTGTCTCAACCCATTGCCAGATACTGCTTGTGATACTGTGTTTCTTTGAAGCCATGAGGCTCATGTGGGCTTTGGCTGGAAAAATGAAAATTACAAAAATTCCTAGGTGCTGGATAACTCCCCAGATAATACTTATTTAAGCAGCGTGACAAAAACACAAGTTTATTTAAAAGACCTGAAGAAATAACATCTTTACAGAATGGCTATTGGTTACCCACTTGTACTTTTCTCAAGTCTCAATTAGCAAGCCTGAGCAAAACCTGTCACGTAGAAAGATAATTTAAAAACACATAAATAATCAGATTAAAGCTTCCTGCAGCTAATTTCTCCTAGTTCATGCTTCCAGGAATCTTCAACCCATGTGCTGAACCTTACTTCTTAGAGACAAATTGGCATTCCTGCCGATATGTGCATCACCTCTTCCAGGGGTCACCAGAATCGAGAACTCATGCAGCTCAGGCATCTCCAGCGTGCAAGACAAACACGGAGAAAACAGAACACCAGGAGGAGATTAGATAGTGATCAATCTGAGAAAATTTAGCTAAAATACAAAGGGATGATGAAACATGGAAAGCAGCATATGTACACGATGGTTTGGTACTTAGGAAACATGGTATCGACGGAAGGAGCAGCAGGGGTCATTTCTCGTGTAGGGTCCCATTCTCCAGCAAGCTTCAGATAAATGGGCTGCTCTGTGGGGAATCCTAATGAATCAGTAGACACATGCAAAGGTCTGCCCCAATAGATCTCATCGTAAGAGAGAAGCATTGGAGAGACAATATTGTTATAGCCACTCTCAGAACAAAGTGTTTAATTCCAAGATCCTCAATTACTAGGAAGAAATAACCCAATTGAATAGATTTCAGGGGAAATAGCAGAACCCGTGTATTTACACTTAACGTATGTATTGGCAAAAATAAAAATAAGTAAAAATCTAGGAACAAATTGTGAGAGATGTAAATTGCCTCATCTTCACAGAGGCAAGAGAGCTAAGAGAAGTCATGCAAGATAAATATCTCTCCTGATATCTCTCCTGATAGAATAGTGAAGTAGTTTGAAGCAGGTCTGACAAGATGCAGGGTAGGTACAAAAAGAGCTGAAAAATAAAATAAAGGTTCAAAATAGAATAAAAGTTTGAAATTTAAAAAGGGGAGAATGTGACGAACAACAGCATGACCCTGGAAGTAGGTGCTGAAAGTCAAATCTTGGTCTTTAACATTAGAGTAGATGAAGAATAATCTCAAAAGCCCAGTAGTGCAGACTGGATGAAAAATAAGGTCCCTTTGCAATTTCTCTGAACCTCTCAGAGACCCTCAGAGTTTGGGAAATAAAGTTGCTCCATGGCAGGTATGAAAAGGGAAAGTCACAGAACAATATCCCTCATGGTCAGAACAAAAAGAGCCACTAGACAGGAGGACCCGTCACACAGCATGGTCTCTAGGGAGTGGAAGAAGCTGTCAGTAGTTTTAAAGAAAAAATTAAATCACTTTAATGGTCAAAGGAAAGTAAGGGAATAAAAATTAGATAAGGTTAAACACAAGGAATTAGGATCAAAAGATTCCAGAAAAATAAAACTGGTGCAATCATCCTATGGAAAAAAAAAAAAAAAGTTTAATGGCTTTATAGACCTGAGTATATTAGAAAGTACTGAGTTATGCTTCTCTTGAACCAGTATTTCCCCTCCCTCGTCCCTTGCGCTCCAATGGCAAAATGTTTAAAACAGTGGTAAACCGAGACACTTTTGAGCAGAAGGTTGTCATTCCTGCAAAATGCAATAATAAATTTGCATTCTCTTTAAACAAGTCATAACAGAGCTACTAACACGGAGCATAAATCATAAAATGAGCAAAAATAAAAAAAACATCTGCAAATGTCTTTCTGTGCTTCAATGCCTTTTCGTAAGTGTGCAGGCTAGATTGAAGAGCGATGTGATAACGTTCATTTAGAGACGTGTCAAACTGTCTCAGTGCACACCTGAGACCAAACTTGCCCAGAATCTGAGCAAAGGCAGTTCTGAGGTTAGGTGCTGCACCATCGTTATGTTTCATTCTGGCTCACATAAACAACAGGCACTTCAGTAACTACTTTACCATACGTTTAATCCCCATGTAAAATAATGAAGATAACAGTGCAACAGCTAGAAACAGCTACTTTAACCAGCCACAGGCAGCTGAGAGTTTGATTGATAGGAAACATCCAACTGGAACTGGTTGATGCCAGCAAAATGCTTTACAGTTGGAAAGGTCTCTGGTGTTAATTTTGGGATCTCAGAAACAATGCGCCTAAAAGCGACGTGATCATTGGACCAGAAGCTAACGCAGTGCATTGTGGAGATATAATGATATTTACATGATCAACAGGTGCATATATGGAACAGCTTGGCTAAAAGTCATAAATACTCCTGGACACCAGATAAAGATATTTGTGGGAGTACCAAATTGAAATCTCACCTTGTTAGTCTACTGCTTTTTCCAAGGGGAAAAAAAGTAATAAAACTGTGACTACTCTAGCATTATTTTTTCTCCTTTAGTATGCAATCATCATCACACACACACTCTTTTCCCCCTGTGTTTCCCCTGGAGCTTAAGTAAAGCATCTGAAATGCTTTTATAAATCTGGCTTTAGTCACTGGTCTTTAGGTGTGGAGTTCATTGTTTAGGAATAAGATTACCATCAAAATCCATCAGAAATAAAGACCCTCCAAAAACCATAGGAGATTGAGTTAAAATTGTGCTAACTTCCTGGGAACCTTCCAGATATACCCATTTCTATCTCCTTTCATTACACAGCTAATATCTCACACCTCTAAAGCAGAGGTAAACCATAACCCACAACTGGAAAATATATGGTGGACTGGTGGTAGTGGCGGAGGTTTGGAGGGGAAGTTGGTTGTATTTTTTCAGAGGAGATGCGTTATTAAATTAGAATCCTGAGCGATACATGAGAAGTATTTCAATACACTGGGTAGATTTATAAATCAGTTCACTGCATTTGAAACCTAAGCTTCACATCTGCTGTGTTCTCAATGCTAGCTGTGAGAAAAAGCATTGAAAGAGTGATTACAGAGAGTTTATGCCAAAAGCGGGTTATACTGCTTGTAGGTATCATAAAAACACATACCATGCCTGCTACTTTAACTCTGGTAAGCACATCTTGCATTCAGCGATGCGCTTTCCAGACATCATTACTGTCAGTTCATTTGTTGTTCCCTCGGTTCCTCCATCCTGGCCCTGTCTGAATGGTTCTTTTTTTTAAAAACGTTGCCAAAGGATTCCCAGTACTTCAGCAGTAAGCAAGCCACATACGCTCCCTGTGGCTGCTGCTATAGGACAACAGGTGTTCCCAGAGTCATATAATAGCAGGAGATGTACTCAGACCTCCGTTCTGTGTGGCACTGGCCTCCAAAGTGAGCCAGATCGTTTCATTTGGTGATGTCAATGCAGTCTGATTGACAGCTCCTTTCCTTTTTAATGGATGGGCAGGACGGGGAGAAAAGCAACACAGGAGCCCACTGCGTTTCTCTGAGGGATCAGCCAACTTTCAGTCTCGCGAGGTGCTTGTGTGAACAATGGAAAAACAAAAACAACATCCCCCCCTGGGAATGAGCACGCCACTTTGCAAGCTCAATGGAAACGTACGGTTTCAAGTAGAATCTGACGTGACCACCCACAAGCAGGGTCAGATATAGGGCTAAAGCAATCAACACGTCTATGCGCAGCTCACAGCATTATCAAACATTATCAAACAGTGACAATCTCTGTTCACGGTTCTTTTAATTGGCAATGCCTACCATCGGAAGAGCACTGCATCGGGATAGACCCGTTCTCACAAAGTTCCTTCAGGTCCTAAAATTCTTTGAAAAGTCAAGTCAATAGCATCTATGCTTACCAGAATATCTTTCTAAACATGGAGCATAACCAAACCGAAAAAGTCTGTTGCCTTATTTATCTCACCACTGTGGAATTCTGAAGTCTACTGAGATTATTTAGAGGTGAATATTCATTTTTTTATTATTCAGCATTTTTGCAGTCCAAACTTTCTGTGCTAGTATCCCGGTTTCCAAAATCCCAAATGCCAAACTCACAACTACACTTTTTGACAAAGACAACCATATAATTACATGTTGGCAGTTATTCCAAAGTATTTTAAGTACCAGGAAATGTGGGAACAACATAAAATAAATAGCATAACACAAAAGAAAAATACTATGAATCACACAGTACATTTTTTTATGTTAGCTATGTGAAAATGCTAAAGCTGTTGCAATATCTTCATTTTAACTGGAGTGCCATGAAGAATAATATGTCCTGTTACAGACCGTATGTCAAGGTGAGACAAATGATGTCTCTTAGATGTTATTCCCGTCTGTGATTCTCTATTTCTGCTTTTCATCTCGTGCCCTTTTGGATATGAGAGGTTTGTTCTGGCCAAGCAGAAGTTGTCTTTTCCCACAGCCTGCACTACTTGGGTGGAGGCTACAGCATCCTTGCCAAGTGGCTGGAACTCTAGGGATTTGCTCCAAGTGCACCAAAGTTCTCCAAGAGGACATCACCTCACCATGAAGTTCTTTCCAGAGTCCTGTAGCAGCATGAGATAAGAGAGTCTCAGAAAACTGCTTCTTCATCTTCTAAATATGGTTTGAAACAAGCTGCTTTTATTCCAGAAGCCAAATCGCCTGAATTTAGAATATTCTCAATACTTATGCCTTTGGTCAGTTGTTTTTTTTTAAACTTAAGCTTGTTAGAAAACTGAACAACTGACAATATCAGTAACTATATTTGGAGTTGGTGAATGAACAAATACTTTAGAAAAAGAGGAAATTGTCCTAACGGTTGTTTAAAGAACCTTTGGTTTCATATCGTGGCTGGAAACATGACACAGAACTGTAATTGTTAATGATGGAGGAAGCTCAAAGTTTTGCAAGATGCTTTTCCACACTTTTGATTATGCAAACCCCTGTTTTAAGACTCACTTGCTTCCTTTCTTAATGCACAGCATCCAGCACAGCAGCACAGGGTTTGATGTCCTTCCCTTCGTTTTCACCGTTTCCTCCATCCTTCATCAAATATTCTGTAGACCAAAACCAAACTCTGACTCCTGCCAGCCCTAACACAGGCATAATCTTTTGAACAGTTTGAAAATCAAAAAACTTAGGAAAAATAGCTTAGGGAGACCCAAATCACCAGGTGAAGAGGTGAAAGAAAACCAGATAATTCAGCTCATTAGCTTGACTGATACCAACCATTAAATATCTAAAGTGATGCTCAAAAAAACCCCAAAAAGGCAGAGAGACTTGAAATCATAGAATTGAAAGGAAAAGTATACTCTGGAACTTTTACTGAGATATTGAGCTTTAATGTTAACTTTGTTCACGTTCTCTGTTTCTAATACTACGAAGATTTGGCTTTCTTTCATTTAATTACCCTCGCAACTAAAAAGTTCAAACTAAAGACAAACATCAGATATCAAAAGACTGAAAGAATTGTCTATTTTATTCTTTTTTCCTCTGCCCACTGTGACAATGTTTTGTTAGTAATATTTTAGCAAGGATGAAATTAAAACTAAGAGCTTGTGACAGGGTCTCAGCCGTAGAAGAAAAGGACGGTAACATTAACCGAAGCGACAGCTTCTGCACATTTCAAACTACTCAGAGAGACCCAGAAGGAGCAGAGGAGCTTCCTCTGACACAAAGGAACATAATTCACACTGGAGGACTTATGGCCGGTCCTCTTCCTCCCACCCACACAGGGGGAGCTGATGAATGAAGGTGAATATCAGCAGCCCCCATGATTTATTTCCTCGCATCACAATATATCAGAAGGAAAAGACAGACAGGCTGCTCTGCATATTACGGTGCCAAATGCCACAGACAAGCTGAGTAAACAGGGACAGGCTAAGGATTCCTGGAGATAAAGACTTCTCTCCCTCAACTTGTAGCGTAAGAGTAGAGTTGATCCAGAGCTGCTCTGGCTGCCTTAGGACTCCTAGGCTGCAAAACCTCCAACATCTGCTATTCAGACCCCCTTAATGTATCTAACAGGCTGCTTTGTAAAATTCCCATCACAAGAGGAGCTACGATAAAATCCCATTCCTCAGTAAAACACAAACCAACCAAACTCCCCAAGGCATCACAGAAGTTGTGACATCTCTGCAACTTTCCTGCCTATAAGTAGGAAAACTTCTTATTTTCTCTATATTCTTTACCTTTCGCTGTCTGAAACAGAGATGCCCAGGAAAACATTCACTGTCCTTTGAATCTGGGGGAAGGAGAGGAAGAGAAAAAAATTAAATCCTTAAAAAAGTATTAAAAAAATTACAAAGGTACTTTATTTGACCTTTGAGGTTCCACAGGAAATTTTTACAACAAGCTAAAAAGATAAGAAAGCAAGCAAAATTTACTTAGAACTGTATTCTAATTCATGAACAGTGTGCTAAATAGCACGCGTCACAGAAATGTCTGAACATGCCTCAAAATAGCAAATATAAAATATGAAGTAAAAATATCTTTTTCAACTCTTGACTTTTTAATTTTATCTGATTCAATGGTCTATTTCCAACATGTACAGCTCTGAGTTATTTATACAAGGCAGTTATAAATTATTAAAGTATCCCTTGTTATACTATTTACTGTTTTGTCAAACCTAAAGCA
This sequence comes from Gallinago jamesoni, assembly GCA_025769975.1. Taxonomy (NCBI): domain Eukaryota; kingdom Metazoa; phylum Chordata; class Aves; order Charadriiformes; family Scolopacidae; genus Gallinago; species Gallinago jamesoni. The sequence continues at coordinate 67,005,178 of JAOQGH010000001.1, read as the reverse complement.
CATAAATCTTCACACTTCAGGTGAGATCTGCACTTTTGTTTTCCACAGCTGGGCACCGTCTCATTAGCACATATTTCTCCAGAACCCAAAGAAGAATCTCATAATGCTCATAACTCTGTGCAGAGGACACACAGTGCAGATCAAAACACAGAAGGGCACAGATGGAGATGTCTCTCTGTGTGTATATGGCACTAACCAAAAGCAAACGCTAAATGGTTTATTTAGTTTGCTCAATGTCCTTGAAGTTCAGATTTCAAGTTACAGGCAAGCATTCAAGGATGCTTGGACTGTCGATTAACTCTCTTGCAGGGAAGAAAAGATAGAAAACTTTCTTCAAAGAGAGGAAATCAGAGCACATTGAATGCTCAATTAAAGATCTAAGTTGGGGAGAGCAAGAAAGCAAACTTAATTGCTTTCAAGTATCACAATCAAATGCTAGACTGAATTACACATGCCTTGAGAATGCCCAAAAATTGTGTACAATGTCAGGGAGATAGGGAAAGAAGTATGCCTAAGAGCTGCATGGACAACCCCTGCTGGGATCTAAGCATTGAGGAACTGAAAAAACCAGCCTCCTGGGCAGCTGAGAAATAATTTGGAATGAAACAAATAATATAAAGTTCTGCAAACTGGTACTGTAGGTAACTTTCTGAAAAAAGTGCATTATCCCACTACACTTTCTGAAGGACTTATCCCTTTATTAAGTAAGTGAGGTGCACGCAGATGCAGAAAGAGAATTCAGCTCACCAAACTATGGCTGTGTCAACTTAGTTGGTAGACCCCACTTAAAGACCAGAGGGGAACCAGCTTGCACAGGGTTTTGTCTGCAGGACAGGGCTTGGCCATCCACCCCAAGGTCAGGTGCCTGCTGGAGAAGTCTGTATGAGGGGGTGAGATGCATGTTGTTGAAGTCTCAAAGCAGGGAGGAGGACTTGCACCATTGCATCCCATTAATCTGGGCAGTAATTGAGGGGCATTAGCAGCGTTGGAAGCCAGTGTGTGCAGGACCTTTAGTTTCCCTTTTCAGGGCCAGGAGCCAGCTCCCAGCCCAGCCAGTAAGTGTAGCTGTCAATTCCAGAAAACCAGAATTATAGCTGGCTTAAAATAACACCCCTCCTCTCAGGAGCTGGTGCAGCATCATTCCCCACACAAAAGCTGTTCACTAGCTTTGGGAAAAGAGCAAAGACTATTTGTATGAATTTTCAGAATGCAGTTTAATTTATTTAAGGCTTTGCTAGACATTTTGAGAGAAAGGGCAGCAGAGTTGTGGAAGTTCTGGAAGTGTTTTGTGATATGCTTTGGGTTGGGGGTAAGCATAAGGAAGAGGTCCTCTTTCAAGATGCCTCTCCTTCCTTTCTGCCACAATAACCACGTCAGCTGAAATCAAATTAGGAACATGTGATATAACTCCCACAGCTGGGTATATGCACATCTGAGAGGTTGATTGGCAGTTGCAAAGCTAAAGTACACCTACAAAATCAGGAATGAGGTTCATGCAGCAGCCTCCATCACTTAGGGTTATTTTGATCGATACTTCTGTCTGGGGATATATTTAATCTATGATTCTCTAGGAAAACAAGAAACAAAAAGAGACAAGGCAAACTTTCCCCAAAGAAACATGTCAACACATTGCTTCAATCCCTTCTTCACAACTTTCTGCAAGTCTGAACTTATTTTGGGTTTAAAAAAAAAAAAAAAAGAAAGAAGAAAAAGAACCAATATATTTCAATGAATCTGCCTTTTGCTCCTGCCTCCATTCTGTACTCCACTGAAAGGCATGGAAGATGTGCCAAAATAACACAAAATGACTGTTCTTCCTCCCATGGTCCCAGCAAGACAGGAAACACTCCGGCCTCATGAGAATATTTTTTTTAAAAAACAACTGTGCCTGATCCTGCACTGAGCTCCATGGAAACATCAATGGAACTCATTGCTGGACCAGAGCCTAAAGCTGGGGTTTAGCTCTGTGTTTTTTGAGCTTGTTCTCATTTTGTCCCAAACAGCCTACTACGCATCTCTGGTACAGCTCTGCTGGCCTGTCAGAAGCTAAGCTGAACTCCCCAGCTTCTCTTAAAACAAGATACCAAGCAGCCATGAAATGGTAATGACTTTCAGTATTTGACCCAGTAACCTACAGGAGGAATGCAGGTAAAACTTTGTTGACTAATGCTGCATTATGTAAAGCCAGGATCAGATAAGTGCTGGTATTTTTTTCTATGCTTGCCATGATGAATAAAAGCACACAAAGCTTTATTTCGAAATATAAATGAGGTTGGGCTGAACAATTCCTGTAGCTCTTTTAAAAATTACACAGTTGGAAAAGAATTGTCAATCAATTTTATAGGGAACAATGAATGCTAAACCTCATTCAAGACTGTTTCTGTACTGGTCTTATTTTCTTAGCATAGAGCGCATTATTGCGATCCACATATCAGATGGTATCTTTATGCCCTGTTCTTTGAATGATTTCATCTTCCATGCATAAAGCCACAAGAGAATCCTGAAAAACCTTTTCAATTTGTTGATCTGAAAGAGTGTTTGAAAACTGGAGAAGCCTAGCTATTTTATACCCTTGACTTCATTATTTTTACAAAGTACAGCTACATGTGTTCCATTTTAACCAATAAGTAGGCCCCTGAAAAGTATAAATATGCCACTCAGTATGCCGGGGTTTTTTTTCCCTGTCTGCAACAAGATGTTCTGCCAACTAATTCACATTTGCATGACATTGTAATATTTCCACTAGCTTGGCTGATAAAAGTTTTGAGAGTCAGAACATGTTGGCAACCTTCAACATTTTTTAAGAAACTTTTGCCCTACCTCTTCTTTAGGAGGGAAGAAAGAAAACAAAAAGGTCGGACTAACGGACAAATCATGATGACTTAGAAAAATATGAATTTTACTTTAATTAGCCTCTTACATTTTTTTTTAGGTAGGAGAGAAATTCCATTTTTAAAATATTCTGTTGTTTTAAATGTTGTTTAAATATTTAGAGGAAATCAGCATTTTAAGTGAAAGGGACATCCTGTAAAAGTTGGTCATAAAGCTAGATTAGGTCACACTTGTGAGGGAATGCAGCCCAGACCTCTGCTCTCCACAAAGACAAGACACAAGTCAAACACTGGAAACAACTGAAGGCCAGAAGAATGGGATAAAGGATAGAAAAAGAGACAACCCTGAGCAGTTCTTACTTTATAAATCCTAAGAGTATCGGGCAGACCTTGTCCAGAGAAACCTTACCTTGGATGAGCGAACAGAGTCCACCGAAACAGGTCTCCTCCCTCAAATGGCGAGAGGCCAAAGCACCAGAAAGTCGTGCAATGCAGGAAACAATAAAAAAGGAAAGAAATACATGTGACTGAAAGTAAGCAGGCAATCAGGATGCTAAAGCCTCTGCTGCTCTGAGAAATAAGGATCAAAGAAATCACACAGGTATCAAAGGGAGAAGAGCACTTCTGTTCTGTTCTGTTTTTATTCTTGAAATTCAAGCTCTCCTCATCTCACCTGAGAGAGAGCCACAAATCCTGGAATAAGAAAGTTACCTTTATTTTTTCTTCTTTCCATAAGAAAAAAAAAAGAAGGCAAATTAAAATACAAAGGTTAAATTTTAAGTATGGTGAAAATAATACATTTAGATTAAGAATACCAAATAAGAACCCAGGCAGAAAACACCAAAGCTCCCTTTCTTCTCACTCACAGCTCCAGACCCTGCTACTGGGGGAAAGGGGGAAAGAGTACACCCCGTAACCCTCCCATAGGTTTCCTCTTGTTGTCAGGCAACACTCCTACATATTTTAATGTGCTGATTAACTACTGATTAAGGAACTCACAGCTTAACCTTTAGTTAGCTCATCAATATCTTGCAATCAGCAATGTGCAGCATATAAGATTCTAATCCTGCTCTGCTCAAACCTAACGTCATCCTGCAGAGTATTTTGTGCATCGCTATTCATAAGTGCAGGCTGTTTTCAAAATTGACAATATAAGTCTTACTATATGGTAGAGCTGGAGGGTTTTTCCTTGTGGAGGGTTACACTCGTATAACATTTGTGGCTTCTAGAAATGTTATACGGATGAGGAATTCAGCCTCCCTGCCTCATAACAGTATTATTTTTTTTTTTTTAATGTGATAAGGAATACACATGAACAAAGCCCTTTATTAAAAGTCCAAGTGCACAATGCTACAGGACATCCTTCACCTGCCAATTCCTGTGCCCGTATACTGCTGCATGTAACACAGCAGAAGCTCATAAAAGACCAACTGAACCTACCATGCAGCTGGGGCCTATGTAAGGCAATCCCCTCAAGCCTGAAGCCATATTTCAACTTAAGTAAGAATTTTAGTGGTCTGCAAAGGTCTCTAGTCAGTGAAAGAAAGCTTTATTTGTTTCTTCTCCACTTCCTCTCCAAGACCTGACCTTGCACCCACTGTAACTCTGCAGATGTCACTGAGATCATTCCAGGGATGAATCTACTGCTGCCGAGTTGAATCCTTTCTTAAGCAGTAGGAATAAATGTGTTGCTTTCACTCAGTTAAAAAATCACCACTGGCAGCACAAGCAGGATCCAACAGATCTCTAATTGGTGGTCATGCAAAAGGTCTGGTAGGAAGCAGTTCAGAGGAACATGTTCTCCTTGCGGTATGGCAGTACTATGCTCCTGCTAATTTAAGCCACCTAAATCTTTGGGTTTACAGTTACTCGTGATCTTGCCACTAATTTGTTCACACTGTTCTTATGAACTGAAAAGAAGCCTTTGAGGGACCATTTCAAATGTCTTTACATTTCCATACCATTAACTCAGAGCAAGAATTGTTCCAATGTCACTGAGTGCGGTCTTTAAAATCTGCAACAGCAGCGGGTGAGAAAGAGCTACGCCTAATGAGCCTCAGCCCACCAGAACATATGTTTGTCAGTACCGCAGACTAACTGCCAGGATTTATTATGTAAATTATTGTACAACCATTTCTTGAGTCTCTAATACTAATGACTTGGTGTGAAAGCAGATCATATGTAGCAAAGAAAATCAAGAAAGAAACCACGTTATTCATATCTGACTGTTTTTATTTCTGCCATCTACCATCCGTTCTACAATGTCAGCCAGACTGTTTCTTGAGATAAATCTTTTAATCCAGCAGTGGCTGCCAATGAGTTTCTGTGTTTGTGTCTGCAAAGGGGTCTAATAATAGTAGAGACATTTGGTGCACACTGAGAACCAGAAAGGGAAATAAAAGAACCTCTAATCCAAAAGATCATCTTACTTTGTATCCTTTGCATTCCATAGGAAAGTATTTTTACACAGTTCATGTGATATCCCTTTTTTTTACCCTCCCCCCCCATAATAGGTAAATTCATTCAGCAACCCACTTGGGACTCTGCGGCATGGCCTGATATTTCACCGACTGCTGTTCAGAAACCTCCTCTTTAAAGGTGCAAATTCTGCAGCCTCTCAAAATGATTTGCCAAAAATAAATGGTTAAAAACATATGCTCACAGCAGCACCCTTTCCAGAAGCATGTAACGCCTGGTGGGGAAGCCAAGGTAGGCAACATGAACGACGATGGAAAGAACAACACACAGTGCCACATCTCCTCGGTGTGGAGTCCATCCTTTCCAAAGCACCAGAATCAGCTATAAGAAGAGTCTCAGCTGAATTTTTCTTAGTTTTAAGGAAAATATAATCATTTTGACCTCTGTCAGAGAAACATTTTTTGTTTTGAAGTTAACAAGTTACCTTTTAAAAACATTTACTTTGCAGTCTTAAAGGTGATTGACAGACAGGTAGTCCCCAGCTCCCTATTAACTACTTTTAGGCACTTAACTAGAGTTATCCTGAGAATCCTAGGAGATAACAAGGCACCTACTGACAGCAATTGAGCTCTTAGTGGTACAAACAGCTTATTTCTCTCTACTGACTACAGGGGAGAGTTAGGACAATTATGTCCCTAACTAAATGCACCAATTATGAACCTAAAGTTAGGCAAGATGAATGGAGACCTACAGAGCTTAACAGTTACAGAGAATCAGTGCACCTAAGGTGCTACTGTGGACAGGTCATTCTTTTAAAAGGCTTTTAAAGCCCCATGTTATGTTTTTAGGTACCTAATTCCTACTGAATTCACTGGGAATTGATGAATAACTACTTTAAAAAGACCTTTTACCTAAAGGTTATTTGAAAATATTACCTCTGTTTTTCACGTTTTGGGTGGCTGTGCAGAGCAACAGAGCAACTGAATGCCTAAGGAGCAGAGCTACCAAGTTATGGGAGGTGGTAGTTGGGGAAGTTCCCAAGTTGGGAAAGAGAGAAAATTGCGTTACCTTGTTGGTATTTCCAGCACTTGAGAGGCCACTGGAGAATCCTGCTGGCTCTATATTAATGACAAGATTTACGAAGGTCAAGGAGCCACGAGCATCAGCAGCCCTAGGTGGATGCCACAGCCAACAGTGTTGTTCTTCAGTGGGAGTACAGAGGGGCAAGAAGCAGTGACAACGTGCAGTCTGCCTCCAGGATACGCACCACTTTAACCCTTTATAAAAACATATTTGGTAAGGGCTCATGTGTTTATTTGCAGCATAAAAATATCTTTACTTTGGAAAAAGAATCTGTTACAGTCCAAACAAAACCTTGTTAAATGTAAACAAACAGAGGCTCAAAGGAGAAAAGCAGAACACACACACACACGGAATTGGTTGGTTTTATTTAGCATGCAAAAACTCCGAAGAGATTTGAGGAGTTGCCAGAGCGCATTTGATAGTCTCCCATATGTAATCACCAAAAAGAAGACAAGTATATCATAATGTGTCTAGCAGATCTCCATTGCTCTATGCTACAGGAAGAATTACAATTCTTTTCTCTCTCCTGAGATGGACCATTTAAACCTGTGATATGTCAGTTGGTTTTAATATATATTTTCCCAATTTTAAGAGGCATAATACAAAAACCTGAGAAATTTAGGCAGAAAAAATTAGTAAGGAACATCCAGGTTCACACTGCACACTGCTTCCGTCATGAAAAGAGAAAACATCTGCAGCATCAAGCCTGGTTCCTTTCTTCTTACTGATTTAGAAAAAATATATTACCCTGTTGGTGTGAATTTCCAATACATCTCCCATTAGTAATCTGCCCATTAGCTCTAAAATACCCAGTTTCCAAATGCCATACTCTTCAGACACAGCTGACAGAATGGAAGGTTTTTACATCAGTGCAATCCTCTTTCTAGCACATAATATCACCCGATGCAAACCACAGGCCTTCCCTATGCTATGTCATCCACTTGGTGGATTTTTACACAGCTAGTGGTATGGCAAAGTTAAAGCAGTTCCTCTTCCCTATAGTAAGACAACATTGTTCTGCTTAGAGAAGGGTCTTTCCACCTCAAAGGAGTAGGTGGAAGAGTCAGCAACAATGGCTGCAATGGGGGATGGACAATATAGCCCAAATACACTGAAGTCAACAGTTTCCTTCTCTGCCCACTAGTGAACCCATCTTACTGTGAGAGACAATTATTTTACCACGGGTACTCTTGGTATCGCCTCCTTTTGGTATTTGCTATATTTGCTACTGCATTGCCCCTGCTGGGATTGTACCTCCCAACTCAACTCTTCAACCTGGCTTTGTCATCTTAGTCGCAGGCCAGGGATTTGTACATTCAAAATGTCCCATCAGAAATACCAAACATCAAAGGGAAGGAGAGGGAGTGAGAAAGAGAAAAAGAAATGACCAATTGTAACATTTAAAGCATCTATTACTGACTCGGATCAGCACTGTTACTCACTTTCAAATGAAAATCTGTCGCCACTTAACAAGGTGTTGCTCTGTTGATCACACCTCAGCCAGGCATGTCTCCTGCACGTGGTAGCAATATGGGACTCTACTGAGTAATGTGTCCTAGGATACACTGCAAAGCAATGTGCAAGGCAATGTGAAAGACTGACCTGAGAACCTCGGGCAGCTGCTGCCAATATTTACTGGAGAAAGTGATAGACAGAGGTTTTCTGTGGAAAAAAAAAAAAGCCAATGTTTTATGAAATTATTTGTCACAAAGTTGAACACTATTTCCTCTTATGCAGGACACAGCAAAATACATTGTATTGGGCACATTCCTAAAGGGGGTGAAAGTTGGGACGAGTTTCTCCTTCCAGTTGGGTTTTATTTAGTTATGCTTTTAATTCTGGCTGAGTCAAATTCCTGCATGGAACCATGGAAAATGCTATAGGAGTCTTCCTGATCCTACAAGATGAATGTGGTTTATAAATCATTTAGGGAGTATTAGGAAACTGGTGTCAGAAGCCATCTTTAGGAAAGACAGCACTTCAGTGCAGGGCTGTTCATTGTCTTAAAGAAAGACTGAATTTTAAGAGAGTTGTGGTCCATTAATTATTATTAAAACCTATGTGATATCTAGCCTAATGAATAAAAATGCTATAAAGAATCCCTGGCCCAGAGTATCTTATGCTTTTACAGCAAGAATTAATAATAATCTCTAATAATCTATTCAAGTCCCAGCCTCTCTGGATCTAATATTTTCCCCTCCATGAAACAGATAACACAAAACAGTAACAGTAACAGGTAACAGTATTACCCTCACAAAAATCACTATGATGAATAAAAAAATATTTCTTATACCTAATCCCTCTTCCCAGTGAAAATTTCCCCTTAGAAAAAGATTAAAAACCTGAAGGATGCACGAGCTTGATTGTAGCTCAGCGACATTTTCTTTCCTTACAGAAGACACAAAACATATGCCTATGTGGGACCGAGGTTGTGGCCTCACTTCTGGTTTCTCTTTGTAAATTTGCACAACACTGGAAATTAGAGGCTTTTTAGTTCTTTATCGAGGGTTGTGGTGGCCTCTAGTGGTGCTTGTGTGGATGGGACACTTCCCTCTCTCGGGTGAACTAGACGATGACTCTGAAAGAAAAAAAATTGTGTTGTGAGTTGTGGCTGGAAAGGTGGGAAAGAGCTCACGAGCAAAGCTCTTCTGTAGCTGACACTTCAGGATGGAAAATATAGACTCTTTGAAGAAATAACTTCATTTGCTCTCCAGTTCTTTGCAACAAGCAGTCCGTACCTAATATTTCTTAATGTTTCATCCCGGTGACCAAAAATAGCTCCTCTTTCCCGAAGTTTCCCTCAAAATCTTCAGGGTCTAAGGTTTTTAAGGTGTGCCCAACCTCACTCTTGGTTCAGTGGAAAAGAAATCCGAGAATGGTCTTTCCTAATGGAGAAACACAGATTAACTTTCAAAGCTTCTGGAACATAGTCTGACCATACTGCAATAATGAGCAGCCATAAAGATGTTTTTTTGGTCTGACTTTCTCACAGAAAAAAACAGTTTTGAGCTTCATTCCTTAAGCTGCCTACTAAATATTCCTCAGGTTTATTTCAAAAGCACGACGCTATCCTCTGGTGAGGGAAGTAGACCCACTTTTCCTCACATGTAAGGAAAAACTTCTGCATATACCGTCAGGCCTTAACAGCTTCTTTGCCGAATGCCATTCATCATTTCTCTCTTACCGACCTGGAAATCATTCTCATAAAAAAAGACCTCACCACCCAAAACAGGAATCTCTTTGCTACACCACTGTGACAATCTTTTAATGGCTTCCCTCTTTCCTCCTCCTCCCCACTTCAGACCCAAAGACCAGGCCTCCATACTATAAGAGGCTCTAAACCCAGCAAAGCACTGACACGACTGTGGCAGCGCTCTCTTTAGACACCACGTTATCTGTGTATAAAGTATCTGAGTGAATCCATCCCCAACACGCTGGCTAACAGAAATCAAGTTTCACCGAGGACTTGTCAGAGATGTTTGAACTAGACGTGCCCAATGAAAGGTGAATCTATTTAAAACACAAAGAGGTGTTTTGGTTTTTTTCCGTCTCGCTTCTTCAAGGGCTTGTGCGGAAATCTCACTCTCAATCTCTACTGAAACACAAAACCTTTAATAGTCAATTAAAATAATTACATCCTCTCATTGAGCATGTCAGCTGGGTTCCCAAAAGAGAACTATAAGCTCCTATATAAGAACTATAAGAGAACTATAAACTCCCAAAAGAGGCCATAAGCCTCAATGGAGGAGCCCACGAAACAGCTTTGAAGTCAGCACTAACGTGAGCTGGAGAACCGATGCACAGATAGAAGATCACATAGATAGAACATGACAAGATCAGAAATAAAACCCAGTTTTCCTAATTCCTAGGACCCCATCCTGATCCCTGAACACATTCCTTTCCTTGCAAGGGGTATTTCAAAATGAACCGTTAAATCCCACCACTGTTCTCATCTTTCTCTGGCCAGATGATATCACATGTTGCTTTCATTATTGGTTTGTGCTATCCTTTGGCGCTCCTGCTCCACTCCAGCTCTCTTGGCTTGGCCCACGATCTCTTCAAAAGCACAGTACAAGTATTATTTCTATTTCATGCAAAGCTTGCCTGACTTTGTGGCAGGGAAAAAGCTGCAGAAGAACTGTATCGTGTGACTCCCAAATGAAACCAGCTGCCTATTATTTCCATGTCTGTAATTTTAGACCAAATTATCTAGGCTGGAAAGCTAATCTTTGGCCACCCTTTGACAAAGAGACTTCTTTATAATTATTTTTATTTACATTTTGTGCTGTTAGCATAGAAATTTGATCACAAACGTGACCTTGTTATCTTCTCAGCCAATTTTGCTGTGTAGCTAATTACGATAGTGATATGAAGTATTTGCCTTAAAGTGTCTTTAAATTGTAGCTGTCAAGTCTACTAAGAGGCCAATGATCAGCAACATCAACTTCCATAGGTTGTCAAGGTCCAGGTGCTTGTGGCAGCTGATAGAAATCACAAAGCTCTCCTGCAGTCTTTACCCTGCTTCCTGACAGGGCATAAAGACTTCAATCTCCATAGACTGTCCATGTCTTGTAACTATAATGCCTAGTCTAGGGCTAATTTGGGTAGGTACAGCGTTAGACTAGAGAAGGGTTTTAGCATCATGGGCTCAAGGGTAGCTGGGAGTCACTGATGCTATGAGCAGGTGATCATAGTTGTCCCTTTGGTTTTTAAAACATACAGTTTTCTCTTGAGCCTGTATCTTAATGAGTGCTCATCTTGCTTTGAATTATTTCTCCTCAACTATTTCAGAAGTTAAGTTCTTCTTCCTCTGTGCTTCTTTATTCTTGGGGGAATCCAGATAGGGAGCAACCGATATTTTTCTCATGTTCTTCCTGCAAAGGGGTTTTGTCTATGGCACATCAACATTACTGATCTCCATATGAATCCTGTTTTTTAAACTTTTTCTCTCCTCAATATTTTGAAAGCCAAAGTTCAAAGACCCACATAGTCAACCCTTAGTAATATAAAATGGCCTATACAACCTACTGATAAATAGGTATTTGTTTTCCTGAATAAAGCAGCAGATTTGATAGAGCTCTATCTATAAGTAATACATGGCATAATATATCTCTTCTTTTGGAGGAAATTATGATAACGCTTCACTAGAATATTTTGAAGTAAAATATTTACTGCTGATATTATGGAAAATCTGAAAATCCAAAAATAGAAGGTGGTAGAAGCAGGATGCCTCAGGGCCAGGTCTGAATTATTATGGTCTATTCACAGCCAGCATCTTGAGGCTTAGAACAAATCCTGCAATATACTTCATTCTAAGAAGAATTTATGGTCAGGAAGAAAGCAGACAAGTGGTATGAACTCACTGTAAAACAAACACATGCACAAATCCTGGTACTCTGTGAAGGGCAATAGATTCAAATCTACTTCCATCCAATTATTTCTTAATTTTCAGGGGGCAGAGCGGAATGAAAATATTCAAGTTTTACCTTAACTCTGCCAGATTTGTATAACAGAAACCGGCTTATAGCTTAAGGCAAAAACATATTTATTTCAAGAACCTTTTTCTTCCTGGCTGCACATCTCACAGGCTGTGAGCATCCCACATCCTTGGCCTGCTTAGGTCTCCACTTCAGCAGATCTTCAATGTAACACATTAGTGAAACTGCAAAAATATTCATTAACTAGTAAGCTAGGCATGCAACAAGCTCACTCTTTTGACAACCTGGAAGCATAGATCTCCTTGCCTTTCATAAAATAATTTTTAGATTTCCAGAAAAGGGGCTTATTTCCAAATTTCATTTAAGTTCAGAACAGCAGCAACAGAACTCAGATATAAAAATCCTAGGTCCTGAACAACACTAGTCTCACTATGTCCACAGCTTTTTTTCCTTACAGAGCTAACTCAGAAGAAAGGTCCCAACTCCTCATGATTCTACAGATATTGTTTTCCTGTGTAGTTCTGCAGTAGTTGGAGTTTTAGAATGTGATTGCCAAATACATCACTCTCTTGGCTATTCTATGTAATGACAGTCCCCCTTGTAGTTCTAAATGAATATATGTATATTTGCACATTTCTGTGTGTATATATTTACCTAAGCATCAGCATAAGCTGATAAATATGTAACCGAATCCTGGAGAGTGTAAATTACATCTGGCAGGCTGTTGTAATAAGGTTTGCCTACTGTTTTTTCATTTTAACTCCTTGTTCTTACATACCCATTACTTCTAAAAGACTTGCCTTTATTATTGTTGTTACTCATTTGTATTATAGTAGCATTTACAGACTCGAGTCTTTTCTTTTTAGGTAGTTTATGTAATAGACAGAAATGTTCTGTGATTAGTTTCGAAGGTATCTCTTAGTTCCTGACATAACCCATAATCTGACTGAGCTGCGTGGGTTCGGCAAAGGCCCGGACAACCCTTCCTACTGACTGTGTGGACCACGCAAGGGACAGAAACACGCTGAGATGTTGGCAGGATTTTGGCAGTTTATGGTACCTAGAATACACATGCTACTGCAGGGTCACAGATTATTTTTAAGGCAATTTTTCAAATGCCTCTAACTTTTGATTTCTTCCAAGTACGACTTCTACATTCATTTAATAAATGCTTGCTTAGACCTCCTGAAATTAATTTTCTTCAAATATTTTTTTTTTTAGTCTTGAAAAAAATCATAGCGAGTCCTTTAGTTAAACAATATAATGCTAAAGTGGCTGAAGGAGAAGTATTTTTCATGGACACTTTCCAATGATGAAACATTTTGAAAACACAGGACTTGATTTGCAAGTCCTGGTATAAGACGCTGATCCCTGGAGGAGTTCAAGGCCAGGCTGGATGGGGCTTTGAGCAACCTGGTGTAGTGGAAGATGTCCCTGCCCATGGCAGAGGGGTTGGAACTCAATGATATTTAAGGTCCCTTTCCAACCCAAATGATTCTATGATTTCTGGATGGGGGTGTGAAGGCCCTTTCCTCAGGCTGGAACAACATAGCGGGCACAGATTTAGTGGGAAGATCAAACGTAACATAACCAGCACCTTGATGAGACCAAGCTTTTTTCCTCTCTCCCTCAGTTTCGGGCCACTCGTAGTGCTACCTCTGATGGGGTGTTAGACAACCAGAAGCTTCCTACACATGCATTCTCCTATTTGGAGCATGCACAGAGAAAATGAGACACTGCTTATCACCTCTTGCACATGCTGCATTCTGGATGGCCAAAACGTGCACATTTTGGGTTTGCTGTACATTATATGCAGGAACTTACATAATCTCTCACATTAGACTCAAACACATACTATGGAGACCATGTGCCCATAGCTGAAAAGTTCCCCGGCCAAAACAAATGGCATTTTTTTCAGTGATATATGATCCAGCCCTATGGTTTCAAAGCCTGCCCCCCATCTCTCTCTCTCCCCCCTTCTCCTCCCACATTTCACCTGGGACTGCATTTTCTTCTGGATACTCATCTTCTCAGCCTAGCGGACACGTTAGGCAGTTCCTAAATAAGTAAGGGCATCTTTTGCAAAATTGAGAAAAGGAAATAGACGGAGGCACAGAAAATATAATTGCTTGGGCAATCCAAAACACAGTACTTCAGGGATAAAACTTAGCCTGAATTGAGTCTTCGGATCTTCTGTTTTCACATTAAACTTTAAGAGAATAGTTAAGCCCTAAGTGGTAATGCTAGACTTGTACCTGCTTTGGGATGCACAGTCCGAAGTTCCAGCTGTCATGGACAGGGTTTACAGCTGAGAATTGCCACCCAACAAAAGCAGAACATCAACAGCTAGCAAATACACTGAGTTGAAACTTCATCTCACTTGAAGGTCTGAAGCCTCAGTGTTGTAGCTTCCCATATGCACAGCAGACTCAATACAACCTTTTCTTGGTTGACACAGCCATTATAGTGGTACTCCTAGCAGCACTATATTTCAGAGAACTGAAGCCTTCACTCCCATGTCTGTCTAGTCCTCGACACCACTGTCAAATTCACTTGAAAATATCTTGCTTTTCACAGCTGGCAATTATGTGTTTTCAGTCTTTTTTTTTTTTTTTGGCCCAGATTATTCATATTTTATCCTTTTCCTTATAAAAATGTGAAGTTTACTAGTACAGTAAAATGTTCCTTCACAGCTCCAGTTAGTGTCTGTCTTAAGCCGAACTCAATATATAAACTTACTGTCCCACGCAAGAGGAATGCCAGCGTTTATTCTTTCAGAGTGACCATTTCAACAGCAGAAATTTTGAACCCAGAAAGGCTTGTCAGAAAGTTTTGGAGCTTTTCTGTCCTGGAACAAACACACTAAGACGTGACTCAACACTTCTAACTTGGGACTGTTGGTACGGCAGCATCTCAGAGTCCTGCTTTTTCATCACCATCATCTGTTAAGTCATCTATGTAAGTAGCCAGGAGCCTTGTGGCTCAGACTCCTAGCTGGTGCACCTCAGCATACCGCTGGCTCATCAGAGAAGAGATTCTTCTTCAACGTCTTTCCAAACAAAAACCTCACAAGCAAAGTGCAATAATAACTATTCCACGAGTTTCCGGCTGAGAACAGAGAAATCACTTTTTCGAGCTACTTTTTACACAAGTACTGAAGCAAGTGGAAAATTTCCAATGGATACTGGCAAAGTTTTCAAAAACATGCGAGTGATTTTGTAACACATTTGCATACCATTAATATTTAGAGCACCACAAAGTTACTTTATTTAGGCTAACATTACTCTAAACAGCAGTAATTTCTAACCCCTACTTTAGTACACAACCTGAAAATGGGTTTGAATCATCAAGTTACTCTAATTAGTTCAGAGGTTCAAGATAAGATAGTGAAAAGAATAGGGAGCAAAACTCTCTTTATTTTCAGTGCTGAACGCGTACCATGGTTGTTGATTTCAAGTGATGTCAATAAATTATAAAGGTCATGAATCCTTGCTTCATTGTGATATTTTGGGTCTGTCAGGTTGCAGGAACTGATCCAAGTAATAAGTTTCCTCTGTTAATAGGCTTGATTTCTAAGCCTTAACTCACCTTTGACACATAGCAGATGAAGCGTCAGCACCTGCCAGTCCATTCTTATGTCACGTTTTGCCGCTTTCACAGCAAAGGTGTTTATTTTAGCTTTCATAACAATCAGACTTTGATGATTAATGAGGAAGCTTCTTAGTATACGAATCCAGATGAACTCTCTCCACCACAATATTGCTTAACCTGGAAACTCTGGCCTTGCGCTTCGCATCCCAGCCATAATAATACTTTAGAAGAGAGGAACTTTCGGTTTGCTTGCTTCGCCTAGTAGTGAGATGGAAGTCATTTGGTGCACTTATTCTTAAGCTTCAGTGAGGCTGAGAATATGCAAAGTTTTACTCGTACTATTCTCCTGCATCACTCTGCATAGAAAGATGAATACTTTAAGTTGCTAATTTTCTCAGGTTTCTTCAGAGAAGAATTATCCTCTTTGTTTTCACACATGCTAATGACTTTCTTACATCTGTTCCTCACCAAGTCCTCAGGCTTCTTGGCCTCGTGTACCCACAGAGCACTACATAGACCTGCTGTTCAGAGCATCCCAGTGGAGCCAGGGTCTTCGACAATACCAAGTTATTGAAAGGTTTTTATGGCTACACCCGTTTAATCCAGTCTTTCCAGGAAGGTGCCTTGAAGTCGCTCACAGGAGAGGTGTTTTATTGTAATTTATTTCTTTTTAAAACGTTAGTAATAATCAAACTTTGATGGGATGAGAGAGAGCTTCTCAGTATGTGAGTTACAGTCTGCATGCGCCTTTCGAGATCTTTTTCAATCTGGAGAAAGGAGAAACACGTCCCTTTTTTTGGGCCAGAGATGAATTGGTGACAATAGCTATATAGAAATTTCAGCACCATTGCTGCATGAGAAGGTTGTGTGGCAGCTTCTGATAGCTCTACTACCCAAGAGGGGGTAGATGTGGGAAGCAAGAGGAAGAAAGAGCATCTGGGACTGACAGGACTCAATAGGGATTTGAATATATTGTTGAGTCCGGTGTGACACAATACCACTAGCCTCAGCACACCACATCAGCACAATCTAGGACAGCCTGTACAACAACACTTACTGTAAAGACAGCACAACATGGGATCTTATAGTATGGCTGACAGAAAGCGAGTCAAAATGTATTTCCTGAAGATTTTTAACATAAGGACAGAGAGGGGAAAAAAAAAAATCATTTAGTGAACTGAGCCGTGTCTATTGTTTCTTGCTGTGGCTATAACTACTGAAACAGCTTAGGACTATGTTGGTCATGACTGAAGGGAGTAATTTACTATGAAAATTGATATATTTATGGACTATATGCCACCTCTTTAAAATTATAAGCAAGATGGACCAAGTAAGACTCGTCCACAACTATTACATCTCAGTGAAATAAACTGGAAAAAGGATGAGACTTTGGGTGAAACTCCAAGCCACCTGAAGACTTCCATTGACTTAGCAAGACCGAGTATTTCCTCATTTCCAATTCCTTTTTTATTATTTTCTCTACTTCCCTTTGAGCACACAAAACTAGTAAATTTGTTTTATTCACAGAATATTCACATTTAAATATTCACATTTATTCACATTTATTTTAAATCACAGAGAAAGCAGCACTGCTGAAATCTGCAAGAACCAGTGGGCATTGAAACGCCTTTTATTTTTTAAATAAAATTTTTAATAAAGATGTATATACAAACCTTGCAGCTCTTCAATAAGAGCCTGAGCCTTCACGTTGCTTGTAGACCTCAACTTCCCCTGAAGTCAGTGAACTGTTTTATAGGGAACAATCTCATGCTGGCCCCAAGGCAGTGAACAATATTAACTAATCTATCTTTTCCATCTTGAATCTCTGCCATTAGGTTTTTAATTATATCAATTGGAGAACACCTACAAACAGAGGAGAGCACATACACTGATTCCAGCTATCTGCTATCCTTGTGCAAGATAGGGTATGTGCTCTCTCCCAGCCTTGCACAGCAAGTGCTGGAAGGATTGAAAGCTCCCAAGCTTCCCAGCCGGCTCTGTCGCACCACAGGTCCAGACCCAGCCTAAACCCACGCCCTTCAGCAATGCTTCAGTTGTTGGCTCCATTAAAGAACTATTGCAGACAAAGCTTGATGGCCAACAGGTCTCACTACTACCAATAGTAGCAGTTACTGCTAACTGCTACTGCTAACTGCCACTGGAGTTCTAGGACCCAGAACTCCAACATCATAACAGCTGGCAAGTTTTAGTTGATTGGTTGGGTTTTTAATTAAAAAAAAAAAAGAAGAAAAAAAAAAAAGGAGGTGACAGTGTTTGACATCTTTACTTGCAGTAAGCAGTGAGGACATTTTAGAAGGAAGATTGCAAAAATAATTTTGGAGCCGGTAATTCAAAAATTTTCTAAGATAAATAAAATTGATTAATACAGGTAACAAGATTTTTCTGTATCAAAAGGGGAGATCTGATTAATTGGAAGTACCGGCTAATAGACTTAACTAGGCTATTCAACTAGACAGAGACACTTTGGAATCTGAACAGCTGCCTGCAATTTCTGCACATTTCTAAAAGGCACATAAATCCACAGCAAGTTCATAAAAGGCTTTATAAAACATGTTGCTTGCGGGAGCGAGAAAGTACCCATCTGTCCAATCCCAGCAGACTTACCCTTTTCCCATTCCCCAAACCATCCTTCACAATCTGACCTCTTCAAGTGCCTTCTCAGACATCCTTGGTGTCCTGTCATGAGTCCAGGCAGCTTTGACACAGGTATCCCCAGCATAAGGAGCAATTCTGGGACTCCTCTTCAGGCCAATGGAAAAGTTGGGATAAAATTCAGTCCCCTCATTATAACTTCCACACACAGTCTGCTCAAGACACAAGAAGATTCAGCTTAAATTAGGGATATTTTTTGAAGCATCTTGTTCATGTTTGTACTCAGAAATGGGCTCAGAGTTGATTTATACTGTAATAAAGAAATATCATTCCTTTGGCAAATATTACAACTACTCAGAAATTCCCGTGAGAGCTTTGCTTTAATGAAAGCAACAACAGTAAGAAAAAACAAACAAACCATTTTCTCTGCCTGTTGAACTGTAACTACTTAGCTTCCTATCCACCTACATTAAGAGTGAAAGTAGTTTTTCCCAAGTATTTGTAATAAAAGCTGTAGGCAGTTCCAAGTTTGTAGAGACTAGCACTTTGAAGTTAATTGCAGATGCTTAAGGTGCATTTTCATATTTATTTATTTTTTAAAAAAAGTCAAGTGCTACAGTATACATCCAATTAAAGAATAAACCAGATCAGCTATTTACCAGGGGAAGGACTGATGTTGTAAGGCTAAGTCAAACTTGTATAAGTAGTACAACATGCAGACTTACAGATCTAGGAGTGCAGGTGGGAGGCATGAAACAGAACCAGCAACTGACAGGAGATGCAATGGAGACATACACAAAAGGAGAGAAAGGAGTAAACTCTACCTGTCATTTTATTTTTTCCTAGCGGTTTCTTACAAGAGAGAGGGTTTTACTGTCTGCCATTTTCTCAAGTGGTAGGAACAATCGGAGGAGCAAGGCTGATAGTACGTCAGACTGAGACAATGATGAAAATGGATTTTAGTAGCAAACCAACCCAGACAGCTGCTGCTGCGTCACTCACTCAACAGCCACCATGAAACAAGTACAGTTTGATTCAGGTATAACACAGAAACCTGCAGCTAGATAGGAGCTAATGATGAGATCTCACTGTTGCAGCCTGATAAGTGCTCTGGAAAAGTTACAGAGGCTTTAATTTCAGACATATAACACACACCACCACTTTCTCCCTTGCCTGTCAGTCTTACTACCAGATCACCAGAATAGCTAAAAACACAAAGGGAGCACAGAACAGTTTTTTTTAGGTTCTCCTTCTCTAACCTGATTTGTTTTTCAAACTCACACCTAATTCTCTCTTTTGATACCTTGCATCAACTAACATAGAAACTGAGCAAGAGATGCCCTCTTCAGAATACGGGGCAACAGGATGGAAGACACAAAACAAAAAAAGTTTCTCAAATTTACCAGTTACACTAATCATAATCCATGAAAATTATAGACAAAAATCCTACCATTTGTGGGTGTGACACTATAACTTACCTTTTTATAACCAAGATTGTATGCAAAGAAATCAGAGTATTACATTTGCTGCTAATATCTCAAAGTGTTAACGTCAAATGCTCTTTTAATCCTAGCCTACGTTTCCGTAAGCTTATCTCAACAGATTGTACACAACAAAACACAGATACGCTTAGTTATACGTCTTAGAAATAGGGGAAAACCACCAGCATTAACTAGAAAAACAGCTGCCTGTCTATTCTCTCTTCCCTGAACTATTCACCAATTGAAGGACTAAGCTTCCATCCAGTATAAACTGAAAAGGCTCGTCTACTTTCTGATTATGGAATTTCTGCAGCAATGGTTGCAGAAGCTCACAACATCCACAAAACCCAGATTGTGCATGTTAAGGATGTTTGTGTTGTGTGGGTTTGTTTTTTTAAAACACAGTAAGTCACACACAATATGGAAAAGGTTCAACTATTTTAGAAAACGTTATTGAAAAGGGAAAAGAATAAAAAAGGTTGCTTAACTGAATCACCACAGTACTAACAAACCTTGCTGTCCCAGAGCAACCTTAAGCCCCCCAAGCCCCATGCTTAAATAAGCAGGGTTTAAGTAAGGCTCCAGATGAGGCTAGTCAGGGCCATTAAGGTCCATTTAATTAAAAGACACAGGACCCTGACCTAATACCTCAAATGATCAGGTGTCCCACCATTTGGTTTATCTTAAGATGATTGCAAAGGAGCAACCAGTGTATTGCCTCCCAATTCTGAAATACCTAATCCACTCTGTATCAAGCAGAGAAGTCCCTGCGTTCTCCTGAGGTAGGACTTTACTTGAGTGCCACAGGTAGGAAAGAACTCATTTTTTTTACTCATCCTATGTGAACAAACAGTAGTGATACATGTTAAGTCACTTTTTCAGCTCTGGTGACTCACAGCCACGGGGACTGCAAGGGACACACACGCTGAGGCAAGTTGGACCTTCGGGGCCACAGCAGCCAAACGGAAGGAAAATGGTGTCCACTGGAGACCCAGACTTGTAATCAACCTCTAGAAAACATTTGGCATTTCAAGTAAATTTGATCTAGAAAATGACTAATTTCTCAGGGTGTTTGCAGAAACACACAGACAGAGGGAGAACAAGAAGCTCCCAGAAAAGAGAAGTTGCTGGCTGCTTTGAGTGGGAAGGTAAGAGAGGGCTTGAGCTCCCCACAGCTTGACTTCTGCAAGCGTGGACCTACTCTGTCACAGCCAGGCTCATAACACGGGCATCTCCCTGCTGCTAATTTTCAAATTTATGGATGCCGGAGTCGCTGTCCCTATGAGCTTCTAACAAGAAAGGGAAAAAAATAGCAACAGGCAAAAGAGAAAAAAAAAAACGACAAAACAAAAAAAAACCAACACAACAAAACAAAACTGGGGGATCCAATTCTGGCACTGCTGCTTTTAATTAAATCAGTGGAAACGCGTATGACACAGATTTCCATTGCGGGTAGGAAGAGAAGACTGAGTCCACCATCAAAGCAGCCGTTTGATGCCACGCAACGCACACTTTCTTTTAACTGTGTTTCATTAGAAAGCTAAAAGAAGCAGTGAGCGAGTCCGGGGCAGCAAAGATGAAGCGAATGGGACTGCAGAGGAGATGAGTGCAAGTTGCAGAGGAAGGAAAGCGAGAGGAGGTAGGCTGCAAGAGAGGGGGGTAGCAAAAGGCTGCTGTGTTAAAAAAGTGATACGGCTGATGGGAACCAACTTCAAGCACAGGCGAAGGTATCCCATCTTTTCACAGAATCAC